>OY856409.1:325776557-326435307 GCA_963693085.1 Alisma plantago-aquatica
CTAGTCCTGAAAGTAGTCTTATATATGTCATCTTCCTTGACCTTGACCTCATATCTATCTTGAAGAACATTATACCACCTTTCAACTGATCAAACAAGTCATATACCCTCAATAATGGGTACATGTTCCTCGTCGTGAGATTTTTTAACTATTGATAGTCTATGAAAAGACTCATAGAAACATCTTTCTTCTTCACAAACAACACCGGAGCACCTCAATAGGACGTGATCGATTGTATGAAGCCCTTATCCTATAACTCCTACAACTTATTCTTCAACTCCTTCATCTTAGCTGCATCCATCTTATAAGGTTCATTTTCTATGGGTTTCCTGCTAGGAACTATATTGATTTCAAAATTAATCGCTCTTGGGGAGGAACACCTGAAACTTGTTAGGGAAAATATCCTTAAATTCACACACCACATGTACATCTGGGATACTATGACTCATCACCTTGGTATCCACTACATGTTCCAATAAAGCTTCACATCCTTGTCACATAAACTTCTCTTCTATCACATTTGACACTAGATATGTAGGAAGAATCTTTTTGCATCCTTTGAAAATCCAAGAGATATCTCCATCAGAAAAATTCACAAGTTTGGAACCATAGTCCAAAACAACCTTATACATATCCAAGGTATTCATTCCTAGGATCACATTGAATCTATGCATATCAAGTAGCATAAGATCCATTGGGATGTTGTGTTTTGATAAAGAAAGAACATGGGATGGACACACTACCCACATCATGACTGAACCAATAAAAGAGTTTCAAGAAAGAGTTTATCAGTTCTACTACAAACATGCACGTTTTACTATTTATCACCTCTCTGGTAATAAATGAGTGTGTCTCACCCGAATCAACCAAAATAGATACAAAGATAGATGCAGATAAGTCAGAATGAAACAAATCTATCTGGCCTATCAAAAATTGTGTGTTGACCACTCCTTATAGCTTCTCATAGCATAGAATCTATTTGTTCCTATTTTCATCCTCAACCTCTACTTGTTGGTCCTAAAGACTCGTCATGTGATGTTTTTCCACATCCTCTACTGACATCGCTACTGTAAGATGTTGTTGTGAGTGATGATATCTTTGCCTCAATTGTTTCTTAACCTCCTAGTATCTCATATGAAAGACCATTTCACATGCCCAACTTGACTACATTTGGGGTAGGTTATCAAATCATATTTTGGCCCAAATGGCTTTGTTATAGACATTGATCTAGAATTGTTTGCCCCAGGTGGTAGAAATCTACAACCTCTCTCCTTCTTAGGAGACCAATGTGATTATACTTATGTCCTTAGCTCAGTAAATGTCGACTTTTGGTGTGATTATTGATATTGGGGTACATAAAGCCTCTATTTCTTGAAACTATCTAATTGTTGGCTCTGGACCTAAGCTAATGTTTTTCTTGCGTTTTCTTCTCGCTAGTTCACATTTATCCTCATTGTCCTTATGGACTCCACGAAGGTGGAAACTTATAATGTGACTCCAAAGATGACGCCATCTATGATAACTGAATGTTTAAGCCCTTCTTGAACCTTCTAATCCCCTCCTTCTCCGTCGATGCCATGTGAAGATAGAACCTCAGAAATTCCATAAGCTTCACCTTGTAGTCATTCATTGACCATGCTCTTTGGTGAAACCTCTCAAACTAAACCATCTTCTACTCTAGATATGTCTTGACGAAGTAACGCTTGATGACCTTCCATCAAAACTCATCCCAACTGATTGCCTCATCTGATCTATTCTCTTCCTCAATGGTCCACCGGTAGTCAAGACTACTCTTCAGAAGGTATTGCATGCTTCACCATGTCTTCCTTGGTTATGTTTGGAATCGAAAACTCATTATCCAACTCCATCAACAACATATATGCATTTTTTAGGTCTATTGTAGATGCATATTCAGTGGCACCAACGCACTTCAGCCTCTCAAAGGTCTTCCCTGGACCTTATGACTCAACATTTGGAGAAGGTACCTTAGGATGAGATACAAGTTCCCTATCAGTCAAATGCATTATTGTCTCCATTAGTTGTCCAAAAAATAATTGTAAGGTTGGATCATCTATGGTTCTAGAGTCAAAAGAAGGTGGGAGGGGTTGTTTTATCCCTATCTCAATCAGTCTTCCCTCTGGCACCCACCTTCTACTGCCACCCTCAAGTGTCACATAACTACTTTAAGCATGTTCTTCACATTCTCTAGACATATTTGTATAACCATAAATCATGGTTTGATATATATGGATACATAATAACAGACACAACAACCTAATTCCTATGTCTCTATAAACTTAGCGAACCTAAGTCTCTGATACCACCGAATGTGACAACCTACAACACAAAAATGAGATTACTTAAAACCAAAATGACGATTCAAATACTAACTAACCACACTACCAAAAAAGGTACATAAAACAAAATAAAAGTTTTAAAAATTTTCAAAGGAAAATATATGCAAAGGTCCAACATAACCTATATTCATATCAAGTATCTTTACATGGGCTAGTACCCTCATCCATGACCTGTATACAAAAGGTGTTGTCCAAATAATTACAACATTTACATTATACCTGACGTGTAGCCAAAAAATCAAGTCAATATTAATGATATACAAATCCCCATGTCCGATATTGAGAGTATAGGGACAACTCTAGGAGTTTACACAACTAGACAAACCTCTCAAACACTACTAGTCTCCAAATTGAGCCTCCTTGCATCCATGGGTTTGGGTGCACTACTAATCACTTATAAGTTGTGGAAACCCACTAGGTGAGACCCCAAGTACCAGTGATATGATATAACCTCTAATAACACATATTGCTAACAAGCAAGTTATGAAATTAAAGCACTTAAGAAAAATAATTTAATAGATCAGAAAATTGAGTAGTATATTGATAACATCCAATTTTGTGGATATTTTATGCCTAATATTACTCTTGAGTTTTCCTCTTCATGCAAAGATACCCTTAATTCCTTATATATTTTATTCCTAATTACCAATTATACCTTGTTTGGAAGATAATCACTCATTCCTATGTCAATATCTCATCAGGCGGCGGTTTCCACCATGGGACAAAATGTCCATTGGTTTCCACATCTGATGGAGACTACTCACAATGCCAGAGTCAAGGAAGTGTTGTGACTAACCAGCCATCAGTTTCCAAACTGATGGCTCACAGCAGTATTGTGGGACGACCATCAATTGGAACGGTCTAGACATTGGTTATTAGATCTAATGGTGAGTCAGGAAGCCAGATAGGATAGCCATCAGTTGTCACAACTGATAGCTTGCTTGGCTCTTAGATAATGCCTACTGATGGCACACCATCTAGCTAAATCAGTGGTCTAGTCAATCATCAACAACCAGTTCTCAAACCTAAGTACAAGCATCAAACTCCATCATCTCTAGCCCGCAACCATCATTCACAGACCTGATGGCTTGGTTGCATTCACAAACTGATGGATCCTCTACCAGATCTACAAACTGATTGATGCACTAGGAAACAATCATTCAAGATTGTTGAGTGTGTGCCCCAAGGCACAGGGTGGTGCAAGTAAAGTACACCCACTAGAGTTCCTCGAGTAATGGATCGAGGCCTACAAATAGAAGATCTCATGCTACCAAGAAGGGATCACGATAAGAAGGAGACAACAAAGCACTATTAGAGAGTTACCTCGCCATTGACCTACACAATTCACCATCGGTTTGTGGTATCCAAGGACAAGAGTCCAAGTGGACAACACACCTTCACCTTTGCCAAGCATCTTTAGACTTCTTCAAAAGAGAAGGATGGAGAAGGAGTAGCCATCTTCAATTCCAATGCCAGATTTAGATTGGAGAAAACATCCATCAACCTTGACCATCCTTTCTCACTGTTGGTGTATCCCCCTTCTCCTTCTAGGAATCTGTCCACATCCCTTCATCACCTTCATTCTATTTTTCCTTACAACTCCATGTCTCATTATACTTGTAAATTTGTAAGGCTAATGACCACCATGAGTGGCTATATATATATATATATATATATATATATATATATATATATATATATATATAGGGTTTGGAGTAGCCACTAAGGCTCTCGCAACATGTAAATACTCATATATGTTGAATATATGCTCTTAACAATGTTTGTCTACATACTCTTGGCTTTAATGCTTTACTTTTTATGATTAGATACTATATTGAGTTGTTGGATTATTAGTGCATTGAAAGAGTAGTACTAACCTATATCTAAGTGTTATGGAGTTGCATGAATGCATGAGAATGTTGGAATACTTAAACTAATGATCATATGGTTGCTTTGTTGTTGTTTGTTTTCTTTCTTAAGAGAGAGAGAGAGAGAGACAACCTTATAATTTAGATCTATCCTATGCTCGAGAGAGGAGGGAATAGACACTAATTATAATTTCTTGTAAATTTGGTAATGGTATACAATGGGTGTGAGTATTGCATGTTGGTAGAGATCTTAGATGGTGAACTCAATCTAAGTTTCCATCCATACTTGATACATTATCTTTTTGACTTTTTTATTCCTCTAATTTATTTATCGATTTAGTTTACTTGTTTTCTTTCTTATTTGTTGAAGTACCACCATTTTGTAAGGGACACAAAAAAAGTTAAGGCTCTAAAAAAGTTAACACATACCACCCTTGTCCCTGTGGATCGACCCTGATTTACTATGTTGGATCATGTGTTATCATTGAGAGAGCCTAATTTTTGGGTTATAAATCTAAAAGTTTGATTACATTTTAGGTCTGATAACTCTAACGATCATAAATACCTTATTTCATATGTTTAGTTTCTAGCTCAAATGTGCGAACTATTTCAAGTAGTCTGAGCGAACCCGACTGTTATCACTACCACTTGGAAGCATCATGCCTCCTCATAGGGCAATCAACTGAAATGTGAAAGTTGAAGGTTTTCATGAGGAGCATGAGTAAGATCATGAGGAAGAACATCACAAAGGAGAAGATCATGAAGAAGAACATGATGAGGAAGAGTATCATGATGGGGAATGCAAGCAAGAGCGGGTAGAAGGGCGACGTGATGAAAAATGTCATGATAAAAACAAAAGAATTAGGAGGAAGCATGACAACAATGATGATGAGGATGATGGAGGACCCTGTCTTTGTGAGTTGGCTACTACTAGAGCCAATGAATCCAAATACCCAGACATTATTCCTAGATTCAATGCTCCAAACTTTGAACTGAAACCATAGTCATCACCATGATCTAGAACAAGACCTTTGGGGGAAATTCTTGAGATGAGAACCTTTACCATCACCTGGTTGTCTTTAAGAATATCTATGACACCATCAAGATGAATAGGGTCCCATAGGAGGTAATCCACTTCAATGGATTCAACTTTTCTCTAAAAGATAAAGCTCTATCATGGTACCTTACTCTGCTTGAAAAAACCATTAATGGATGGGAACCCTCTTGTTGATGCTATTTTCACCAAGTTCTATCCAATAAAGAAAACTCTTAGAAATAGGCACAAGATCATCGGCTTCGTCCAGAAGCCTGGTAAAAACATGTATGAAACATGGGAAACATTCCAAAGGATACTAGAGGGACTTCCCTCACCACAACTATGACAAGGGTTTTCTAGTCACAACCTTCTATAATGGACTTACCTATACTGATAGGACTTCACTAAATGCTACTCTAGGAAGTGACTTCCTAAGTAAGAACCTTAAGAAAACAATCAAGATCATTGACAACATGGCTGCCTTGCAATCCGGTTTGGACTACCACAGGGGAACAAACAAGAAGGTATTATATGAAGGTACCACTATCGAGTCTAAGGCTTTAGAAGCTATAACAACCCAAACTCAAAAGATTGCCTCAGATTCGAAACAACTTAAGGATTTTGGAAGAAAAGGAAAAACAAATCTATTAAATTCATGAAATGTGTTACCTATAGAGAAGGGGGACATGGAATAGACAACTACATCTATGCCCATTCTGAAGGAGATGATCAAGAAGAAGACACCAAAAATGTCTCCTATGTCAATTTTGAAAGGCCAGATCACCCTAGCTTCTCCTATGGAAACATGGATGCCACTGAAAATTTCCACCAATTAAACAAACCACCTAAGAGATCACCTAGTTTTGGAAGGGGTGGAGGACCAACTGGGTTCACACATTACAAGAATTTTCACTAAAAAATGAACAAATACCCAGGGCGAGGACAAAATTAGAATAGAAATGTTGGGGGAGGGATCCCAGGTCAAGGACATGCTTCTAACCAGTAGATTTAATGTTTGAAATGATTTTTTTTTGCAAAATAACAAGCCACCATTAATGAAAAATTTACTTGGAGAGCCATAATTGAAACTGACATTTTGAATACAATGCAGACTCCACTAGGAGGCATGATAGCTCATATGATTGATATGCAAGTTCACCAGAAGTAAATCAATCAGAAACTTGTGCAACTATCAGAAATAATAAAGAATCCACAAGGGAGGACCCCTTTTGTGATGACCCTGACTTTTAGGGTTTTCATATCCAATATAGTTCTTGAAGACAAACCTAAAATAAAATAGATATTGATGGATTATGAAGTATTATACAATCAAATTAAATAAGTCGGGCTTGTGATGTTGATTTTAGATGACAATTGATGTGTAGCATAAGTCCAATATCTTTATATATGTACCACTTTAGAGTACTCATGACTTCTTCTATGAATTAGAGAATACATGAATATAGATGATTGACTTATGAATATTGGGATGTATAATGATCGAGATAATGAGAGTGAACATGTTTCATCAATATTTGATGATTAATGTGGTTTATAAGAGTTAGATGATACTATTTGAGGAATTAAATTGAGATGTTAACTAATGTTTATTTGATCTCAAAAATGGTCAGAAGCTCCATTTAGTGGTATTGGACCTAGGTTTAGAATTTCGTATTATTTAAAGTTTCCTACCATGACATATGGAAGTTAGAAGTCAAAAAGATGATTTAGATTTGAGTTAACAATGTGGATTTTTGGAATATGGTTGAACTTAGGATGGAGGTCTCAATAAATGTCTTGTCATGCAGTCGCAGCCTGCTTGGGATGTTGTAGATTTACTCAAGGATGATCTAATGTATTAGGCTCCATCTTCAACCACTCATCTTTTAGAGTTTTTGGCAATATGTGGTGCCGGGCTTTGACTACCTCAACCTATGACTCTAAGAGGGAGGCTAGATCTACCAAAATGGGAGTCATTTAACAAAATCTTACTTGACATAAGAGGTGATGGATCAAGTGAGTTTGAGACCCCCCACTCTCCCTATCTTCTCCAGCCACAGTTCCATGCAAGACTGGAGGTGAAGGAATAGAGATACACCTCCCACAAGACATAAATAGAGCTAGGTAATATCTCCAATGGTGGAAATTAATGAAGATCTAGAACCATGGACATTGTGGGCTAGCGACACTAGTGCAACTACTAGAGAAGACGATCTTGGTCTAGATACTCTACCAGAAATCAACGCCAACCAAGTTATCTCGGCAAAGTAGAAAGATGGGTCTCCAGAGCATCTTCTAACCATTAAGAGCATGATTCAAACCTGCCTCAAACCTAGAGTTGCACATAGGATTTTCAAAATATTTCCAGGTGGTCTAGAATCCATTTCCCCCTCCTCTCCCTTCCTTGTGGTGGCACCATGACCGTCAACCAGATTGAAGGGGTCTCACAGGTCGTCTGCAGGCTTCCAGCCAGCATGATTCCACCACCATGAAGGTGATTCAGTAGCCATCGCCCTATTCTGGAGTTGGGCACTCGTTCAAAATCCCATTGATGCTTTCCCTTGCGACGGTGCCTAGGGGCTTCCTAGGGAAGGATGTAGCAGGGTGTCAGGTCGAGGAAGTAAGGCATCAGCAAGGAGCCTTCCTTTTTTCATTGATGTTTGTGAGTTGAAGAGGAGCCTTCATCCATGATTTGTCAGAGGTCCACCCTGCTACCATATTCTCTATCTCGCATGTGAGGAAGATCCCAGACGGCGTTGGGGCGATGATCGCGAGAATATGGATTGTGAGTTGGGTCACATTCACAAGTAATCAGCCAGGTCAGTTCACTCTAGCAGCCGCCTAGCTTAGGATTAAACTAGCAAATAACTGTGAGCCCATGATCATGATGTGGTGCCCCACTGATGGCTAGTGTGGACCAATAAAAAATTTCCACCTCAGGCAGTAGGGGTCCCATAGAACAAGGTAAAACATTTGGATATCTAGAAAATTACTTGTTCTTAGAAAATGCCTAATAAATAGCTCCCTTGACCTAAAAATTCCAAAAAAATATATTTAGACTGAGAAAAATGCCTAGTTTATTATAGTCCAACTAGTTCAGACCTTTTTAGAATGAATGTGCATGGTTTTTAAATTACTAGATCATGCTTCTTTTAGGATTCATTAAATATAATAAATGGTATCCAGTCAAAATAAATTCACAGAAAATTATTCTAGAAACTTAATGATGATCGAAACTGATTTATGGACTCTGATGGATTATTATCACATAATACTAGGTCATTTTCTATTAAAGATCAATTAGATTCCTTAAACCTCATTTTAATTCTAGAAAATAGACCATTCATCAGATAATTATGAAATCTAAACCTAACCCCTAGAATGAGCTCCTGATCAGTAGAAAAATATTAGACAAGTTCCAAGTTGTTTGAACCTAGATTTGACCAAACCCTAATTTCGAACTAAAATATCAAGAACAATAGTGAACCATGTATTAATGATGATTATTGTTATTAATCAAGTGATGACCAGAGATGTAGATGATCTAAAATATAAATAGGAATCTATTACAACCCCAAATTTTGGGTTCCTTTGGTGAGAAATGTAATTTCTCATATTAAAGATATTTGGAAAAATAATGATATAATTTGTTTTGAATAAATGAGTTTCGTTTACAATAGCCTTAGTGATTGTGTTGTGGGCTTTATTGGATATTGGGCCCAAATAACAAGAAAATTCAATTAGTGAATGAATAATTGAATATTTGAGAAAAGAAAAATGTGGAAACCTCTAGAAGGCAAATCCAAAGAGGGATTTCGTTCCTTTTGGGTTCCGTGGGTTCCAAGGAGTCCAAAATTGCGTAAAGAGAGCAATAAGAAAAGAAAAGATCAATTAAGTACTTCTTTATTAAGAAAGAAATTGAAAATATTGATGAAATGTGGAAAACAAGTGAAAAGAGGTATAATTGAGTTATCCTTTGTGGAATTTCGTGTCCCAAGGATTTCTAATGATAAAAGGAATACCAATGAGGAAAATAAAAGAGAAATAAAGAGAAATCCTCAAAAGGAAATATTTTAATGAGAAATAAACAAGATAATGTGAAATAATTCATTTAGATGCATCTAGAAGGATAATGAGTATCCAATAAAAAGAATTTCGAATTCTTGGAGTTCCTTGGGGTCAAAGGATCCCCAATGAAGAAAAAGAAAGAGGAAATATCAATAATACAAAATTAAAGGATAATGGGATACATTATTAATGAATTATGTGGTATTGTTTAAAAGGAGGTGTTTTCTACTTAAGGAAAACATAATTTTGTGATTAATGAATTAAAAAGCAAGTCAAAAGATAATAAGGGAAAATATTTTCATATTCCCAAAAATCCAATGAATATGTGGTTTTAAGGAGATGTTTAAGAGAGAGAAACTTGCTTTTTGGTAAAGGAAACATATTCCTAATTGGAAGAGGGCTTGGTTTCTTCATGGGAAAACCTACTAGAGCGTGGATACCCACCCTTATATAAAGGGTAGAGCCCTGGTACGAGTCCAAGAGAGAGAGAGAGATACCACACTCTTCTCTTTGTTCTATCCACAAAAAACCTAGCAAGATGAGTAGAGGCACCCTAGATCGTGTGGACGTTATGGCGTGGTCCTGCTGGAGGCACGAAGTCCCTACGCAGTCAGAGGGAGGCTTGGTGACCGTCTCTCTGCTTTCACCTGGACGCAGCAGCCCCTGGACGGCTTCAAGGGTCGGCCGCCTAGGCAGACCTGGTCTGCGGAAGCTAGCGCCTTTGGCCACGAGATCTGGGCAGATAGGGCAGCGTCGAGGAGCTTCGGAGGTGGAGGGATCGTCTCCAGTGGTCGAAGGGGTCCGGGAGAGGGTGGAGGAGGAGCGCAGGTTGTAGCTAGGGTTGCTGCGGCGGAAGCAGCAGCTGATCGCGAGGTGGAAGAAGGGCGGAGGCACGTTGGACAGAATTGCCCTCCGCGGGCCAAAAGAGCTGAACTTTAAGTCGAGGGTAAACTAGTAATTTGGTTATAAACTCAAACGTGGGCCGAGTTGCATGCATAAGATGACATGGCGACTTCCGGTTGGTCTAAAAAGGTATTTCTTCCAAAAATCATAACTCTTTAATAGTAGCTCGGATGACAAAAGTTTATACATGAATTTTACTTAGAAAAATGAGAGGAATCTAATAAAAATATTTATAGAGGCTAATTTCTCTTATAATTCGAAAAGTAATGGAATATAGAAACTTTAATACTTTAATGTTTAAAGAACCCTATTTTGAGATGAATAATATATTTTTAATAGATGATTAGGGTTAGTATTAACCTGTTAATAATGAAAGGGCACATGATGAACAAAAAGGATGAATTTGCATGCAATTAGTTTAATTTTGAGTTTAATGTGCATGAATAATTCTTTAATGGGCCTTGAAACCCTAATATGGGTAAATTCGACTCTTAATGGCTTTAATGGACTAATTTCATGATTAAAGTTGGAATATGCTGAATCTAAGCTATTTCTAGCATTAAGTCCCTAATTGTGGATAAATAACCTTAATATAGAAATTAAGGCTTTCGATTGAATCAAGGTAGAATTAATAATAACTAGAGTTCATATGGGAATTAGACCATCATGAATTATGAGTTGTTAATCCAAAAGAAACTAAAGGTGATAATTGAGTCTATGACCTTGAAATAACTTAAAATGATAAAGAAGGTAGTTTTGGTATAAAAGAGAAATAATTGACTTTAATTGGGCTTATGATGTTAAAATTAGGGTTTATGAACTAAGAGAGCATTTAATATGATAAAAGCGTTAAGGAGGCAAAAACCCTAATAAAACCGTAAAGTGGTCTAGAAAGCCTAAGGTGGAATCCAAGTCTAGCTTTAGAATGTTCTGGATAAACTATAACACTTGGATCCCATGCATTAATTTCAGGATATTGTTGATTTCTTGTTGCTTGTTCTTTATCCTTATTGCTTGGACAATCAAGTTGCTCTGGATTAGGTATGTGGTTAATTATGAATAACCGCCTTAGTTTCGCGATGATTTTCCGGATGGTTAATCGCATTGGATGCAAATTATATGTTGGATGTTCATACTTGCAAATTATAAAGTCACTATGATTATCACATTAATAATAGAAGTATGGATTCTCGCACCTACATGCCACCCTGATGGATGATGCCAAAGGTCAGGCCCAAATGGGTAGACCAATGGACACCTTGAGTGGTGACCCTAGGCACCAAGAAGGTGGCCTATGATATTGCATGACTAGTGGGCACCATGAGTGGTGACCCCCAGGCACCAAGCTCGGGATTGAGAAGGTGGCCTTAAGTCATTGGCAAAGGACACCCTAAGGTGAGTATGCCAGGGTTAGGGCAAAAGCAGTGGAGAATGTCATACTGAAAAATGTAAATTGGCTTGCTAATTAATTTGATTGTGATTATTAAATTGTTAGCCATATTTGCAAGATTTTGGTTGTTCCCACATACCAGTATATTTCGATATACTGACCGACATTTTGTTTGTCGGCATTTTAGAAACAATAATTGAAAGAACAAACTGTAAAGTGACACACTGCGGAAAAAGAAATAAAGTGCAAGGAGGATTAGATAGAATGATTCAAGACCAGGATAGATAGATTTCCAAGGTTTTCAAAGGTAAGTAAAGTTTTAATTTTATACCAAATTCCAGTTCGTTAGTAGAATCTCATAATTGTTTTTGATTATTTATCGAACCTTCGATCCTGTTAATTGGATAACGGCACCGACCTTTCGGTCTCCCTTAATTGGGGGTTACTGGGAGGCGGGGTTGTTACAATTGGTATCAGAGCCAATTCCCCTCCAGTAGGTGGGGCCCACATGGGCCTGTGGCATGCCAGTCTTTGATCCGTGAGGTCCAGGCATGTTGGAAAGGGCTATCCGAGTTGATGGAGCCACCCATGCGCTGGTAGTGTCCAGGCATGTTGGAAAGGGCTATCTGAATTGATGGAGTAGCCCTTGCATTGGTAGCCATGATCGGGAGCTGGGTGTACATGGGACATTTGGGTCTACACTGAAATGGGGAAAGATTATGAGGCTATATAATTGAGCCTTGACGAGGAGATTGTAACGTCCCAGGATTTGAGGCCTTGGATAAGACAATCTTAAAAAGAATGATCAGACTACCCATATCACTAAGGTGCACCTCCTTTTTTGGGAGCCCATCACTAAAGAACTCCATAGTTAAGTGTGCTCAGCTTGGAGTAGTACTAGGATGGGTGACCAGTCGGGAAGTCGATCCCGGCTTGCGCGTCAGTGTGGACAAAGTGTGCAGTTAAGGCTAGTGGTGGTTTGTGGGTCCAATCGTCATTCCTGAAACTCTACTAGAGCCATGGGCAGTGGGCCCATGCATTACAGTTGGTATCAGAGCTTAGGTTTCTCAATTAATCTTTAATAATTATTAAATTTTACAAATTCTATAGAACCCAAGGGAGTTATTAGAGGATTATCTGAAAGACAGAAGTGTCTAGAAAAGGATCACGATCGGGGGCTGGCAATATTTTCCTCTGTACCGCTAGTCGAAATACGAGGACTCCCGGATTCGTGTGACTGCCTGGCCAAAGTCTCAGGGTATGATTCGAAATAAGATACCTTTAGGACTCTCTCATCTTGTTCATCCCTTCTCAACTCAAATTTTGTTATTGACCTTAAGGATTAGGGTTTTCTCTCTTCTCCTCACCCTCTTGAGGTATGGGAAAAGTTAATAAGGTCTAAGGAATCCTCCACCAAATTAATAAAAAACATGTAAATAAGATGTCATGGACATAAGCTTAATAGATTAAGCTCAAACTAAAGAATAGATACATGCTTAGGTCGTAGGACACGAGTTGTCTTTGCCCTCAGGAGAGACCTGAGGATAGACCTCCTTGTCTGGAGGATGAGTAGAGAGAATTAGTCTTGGAGGTAGAAACCTCCATTAAAAGTAGAGACCTAGCACATCCTTTGAGGATGATGTTAACCCTAACCCTAAGTGAAGATTAGAGAGAGAGAGATGACATGATGAGTTAGATGTCATGGTTGACCAGATGTTTGGTTTGTCATACGAGCCATGTGAGGTTGGGTGACCTAGCACCTTTGGCAACCCGGGAAAGGGTCGTGCATGTTAAAGCAAAGGGTAGCTCCTTCATGGATGAAGATAGTGAAGGACCTATAGAAACCTATGGCTTATGCAAGTAAGGGATAGAATGTCCCCAGAGTACGTCAGTGGTATGGTAGTAGGTTGAAACCCTGGCTGGAAGGGCATGATGGTTGGATTATGAGATAAGCATAAAGAGATATGAATAATCTTGAACCAAACATGAGTTGAGCATAGGCTTCAACCACATAGGGGTTTGCTTGAGAATATGAGACTTCATGGAGAAGGGACCTCTAGTAGGTATGGTTGGAGGTGGTTTTAGTTCTAGAGAGAGGAAGCAAGACCCCAACAAGGAGGTTGGAAGTCTAAAACCCCGAAACTTGAGGAATAGTGGGGAGTAAGGATGATGCGACCTACGTGGATGATAGTGGTTGCCTTATGCTTGATTCTTGGAGGCTGCTGATATCTTAGTTACCTTTAGAGGAACCAAACCCTAGAGAGAGGACGATGCTTCTAGTACCCATGGTATAAGTCCTGCTGGATGAGATAAAGATTGCCTTAGACCCTGAGGAGGTTTAAGTAACCTGTTGTGAAGTTTTATACCTAGTTGGTTGTCCTGGAAGATGACTCGACCCTAATATGTTGCTCGAGTAGAAGGATGACAGGGAGTACATGACATACCTTGGACATGCTTGATTCGAGGTTAAGAGGTTGAGCATGTAGTTGGATACCCAAAGGAGATCCTAGGGTTCCTAGGCCTAAGAGGGGAAGCAGTGTATCCGATACTCATGATGAGATTTGAGTCTCTATAGTTTCAAGCATGGTACTCCTCATGTGTAGAGGTAAAGGAAATCCCTTACGTTAAGGGTATGTTTGATGAACCCCTCACAACTAAGTTGATGTAATGTTGAGGATGAGAACAAGTGCAACCTAGCATGGTTTTGAAGGTACGCTTGTGCCTTAGTAGTTGTTGGTTTAAGCATGCTCATATGGAGGTAAACCCTAAGAATGCTTGTGACCTTTGTTATAAAGGTGTAGTTTCCTCCCATCCTGGGAGAGCGACCCTTTGGTAGGGAGTTTACTAGTTTGGTTGGTTTTGAGGTAACCTAAGGAGGTTTCATAGGATCTTGAGAAACTAAGTGAAGAGTACATGGCATGAGAATGAACCTATAGACCCATAGATAACCATCTCTATGTGCATGTGGATGTGTTACCATGGAGGTAACCGGTATGGGGCTCGATCAAGGTAGACAGGTCACCATGACCCTTATGAAAGGATAAAAGATAGCCCAAGAATGCAGAGAGAGATGATGAAGGAGTAGGTAAGGTTATGAGTTGAACATGTACTATGATAGAATCCTAAGTCTATCCAAGGGTCAGGTAGGGATAAGACCGATGAAAGACGAAGTTTCCTAATTCCCTAGTTGCACATGACCATAGGGTCGGGAGGTAACAACTATCATTGTCTGAGGGCCATGGGTTAGGAGATTGATCACCTTCATGAACTCATGGGACCCAAAGGGCAGATGAGTAGGGAACTCTTTGGATGCATAAGGGAAGAGGGATGACCCCAAAAAAAATGCTGGAACCCTGTAGACCTAGAGGAGATGACCAAGGATTGTGTGTAAACCCAAGTAGGTTTCAGATCAGTTTTCCATGGAAATAATTTTTTTTTTATATCATGATGTTTGTGATGTGGAGACATGAGTTGCACATTTCAACTTATTTTTGAAGGTGTACTGGCAAGGTGGGATGTACCATCTCTACTCCTGGAATGGGAAGAACTCTGTATTTGGACGGCCGCCAAATGCTTATTTCTTCTTGTTATGGGAGTGAGAGATAGGACAGTACGCATGTCTTACACCAAGGATAAAGATGATGTAAGTTGGAACGTAGCTACAAGGTATGAGGATAGAGATGATAACATACCCTGGTGAAGTGAATGATACATGGATGGTTTACAAACACTAAGAATATTAAGGAAATCATCTTGTGAGGATGTTTTATCTTGAACTAGGTGGATTTTTGCAAGTATTACAAGGAATCACAAGGTGGAGCCTGATAACTAAGAGGATGAGCTCAGAGATAGACTTAGAGTTTAAGATGCGATGAAAAGTAGAATACATGGAGGATAAGAAGTGGTAATGAATGCTCTAGTTAAGATATAGCTGCCTAGTTAGCTGGAAGCTAGAAGAAGTTGAGTTTGTTCGACTAACCCTATATTTGGAAAGAGGATGTGTTTTGGCTAACACATAGATGTAACAAGATATGTTGAGCAAGTTAATGAATGTTTGGTTAGCAAGTTTAGTCCTTGATGTAGTAAGAGGATGGTGATAGAACCTCAGATACACTTCTTTGGATAGGAAGGTAATAAGACCCTTTTGAGAGTGGTTTAGCGTTTTCGAGGTATCAATCTTGAGGAATCATAACAATAAAGGAGGTTATGATATACCGCGATACTACAAAGATAGTCAGTGATAGTAGCACTCTGGATGGTTAAGATGAAGATGCATGTAGGTTGTGGCCATGCATGATAGAGGTGAAGGACGAACACCAGTAACCCAGTGCTTTGACATAGAGGATTAAGAGTCCCCGAGAGGGAATGGGAGTTCACCACTATGGGTGTTGTGGTAAGTCTCCCCTAAACAAGAAATATTAAGATGTAATATGGGTTATGGTAGATCGCCTTACCTAGATGACCTGAGAAAGAAAGGAGTGTTGTCAAGGGACAGATTCGGTTGAACTACTTAAGGGAGAAAGATGGTTCAACCACATCATGATGTGAGTTTGAAAGTTCTTGGGTATGACCAAGGTTCACTTCCATGAGGTGGAAGTGGATACTTGAAGAACTTGATGATAGTATAGTTTATCACCCCATAATAATGGACAATATGATCCAGACTAGAGGGTCTGATGAGAGCATGTGTTCTCATTTAGGGTGATACATAGAGACAGTTCTTAAGATGGGATGTTAACCACCATATCCTTTATCGGGATGCAAGAAGTCATATAGAGAGGTTGTGTCGATCACCACTTCATTAAGATGATGCTGGTGAAGGAGGCCTCACGAAGGTCAGAAAAGAACCATAGTGTGTGAAGATGAAGTCGCTTTGATCGTGCAATGGCCGAGAGGGATCCCAGTGGTGACATGAGTCACGAGCTGATGCAAAGCAGACTGACATGCAGTTCACTGTGGGAGAATATGTGATGTGAAAATCCGACCCCTCTAAGCTACAGCTAAGAAAGTTGAGTCCCCGATATATGGGTCCATTTGAGATGGATTGGTGGAGATGGTTGTGTCTAACCTTACCCCTCAGGATAAAATGATGTGTTGCATGAGTTCAATCTAGAGAACTATGTGAGGTACCCAAGCCATGTGTTGTGCCCTGAACCTATTCAGCTTTTGAAAGGTTGAAAAGTCATGAGTCACCTATGAGGGTACAATATACCAAGGTAAGAAAGAACTCAGATGGAAGAAAATGATATAATGAAGGTTCCATGTGGGAGCCCTGATGGACATAAGAAGACTTATCCTGTTTGTTTGCTTGCTTGATGGAATTTTGAGGGCAAAATTCTCATAAGTGGGGAAGGATGTTACAACCACAAATTTTGGGTTCCTTTGGTGAGAAATGTAATTTCTCATATTAAAGATATTTGGAAAAATATTGATATAATTTTTTTTGAATAAATGAGTTTTGTTTACAATAGCCTTGGTGATTGTGTTGTGGGCTTTATTGGCTATTGGGCCCAAATAAAAAGAAAATTCAATTAGTGAATGAATAATTGAATATTTGAGAAAAGAAAAATGTGGAAACCTCTAGAAGGAAAATCCAAAGAGGGATTTCATGCTTCTTGGGTTCCGTGGGTTCCAAGGAGTCCAAAGTTGCGTAAAGAGAGCAATAAGAAAAGAAAAGATCAATTAAGTACTTCTTTATTAAGAAAGAAATTGAAAATATTGATGAAATGTGGAAAACAAGTGAAAAGATGTATAATTGAGTTATCCTTTGTGGAATTTCGTGTCCCAAGGATTTCTAATGATAAAAGGAATACCAATGAGGAAAATAAAAGAGAAATAAAGAGAAATCCTCAAAAGCAAATATTTTAATGAGAAATAAACAAGATAATGTAAAATAATGCATTTAGATGCATCTCGAAGGATAATGAGTATCCAATAAAAAGAATTTCGAATTCTTGGAGTTCCTTGGGGTCAAAGGATCCCCAATGAAGAAAAAGAAAGAGGAAATATCAATAATACAAAATTAAAGGATAATGGGATACATTATTAATGAATTATGTGGTATTGTTCAAAAGGAGGTGTTTTCTACTTAAGGAAAACATAATTTTGTGATTAATGTATTAAAAAGCAAGTCAAAAGATAATAAGGGAAAATATTTTTGTATTCCCAAAAATCCAATGAATATGTGGTTTCAAGGAGATGTTTAAGAGAGAGAAACTTGCTTTTTGGTAAAGGAAACACATTCCTAATTGGAAGAGGGCTTGGTTGCTTCGTGGGCAAGCCTACTAGAGCATGGTTACCCACCCTTATATAAAGGGTAGAGCCCTGGTACGAGTCCAAGAGAGAGAGAGAGAGATCCCATACTCTCCTCTTTGTTCTATCCATGAAAAACCTAGCAAGATGAGTAGAGGAATCCTAGATCGTGTGGATATTATGGCGTGGTCCTGCTGGAGGCATGAAGTCCCTACACATTCGGAGGGAGGCTTGATGACCGTCTCTCTACTGTCACCTGGACGCAGCAGCTCCTGGACGGCTGCAAGGGTCGGCCGCCTAGGAAGACCTGGTCTGCGGAAGCTAGCGGCTTTGGCTGCAAGATCTGGGAAGATAGGGGAGCGCCGAGGAGCTTCGGCGGTGGAGGGATCATCTCCAGTGGTCGATGGGGTCCGGGAGAGGGTGGAGGAGGAGCGTAGGCTGCAGCTAGGGTTGCTGCGGCGAAAGCAGCAGCTGATCGCGAGGTGGAAGAAGGGCGGAGGCACGTTGGACAGAATTGCCCTCCGCGGGCCAAAAGAGTTGAACTCTAAGTCGAGAGTAAACTAGTAATTTGGTTATAAACTCAAACATGGGCCGAGTTGCATGCATAAGATGACGTGGCAGCTTTCGGTTGGTCTAAAAAGGTATTTATTCCAAAAATCATAACTCTTTAATAGTAGCTCAGATGACAAAAGTTTATACATGAATTTTGCTCAGAAAAATGAGAGGAATCTAATAAAAATATGTGTAGAAGCTAATTTCTCTTGTAATTCGAAAAGCAATGGAAGATAGCAACTTTAATGCTTTAATGTTTAAAGAACCCTATTTTGAGATGAATAATATCTTCTTAATAGATGATTAGGGTTAGTATTAACCTGTTTATGATGAAAGGGCACATGAGGAACAAAAAGGATGAATTTTCATGTAATTAGTTTAATTTTGAGTTTAATGTGCATGAATAATTCTTTAATGGGCCTTGAAACCCTAATATGGGTATATTCGACTCTTAATGGCTTTAATGGACTAATTTCATGATTAAATTTGGAATATGCTGAATCTAAGCTATTTCTAGCATTAAGTCCCTAATTGTGGATAAATAACCTTAATATAGAAATTAAGGCTTTCGATTGAATCAAGGTAGAATTAATAATAAATAGGGTTCATATGGGAATTATACCATAATGAATTATGAGTTGTTAATCCAAAAGAAACTAAAGGTGATAATTGAGTCTAATGACCTTGAAATAACTTAAAACGATAAAGAAGGTAGTTTTGGTATAAAAGAGAAATAATCGACTTTAATTGGTCTTATGATGTTAAAATTAGGGTTTATGAACTAAGAGAGCATTTAATATGATAAAAGCGTTAAGGAGGCAAAAACCCTAATAAAACCCTAATGTGGTCTAGAAAGCCTAAGGTGGAATCCAAGTCTAGCTTCAGAATGTTCTGGATAAACTATAACACTTGGATCCCATGCATTAATTTCAGGATATTGTTGATTGCTTGTTGCTTGTTCTTTATCCTTATTGCTTGGACAATCAAGTTTCTCTGGATTAGGTATGTGGTTAATTATGAATAACCGCCTTAGTTTCCTGATGATTTTCTGGATGGTTAACCGCATTGGATGAAAATTATCTGTTGGATGTTCATACTTGCAAATTATATAGTCACTATGATTATCACATTAATAATAGAAGTATGGATTCTCGCACCTACATGCCACCCTGATGGATGATGCCAAAGGTGAGGCCCAGATGGGTAGACCAATGGACACCTTGAGTGGTGACCCCAGGCACCAAGAAGGTGGCCTATGATATTGCATGACTAGTGGGCACCATGAGTGGTGACCCCCAGGCACCAAGCTCGGGATTGAGAAGGTGGCCTTAAGTCATTGGAAAAGGGCACCCTAAGGTGAGTATGCCAGGGTTAGGGCAAAAGCAGTGGAGAATGTCATACTGAAAAATGTAAATTGGCTTGCTAATTAATTTGATTGTGATTATTAAATTGTTAGCCATATTTGCAAGATTTTGGTTGTTCCCACATACCAGTATATTTTGATATACTGACCGACGTTTTGTTTGTCGACGTTTTAGGAACAACAATTGAAAGAACAAATAGTAAAGTGACACACTGAGGAAAAAGAAATAAAGTGCAAGGAGGATTAGATAGAATGATTCAAGACTAGGATAGATAGATTTCCAAGGTTTTCAAAGGTAAGTAAAGTTTTAATTTTATACCAAATTCCAGTTAGTTAGTAGAATTTCATAATTGTTATTGATTATTTGTCGAACCTTCGATCCTATTAATTGGATAACGGCACCGACCTTTCAGTCTCCCTTAATTGGGGGTTACTGGGAGGCGGGGTTGTTACAGAATCTCTGAACTCAAGTACATGGGTTGTTATTAAGCATAAGACAAGTTTTCATGGATGCATAATGATATGATGTACTTTGGATGCTTTAATTTGCATATAAATTCTTGGATTCATATTAGTAGTATATGCCTCGCCAAATATAAAAGAACATAAAAGAATATGGATGGTTTGTAACTACTAAGTGTTACATTCTCTCTATATGTCTCTCTCTTTATCTCTCTATCTCTCTCTCTCTCTCCTTCTAAATATAAGGTCGGCACATCCCCATAGCCTAAGGGGTGGGGATCCCCATAGCCCAAGGGGTGGGGAAAATATGAAGTGTGACACCACTTAGTAGTACAAACACATCAAAAGACATCTAAAAATATGTGTTTACCTAATTATCACATTAAATAATGTTTTCATTTACCTTTTCTTATTTTTCAAAATTTTCAAGTATGCAAGTACAATATATATGTATCTTTCACCCACATACACAACACATTGTGTTGATTTGCTGTTTCACGTATGTTTTAGGTTTAGAGATAGCATGGGAGAAAAAGATGGGAGTGAGTAGTTGTACATGTTGTACCTATTGTGTAGATCATGATTAGCATACATGTTCATAGACTTGTAAATCTTCTTTTAATATGAAATTGTAATTTATGTTGTAATATGTCATATGGTAATAATTTACATGTTGTATGTTGAGGAATGTTATGGTTGTATGTTCATGTATGCACATATTGCTTCTGCACCGCACTTTGATACAATTGCATAACATTTTCGGAGTTTGTCCTCTCGGGCTTCTGAAGTCTTGAGATGGCGGAATTTGGGAATGTTACACCTTCTAATATCGAAAGTGCAAAGATGGCCACTCTTAGATCAAAAGTAAGGTGCTAGAAGAACCTAACACTAAGATTATACAGAAGGACACTCCTATTAATCAGTCCCAACCTGAAGTCATCATGCTAGAAGAACCTAAAGTAGAAGTTTCTACCCAAAAGGTTAAGGAAAAGGAAAAGGGTAAGGGAAAGAAGCCAGTAAAGGAGAAGATACAAGAAACAGCTTAAGAAGTTCTAGTTGGTATGGAATTTTATTCACCAAGGATCCCTTTACCTTATAAGTTGATCAAATCTCACTTAAAGAAGAAGTATGAAAAATTCTTGGAGGTTGTTAAGATTTTGCACCTAGATGTTCCTTTTCGTATTGCTATTGAAGAAATTCCAATGTACGCAAAGTTCTTCAAGGACCTAATTATGAAATGAAGATGAGGAGACCATGTTGAAACCATCAGGCTAGCAAAAATGCCCAATGCTTTCATCGAAGAAAAGATGCTTTCCAAGAAAAAAGACCATGGAGCCTTCACAATCCCATTCAATTTGGGACATAATGAAGTAAGACAATGTCTAGATAATATTGGAGCAAGTATTAGCCTTATGCCTCTCACTCTAGATGAGAGGCTAGGTGTCACACGCCAATCTCGCATTACCCACTAATCACGAGATTAGGGCACGACAGAGGGATTACACACAAGCCAACCCACTTTGAGATTTTAAAACATTTTCAAGACATTAAAAAGATAATCTGATTTATGCTATAAACTAAATCTAAACAAACTGCGGAAGCATTTTTATTAAACTGACTAGCAATATAAACAGAGTCTACAGCATATTACATTGATCAACATAAAATAAAGCATGAAAGTTATTTTACATCTTTATACACATTTCGCATACACACACTCTCTCACCCACATCATGTCCCAAAGATCGAGGGGAAAGGACTAAGAGACCTCTAACTACTAACTACATAAACCTTCTACAGACTGAGCGTTAGGATGAAAGGATCCTCCAGATTCCTGTGATGTTGATGACCTGAAAATGTTTTGAGTAGAGGTATGAGCCTACTCGCTCAGTGAATAGCATTTCACTTAGCTATCACTAAACAACTCATTAGGTTTCTAAAATTTAAATAAAACATAAATACAGTACAAGCAGGGCAGTTCAAATGACATAGCAAATTACAGAATATAATCGCATTTCTATGCAACAACAGATAATTTAACCCAATAAACAGATATAATGAATTGGCACAAAAGTTCGGATATATTAATTTACTGTGATCCTATATGATTACATATTTATCAATTTTATGCCCTAAATATATGCAGTGTACTCTGCATATAAAGATCTGTAGCGAACTATGATCCCACCGTACAAGACTTAGCGACACACCCGGGAAATGCTAAGTCTGACTGCCAGCCCTGGTCTGCTGCAGGACTCTCAGGCTCACAAGGCCTCGCTACACTCTCAAAAGAGTGAACTCTAGACTCCTCCTCAAACCTGAGCACACAGGCGGAGAGTCTTACCGGGTTACCACCGTGACACAAGCACGGATTAATGTTGAATAACCCCTATTACTCCAGTGCCACCGTGACATCGCACGCGTTGTTGTTGAACACTGCCTCTCTCTATCCTCGTGCCTGTGACTCCGCACAGTTATTGTTGCAACACGAGTTTCACCCCCTGGATGGAGACCTCTCAAAAGGGGTTCTACGGTGTTAGGGCACCTAAGTCTATTAACTGATTAACATATAACCATATAAACAGGAATATCACATTTCATGCATATTGCACATTCTGAATATTCACTTGAAACACATGTATATCCTTTGTCATCCTTAAACATGATTCAGTATCATTTATCCAGTTTCAATGCTAAACATCTACTTTTAAATCAGCAAATACATTGCAACTATAATACATGAAATTTCATCATTTTCATTAAGCATATCAAGTATTTCAAGTTCCAATGAATCTAACATACTCTATTGTATGTACTACACTGTTTAAAAGTTATACTAACTGATACAGAAGTAATTATGCATTTAAATTGAGTTAAATAATGATTTCTAAGTGAACTACTACTCACATTCAACTAACTACTCAACCTATACAAAAGCATTCTCAGAGCTAGTCAAATATCTAAATTATCCTAAACATACACAACACTATTTGTATTCAAGTAATTGTATCAAACACTTTTGGTTTCCATTGCACCAAATAAAATCATTGAACTGTTCTACACTGATCAGAAGCTATTCTATATCATGTATAATCATACAGAAGCAATTTATAAAATAAAATTCAAGTTTCATCAAATATCGATAAAACGCCTGATACCACTGATATCAGTGCAAAAATGCACAATTTACCGAAAAATTCCAACGAAGGAGTTAAATGATGATAACTAAATGAACTCCTACTCACCGTGTTTCGAATTGTCCGGGTTCGTCCGGAATTGCGTCTAAGGCCTGTTTCCGGACAGATTTCTATTGTCTTCTTCCTTTGATTTAGCTTCCTACAGTTCCTATTTGGATGCAACAGGAGCTTCACGCTCAACTGAAATCCTTGGCTGGGTGTTGCTCCAGGGCCAAATTGGCGGCAGGTTCTTGTTTAGACCTCCTAGCCGAGTTCCATAGCATAGATTTGAAGTGTTAGCCGCCCCAAAGTAGCCTCCTCCTGGCCAAGCAAAGTAGCCGTAAAGCTGTAGTACTTGCCGCTGGCCACAGGTGCTAGGCGGCTGGCTTGGTAAGCTAGAGGAGGAAAGGAAAGAAGAGGTAGGGAGTAGAGGAGGAAGAAAGGAAGAAGAGAAAAAAGGAATAGCTACTGGAATCGGAGAAAAAGAGAAATCGCCTCAAGCTGCTTCTCTGGTGTGGAGGTCGGCTCTGTGCGCCGCTCGCACTGTTTCCAGAACAACCGATAAGCGAGAGAAGAAGAAAAGAAAACTTATAAAGAAAAACTTTTGGAAAAATTGCAATTTTGACCCTGGAATCGGAAAAGGTCATAATTATTAATTCGGTGGTCCAAATAACAGGATTTCTTTTGCATTATTTCAAGCGCGAATTTCTCTACGCCCTCAGAGCAATATATCCTACTAATTTTACTATTTCTCTGGTTCAAAGTTTCAAATCGCATTCAATCATCACTTTACTCAAATTAATCATCTTAATTATGCACTAATTAATCTTATGTGCCTGATTCAAATAAATTAAGTTATTAATGCACTAACCAACACATGAGAACTTAGGTTAGCTCAAATAACTTTAATTATGCTCAAATCATGATGCTTACCGATAAGCTTTGAAAACGGGTCATAACAATCTCCCTCCCTTATAAGAATTTCGTCTCGAAATTCCTAAAAGAGAAAAGGAAACTTGTTACGCATCTCAGATTCAAGCTCCCACGTAGCTTCTTCTAAGTTATGATTCCTCCACAAAACTTTCTCTAAGGGTATCTCATGATTTTTGAGTTTCTTGATCCTCTGATCAACTATCTTCATTGGTCCCTCAACATAGGATACATCTGATCTGACTCCAGATCAAACCACAAAACATTGTCTTTGTAGAACTGTTATAACAGTATCTCAATTTATGGTAATTACTGAGAAATTATCATACTATACATGCAGACAAACTAAAATTCTTAAATAAACAGAATGCATGTCAATTTGATACTAAAATAAAATCATGGAATTTAACTGTTAAACATCACTACATCTCATACTGGGAATTGATATCAAAATACTTGATTCATCGTATACCCTATCCTTAGGGTTTCTTTTGCCTTATTCATTCATCACATGCCAACACCCTACTCTTAGGGTTTCCATTATCTCATCTGTTTGATTGCAGTTCAAATCACAATACGGTATCATTCTAGAACTGGCAGAGCGGTATATTCACAGTCATTGTAATTACTAAGTAATCTTTATATCATGCATGCAGGCAGATTTAAAATTCATAAATATCCCAGACTCAAATCAATTTTGGCACATACATACTGAATTCATGTAATTGAACATCTTATTACACCAATAAGAGTAATTTACTTCACCTATAAGAAACCATTTGTAATATTTATCAATTATCTGAAATGTCTCGAAGTACGTGCATATTAACCCAAATTCCTGGTTTATGCATCACATAACTCAATTAAGAGTTATTTACGTATCATAACACAAATATTTAATAGTACTTGAGAATTTCTAATAATATCTCAGAGAAATGTGCCAATTCATGTAAATTTGAAGTCATACACATTAACATAACAGGAAGCATGCAATTAGGTTTATTTACATATTTTAATGCTATCTTACTATCTTGAAATCAGGCACCTAATGGTTTACCAAATTTGTATTGCCTGGGTTTATATTTAAACCGAACCATTATCAGTTGTGTATTTCTAAACTCAACATTCACACTAAGCAAACTCTATAAGACTTAAATGTTCTTCCCAACTTCCACTGAAAAGCAAAACACATGCTCTCAGCATGTCCTCAAGAGTCTGCGGTTGAAACAGGTTGTACTGAATCTTAACTTTGTGCCTGAAGCACGATGCAACTGTTTCCACAACCTAGATGTGAACTTAGGATCTCAATAAGATATGATTGAAACTGAATTACCAGGCAACCTAATTATTTCATCCATGTATATCTTAGTCAAGTTTCGAGACATCAAAGGTTGACTTAATATGAGGAAAGCGAGCAGACTAAATTAGTCTATCCACAATCATTCATATCGAGTCATAACCTCTAGGTGTCTTGGGCAACCCTATCACAAAATCCATTATGATATGTTCCCATTCCCATACAGGCATAGAAAAAAGATTACAAGGTAGCTGTAGATTTCTAGGGTTCAGTCTTAACCTACTGGAACACACTACTTCTAACCACGGACTCAGCTACCTCCTTCTACATATCAGACCATCCGTTTCAACTCCTTGAGATTTATATATATATATTATAGTGTTTCCTGAAAGCATAGCATACATCAATACATGCACTTCCATAAGAATCTTTTCATTCAATTCACTATCTCAAGGTACACACAACATGTCATGCTAATACAACACCTTATCATCTAAAAACTTAAACTCTGGCCTCTTTTCCTCCTATCATGTCATGCATGGTCTGGTTTAACTCACTATCACCCTATTGTAGTTCCTTGATCTGATCATAAGAAGTAGGCTTAACTTACATCTGTACAATCAAATCACTCTGTGTTGTCACCCCTAAGTCTAAGTTCAACTCCCACATTTCTACTAACAGGTCTCTATTGAAACCTGTCATAGAGAATGCATTAGTTGTTGAACTTGACTTTCTGCTGAAAGCATCATTCACCACATTCTCTTTACCATGGTGGTAATCTATTGTCACATCATAAAGATAATGACGCCATGTCTTAAAAACATGAACTACATCAGCTATCATTAGATCATATATCGGGTAATACTCCGATTTCTATGCTACTTTCTTATAGTTACATTTTAGGTTTATGTTTTACTCTTTTCTCTAAGTCATTTCATGTTGTTCAAGTACCGTTCAGATTAACTACCTTAAAACTCTAGATCACTATCAATGCTAGTTTACTTTACATAGATCAAGTCTCAAGGTCTTATTTTATAGAGATGCTAGTATTCAGGATTAAATCACTAGTGATATCCCTTGAACTACTACAATTCTAATCATTCTAGGGTTTGGTCCTTAACAATAACATAGCGTTATTGTGTGCGGGTGTGGTCGATTATATAAATCAATTTGAGTTGCTTGGTTCAATAGCATATTAATCCAACACTCAACTTTAATTATATTGGCTGAAAATTCAGTTTTCACAATAGTTTCTGTAATTCGTTTATTAAATAGCTAAAAGAAGCTCCAAAAATTCTAGAACTTTTATATGTTATACCTAATGAAGTTTCAGACCTCCAGTAAAAAATTTGAGATCATTTCTAATTACCAATAAATAATTAAAAATCAAACAGTGCACTTCTATATTGCAGTCTGCAGCAGATTCGGTCGAGTTGCAAACTCGACCGACACCTTACTTTAGAGATCAAAAGTCATCCAAAAATTACGCCAATTTAATAGAATGTCTAAAATTGTGATTTTCAAACACAATTAAAATTTGAGATCAATTGGATATACAAATAAAAAGATAAAATTCAATTACCACACTGCTATATCAATATGGAAAATGTGATCGGTCGAGTTTGAAACTCAGCCGATAAACAGGTCAGAACATTCTTTAAAAAAATTCTGATATTTTCCAATGTTGTTTACATTTTATATATCCAAATCATATCCAAATTTGAGCTAAATCAGAGTTACACATAAAATACCAAAAATCATTTACTGAGACACTTTACTTATCAAATTTTGTGTTTATGTATCATCAAAACCCTATTTTGGGCCGATTAGGGTCTATGCTTCTCAAACCCTAATTCTCAAGACAAAAGAACACTTAGACTTCTTATCATAATTAAAACATCCTAGTGTATATACATTCTCACTATGTTGCGGCTATAATTCAACTAGAGTCTATTCTTATTTTACTGTTAATAGGAGTCATTAGATCCCAGTAACGCATCCTGCCAGCCGGACCAGGCCGAACCTGTAGTCCTGAAGCCAAGAGCTACTCGAGATTAATCAACCCCTATTAATCTTAAACATGTGGAAAGAATATCCACTTAGGGCAAACTCATTTATACATAATTTCAGGTCTACTTTAATATAAAGAAAACAAACATTAAACAATTCACTTCATGACACAACAATATAAAAGAATCATATTTACTTTACAAATTGAAAAATCTATTTTCATGCATATAAAAGCATTTCTAGTGATCTTTAAATCAAATAAGCAAAATCAAGTAAGAGTTATATCGCTTCCTATATGTAATCTCTTATTCCAACATTAATTTCTTATCTCATAACCCTAAGATTTCTAGGGTTTCTCTCTAGCCTATCCTTCCTCTGCATACCTGGACAGGGCATCCAGAGAAGAACAGACAGAGTAGCTTGATACTGGTCAATCTAAGTATTCAGACGCCTGGCCAGGGTATCTAAACACTCATACCTTCTAGAGCTAAAACTCATCATTTATTATTCGTCTCACTTATAACTTTATCTTTTGACCTTAATGATTCTTAACGACTCAACTTAAACTCTTTACTTGGTTCTCGTGACCACATCCTTTTCCTGCCATCTATAATAGTATAACAGAACACTTCCTGTTAGAAAATTATAGACAGAAGAAAAACTCTTAAACCTTAATCCTATTGGTCTCTTATCATCCCCTGACCTTGACTTAGAGTATTCACATACTCAACCTATGCTCTGATACCAAGATGTCACACCCCGATCTCGCATTACCCACTAATCACGAGATTAGGGCACGACGGAGGGATTACACACAAGCCAACCCACTTTGAGATTATAAAACATTTTCAAGACATTAAAAAGATAATCTGATTTATGCTATAAACTAAATCTAAACAAACTGCGGAAGCATTTTTATTAAACTGACTAGCAATATAAACAGAGTCTACATCATATTACATTGATCAACATAAAATAAAGCATGAAAGTTATTTTACATCTTTATACACATTCCACATACACACTCTCTCTCACCCACATCATGTCCCAAAGATCGAGGGGAAAGGACTAAGAGACCTCTAACTACTAACTACATAAACCTTCTACAGACTGAGCGTTAGGATGAAAGGATCCTCCAGATTCCTGTGATGTTGATGACCTGAAAATGTTTTGAGTAGAGGTATGAGCCTACTCGCTCAGTGAATAGCATTTCACTTAGCTATCACTAAACAACTCGTTAGGTTTCTAAAATTTAAATAAAACATAAATACAATACAAGCAGGGCAGTTCAAATAACATAGCAAATTACAGAATATAATCGCATTTCTATGTAACAACAGATAATTTAACCCAATAAACAGATATAATGAATTGGCACAAAAGTTCGGATATATTAATTTACTGTGATCCTATATGATTACATATTTATCAATTTTATGCCCTAAATATATGCAGTGTACTCTGCATATAAAGATCTGTAGCGAACTACGATCCCACCGTACAAGACTTAGCGACACACCCGGGAAATGCTAAGTCTGACTGCCAGCCCTGGTCTGCTGCAGGACTCTCAGGCTCACAAGGCCTCACTACACTCTCAAAAGAGTGAACTCTAGACTCCTCCTCAAACCTGAGCACACAGGCGGAGAGTCTTACCGGGTTACCACCGTGACACAAGCACGGATTAATGTTGAATAACCCCTATTACTCCAGTGCCACCGTGACATCGCACGCGTTGTTGTTGAACATTTCCTCTCTCTATCCTTGTGCTTGTGACTCTGCACAGTTATTGTTGCAACACGAGTTTCACCCCCCTGTATGCAGACCTCTCAAAAGGGGTTCTACGGTGTTAGGGCACCTAAGTCTATTAATTGATTAACATATAACCATATAAACAAGAATATCACATTTCATGCATATTGCACATTCTGAATATTCACTTGAAACACATGTATATCCTTTGTCATCCTTAAACATGATTCAGTATCATTTATCCAGTTTCAATGCTAAACATCTACTTTTAAATCAGCAAATACATTGCAACTATAATACAGGAAATTTCATCATTTTCATTAAGCATATCAAGTATTTCAAGTTCCAATGAATCTAACATACTCTATTGTATGTACTACACTGTTTAAAAGTTATACTAACTGATACAGAAGTAATTAAGCATTTAAATTGAGTTAAATAATGATTTCTAAGTGAACTACTACTCACATTCAACTAACTACTCAACCGGTACAAAAGCATTCTAAGAGCTAGTCAAATATCTAAATTATCCTAAACATACACAACACTATTTGTATTTAAGTAATTGTATCAAGCACTTTTGGTTTCCATTGCACCAAATAAAATCATTGAACTGTTCTACACTGATCAGAAGCTATTCTATATCATGTATAATCATACAGAAGCAATTTATAAAATAAAATTCAAGTTTCATCAAATATCGATAAAACGCCTGATAACCACTGATATCAGTGCAAAAATGCACAATTTACTGAAAAATTCCAACGAAGGAGTTAAATGATGATAACTAAATGAACTCCTACTCACCGCGTTTCGAATTGTCCGGGTTCGTCCAGAATTGCGTCTAAGGCCTGTTTCCGGACAGATTTCTATTGTCTTCTTCCTTTGATTTAGCTTCCTAGTGTTCCTATTTGGATGCAATAGGAGCTTCACGCTCTAACTGAAATCCTTGGCTGGGTGTTGCTCCAGGGCCAAATTGGCGGCAGGTTCTTGTTTAGACCTCCTAGCCGAGGTCCATAGCATAGATTTGAAGTGTTAGCCGCCCTAAAGTAGCCTCCTCCTGGCCAAGCAAAGCAGCCGTAAAGCTGTAGTACTTGCCGCTGGCCACAGGTGCTAGGCGGCTGGCTTGGTAAGCTAGAGGAGGAAAGGAAAGAAGAGGTAGGGAGTAGAGGAGGAAGAAAGGAAGAAGAGAAAAAAGGAATAGCTACTGGAATCGGAGAAAAAGAGAAATCACCTCAAGCTGCTTCTCTGGTGCAGAGGTCGGCTCTGTGCGCCGCTCGCACTGTTTCCAGAACAACCGATAAGCGAGAGAAGAAGAAAAGAAAACTTATAAAGAAAAACTTTTGGAAAAATTGCAATTTTGACCCTGGAATCGGAAAAGGTCATAATTATTAATTCGGTGGTCCAAATAACAGGATTTCTTTTGCATTATTTCAAGCGCGAATTTCTCTACGCCCTCAGAGCAATATATCCTACTAATTTTACTATTTCTCTGGTTCAAAGTTTCAAATCTCATTCAATCATCACTTTACTCAAATTAATCATCTTAATTATGCACTAATTAATCTTATGTGCTTGATTCAACTAAATTAAGTTATTAATGCACTAACCAACACATGAGCACTTAGGTTAGCTCAAATAACTTTAATTATGCTCAAATCATGATGCTTACCGATAAGCTTTGAAAACGGGTCATAACACTAGGACTAATCGACATGGTCAAGACAGGAATGTGAATTCAATTAGCAGACCATTCTTTCACTAAGCCAGTAAGGGTTGTAGAAGATGTGCCTATCCGAGTCGGACGATTTTTCATACCACATGATATAGTCATGATTGACATAGTAGAAGACCCAACTATAGGAAGACCATTCCTCTCCATTATAAGATCTTTGATAGATGTTGAATCTAGAATCATCACTATCGGAGTAGGGAATGATCAGATTGATTTTCATGTTCAAGACTCCATGAGAGGACCATCTCTCTTTCAGTCAGTCAATTCATGGATAGCTACAACCAATTCTATAAGGAAGTCCAGGAGAAAAATGCTATAGTTGACTCGCTCATGAGGGCTTTGAATAATCCTCACCTAGATATTGAAGATTTGTAGGTAGTCAATATTTCAGATTATCTATATCAACCTGAAGAGGATTATAGTGATGAAGAAGATGTGGATTTTGAGAGAGTAAAGTGCGCCTCTCTGGAGAAGACTCTAGAAGAGAAGAAGGCACCTAAGCCTAAACCAGAGCTGAAGTAGCTCCCTTAAGGATTAGAATATGAATTTCTAGACACTAAAGAAAGGAATCCAGTTATTAGAAATTCTACCTTGGTGGATGAATAACAAGATAAGTTGTTGAATGTGCTCTAGCTGAGAAGAAAAGCAATAGGATACTCCCTTGAATACATAAAAGGCCTAAGCCCAGCCATTTGCATGCATATAATAAATCCAGAAGAGAATTCCAAACCTATATCCCAACATCAAAGAAAGTTGAATCAGAACCAAAGAGAGGTAGTAAAGAAATAGGTCATTAAACTCTGAGATATGGGTATAATATACATGATAAGTGACAATAATTGGGTGAGTCTGAACGTAGTCCCTAAAAAGGGAGGTATGACACTAGTGAAGGGAGAAAAAGGTGATGAAGTGGAAACCGGAATGGTAATAGGTTGGTGGATGTACACCAATTACAGGAAGGATCAACGTCGTAACCAAGAAGGATCATTTCCCCTTTGCTTTCTTAGACCAAGTTCAGGAATGCCTAGCCCATCATTCATACTTCTACTTTTTGGATGGATATTCGGGATTTTACCAAGTTCCCATTCACCAAGACAACCAAGAGAAGACTACCTTCACTTGAATGTATGGGACATATGCCTTTTGAAGAATGCATTTGGCATATACAACGCACCAGAAACTTTTCAATGGTGCATGATATTGGTGTTTGCAGACTTCCTAGAAGATATCATGGAAGTGTTCATGAATGATTTGTCTATGTACGGTACTGACTTTGATAGTTTTCTCAGACCTATATCAAGTTTTAAAAATATGTGAAGACAAACATCTAGTTCTGAATTGGGAGAAATGCTATTATATGGTCCAGGAAGGTATAATGCTTGGGCACAAAATCTCTAAGAAGGAAAATGAGGTAGATTTAAGCAAGGTGGAAGGCATTTTGAGGCTCCTAACCCCTACATCTATGATAGGGGTGATAAGTTTTCTAGGACATACCAGATATTGTAGAAGATTTATCAAGGATTTTTCCAATATCTCTAATCCCAAGTCTAATATGCTCAACAAAGATACCGTGTTCACTTTCAAGGATGAATGTCTGAAGGCTTTAGATACATTGAAAAGTTCTTTGACAACCGCACCAATTCTCTAGGCTCTATATTGGGAGCTTCCTTTTGAGATTATGTGTGACGCAAGTGACTACGTTGTATGAGTTGTACATGGACAGAAAAAAGGCAAGAAGCACCATGTGATTTACTATGTAAATATAATGCTAGACAAAGCTCAAGTTAATTACCCCATCATAGAAAAATAAGTGCTCATAATAGTGTTTGCCTTTGACAAGTTCAAGTCCTACTTGATCAGCTCAAAAGTGAAAGTTTACACAAATCACATAGCCATCAAGTATATAATGCAAAAGAAAGACACCAAGACCAAGCTCTTGCGATGGGCACTCTTGTTATAAGAGTTTGATCATGAGATTATAGACAAATAGGGGCAGAGAATGTAGGTGTTGACTACTTTACAGGAATAGTCATAGCTGATGATGGCCCACTATCAGTAAATGACAACTATCAAAATGAAGATTTAATGATGGAAAAAGTCATCAAGCCCAAGGTACAATGGTTCACTGATATACAATTACCTTTCATGCCAACAGCTTCCACCAGAAATCACTTACAACAAAAAGAAGAAGTTGTTCTCTGACCTAAAGAACTATTACTAGGATGATCCTCTATTTTTTAGAAGGTGTGCTAATAATTTTTACCTCTAATACATTCTGGAAAAGGAATTGTTTCACCTTATGGTGGCATTTAGGCAGAAATAGGATGACTGCCAAGATTTTGCAATCTAGATTTTATTCGCGCACTCTATTTAAGGTTGCACATTCCTATGTAAAAACTGGCAAAGAGTGTCAGTACAATGGAAATATTTCCATAAGGAACAAGATGACAATGTTTGACTGGATCGAAGTTGAGATTTTTGATTTTTGGGGGATTGACTATATGGATCCTTTACTCTCTTCAAGAGGGAATCAATATATTTCGGTTGTGGTAGATTACATCTACAAATGGGTATAAGAAATACTCACCCCCTCTTATGATTCAAAACATGTTATGAGTTTGTTTCAAGATATCATCTTTCCTAGATGTCGAGTCCCACACACTATAATTAGTGACGGGGGATACCACTTCGCAAAAATATATTTGTTTGCTCTATTGAAGAAATATGGAGTGAGACACAAGGTTGCAACACCTTATCACACACAAACCTTAGGATAAGTAGAGGTTTCTAATAAGTAGATTAAGAAAATTTTAGAAAAGACTATTGGGAGGACTAGAAAAATTTAGTCGATCAAGATCGATGACGCCCTATGGTAATATCGCACTTGTTATAAGACTCCTATAGGGAACACTCCCTACAGGTTGATATATGGCAAGGTGTGCCACTTACCAGTCGAATTAGAGAGCAAATCTTTTTGGGTGAGAAAATTCTTAAATATGGACATTGGATTAGCAGGCAAGAAAAGGTTTATTTAGTTGCAAGAACTAGAGGAGGTTAGACTCCATGCATATGAAAATTCCAGGATTTATAAACAAAGAACCAAGGTGTGGCCTGACACCAACTTAAAAAGAAAAGAAGCAGACAAGGTACTTCTCTTAAATTCAAAAATTAGACTTCTTCCTAGGAAGCTTAAGTCAAGATGGTCAAGACCCTTCACTATATCAAAAATATACCCATCAGGTTTGATGGAGCTATGTAGTGATAAGATAGGGACATTCCCTATGAATGGACATAGAGCGTAAAGATATTATGAAGATGGAGATTTTACCAGAATGATTGAGGTTCGATTGGATGAACCACCACCTTGTTGGTTTGTACGCCCAGAGAGCCAATCATATTATGATTGTAATAGCATATCTTTTAAACAAATTGATTAATAATTAAGGCAATCTTCCAATTTGTTCTATTTTATTCAGTTATGAGATAATGATGTAACATAATAAATGTCTAGAGAGTGATATGACTCAATGACATATGTCTTTGGGTTGATGACCTAAACAATGAGATCATATGGATGTCAAGAGTATACATTCTTGTTATGTCCCTAATTGTTTGTAATGTTGGAAGGTTAATTGACAACAATAATACATCAGACTAGAGTGTGTGTTGGTTGATGAAAAAATCTTATTAGTCATGATATGTGATATCAAACCAAACATATAGATACGTGTTAGAGAATAGTGTATCAGACATACCCAACATGAGAGTGACACATGGAAACCATTACATGGTATTTAGAATCATCTCTCGTAGTGTTGGTGGTGATTGTAGTTCTTAGACCTAAAATCACTACACTCATGACATGTCATTCAGTGTACTTTGACAACATCCACCGTGACCTTGAATAAAGGTTGCCATAAAGGTGATGATTGGATGCACTGTGGCACATAGGAATGATTGTGAGTGATGTAGATGGGATTTATCCCTCCTACAGGAGTATGATTTCATGAACACTTGATAAGAGAGACTGAGAAATGCATGACGATGCTCATGTGAGTCAATATGTGATATTGAGCTGACATATATCTCAGAAAGTTTGTTCTAGTTCAAGGCACATGAATTGAACATTGAAGAGGATGATGATTCTATGCCTCAAGTTCAATCTGGATATCAATTACAAAGGAACTATATAAACTCTATAACACCAATCAATTATTGTAGGTTGAAGTTGTTGTCCAACTTTATGAATTACTTGGGTACCAATGATGTGTTTCTAGATACCTCTCATTCCTTGTGATGTCATAAATTAGTTATGGACATTCACTACCTACGTAACTTAGAACCTATAGGGTCACACACATTGGATACACTAGGAATAGGAGCTTATTTATGAATGATGTTTAACTTGATTACTAAAGTGTTTAGGTATTTAATTTAAACAACAATTAACTAACTTGACTCTGAACCAACCAGTTCAAGAGTTGAACCAATTGGTTGGAGTGTCAAGTTGATTGAAATTGCATTGGCTGAATATTGGTAGAATTGTGGCATGAACCGACCGGTATACAAGGTCCCAAATGACTGGTTCATATGATGAACTACCTGATTCATCGTTCAATCCAATTGCATCAAGGATTAGTGTTGATGTCATGTTTTGCATTAATCAGATATTAATTGTCAATACTATTGTGATTGGGAATCATGATAAAATGATGGGTTCAAGGGTTGAACCAGTCATATCACATGCCAACCAATAGGTTCACCTATGAGCTGACCATTTCACCACTCGCATGATGTGAAAATTCATGAAATTGCAGCCCCTTCCATTGCCACTCAGACTGGGAACACTAACCATGATCATCCTATAAATATAGGTGTGTTGGGGGCTTCTCAGACACATCAAGTAGCTCTGACAATTGTTGTGTTCTATAGTTGTAGTAAACAAGAGAACCCAAGCAAGTCCTACCCAATAAAGGGAGGGATAGTAAGGGAGAAAATTTGTGTGAGAGCAAGTTGTTGATAGTACATTAACAAGAAGGGACAACTCCTACTTCTTTGTTCTTCTAGAATGACATGAGTTCCTGGTGGTCTGTGTGGACTATTCTAGAGGCAAGGAGTTTTTATAGCAAGGAGGATGCCATCAACCTCCATCTGTGGTGCTGCACTAGGAGGTCATTGCTGACGACTGCTCGAGTGCTACTTGAAGAAGAAGCACGCTACAACTTGAAAAAAAGATGCACACTACAATGCGGGAATTATCGTTGAACTTTCTCTAGGACCAGATATGACTTTGCAAACCATCCTTTCAATTACATAGTTATCGACGTGATCGTTTGTTTAATGGGAATATGGTAGATAATTTTTTTGTTTCTACTGCCTATCTGTAGCCATATTTCACAATAGTGGTATAAGAGAGACGTCAATCTACTATGTTTTAGGATAATTGATATGATTAGATTTTGGTTTTTATTGTTTATTTATTGCATATGATGCGAATATTTAAAATGATTAATGTGCATATCTGATTAAATACTACAAATAATCCCAACTAATATATGTATGATATATTTCCATTTTGCACATGTCATCCTAAAAGTTTATTTTGATGGTGGATGTGAAGCATGGGTATGGCTAATTACCCAGATATTTGTGCATGGTGTTTGTGTGGATGTTTATCCCTATTTATATCTCAGTTTGGATCTAGAGCATCATCTTCTTCTTCTAAATATAAAAGTATTACTCTATCCTTCCTATGCGCACCTCGAATGTAACTCGAGGTTTTCCCTATTATTTTGTAGTATGTTCAATATCATTAGAATAGTTTTGAATTTCTTGTTATGACAAATAAGATGCTCTACACCAAATGAGCTGGTCGACTAGAGGACGAGGAGGACTAACAACATGAGGAGCTGAACAGATCAACTGGTGGTCCAACCAGTCAACTAGAGGAACCATAAGATGGTGGACTGAAGACCAGATGATTGGGGAGACAACCAACTGACCAGCCATGAGACTAGCCAATCAGTTCAAGGGTTGAACTGATCAACCTAGACTAGTTCAAGTATAGATCTTCAACAAAAATAGTTTTTTTGCATGTGATGTAGACCCTAGGAGTTGGTAGTTCCTTGTGTCTCTAAGGAATTACAATAGAATGGCCATAACCATCGCTTAAGTTTTATTGCATGTTTATGTTTGTGGGATTTAGTATGTATATGATACATACTATAGTATGTGATGATTGGATATATATATATATATATATATATATATATATATATATATATATATATATATATATATATATATATGGGCCCATCTTTATTGCCTGCGCGGGTAGCTACCCGCCCACCCTTCCGACCACTTTTTTTCAAAAAAAATTGCAATTGTAGAGGATTATTTTTTCTAGCTCTCCAAAAAATTTTAGCCAAAAATAATATCATTTTCCCCTCTAAAATAAAAAAACTCGTCCTTATATATATATGTTGTATATTTTGTACAGAGTTACTCTTTTATTCGTGTAGTTACTTTCTGTTCACCATAGTTACTTTTTTGACAGCAGAGTTACTTTTTTGGCCAGGAGAGTTACTTTTTTGGTTGTCGGGTAGCGAAAATCCAGGCTACCCGCGTGGGCAACGAATGAACGCCCTATATATATATGTATATATATATATATGTATATATATATATATGTATGTATTTATAAATACAAATCCCTCAATAACATATTAAGCCTAAGATGCTTTCCATAAGCAGCACACATGCAAATCTTGATTAACCAAGTGTAGGTTATGCCAAGGTGTGGCGTGCAATCTATCACTTGGAAATGTGATGGTAGATATGTAGATCTACCAGAAGCGGGGTACGTGTTCTATCATGTTGAATTTTTGCTCAGGCTTAACTAGGTCATCTTAATGAAATTAATTACCTAGAAGCATAAAGATGGATTGTGAGAAAGAGTTATGCACACCATCTATATAAGAGTTGCATTTAGATGCAGTTGGCAAAAGTTGCCTACCTAAATAGTCTAGTTGTGGGCGATCACCTAAAGATAGAAGGTTGTATGTTGCCATCTTCCAAATTGGTATGAGAGGGCTATCAATTTGAACAAATTAGTGGGAGCAATAATTAAGTAAGGGCCTAATTAAATACCATCAAGTTATATTCAAATCAAATAAAATCAAAAAAATGTTTGGACAAAATGCAAATATGCTCATGTATAAACAAGTGGGTTAAAAATGACCGTTGTGATTGGTCCTAAAGAAGAACAAACTTAAAAAGAAAAACTTCCATGACTAGTTTTAGACTTTGAGAAGGGTTATCAATGATGAGCATAAGCTTGATGTCCTAGATACACCAGTGCCAAAATACATGCTCCTGATGTGCCTAGGGCTGAAGTGGATGCTTACTGGAAGCATGCCAACGATGCCTTAGACATAAAGCACCTTATGCTTAGCTGCATAAACTATGAGTTGCATGAGAAGTGTGAAGACATGGGGATCCTTGAGATGGTAACACATCTTAAGAATGTTAACCATAGTAATAGAGATTGTGTTTACATTATAAACATTTGTCTTATTCAGATCTTTTATGGCAGAGCCTCAATGTATTATAGTCTTTATTTGCTAGATCTAAAGACAAATGTTTATAATGTAAATACAAAAAGATTAAAACTCCATAACTCAAAGAATATATATCTTTGGCATTATCATCTAGGGAACATAAATGAGAATTGTATGTCTAGACTCCATAAAGATCGTTGTATAGACTCTTTTGATTTTGAATCAATAGATACATATGAGTCTTTTTTATTGGGCAAGATGACCAAGACCCCTTCAACTGGTAACAATGAGATGGTTAGTGATCTATTAGGACTCATACATATTGATGTATGTGTCCCTCTTAGAACAAATGATAGAGGATATTATCAATATGTTATTACCTTTATTGATGACTTCAGTAGGTATGGTTATGTTTACCTGATGAAACATAAATTATTAACTCTTAAAAAGTTCAAGGATTTTGTGAATGAAGTACAAAACCAACTTGGCAAAAGTATTAAGGCAATTCGATCTGATCGAGGTGGAGAATATTTAAGCCAAGAGTTAGAGGACCTTCTGAGAGACTGTGGTATTGTATCACAATGGACTCCACTCGGAACACCTCAACACAATGGTGTATCAAAAAGAAGGAATCGCACATTACTAGATATACTGAGATCAATGATGAGTTTAGCTGAACTTCCAAATAACTTTTGGGGTTATGCTCTTAAAACCACCACATTTACACTAAAATGTGTACAACCTAAATCGGTTCAAAAGACACCATATGAGATATGGATTGGGAAACGTCCCTATAAGGACCCTGACCTCCGTTTTGGGCTTACCCTATTTGCTTTTCCTAAACCTTATGTTTAGATGCTTGCTAATCACCTGAAGTTGTGATTAGGGTTTGTTTGTGCTTTGTTGAGAGGTGGAGGTACAACTTGCAAATTACCTAAGTCTTAGGGTTGGTGTGCAAGTTTGTCACCTTGAGAGATGTCTTTCTCTCTCTTTGCATCCTCTAGGGTTGAGAGGATGGGTTGGGCTCTTTTCTTGAGTAGCTTTGGGCTTTGTTGAGCCTTGTTTGAGTTGTGTTGAGCCTTGTTGGGCTTTGTTGAGGCTTGTATCGGGTTGGACCTTGGTGTCTCAGTCAGGAGTGCTTTCTTGTATCGGGCAAGTTGTGTATCGGCCAAGGATGTATCGACCAAGTGGTGTATCGGCCATGGCACCATCTTGGGCGACACACCCCTCTTGACCTAGCCTCGTTTGTGTCACCTTCTTTGGACAAGTGCCATTTGCTTTGCTAAGAGGGTGGCAACTCATGGGTGTGTGTTTTGTGGGGTGCTAGCATGTGGCACAATCCTTGGACAAGTATTTTAGGGGCGGGTGTCACCTTGCCTTGCTCTTCCCCTTCACCCCCTTAGTATATAAACAATCCCCCCTTGCTTGCTAGGTCCCTTTGGTTCCTTTAGTTGCTTCCCTTCCTTTGGTTGCCGAGCTAGGAGAAGAAAGGAGCAAGTGGTGGTCAATACAGCTAGTGTCTTGGGTGACACACCTTGCTAGCTTATCCCTTTCCTTCTTTTGTGGTAAGTATCTCTCCCTTTCCTTGGCACCTTCTTCTTATTATTCTTCTTCTTCTCCCTTCTCTTCGGCCATGGTGGTTACAAGTTGTTCTTCTTTGTGTTGGCCAAAGGTGGTGCCTTGGAGCTTGGAGCTTGGTGCTAGGAGCTTGGAGCTTTAGAGCTTGAGTTGGGTTACATAACTCCTAACCCTACTATACTACTTCTTTATCATTTTTCTTTGTTATATGTTTCGGCCATGTCATCTTATAGCTATGTTTCTTGCTTTAATGGTTATAAGGTTGTCTTAGATGTACCCTAGACCTTGTTGAGATGGTTGCCTTGGGGTGGCCAAACCATTGGATGTAGAGTTCTTTGGGAAAAACCCCTCTCTCACTTAGTTGTTGAGAGGTGAGCCTAGGGTCTCCTAATTCAATGGTGAGTAGAGTTTTGGGTTGGATGGCCGATATGGTGATGAACCTCATTGTTGCTCGATAGGTGATGGGAGTTGTGCAAAACCTCTTTCTCACTTAGTTGTTGAGAGGTGAGCCAACTCTCTTGATCCTTTAGGGTTTCTTGGTGGCAGTCTTGAGGTTGAAGATACCCAACCCGTCATGGCCTTTGAACCCTTACACAATACCCTAAGGTTGGGTCATGCTCGATATCTCTTCTAGGGCTGAACTTGGGTGATATGCTAGGTGGTGCCTTTTCGACCTCTTGACTGATATGGATCCTTACCCAAGATGTAGTTGGATGATATGCTTTGGTTGGTATGGTGCTTGGTTGACATCCCTTCTTGAGTGCCTTGGGCGACATGGTTAGGCCATGCCTTGTTTGAGTTGTGAGGTGAGCTCCAACCCTTGGCCGACATGGTGTTGCCTAATATGGAGTCTTGGTTGGTGTAAACCTGATGGGAGATATGGTGCCTTGACCGATAGAGAGTCCCAAACCCTAGCTTGGATGATAGGGCTACCTTGGGCGATATGGGAGCTACTTGGGTGCCATGGTGGGTTGCCCAAGATGTCACTTGATGGATGGCAGTGGTTTGCCTTGGGAGATATGGTTATGGTGGTTTCCCGACATGGAAAACCCTAACCCTAGAGGGCGACATAGGGTCTTGGCCGATAGGGTGTAGTGTTGCATGATACACTCTTGTACATGGCTGCCCGATACCCTCTTGTGCATGGTTGCACGATATGTTGGTTGCCCCATATGTGGCTTGGCGCCCTAGGGTTTTAGTGGTGATCGATATCGTTTGGGTGAGGGATGATGCCCTACCCGATATCCATTTGGTGAGGGTAGGCGACACCTTTGGTGAGGGATGCGCCTAACCCGGCTGCCCTAAGTTGGTGAACTTGTTGTCTCGGACCCACATCTTTGGTTCTGATGATGAGATATGATAGTTGGGTCGTACCCAGTAACGTGGTGGCTACCTATGGTTGATAAGATGACAAGATCATGGTTGTGTTCATGACATTATGAGATCTAGGGCATGGTGGATACTCACGGTTTGGTAGCAATAATATAAGTTGTTTGACATATCATCCACAACTTTATGCTTCATGTGTTTATAATAATAGATGTTGTTCTAATCTTTTGCACCTAAAATCTTAATGAGATGATATTCATAATATGTTCTCTAAAGATCTGTGTTTGGTGATCAAGTTATCTCTCCTGATATGCATACTAACCATGTAGGTATTATCAAACAAATTCATAGCCAGGTAAAAGCTATGAGGTGTATGTGTTTTATATAACACTAAATAATGATGTTCCTTGAGATAACATGTATCACCAATATAGTGAGAAAGGTTTGGTGACCTGATAAAGGCTGAGTGCCTGATTGAGGTGTTATCCTGTGATGATGTATGATGATGAAGCCTTGAGGGGCAGGGCATTATGTGATGAGGGATTGAGATTCCATGGCAATATGATAATGACAATAATGGTATGACACAATGTTGTTTATGTTTGACAACCTGGTTGCCTCAATGATTCACTTAAAATATACTAATTAATTATAGATGAACATTTCATGTAGTTTTCCCTGGCCATAAATCCATCATTGTCATTAGTTGGTGATGGTGAAATAGGTTTATCCTACAGGATTACCTGGAGCGCATATTGTTGAATATGCGGGGTTTCTCCTAGCCAAAAATAGGAGGATTAGAGTACAACTTCAGTTGCAGACTCAGTATGGTTAGAGCATGGTGAATAGGCCCATGGCTCATTGTGATAGAGAGTGAATGCATTTATGGCTCAGGAGCATGGTGAATAGGCTCGTGGCTTAAGGTATGCTAGCGTCGAGACCTGTACCAAGGTGGGCTAGAGAAAAGGGTAGCCGACCCTATGGTGGACGCCACTTAAGCAAGAGACTACGGTCCTGCTTTGGTTATCATGCACTGACCACAAGGACGTGAGGTCATGGAGTCCAACTCTTCCATTGACTTTGTATGGCACCGGTTTTGGGCTTCGCAGCCGAAGGTTTGATTTGAGCAGTACGGCTCACTTCCTCAGGGCATAATAAATTGTAATCCAACCGGATAGTATATATTGCTTAGGGAAAAACATGAAACATTGGTTAAGGCCTTGCTTGTATAGTTTCCCTAGATATATCTTGTAGTTAACTATGTGTTCCTCATATCTTATGATAAGTTCTTATATAACTTGTCTTATCAATCATGTTCCATAATAAATATCTGGTTATATGCCTCTCGAATATCTTGGTAAGTTTGTTAATAAAGTTAGTTATGTTCAGTATGTTGCATATATGAGCTTCTTATATTAGTCATCTATTTTATCTGTTCTAGCTTTCTGAAAGTTTTATAGCTCGGCGGGGAGTTATGTTTCTCGGTGGGACTGTGTGTCTCACCCTGCTGGTTTTAAACCTTTTTAGGTGATCGTGCTAGACATGGTGGTGGTCGTGAGGTTGCAGTCGAGCAGCAAGAAGAATAGTAGAAAGCAAGGTTGGATATGTTGTTGTTGTTATTGTTGGATGTTTTGTAGTAGAGTCCCAGAGTCATCCCTATACTCTCAGGTCCTTGGAGGTGTTTTCACAACATTTCACAATGTATAGTTGATGTAGCTTGTTTATCATGTTGTTGGCCTGATATGGCATGTTCTATATATAAGCAGGTGGTGAACTCTTTGTGCCTATGGGACAGTTACGTCCTATAAGTTGTGGACATATATCAAGGTTTATATATATTTTATATAACAAGTTTCCTTGTAGGATAAAGATCTGGATGTAATAGTTCCTTTATATATGCTTTCCGCAATTGGTTTTAATTAACCCGTGTTTTTGGTAATATGATGTTTATGACGGTTCCGCACATTTTTGTGTGGCATTTTGTTGTCTATGTAATAGTGGGATGTCAAAATAAGTTGGGTATCAAAGCTCTAGGTTTGCTGAGTCTACAAGGATCTAAGACTGGGCTTGCGTCTATTCTTGTGAGTTTTCCATATTTTCTTACAATAACCTTCTGCCCCAGCAGAAGATAAAGCTTGAAGATGTATGGAAATCACGAAGAACATGCTGCTGAGAGCAGTGATGCTGCATCTGTTGATGGAACAAGTATGTAGGAACATGAAGATCAGGTGCCTGAGGTCCCCCAAATCGACCTAGTCATTCTTGAGAATACTATCACCAGCACCTTATCAGACAGGTAATGGCTACAATGAATTTCATGGTGGAATATTGTCAGTGCCTCTGCCAAGAGCACAGGCTCCCCATGGTGAATCTTTGGGTATTGGGAAGACCTTCAAGCGGCTTCACCTAGTCAGAGCTTTGGATTATGCTGGAACGACTGGTCCAAAAGATGCAGATCTGTGGTTGATAGGTCTTGAGAATGCCTTCCAGATCCTCGACATCCCCGAAGCAGACAAAGTCAAGCACGTTGTCTACCTTCTGAAAGGTATTGTTGGCCACTGGTGGGCCATTGAGGAGGAGAAGTGACCCAGTGAGGTAATCTGTTGGGATGTCTTTCGGCTATAGTTTGTGAGTCGATACTTCCCAAAGACCTAACTAGATGAGAAGACCAGTCAATTTGAGCATCTACGCCAAGGATCTATGAGCATCACTGAGTATGAAGCCAAGTTTATAGACATGCTGAGGTTTTGTACTCACATGGAGGTGACAGATGATGAGAGAATCAGATGGTTTGAGAAAGGTCTGAGTGCTGAGCTGACGACACCTGGTGCTGCTTTAGAAAATCAGGAGCGGTTTTCCACATTTGTGGAGTCTATCTGAAGGATTGAACGGTCAGTCAAGGAGAAGAGAGAGACCATGTCCAAGAAAAAGCCTGCTTAGTTCCAGAGGCATAGGTTTGATGGCTTTAAGAAGTCGAGGTTTTCTGCACCTTCTGCAATGTAGATCTCCAGTGTGTTGTCATAGTGGTCTCCGAGTAAAGGAAGAGGGCGTGGGTTTTCGCCATCTAAAGCCCACAGTACAACTTTAGTGGCAGTGACAGGGCCATCTAGGCCGCAGATAGAAGACATGTCATGCTATCACTGTGGACAGACAAGGCATTTGAAGTCAAACTACCCAAGGAGAGATGTCAAAGTGATGCAACAAATGAGACAGAGCCAACATGGATCGGATAGACAGTAGTCCAGTGGTAACAGAGGGCGAGAGCGCAATCAAGCGTCGCAAGTAGGACCATCTGCTCAAGGAAGCAGAGGACGTGGACAACAACAAGCAACTTCTCGATTCTATGCTATGAGTCATCTAGAGGCGATAGTCAACCCGCGAGTGGTGGCAGGTCAAATGGAGTTATTTCATTCTGATTTGTCTTCTTCTTACTTTATATCTGTTCTGGTTGACCCAGGTGCTATGCACTCTTTTATCGCACGTAGTATGCTTGATAGTTGTCTTTTACCTATTAGTTGTAAGAAAGATAGCTTGTTTATAGAAACCCCTCTTGATGGTTCCTCGATGCTTCGAGAGGTGTGTCGATCTTGTGTTTTATCCTTTTCGAGACATAACATACAAGTGGATCTCATACCACTTAATATGCATGGATTCGATGTAATCCTTGGGATGGATACCTTAGAGAAGTATATGGTTGTGTTGGACTGTAGTTCCAATCAAGCGGTGTTTGTTGCCGATGGTGAGAAGTGGATCTTCCAAGGGGATAGGAAGATTCTTCTGACGTGTTTAGTATCATCCATGGTGGCAGAGAAGTTGTTGCGGCAAGGATGTAAGGCGTTCTTAGCTCATGTTGTGCATACCAAAGTGGAAGGTTCTAGCCTTGAGGATGTTCCTGTTGTCAGAGAGTTTGTGGATGTGTTTCCTGATGAGTTTCCTAGTGTTCCCCCACCTTGAGAGATTGACTTTGAGATCAATCTAGTACCAGGGACACAACCAATTACTCAGACACCGTACAAGATGGCTCCAACTGAAATGGCAGAACTGAAGAAGCAGTTACAGGAGTTGCTGGATAAAGGTTTCATCAGACCGAGCACATCGTTGTGGGGTCCTCCAGTCCTGTTCATAAAGAAGAAGGATGGATCACTACATTTGTGCATAGATTATCGGCAGTTGAACAAAGTTACAATCAAGAACAAGTATCCTTTTTCGAGAATAAATGATCTATTTGATCAGTTGTGTGGTGCTATAGTGTTCTCAAAGATCGATTTGCAGTATGGATATCATCAGCTCAGAATCAAGGATGACGACATAGCAAAGTCAGCTTTTAGGATGATGTATGGTCACTTTGAGTTTGTAGTTATGTCGTTTGGGCTAACCAACACACCTGTTGTTTTCATGGATCTGATGAACTCGGTGTTCCGACCATTTCTAGATCAGTTTGTTGTGGTTTTTATAGACGACATCTTGATCTATAGTCGGGACAGTCAAGAGCTTGAACATCATCTTCGAAAAGTGTTGACTCTCCTTCGCCAACACCAGTTGTATGCCAAGTTTAGTAAGTGCAAATTCTAGTTGAAAGAAGTGACTTTCTTGGGTCATGTGATATCTGTAGAAGGAGTTAGAGTGGACCCTAAGAAGGTGGAGTCAATTGCAGAATTGGAGCAACCGAAGATGCTGACTGAAGTTCGTAGTTTTCTGGGTTTAGTTGGATACTACCGGAGGTTTATAAGGAACTTCAGTGTAATTGCGTTGTCGTTGATAAAGTTGACCAGGAAGGATGTACCTTTTGATTGGGATGATCATTGTCAGCAAGTTTTCTAAAGTTTGAAGGAGAAGTTGACTAGTGCTCCAGTGTTAGTGCTGCTAGAGCCTAGGAAAGGCTACATTTTTTCTGTGATGCTTCCAAGAAAGGCTTAGGATGTGTGCTGATGCAGGAAGATCATGTGGTTTCTTTTGTTTCGTGTCAACTTAAGAAACATGAGGAGAGTTATCCGATACATGATTTGGAGCTGGCAGCGGTGGTCCATGCGTTAAAGATTTGGAGACACTATCTTTATGGGGAGGTGTGTCAGGTCTTTATGGATCATAAGTGAGACGACTCAACACCAAATCAAACCGTCACAGTGTAATTAATTGCGGAATTAAATATTTGCAGCAGATTACTAAAAATCTCTAAAAATAAAAACCATTTATAAAGAGATCCATTTCCAGGAAACTCTTATAACAAGAACAAAATATCGTATTTTCATTATGATCCACCAAGTACATACCATGTACCTTTTGTTCTCGAGGATTACATATAACAATTGCTCTGTTAAATCTACACATAATCAACATAAAACCTCAAGGCATTTACTGCCAAAAATCTCAGATCGATCATAAAAGCACTAACTACTGACTCCTAGGACCTGAGAGTACAGAGATGACTCATAGGACTCATATCTACAAGACACGACAGTCAGTATCTCCACCTGAGATATTATTGATGTCCTTGATGTTGTTGTCCTTCTTCTGCTGTATGGTTTCTACCTCCTCGTCCGCATCCACCTAAAAAGGTTGGATCCCACAGGGGTGAGACAATTGAAAATTATCCCAGCGAGAGATATAACTCTCTGCCAAAAACATTATTATTGCAGATAAACAATAATAAAATGAATAGAGGAATCTCTATTGAACAGTAGGATTTAATCATTATTAAGAAGAATAGAGCAATATCATCTTTTAAGGCATTACAACTATAAATGATAAAGCAGTGAATCATCTAACTCTTTTAATAAGGAATATGAAGAACATGTATAATATCTATCCATTTAGGATACAATAAGCAATGTAACATCAACCAATGATTTCTGTATTTCATCCTTAAAAAAATACGCTACATGGCTGATTACATTTTACAATCTTACTTCTGCCCTGAGGAAGTGAGCCGTACCGCTCAAATCCAACCTTCGATTGTGAAACCCAAAGCCGGTGCCATACAATATCAAAGGAAGAGTCATACTCCTCGATCTCATCGATCTCGATCAGTGCGAGACCACAAGTAGGACCATAATCTCTTGCTTAACTGACCTCAGTCACAGGGTTAACTCTCATGGCTACCCATTCTCTAGCCCACCTTGGTACAGGTCCCAGCGCTAGTAAATTTGAGCCACGGGCCAATTCACCGTTCTCACTGAGCCATGAACACATTCATGCTCCATCACACTGAGCCATGGGCCTGTTCACCATGCTCTTAAACATATCTTGAGTCTACAACCGAAGTTGCACTCTAATCTGCCTCATTTTCAGCTAGGAAAAACCCCGTATATTCAACAGTATAAGCTCTGAATTAACCAGCAGGAAAATCTATTTCACCATCACCAGCTACTGATGATGATGGATCTATGGTCAGGGCTCTACATGATAATATTCCACTTGATCATTTAAGTACATTACCATATTATTTTAGCATCAGTCAAGTTTTCAAACAAGAATTATTATGACGAATTGCTATAAATAAATAATACTTCTATCAGGTACTTTTCAAAACTTTATAAAACATTGGGATCTCAATCCTTTGTCTCTTTACTAGGAATTCACATCCCTCAATAATACCATCATCATGTTTACTGAATTTGGGTATTCAAACCCTTAGTTCATCACTGAACGTGGTTACCATTATCAGGTAACTATTACCTACAGGTCATCTGACCAAGGTATTTAGGATACTTGTTACACAAGCATCTCACATAGTTCACCAGGCATATTTAACTTCTTGTCACCTCTCACTAGGCAACAAATAAAATAATGGCTCACAAGGCCCATTAACATCATCGCTCATACCTAGTTATGCCCATCATCTCATGATACCTGCATGGTTAGTACACTTGATAACAACCATATCAATTTCATATCAACATTATGCAATAAAAGAATAACATCACTATTCCCTCATTAGGGTTAGGATTTCCCGTCTTTATCAATTAGGGTTTCACATAACATCACCCTATATTAGGGTTTCACATAACATCATCCCATATTAAGGTTTCACATAACATCATCCCATATTAGGGTTTCACATAGCATCACCCTGTATTAGGGTTTCACATAACACTAGTACATGAATGGTCTGTAGCGTCGGTTTTTTAAAGCCTGCAGCGTCACTTTTTAACCGACGCCTAGGTGGACGTCTCTACAGAATTTGGTCTATAGCGTCGGATTATTTAACCACATAAAACCAACCTTACAGAGTAAACACTGACGTAAAAGGTTGTAAAAATTCTAACCTAGGCGAGAAAAAAGGAGCCTGTAAGGTCAGTTATTTCATAAAAACCGACCCTGTAAACATTCTCGGTCGAGAAAATTGTCGACCGAGAATGTTTACAGGGTCGGTTTTTTTGAAATAACCGACCCTAAAGATTGAATAACATTCAGTGATAACACTCGGTCGAGAAAATTGTCGACCGAAAATATTTCGGTCTCGACCGAGAACTCTCTATAAGATCGGATTTTTGAAATAACCGACCCTAAAGATTGAATAAAACATTTCAGTGTAAGACTCGGTCGACAAACCTCTCGACCGATAGTAATTCGGTCGAGAAGTTTGTCGACCGAGTCTTACACTGAAATGTTTTATTCAATTTTTAGGGTCGGTTATTTCAAAAATCCGACCTTATAGAGGACATTTAGACTCGGTTTTTTACAAAAACTTACGCTAGAAGTTATATTTTGGTCAAAAAATTTCTCGACCGAAGAGTGTACACTGAATTCAATCTTTAGGGTCGGTTATTTAAAAAACCGACGCTAAAAGTTACGATTTTTTTTTAAAAAAAAATCTGCAGAAATTGATATAGAACAGAAGAACAAGAAGATTCATATATTCTGGGAGACAGGAGCATTGATGCTCAACCGTCACCATTCAAAACCACACATTCATAACAAAAATGATAATAAATATCATAATTTACAAAATGATAGAGTGCAAGTCTGAGATGACATACATTACAAAAGTAAAAATATGAAAGAGTATGTACTCAAACCACATACATAAATGGAGCCGACATATTTAATCCAATGCTATTTCGACTTCACTTATAAAACACTTTGACCACTCTTCTCGGAATTCATTCAAGTCCACATGTGTGTAAGGCTGAGTTGTAAAGATCTATAATAGAAAATGCACATGTTAATATTTTATAAAAATGACTACAATCACTTGTAAATTTATGATGTTATTCTTTAATACCTGACTTATAGTCTGAATGTCATGTGATGCTTCTTTGACAATAGTTTGTATATATTTCATTACATAGTAGCCACAAGCCCAGTCATTATTTTGCATAGGACACTACAAATAACAAATTATACTTAATGTTAGTAAACTACTATAAACAACAATTGAGATAAGAGTATAAGAGTTGACATATTACAGTTGAAAATTAATACATAAAGAGTAAGAAGTTGTCAAAGTAGCTACCTTGACATTTTTCAAAGTCAATGTCTTTAATTTTGTGGGTATTTGTCCTCCAATTTCACGAAAATCCTTTATACCCCTATCAATTAAACGATAGTTGGTAAAATAGAAATTCTAAATAGAAATATCATGTTGAAGCAATTGATTAAATTTATGCTTACTCCATAGCTGACAATTTCAGTTTGTGACTCCTTGTTGTTTTACCCATTGGGTCAAGATAATAAAGAGTCATCAATTTTTGGACAATCACCAGTAATTCCCAATGTCTAGCTCTGAGTAAGAATAAAACAAATATTAAAATAAATAGTTTCATTCATTATTAAAATTATATTGAATAATAATACTTACTGGACGTTAAAAGGAATTAGGATAATTTCCTTCCCCTCACTAGCAAAATATTTGAATGCATCAGAGAAGTACTCATTCACATCCTCAATATTTGTCTCCACCCGACTAGTGACCGAAGGAACTAATAATGCAATATTCTTTATATGAAAGTTGGTGACCTCGGTATATAAATGGTTGTTAAACATTTGTAATTATTTTCATATGTAGAAATAAGCTAAAAATGTGTATTGGAATTTTCTATATATATTGATAGATCCTTACCTTATCCATACTTCTATTATCGAAGTGTTCAGCCAATCATACCGGAACAACTCTATAATATCATCAAGAAAAATAAAATTCTCAAAGTCCCTCCCAACTGCATCTTCTGTTAACTTGACCATCATATGTCATCCCGATCTTTGGTTGGCTAAGTATCGACACAAACATTTAGATTTGCTTCCCAATTCGTCGAATGTAGTTTCGGGAATGAAAGATGGCTTGGGCATAGGAGGATGACTAGCAGAAGTTTTACTTTTTGGTTTACAAACCTGTTAATTAAATTACATACTTATATTACATGAGTTCATATATGTAGTCAAATATGAAAAATATGGTACAAATAAGGTATACCTTGTCATTGATAACCAAGTGTCTAGGCCAACCCACCATAGCACGCTCAGCTTCTTCAACTGTACTATATTCAGGATTAGGTATGGGTAGTGGTTTGTCCCCCATTCCGTCATACACAAGATGGATGGACACACAGCAGATGTCATCAGTAATTTGTTGGCAATGCAATGTACCACCAAGGTTGTACACTTTGCTCGCTGCCACAACATTATATTCTATAACCTCCACTGCAAGTTTACAGTTCATACCAACCTAGATTGAAATAATATAAGTTATATAAGAAATAGTAGAACAGATACATGTTACAACTATATATATTATCATACTAATAACACAACATATATAGAACAAAAACTTACTGCAGATTGTTGTGGTGGTTCATCGGGAGTGCTCCCATGACCTTCTAAAACTGTAGCATGGGCTTGTACCTCATCACTTGAGAGACGTGCAGTATGAATAGGTTGAGAAGGTTGAGTAGGCTGAAATGAAGACATTATTTCTTTTACTTTCTGGGCTACTAATGCTTCAAGATCCTCTTGTGTAAAACCTCCTACACGACCTCTTTTAGATTGCGAAGGGCTAAAATAAGACTTGAATCCTATGCCAGCTCCTAATCCCCTAACACGGCCAGGATGCTCCTTCGTACCAAGAGAAACTGCTAGTTCATCTATGTAGCCAGTTGGGATGAACTTTCCTTCCTTCCTTTGCTCGTGGAGATCAATCTATTCATAGTTAATAAAAATATTAAATCACAATATCAATTAGATATAAATGAATCTAAGTTTGTGGAAATTACTCTTTACTTAGTTGGGATAAACCTACCATCTTTTGTGCCACCTCCTTAGTTGCAGGGTTGACAATTTCACCGGCTCGATTCTTTCTAGCATCAATCCATGTCATGTGTCGGGGTGGTCGCTCAACTTGAATTGTACTAGATTCTTCTCCAGAAGATGATTGCTTCTCTTGTAGTTGGCGGCGGAAGGCATAACCACCGGGCCCCAAGCGATGGTCATGCACATTTTTAGCCCGTCTTTCCTTTTGAGCCTGGTGAATAGCCTGATCATTTAAAATGAGGTATTGCAATTTATACTTGGCAAATATGCATAAAAAGATTCACCTCCTTAATTGTATAAAATTAAATATTCATACAATACATCACAATCTTTATTACCTGAAACTCTTCCGATCTCCTAGCTGCAACAAATCTTTCCCACACCTCAGGATCAATAAAAATATATACATCTGTAGCTTTCTTCTTTTGTTTAGGATTATTTATAAATTCCCTTACAAGATATGTCTTAAAACCCCTCCATCGTACACCACAACGTTGTAGCACTCTTTTCTTGTGATCTTTTTCATTTAGATGAAAAACACCCTATACATACAAAAGAAGCAATTAATAATGTTGTTTTGAAAAGAAATTAATTCCAAGCAAACTAAATTAGAATCAATAGATAAAAAACATATCACTTCCACTCACAGATATATCTTTCCATATGAGGTCTTTTTTGGCATTAGGAACATCATGCCAATTTTCTATATCTATTGGCACCTTAGTGCGCGCGGTCGCCCCTACGTAATGCTTGAAAGCACTAGCATGTTCCCCAATAGGTGCTCCTGTCATATCAAACTGGACTGGCAATTTATCCCCTTTAGCCCTGAGCTCCTGCAGCCTACGCATCAATGTAGGACCTCTACTGTTCTTAGCATCACCACTACCATCCTCATGGTGCTCATGCTCAGAATGTTCATCTTCATGGTGCTCATGCTCAAAATGTTCATCTTCACTCGCCATTTTAGAACCTGCAAGTATACATGATAAAAAAATAAGTGATAATAAAAGCACAAGTGATAAGGTATACATGATAATAAAATAAATAATTCAAAGATTACATGCCTTTAGTATTGGTTGAGTTGTTAGTCAAGGAAAATTCCTTCAGCATGGTCTTGACATTTATAATATTCATCGGTGTTATCTTCAACATTTACACTTGGCAAACCAACTGAGAATGGACTGGAATCATCATACTTTTCATAGTATTCTTCTTCATTTATAGGATCTACAGTAAACTGTCTTTTTCCATTAATAACGATACCAATTTTTATTTGTCGGGTCATCAATATAGAATACTTATTTTTCTTGGTTTGCCATGATGAATGGCTCATCTTTGAAACCAATCTTTTCAAAATTCACCAATTTGAAACCCAACTCATCCACTAAAACTCCTTTATTGTTGTCAACCCAATTACACCTAAATATAGGAACTCAAAAATTTGTATAGTCCATTTCCCATATGTCCTCAATGACACCGTAATATGACATATCAGCTTCGTGTGGTATTTTATCTTTGGCACTAGCAAAATACAATGAACAAGCTTTAACAATGACCCCACTATTTTGAACTACACTACTTTCATTTTGACGCTTTGTGTAGTATGAAAATCCGTTAATTTCATAACCTTCATATGACATGACATCCATTTTTGGCTTAAAGGTGAGCCATTTTATGTTCTCAGCAACATTATTTGGTGATTCAGATAGTTGATTAAATACTTTCTCTTCAAACCACCTAATAAATGTTCTATTATGCTCTCTTGCAAGCCACATTGAACTGGATCGCGGATGATTTCTCTTGATAATATCATTGTGTTCTGTGATGTAGCTACTAACTTCATCAATGTTGTGAAAAATATACAAATGCGCTTGTTCCCACAACTCTCGACTGATTCCTTTCACTCGTCCTCCCAGAGTTCCTTTGCCACAATAAGATCCAGTGTGATGGGAATTTTTTTGATCGCTACAATTTTCATTGCAATTCAAAAAATCATTACAAAAGTCCATCACCTCCCTAGCCACGTAACCCTCAACAATACTCCCTTCAGGATGATAATGATTCCAAACATCACCAGTATCAACTTTCAAATTGTTACAACAATTTCTACATGGACAATATAGCCTATCTATAGGTAGTTTCCTATGTTCCTCAGCAAATCTGATAAATTCATCAAGACCTTTGGCAAAATCTGGACTGCAACGGTTCTTGATAGACATCCAACTTCGATCCATTTTCTATATCACATTAAAATTAATTATAAAACTAACAGTTTAATATTGATACTATAATAATCTGTAAGTTTTTATTGATAGAAAGTTAATTTTATATACTAAAGTGTACCACCTATCCCATTTTTGAATATTTAATCTCACTAGTAACTGTATAATGTATGTTTAGTTTTGAAGAAAATTTCAGAAACATTTCCCCTAAGTTCTCCAAGTACACCGATGTAAATGGCAAATAACCACTCCCATATGTACCCAGAGAACAAATGGAGAAATCCTACTGAAATAATCTACAAAACTAAACATACATTATACAGGTACATCCTAAGTGAGAATAAAATATCCAGAAATAGTCCCAAACCAGGGACTATCCAAAGTTTACTCCTAAGGAGTAAATTTTGAATGGGTTTCTAAGTTAATATATAAATGCATTATTTTCATATTTATATATTAAATTAAACATCATGCATCAACCCTAAAGTGTCAATCTAGGAGTACACATGTCTAATCTAGTATTAATTTCTAAAATTTATATAATGATTAAATATGAAAAAAGACATGCATGTTTTTATTATTGGGTTATCAAATCATATAAAATGGAAAATACTTGTACAAATTAGCAAAGTAAGGCTGTTTCCAACAGTCCAAAGATTGAAATCATTATAATATTCAGAACTATTTGTGAACATTACAACAAATATGATTAAAACATCTATAGCTCAAACATAAATAAGTTCCAGGTCCATCTCGGTCGACAATTAGTCGATCGAGAGCCCACCTGCGCGTAGTGTCCAGGTCCACTCTCGATCGACAGCAATGGCAACGGGTGGGAATGAAGGGGAACAAGGAACGAAGGAAGCTCGAACTTACTAAGAAATGGCAGCGAGCTTCGTGGAGGAAGAGAAGAACTTCACAGAGAGGTGGCGACCTTCGTGGAAGAGTGGAAGGCGGCGATGGTGAGCTTCACGGCAACGAAGAGCTTCACGGCAATGAAAAGCTTCACGACAAAGACGGGCTTCGTGGAGGAAGAGTGAAGGTGGCGATGACGAGCTTCACAATCCTCTTCGCGGCGACGACGAGCTTCACGATCCTCTTGGCGGCGTGGAGAGGCGGCAATGGCTTCACGGAGAAGCGTTCGCGGCAACGGCGGAATGACAAAGTGAAAAAGGGTTTCGCGGCGCCGCAGGAGAGAGATTAAAAAGAGAACAAGGGTTTCGCGGGAGGAAGAAAGACTAAAATTTCGGCTTTTTGCACGGAGCGAAAAACTGTAGCGTCAGTTAACAACCAAAACCCGACTCTATAGATAAACGGTGCCCGTGTCGGGTTGTTTAATAACAATCAAACGCAAACTCGGTCGACGAATTTGTCGACCGAAAAGACCTATAGGGTCGGTTATTAGGTAAAACCGACGCTACAAGTGCTAATACGAAGAAATCTGGCTCGTTTCGGTCGACGATTTGTCGACCGAGAAGGAGCAAGATTTTCTTCGTACAAGCACCTCTAGGGTCAGTGTTTTCGTATAACTGACCCTAAGGTGCTTATACATGTGTGAAAAACATCATCCCATATTAGGGTTTCACATAGCATCACCCTGTATTAGTGTTTCACATAATATCACCCTACATTAGGGTTTCACATAACATCACCCTTTATTAGGGTTAGGGTTCCTTATTCCATTTCAATTAGGGTTTCTCATATTTATCAATTAATTAGGGTTTTATGATTATCTCATTAATCTAAACCCTAAGTCAGTGCTTCTACATATCTTGGAGCACATAGCATTATTGAAGTATTAAATCATACTTATCAATGTTCCATGTACTTAGGAACACACAACAACATCATCATACCTTATTAGGTTGACTTAACCTCTCACTAAGTACATACACCTATGTTTATCATAGTGTATTGAATTTCTCACTTTCATAGACATTGAGTGATAATCACTCTAATTATACTAATCACTTAAATATTTTAGAGGTACTTCCATTTAAATCAACCTTGAGTTACTCTTCATCCATTTACATGGTTTGAGTCAATTACACCTTCAAATGGTTTGAACCAATTGAACCTTCAAACGGTCTTGAAGTTATTTGACCTTCAAACGGTCTTGAAGTTATTTGACCTTCAAACGATCTTGAAGTTATTTGACCTCCAAACGGTCTTGAAGACCGTTAGACCTTAAACGGTCTTGGTCTCAAAATCCTTCAAATGGTTTGAGACCATTAGACCATCAAATGGTATTGGTCTCAAAATCCTTCAAACGGTATGAAGACCCTTAGACCTTAAACGGTCTTGATCCAATCCTCCAAACGGTCTTGAAGATTGATCAACCCTATACGGTTTGAGACCATTTGATCTTTAATTGATTTGAGTATTGATTAACCCTAAACGGTTTGAGACCGTTTGATCCTCAAATGGTTTGAGACCGTTTAGTCCTCAAACGGTCTGAAGACCTTTTGGTGAACTTAGCTTGAAACCGTTTAACCCTAAATTAGGGTTATGATCTCAATTGATTTAGGGCTTTGAACCCAATTGAGCTAGGGTTTGAAATTAATTGAATTTTATTTTTTTGAAGTTATTAGGTCATGATACCAATCAATTCTTGAACCTATTGAAACTATTTAGTCTCTAACGGTTTGAAACGGTTTGCCCTCCAATCGGTTTTGAAACCGTTTGGTCACCAAACGGTTTGAAACCGTTTGACCAATACAAAGTGAAACTATTTGCTCTTGATATTCTTGAGGTGTGTGATAAGATGAGGTCATCATCATCAATATTTATACCTCCGAATTCTACTGTAATATATATGATAAATTCATCAATTGTTCAAGAAGAAAATAAAAGATCAACATATGATGAGGAATTGAAATCAATAATAACATTGATGGGTTCAAGTTATATAACCCGCCTTCAAAGTAGCTTCAAAGCTTCAAGATTCATGTCTATAATGGTGAAAGAAACTCCTTCAACTATCCAATTTCCATTTCCAACTTTTTAGATGCAAAAGATGGCCAAGGTTGAGCATTGGATGGAAAAGAGAAGAAAATCAATGTTGAAATCCGATTTCAACCATCAATTCAAGGTTGAAGATGATCATGGATATTACCTTCAGCTTGAAGAACGTTTTCCTCCTGCTCCTAAGCTCCTTGGTTGTCGGCCAAAGCAAAGGAAGAAAGTGGTTTGCAAAATGTCCTTTCAAGTAAGGAGAAAATCGAGTATATGTAATTGATTTTCTAGGAGAGAGAAAGTAAAAAGGAATTCATCCATTTTCTTGCCACATGCCCCCTCCACTTCCTTGTCTTCTAATCCATCTTACTTTATCTCAAAATCCTCTTGTTTATCCTTGAATTAAAAGCAACCACTTTAAGCACCTTAATTAATATAATACTATTATCCATTTTAGTGGACATTACTTTTAAATTAACAAATGTGGGTGGGTTTCTTCACCTACTTAGGATATTTTAGTGCAACTCAATTCATTTGTATGTCCTTGCACTATAGGATCTCAACCAAAGCGTTTTTAGTTGATGGGCACTTCAATTAATATATTTATTTTTTTGCTACAAAATAAATTAGGGTTTCAATTATGCTTAAATCTTGATTATTTTATTATCAATATTATCTTTCCTCAAAAGTAGTTCAAACAAGACGCCCCTTTATTTTTATTTTCTCTAAATGATACCAAGAAACAGTAGGGACATAATAGAGGTGGTATTTTACATAGTCATCCCTAGGTTTTGGATAAATTGCAAATTACACCAAAACTAGCATTCAATGCACAAACATTATTCAAACAAGCTCCTTCTTGGAACTTAGGCTTGTGGAAGCTATAACTCAGCATCATTCTCATTCTCATGATGCTATAACACTTGAGGAGCATTTATCATGTGACATTTGCAAGGTAACCCCTTAAATTGGGCAAATTACACCTTAGTCAAAAACCAACAAATATTGCGTCAACATTATTCAAATAGGACCAAAATTGAAATATAAGCTCTCCTTTAGTCTTAAATACTTTTCAAAGGATAAATGCAAGAATCTAAATGACTTACTTAAGAAAAACTTTTAGAGTTAAAGCATAACCCTGGTCAGGGATGTTACAATTATCCACCCCTAACAGGAATTTCGTCCCCAAAATCGTCAAGAGAAAAGAGAAGGGTACTTCCTCCTCATTTCTTCCTCCAACTCCCACGTAGATTCTTCAACACCATTATGATGCCAGAGAACTTTCACAAGCATTATGTCTTTCTTTTTCAACTTTTTGATTCTCTTGTCCAGAATCATCATTGGTCCTTCTACATAGGATATATCATCATTTAATTGTACCTCCACATGTTGCAAAACTAACACCGTGTCAGGGTGACACTTTCTCAGCATGGATATATGGAATACTGGATGCAATATGTGTAGTTCAGATGGCAACTCCAACTTATAGGCTACTTTTCCAATCCGTTCAGTGATTGGATAAGGCCCCATAAATCTAGGAGCTAACTTACCCTTCTTGTCAAATCTAAGAACACCTTTCCAAGGTGAGACTTTGTGATATACTCTGTCTCCAACTTGGAATTATAAAGGGCTTCACCGTTTGTCAGCGTATGACTTTTGTCTATCCTGTGCAACCTTTAACTGTTGTTGTATTACTTTTATCTTCTCAGTTGTCTGTTGCACTAACTGAGGACCCAAAAGTTGATATTCTCTTGTTTCATACTAGCACAATGGAGATATACAACGTCTACCATATAATGCTTCATATGGTGCCATATCAATACTGTGATGTTAACTATTGTTGTAAGTGAATTCTATTAAGCTCAAGTGTATATCCCAACTTCCTACAAACTAAAGGACACATGCCCTAAGAAAATCCTCCAAAGTTTGTATAATCCTATCAGATTGTTCATCTGTATATGGGTGAAAGGTGGTACTAAACCTTAACTGCGTACCCAAAGCTATATGTAGTCGTTCCCAAAAATGACTTGTGAACTGGGGACCTCTATTAGAAATTATTGTAGTTGGAACCCCATGTAAACGCACTATCTCATCTATATATATATGTGCAAGTTTCTCAGTAGTATAGGTTGTTTTTATAGGCAGAAAATGTGTTGACTTAGTCAACCTATCAACTATCACCCAAATGGAATCATGACTTTTAGTTGTTCTTGGCAAACCAACCACAAAGTCCATGGTCACGTGATCCCATTGCCACTATGGTATAGGTAAAGGTTGCATTGTTCCTGTGGGTTTTTGATGTTCATCTTTAATCTGCTGACATACTGGACACCACATTACGAACTCAGCTACATGTTTCTTCAAACCGAGCCACCAATACATATCCTTCAAGTTATGATACATTTTGGTGCTCCCTGGATGCATTGCATACATAGATGAGTGAGCTTCCTCCAAGACTAACTTCCTTAAGTCATTGGCATCAGGTACTACCATCCTACCATGGTAACAAACTACCTCATCATCTGACTCATGAAACCCATCCCGTTTCTGACTACCATACTCTAATCTAACTGTTGAATCACAGTATCAGCCTATTGTGCTTCTTTGATATGTTGTTTCAGAGTAGGTTTTATATGCATCTCAGCTAACAGTCCATCTAACAAGGATACTTTAAGTTGTACATTGTTTTGTCTTAAAGAGACAAACATGTCTCGTTTAAATCACCCTAAAGAATTCAACTGTGCTTTGACCATGGTTGGTGATGATGATTTTCTACTTAGTGCATCAGCCACTACATTAGCCTTTCCTGGATGATAATCAATTGTACAATTGTAGTCCTTGGTTGACTCCATCCAACGGCGTTGTCTCATATTCAACTCATGTTGTGAAAAGATGTATTTTAGATTCTTATGGTTTGTGAAAATCTGGAATGTCTCTCCATAGAGATAATGTCTCCAGATCTTCAATGCATGAACCACTGCAGCTAGTTCTAGATCATGTGTTGGATAATTTTCCTCATGTTTCTTAAGTTGTCGAAAAGCAAAAGAAATCACTTATTTATCCTGCATCAACACACATCCTAGACCGTTCTTAGAAGCATCAAAGAAAACAATATACCCCTTTCCCTGCTCAGGTAACACTAACACAGGTGCACTGGTTAACCTTTCTTTCAACAGCTAGAAAGAATGTTGACACTTGTCATTCCAGACAAAAGGAACCTCCTTCCTGGTCAAATTGGTTAGGGGCAATGCTACAGAACTGAAGTTCTTAATGAACCTCCTATAGTAGCTTCCCAGTCCTAGAAAACTACGTATATCCGTTGGTGTCTTTGGTTGTTCCCACTCCAAGACAGATTCTACCTTTTTAGGATCAACACGGATACCTGAGGCAGATATTACATGTCCTAGGAAAGACACTTCTGATAACCAGAATTCACACTTACTGAATTTGGCATATAACTTGTGTTCTTTCAGTAAAGTCAAGGCCTGACGAAGGTGTTGCTCATGCTATCGAGCATCTCTACTGTAAACCAGGATGTCATCTATAAAAACTACTATGAATTGATCAAGGAATGGTCGGAAGATTCTGTTCATGAGTTCCTGGAATGCAGCTGGTGCATTGGCTAGTCCAAACAACATAACTATGAACTCATAGTGACCATACCTTGTCCTAAAGGCTGACTTAGGTATGTCACTCTCCTTGATGCATAACTGGTGGTATCCTGACCTCATATCTATTTTAGAGTAGATAGTTGCACCACTCAATTGGTCAACCAGGTCATCTATCCTTGGCAGAGGATATTTGTTCTTTATGGTTACTTTGTTTAGCTGTCTATAGTCGATGCATAATCGCATAGACCCATCCTTCTTTTTAATGAAAAGAATCAGAGCACCCCATGGTGAAGTACTTGGTCGAATAAAACCCTTTTCAAGCAACTCTTGTAACTGTTTCTTGAGTTCTACCGTCTCAGCAGGTGCCATTCTATAAGGTGTTTAAGTGATTGGTTGTGTACCCAGGATTAGATTAATCTCGAAATCAATCTCTTAGGGTGGAGGAATACCTGGAAGTTCCTCAGGAAACACATCCTCAAACTCACTAACAATCGGAACTTCAGAGTGAGAAAGGAATGTGTAGCACCTAGATCAATCAAAACAGATATGAAACAGGATGAAGACATATCAAAATGAAACAATTCCATCTGACCTGTCACAACTCATGGGTTGACCACTACTTCCGGCTAATTCATAACATAGAATCTTGTCGTTGCTGGTTGTCGACCACTTGCCCTGTTGTTAGATGTGGATGAGCCAGCTTGTGATGCCTATGCATGTCCTCGAGTGCCACTACTAAACTGTCATTTCGGAGAGCCTTGTTGACTCTACCTTGGTGGTTGGGTTACACTCATGTCTCTAACTAGACAATCTTTCATCAGATATCCCATCTTCCCACATTTATAACAAACTCTGTTCTCCCACTCTGGTCTAGACAGTCCTATTACTGACATTGATGTTGAACTGTGAGCTCCCTCTGGTGGTAAACTATGACCTTTACCCCTTTTGGATGTCCACTGTGTCTGAGTATTAAACCTTGGTGGTGCTATTGGTGCAGAAAACCTTGGTTTCTTAAAACTTTCGGACCTCTATCCTTGGAACTGTGTATACACCTTCTTACTGTTGGCATGACGCTTCTCAGTCACGGACCTTTCTATCTATCTAACAGACTCTACAAAGGTGGAAAACCTCTCTCTATTCTCTAGAGCAGACAATGGTGTGGTTAAATCAGCATTCAAACCCTTCTCAAAATGTTGAATCCTCTCCTCATCTGTAGCAGCCATGTGCAGACAGAACCGTAGAAGCTCCATGAACTTAGCTTCATACTCACTAATGTTCATTGGTCCTTGCCTTATTCACTCAAACTGGGAGATCTTCTCATCCAGGTAAGTCTTAGGAAAATATCTACTAACATATTCACGTCAGAATTCTTCCCATTCGACTTCAACACCTGGCCTTTTGCCTTCTTCTATGGCCCACCAATGGCCAACACTCCCCTTCAACAGGTACACTACATGTCTAACCTTCTCAACTTCTAGGATATTAAGAATCCTAAAGGCCTTTTCTAGCTCAGTCAGCCATAAGTCTGCATCTGTTGGGTCAGCTGTACTAGCATAATCAGTGGCTCCTACCCGTCAAAGTTGTTCAAAAGTCTTTCCAGGTCCATGTCCCTCATTGTGAGCTGGTGCCCTAGGTGCATGTGGTGGCATCATATCCTCCATGTGTGTCATTGTCACCATGAACTGTCCAAATAGAGCATGGAAAGCTGGGTTTTCTAGTGTAGCTTGGTCAAACTGAGGATGTTCAAGTACTAGTTCTTCTCTAGCCTGATCCCCTACACCTCCTCCTGGTGCAGCAACACTACTTTCAGCAGCATGTTCTTCGTGTGATCCAGCCATCTTCAAGCTTTACTTCTTCTCATGAGAGCAGAAGTCACTATCAGATAAACTGAAAGACACTAGAACAGACTCAACGACCTTAATCCTATGTCTCTATAGACTCAGCGAACCTCGATCTTTGATACCACTAAACTGAGACGACCCGACACCAAATCAGACTATCACAGTGTAATTAATTGCGGAATTAAACATTTGCAGCGGATTACTAAAAATCACTAAAAATTAAAACCATTTACAAAGAGATCCATTTCCAAGAAACTCTTATAACAAGAACCAAAATATCATATATTCATTCTGGTCCACCAAGTACATACCATGTACCTTTTCTTCTTGAGGATTACATACAACAACTGCTCTGTTAAATCTATACATAAGCAACATAAAACCTCGAGGCATTTAATGCCAAAAATCTCAGATCGATCATAAAAGCACTAACTACTGATTCCTCAGACCTAAGAGTATAGAGACGAGTCATATGACTCATATCTATAAGACACGACAATCAGTATCTCCGTCTGAGATATTATTGATGTCCTTGATGTTTTTGTTCTTCTTCTATTGTATGGTTTCTACCTCCTCGTCTGCATCCACCTAAAAAGGTTGGATCCCACAGGGGTGAGACAATTGAAAATTGTCCCAGCGAGAGATATAACTCTCCGCCAGAAACATTATTATTGTAGATAAACAGTAATAAATTGAACAGAGGAATCTCTATTGAATAGCATGATTCAATCATTATTAAGCATAATAGAGAAATATCATCTTTTAAGGCATTACATCTATAAATGATAAAGTAGTGAATCATCTAACCCTTTTAATAAGGAATATGAAGAACATGTATAATATCTATCCATTTAGGATACAATAAGCAATGTAACATTAACCAATGATTTCCGTATTTCATCCTTAAAAAAATATGCTACACGGTTGATTACATTTTACAATCATACCTATGCCATGAGGAAGTGAGCCGTATCGCTCAAATCCAACCTTTGGTTGTGAAACCCAAAGCTAGTGCCATATAAGATCAAAGGAAGAGTCGGACTCCTCGATCTCATCTATCTCAGTCAGTGCGATACCACAAGAAGGACCATAGTCTCTTGCTTAAGTGACCTTAGTCACAGGGTTAGCTCTCATGGCTACCCATTCTCTAGCCCGCCTTGGTACAGGTTCTGATGCTAGTAAATCTGAGCCATGGGCCAATTCACCGTGCTCACTGAGCCATGATTGCATTCATGCTCCATCACATTGAGCCATGGGCCTGTTCACCATGCTCTTAAACATATCTTGAGTCTACAACCGAAGTTGCACTCTAATCCTCCTCATTTTTGGCTAGGAGAAACCCTGTATATTCAACAATATACGCTCTAGATTAACCAGTAGGAAAATCTGTTTCACCATCACCATCTACTGACGATGATGGATCTATGGCCAGGGCTCTACATGATAATATTCCACTTGATCATTTAAGTACATTACCATATTATTTTAGCATCAGTCAATTTTTCAAACAAGAATTATTATGACGAATGCTATAAAGAAACAATACTTCTATCAGGTACTTTTCAAAACTTTATAAAACACTGGGATCTCAATCCCTTGTCTCTTTACTACGAATTTACATCCCTCAACAATACCATCATCATGTTTACTGGATCTGGGTATTCAAACCCTTAGTTCATCACTGAACATGGTTACCATTATCAGGTAACTATTACCTCAAGGTCATCTGACCAAGGTATTCATGATACTTGTTACACCAGCATCTCACATAGTTCACCAGGCATATTCAACTTCTTATCACCTCTCACTAGGAAACAAATAAAATAATGGCTCACAAGGTCCTTTAACATCATCGCTCATACATGGTTATGCTCATCATATCATGATACATGCATGGTTAGTACATTTGATAACAACCATATCAATTTCATATCAACATTATGCAATAAAAGAATAACATCACTCTTCCCTCATTAGGGTTAGGATTTCCCATATTTATCAATTAGGGTTTCACATAACATCACCCTATATTAGGGTTTCACATAACATCATCCCATATTAGGGTTTCACATAACATCATCCCATATTAGGGTTTCACATAGCATCACCCTGTATTAGGGTTTCACATAACATCATCCCATATTAGGGTTTCACATAGCATCACTGATCGGCCTTTTTCATGCATACAGAAATGAAAGGGGGACAAAGGAAGGAATCAAGCTTTAAATTATAACCCGAAACCTTCTAGGCCCCCACAACTTTATTACGGGGTCGAAGTAGATATACGGGGTCGAGCACAGGGACATGGTGACATTTAGGATGCCACATATCTCGTTCTTTAGTCATATAAGCCAAGACGATAGTCGATAAAAGTAAGTGCTAGAACTAGTCTAGTGGGTTGTCACGATATAAAACAAAACAAAGAAAAGAAAACAAAATAAAACAAAGCTCGTGATTCTACTAAACAGAGAAAGAGAGTTCCTGGCTATGTAACCACAAATGGGGCAGTCCATGCACTCGTTCTCAGGTGTAGACAACCCTTGAATACCCAAGCAAGCATCTAGTATGCACGGTGGCATCTGTCCTGTGGGGTCATCCCACTCGCTCTCGCGATGCGTGACTAAAACCATCAACAATATGTCAATGACCCTCTCTCGAGGAATGACATATCAACACCTCAGAATACACTAAGTTCCCTCTCGAGTCTTAGGATATTCCAGGGTGTTAGGAACAGAATACCTTTGATCGTCCTCCTCTCGGGTTTAGATCCATACTATCATCTCTTAGCTATTCCTACAACAGATCTCTCGATACAGGCAGAAAGAATAGTTCAAGCGAGTAAGAGATCAACCAAACTAGCAATCATAACTTGGAAAGAGAAAATATAACATGCAACATACTAGATCTGATATGAATCTACTTTCTTAAGGAAAAATTACATATACATGCCAAGACCGGGCTACATAGACAAGAAGGAGCTAACTAGCCATAGACAAGCATAGCTGGCACCGAACAAAGATGGATAAACATCGTTTGTACAAAAAACAAAGGAATGCAATAGAATGAAAGAGAAGAGGGAAGAGATATAGCCCGTAGAGGAGAGGTGTCTATCGCTCCTCAGCCTCTGTGCAGGTTGGATCTCGGCCCTTGGGTCTTCTCTTCGTCACTCTGGACTCCTCGACTCTCTCTCTAGACCGTATCGGGCAGACCGTATTGGGCATACCGTATCGAGCAACTGTATCGGGCAGACCGTATTCGGCAGACTGTATCGGGCGACCGTATCGGGAAGACCGTATCGAGAAGACCGTATCGGGAAGACCATATCAGGCTGACCGTATCGGGCAGTAGACTTTTGGGGAACTCGACACACTAGCTCCTTGGTCTAGGCACTAGCTCTTGCAGGGTCCTCCCTCCGACTCTCTCTTTTTTTGCTCTGTAGGTTGGCAGCTGCTATTTATAGGAAGTGAGTTGATGGGAGTTGTAGCTTTTATTGGTCCATGTGTCCTTCATCCGTGGCTTCGATCTTGAGGCATCAGGTGGGCCAATATGATTGTCTCCCGATGACTATGTCAGGAAGGGGGAGTGTCGGGCAATTGTATCGGGCAGGCCGTATCGGGCAGACCATATCAGCCAGCTCCTGGAATTCTTGTCTTTTCAGGTTTGGTACTTGAGAGTCCCAAAATTGGCTAGTTTCGGTGCCTATAAGTCAAAAATTGGCTAATTAGCTACATTATTGGCTATTTTTACTACTTTTATCTAATGCGAGATAGAAAGCATAAAAAATGAACAAAAGAGTGCATATTAAGACTAAAGTGGCACAAAACTATAGATAAAATGCATAGAAAATATGCACTAATTTGGGTGTTATCAACTACCCCAAGCTTAAAACTTGCTTGTCCTCAAGCAAGGCTGTGCTCAAAGAACAAAAAGATAACATCCAAATTAAGCTTGGCAATAAATGCTAAGGTTAAGAAAAATAGTTTAAAACATCAATTCTCCTGATCCATGTCATTTCAGAACAAACGCCCACCTGTCAGGCACAATCCTTCCAAAGCAAGATCAAAGAGTTTCCAGGCAAGATTAAGAAAATCCACTACAACCTGTCGATACTCATGAGGGTTTGAACCATAATTATTTAAACATGAAAGAGTTGTCACATAGGTGATCACGTGGGTGATGAGCAATGAGCCATCACCATGAATCCATGTAAACCAATCAGGAATACCACGCCTCTCACTTATTCATGTCCTAAGAAACAAAGGAAAAAGACTCTAATGACTTCTGAGGATCCCGATCTGCGTCAGGTTGGTCCATGTAGTGAGCAACAGTCCCTGTAGTCCAGACCAGTTGGTCCAAAGCAGTGAGATCAACTCCTCGTACTACGCCCAAACCAACCCTGCTACTGAGATTATCTCATAGGTCACCTAGGGGGTTCCTAGTGACTCTCTAATGAGCTTTTAGAGTGGTACTACTAGGCACGACATATCTGCGTTCATGAGCGCAGTCATACACCGGTTGGGCACCATTCTCAACTCTCCTAAAAGGTAAAACAACACTCATTTATTGTTCACACTCAGGCTTTTATCATCGACATTCTATTTTTAGGCTTGGGTGAGAACTATATAGATATTTTTGGGATTTTGTGGGCGGCCAAGCCTCTTTTGTACATTTTTATGTTTTTCATATTTTTGACTCAATCTAATGTGAGAAGGCACGTAGTCCATTAAGGAAAACACTTCATTTTGATCATAGCTCAAAACTTATCATGATCTGCTTAATACCTGTGTGAGAAGTAGCAATTATGATTCAAGAATCCTTAGAATAGAGGCAAGCTTTTGAAACTGCATCTAGGATTCTTTAATCATGTTTTAGCTCATTCCAATGGTCCTTTACCATGGATTCGCCATTCACAACATAGATCAAGGGAATTTAGCTTTAAGCTATGAAAAAGGGACATAACCTTAGATTTATTACCAAACTCAAGGAAAGAGTCAAAGAGCAAGTCAAGCAAGAGGTCAAGAAACTTTTAAGATAAAAATTGTGCAATTAGGCATAAAGTCAAGCATTTATCTATTAGAGTCGCACCATATAGCCATAATTGCGAAGCTACAAGCTTATGCTATATGCAATAAATAAACGTGCATGCAAGAAGGGTGAAGAGAAAGAAGGGCGAAGCCTACCACCCCAAGCTTAAGAGTTTGCTCATCCTCGAGCAAGACTTAAACGTAAAATAGTGAGGCAGGAATGCATGATTGTTAATGGCAGTTATTGATGTTCTAAAGATGATGCATGGATGCAAGGATATAAAATAGTTAGAGGAAAGAAACTAACAAGAACATGAAAAGCAAAATTTATTGTAATAAAAGGTCGGGAGGGTGGGTAATAGAAAAGGGGGTGGTTGCCCCACGATACCAACACTGGGATCCCAAATCCTAAGTTTTGGGACCAGTGTCACCTGTGTCTTTCTGATGGGTTCCGCCACATAGTAGGAGTAGAATTGGTGGATGTGTTGGCCCTGCTGAGTCCAAAGAAATGAAGTGAAAATCGGCGTCTCAATGAAGTCATATTTGTGCTGGAAGTGGCTTGAACTGCACTGGGATGAATTCTTCGGCATATCATCCTCAGGGTACCTTTCATTATATGATTCTGAAGATGAAGGTCCTGGGATGTCGATACAAGATGAGATAGATGAGAGAGGTTGGACGTCATATTGAGGACTCATATCTTCTCTCTCCATTTTTGCACTTGAGGTTAGATGCTTAGATAAATCTTCATGTACCGTCTGAGTCATCCAATAATCTTCTGAGAAAAAAGTACCCCCTGAAGAATCTATTTGTGGTTCTACCACCCCAAACTTATCACCTGGCGTGGAGTCAGGGGTGTCTTCATGTTCAGCAGCCATGTTGTAGTGAACCGTCCATCCTACCCCCTTGACGTCCACCAAGCCTTGTAAAGGGGTTGTGGCGAATGATGGATGATCATGCTGCTCCAACTCATCTTCGTTACTATACTCACTGCTCCATGTTGAGCAGCTGTCGTCGTCGTCGTCGAACAAATTTTTCCAAACCATGGTTGGTGTATTGCTCAAAGCAAAATGACAAGTCTCAATGTGAGAAATGTCACTCTGGTCTGGTTCAATATCTGACTCTAGTTCCTCAAACCAGCCTTCTGGTTGTGAGGTCGATTGGCTTTTTGAGTCTTCATCATCGTCATCATGGACCCATTCCTGTCTATGACTCATTTCTTCCATTGGTTCATCAGCTGGGTCATCTGGATAGAATGAAGGGCTTTCCCAAGTGGGTTGGTCTTCATAGAAAAATCCTGGTGAATCCAGTTGATGGTTTGAATAGGATGGTGATTCATACTCCACTTCATACCCAATGGGATGGTCTTGATGACTAACATCTTCATTGTCTTGTAATGGTAGTTGTAACCGAATTGTAACAAGATCGATGAGCACTTGTAGCCTCCTGCCTTGTTCAACATCTTTATCATGAAGTTGTTGTACTTGAGCAGTAATGCTTTCAAGACCCGTCGATTCTACCATGCACATATAAGGGGAACCCATTGTATCAAATTGATGCTTTAGGATGGATCCTTGCTCAACATTTTGAAGTATACTACTACTGTGGTTTGCAGCCTCAGTGGCTACTTTGAGATGACAATCCTACTCTTCTAGTAGTTGTTTCATTGGATCGACATCTTCTTGGAGATGAGGGGCTAAGGAGGTGAGTGCTTGAATACTTTCCCTAGCCAACTCCACTTCCTTAATCAGTTCTTGATCCCATGATAGCATGGGGGTCGAGGGCTGACTGGCAGTCTCCCTTGTTGGAATCTCAAGATATGACGATGGTGGAGGTAAGTATAACTCAACTAGTTGTAGAGTACGACCTTCAATTATTTGCCAGCAGTTGGAACTGCGGAAATACTCGGCAGGACAAGTGGACAAGATGACTTGTCTTGCGGAAGCAAGGTCCATGGATGAAAAAGGTATGAGAAAAAGAAAAGTGATTTAGTATATATGAACAAGTATGTGTAAAGTAAGAGGAAAACTATGCATGTATATATAGACTTATAGTGACAGAACAAAAATCTACTAGGCTTGTAAACGTGGAAAACCACATCCCCGGCAACGACGCCAAAAGTTGATCGGCCTTTTTCACGCATTTGGAAATGAACGTGGGACAAAGGAAGGAATCAAGCTTTAAATTTATAACCCAAAACCTTCTAGGCCCCCGCAACTTTATTACGGGGTCGAACATAGGGACGTAGTGACGTTTAGGATGCCACAGATCTCGTTCTTTAGTCAGATAATCCAAGACGATAGTCGATAAAAGTAAGTGCTAGAACTAGTCTAGCAGGTTGTCACAATATAAAACAAAACAAAGAAAATAAAACAAAACAAAACCGAGCTCGTGATTCTACTAAACAGAGAAAGAGAGTTCCTAGCTATGTAACCACAAACGGGGCAGTCTATGCACTCGTTCTCGGGCGTAGACAACCCTTGAATACCCAAGAAAGCATCTAGTATGCACGATGGCATCTGTCCTGTGGGGTCATCCCACTCGCTCTCGCGATGCGTGACTAAAACCATCAACAATATGTTAATAACCCTCTCTCGAGGAATGATATATCAACACCTCGGAATACACTAAGTTCCCTCTCGGGTCTTAGGATATTCCGGTGTGTTAGGAACAGAATACCTTGGATCGTCCTCCTCTCAGGTTCAGATCCATACTATCATCTCTTAGCTATTCCTACAATGGATCTCTCGATACAGGCAGAAACAATAGTTCAAGCGAGTAAGAGATCAACCAAACTAGCAATCATAACTTGGAAAGAGAAAATAGAACATGCAACATACTAGATCTGATATGAATATACTTGCTTAAGGCAAAAGTACATATACATGCCCAGATCGGGCTACATAGACAAGAAGGAGCTAACTAGCCATAGACAAGCATAGATGGCACCGAACAAAGATAGATAAACATCATTTGTACAAAAAACAAAGGAATGCAGTAGAATAAAAGAGAAGAGGGAAGAGATATAGCCCGTAGAGGAGAGATGGCTCTCACTCCTCGGCCTCTGTATAGGTCGGATCTCGACCCTTGGGTCTTCTCTTCATCCCTCTGGACTCCTCGGCTCTCTCTCTCTCTAGACCGTATCAGGTAGACTGTATCGGGAAGACCGTATCGAGCAGACCGTATCGGTCAGACCGTATCGGATGATCGTATCAGGCGACCATATCAGGAAACCGTATCTGGAAGACCGTATCGGGAAGATCGTATTGGGAAGACCATATCAGGCAGACCGTATCAGGCAGCTGTATCAGGCAGTAGACTTTTGGGGAACTCGACACACTAGCTCCTTGGTCTAGGCACTAGCTCTTCAGGATCCTCCCTCCGGCTCTCTCTTTTTTTTCTCTATAGGTTGGCAGCTGCTATTTATAGGCAGCGAGTTGATGGGAGTTGTAACTTTTATTGGTCCACGTGTCCTTCATCCGTGGCTTAGATCTTGAGGCATCAGGTGGGCCAATATGACTGTCACCCGACGACCTTGTCGGGCAGGGGGAGTGTCGGGCAGATGTATCGGGCAGGTCGTATCGGGCAGACCATATCATCCAGCTGCTGGAATTCTTGTCTTTTCAGGTTCGGTACTTGAGAGTCCCAAAATTTGCTAGTTTCGGTGCCTATAAGTCAAAAATTGGATAATTAGCTACATTATTGGCTATTTTTACTACTTTTATCTAATGCGAGACAGAAAGCATAAAACATGAACAAAAGAGTGCATATTAAGACTAAAGTGGCACAAAACTATAGATAAAATGCATAGAAAATATGCACTAATTTGGATGTTATCAATCACCATGTATTAAGGTTTTACATAATATCACCCTACATTAGGGTTTCACATAACATCACCTTGTATTAGGGTTAGGGTTCCTTATTCCATTTCAATTAGAGTTTCTCATCTTTATCAATTAATTAGGGTTTTATGATTATCTCATTAATCCTAACCCTAAGTCAGTTCTTCCACATATCTTGGAGCACATAGCATTATTTAAGTATTAAATCATACTTATCAATGTTCCATGTACTTAGGAACACACAACATCATCATTATACCTTATTAGGTTGACTTAACCTCTCACTAAGTACATACACCTATGTTTATCATAGTGTATTGAATTTCTCACTTTCATAGGCATTGAGTGATAATCACTCTAATTATACTAATCACTTAAGTATTTTAGAGGTACTTCCATTGAAATCAACCTTGAGTTACTCTTCAATCATTTACATGGTTTGAGTCAATTAGACCTTCAAATGGTTTGAACCAATTGAACCTTCAAACGGTCTTGAAGTTATTTGACCTTCAAACGGTCTTCAAGTTATTTGACCTTCAAACGGTCTTGAAGTTATTTGACCTTCAAACAGTCTTGAAGTTATTTGACCTTAAATGGTCTTGGTCTCAAAATCCTTCAAATGGTTTGAGACCGTTAGACCATCAAACGGTCTTGGTCTCAAAATCCTTCAAACGGTCTGAAGACCCTTAGACCTTAAACGGTCTTGATCCAATCCTCCAAACGGTCTTGAAGATTGATCAACCCTAAACGGTTTGAGACCATTTGATCTTTTATTGATTTGAATATTGATTAACACTAAATGGTTTGAGACCATTTGATCCTCAAACGGTTTGAGACTATTTAGTCCTCAAACAGTCTGAAGACCGTTTGGTGAACTCAGCTTGAAACCGTTTAACCCTAAATTAGGGTTATCATCACATTTGATTTAGGGCTTTGAACCCAATTGATCTAGGGTTATGAAATTAATTGAATTTGATTTGTTTGAAGTTATTAGGTCATGAGACCAATCAATCCTTGAACCTATTGAAACTGTTTAGTCTCTAACAGTTTGAAACTGTTTGCCCTCCAATCGGTTTTGAAACTATTTGGTCACCAAACGGTTTGAAACCGTTTGACCAACACAAAGTGAAACCGTTTGCTCTTGATATTCTTGAGGTGTGTGCTAAGATTATGTCATCATCATTAAGCTTCAGACCTCTGAATTCTACTGTAATATATATGATAAATTCATCAATTGTTTAAGAAGAAAATAAAAGATCAACATATGATGAGGAATTGAAATCAATAATAACATTGATGGGTTCAAGTTATATAACCCTTCTTCACAGTAGTTTCTAAGCTTCAAGCTTCACGTCTCTAATGGTGAAAGAAACTCCTTTAACTATCCAAGGTCCATTTCCAACTTTTTGGTTGCAAAAGATGGCCAAGGTTGAGCATTCGATGGAAAAGAGAAGAAAATCAATGTTGAAATCCGATTTCAACCATCAATTCAAGGTTGAAGATGTTCATGGATCTTACCTTCAGCTTGGATAATGTTTTCCTCCTTCTCCTAAGCTCCTTGGTCGTCGGCCAAAGTAAAGGAAGAAAGTGGTTTGCAAAATGGCCTTTCAAGTAAGGAGAAAATCGAGTATATGTAATTGATTTTCTACGAGAGAGAAAGTAAAAAAGGAATTCATCCATTTTCTTGCCACATGCCCCCTCCACTTCCTTGCCTTAGAATCCATCTTCCTTTCTCTCAAAATACTCTCATTTATCCTTGAATTAAAAGCAACCACTTTAAGCACCTTACTTAATATAATATTATTATCCTTTTTTAGTGGACATTACTTTTTAATCAACAAATGTGAGTGGGTTTCTTCACCTACTTAGGATATTTCGGTGAAAATCAAGACATTTGGACGTCTTTTCACTATAGGATCTCAACCAAAGCCTTTTTAGTTTATGGGCACTTCAATTAATATATTTTTTTTGCTACAAATTAAATTAAGGTTTCAATTATGCTTAAATCTTGATTATTTTATTATCAAGATTATCTTTCCTCAAAAGTAGTTCAAACAAGATGCCCCTTTATTTTTATTTTCTCTAAATGATACCAAGAAATAGTAGGGACATAATAGAGGTGGTATTTTACATATTCAACCCTAGGTTTTGGGTAAATTGCAAATTACACCAAAACTAACATTCAATGCACAAACATTATTCAAAAAAAGCTCCTTCTTGGAACTTAGGCTTGTGGAAGCCATACCTCAAAATCATTCTCATTCTTATGATTCTATAGCACTTGAGGAACATTTATCATGTGACATTTGCAAGGTAACCCCTTAAATTGGGCAAATTTCACCCTAGTCCAAAATAAGAAAATATTGCATCAACATTATTCAAATAGGACCAAAATTGAAATATAAGCTCTCCTTTAGTCTTAAATACTTTTCAAAAGATAAAGGAAAGAATCTAAATGACTTACTTAAGCAAAGCTTCTAGGGTTAAAGCATAACCTAGGTCAGGGATGTTACAATAAGAACCTGAAGTATATCTTCTCACAGAGTGAGTTGAACATGCGACAGCATTGCTGGATGGGGCTGATCAGTGATTATGATTGCACCATTGAGTATCATCCTGGTAAGGTGAATGTGGTAGCTGATGCGCTTAGTAGGAAGTCTTCTTCCCTTCCTATGAAGAAGGCACAATTGAGTTCTTTGATATGCCATAAGCGGGATATGTTCGTCTCTTTGTCGTAGATGAATGTACAATTGGAAGTATCCTTGTTGGAAGGATTGTTGGCACATATGCAAGTGAAGCCTACTTTGAGGCAGCAGATCAGAGAAGCACAACAGGAAGATGCTACAGTTCAGTTGATCAGGACAGAGTTTGGCAGCAAGAAGCATGATGGTTTCCATGAGTCTGAGGATGGACTAGTTTGTTATCATAACAGGATGATGGTTCCCGATGTGGATAATCTGAGAAAGTTAGTGCTTGAGGAAGCGCACACATCGATGTATGCTATGCATCTAGGTGTCACCAAGATGTATCATAATCTGAAGGGCTTGTATTGGTGGCCTGGCATGAAGATAGATGTAGCCGAGTTTGTGGCTAGGTGTGTGGTATGCCAGCAGGTTAAGGCTGAGCATCAGAAGCCGATAGGTATGTTACAGCCCATGCCAATACCACAGTGGAAATGGGATCATATAACCATGGATTTTGTAGTTGGGCTGTCGAGGACAGCTGGGAATCATGATTCCATTTGGGTGATAGTGGACAGGTTGACAAAGTCTGTCCATTTCATACTGGTAAAGACAACGTACACAACAGAGAAGCTTGCTCAGGTGTATGTGTATGAGATAGTGTGTTTTCACGGTGTTCCCGCAATGATAATTTCTGACAAAGGCCCCTAGTTCATGAGTCATTTCTGGGAACAGTTGCACAAAGCATTGGGAACGCATTTGAGGTTCAGTACTGCTTTTCACCCAAAGACAGATGGACAGTCTGAAAGGACTATTCATACTTTGGAAGATCTTCTACGAGCTTGTGTCTTGCAGTTCCTAGGAAGTTGGGACGTGCATCTCAATTTGATAGAGTTCGCCTACAACAACAGTTACCAACGGAGTATCAACATGGCACCTTATGAGGCTTTATATGGTAGGAAGTGCAGATCTCCTCTATGTTGGTATGAGTCTGGTGAGTATCAGCTTTTGGGTCCTAAGTTAGTGCAGCAGACAATAGAGAAGATTAGGGTGATATAGCAATAGTGGAAAGCAGCACAGGACAGACATAAGTCATATGCAGATAATCACCGACGACCTCTAGAGTTCCAGGTGGGAGACAAGGTGTATCTCAAGGTCTCACCATGGAAAGGTGTGATGAGGTTTGGCCGGAAAGGCAAATTGGCTCCCAGGTATATGGGGCCATATCCGGTAATAGCACATGTTGGAAAAATGGCTTAGAAGTTAGAGATACCGCCAGAGTTGAACAGGTTGCATCCAATGTTCCACGTCAGTATGCTAAAGAAAAGTCATCCGGGAACAAAGACATTGATACAGCCGGTTGAGGTTGAGCTTGATGAAGATGTGACCTATGAGGAAGGTCCAGTGATGATCCTTGATAGAGGAGTGAAGAAGCTGAAGAGGAAGGATCTGGTTCTTGTGAAGGTTCTTTGGCATCATCGTGGCATTGAGGAAGCCGTGATGGAGCTTGAGGAAGAGATGAGGAGTAAGTATCCCTCACTTTTCTCTTTGGATTTCGGGTACGAAATCCTTTTGTAGAGGTTTATGGCTTTTATGGACCCTGACCTCCATTTTGGGGTTACCCTATTTGCTTTGCCTAAACCTTGTGTTTAGATGCTTGCTAATCACCTGAAGTTTTGATTAGGGTTTGTTTGTTCTTTGTTGAGAGGTGGAGGTACAACTTGCAAATTACCTAAGTCTTAGGGTTGGTGTGCAAGTTTTTCACCTTGAGAGATGTCTTTCTCTCTCTTTGCATCCTCTAGGGTTTAGAGGATGGGTTGGGCTCTTTTCTTGAGTATCTTTGGGCTTTATTGAGCCTTTTTTGAGTTGTGTTGAGCCTTGTTGGGCTTTGTTGAGGCTTGTATCGGCCTGGACCTTGGTATGTCGGCCAGGAGTGCTTGCTTGTATTGGGCAAGCTGTGTATCGGCCAGGGATGTACCATCCAAGTGGTGTATCAACCATGGCACCATCTTGGGCGACACACCCCTCTTGACCTAGCCTCATTTGTGTCACCTTCTTTGGACAAGTGGCAGTTGCTTTTCTAAGAGGGTGGCAACTCATGGGTGTGTGTTTTGTGGGGTGCTAGCATGTGGCACAATCCTTGGACAAGTGTGTTAGGGGCGGGTTCCACCTTGCCTTTCTCTTCCCCATCACCCCCTTAGTATATAAACGATCCCCCCTTGCTTGCTAGGTCTCTTTGGTTCCTTTAGTTGCTTCCCTTCCTTTGGTGGCTGAGCTAGGAGAAGAAAGGAGCAAGTGGTGGCCGATACAGCTAGTGTCTTGGGCGACACACCTTGCTAGCTTATCCCTTTCCTTCTCTTGTGGTAAGTATCTCTCACTTTCCTTAGCACCTTCTTCTTCTTCTTCTCCCTTCTCTTCGGCCATGGTGGTTACAAGTTGTTCTTCTTTGTGTTGGCTGAAGGTGGTGCCTTGGAGCTTGGAGCTTGGTGCTAGGAGCTTGGAGCTTGGAGCTTGGTGCTAGGAGCTTGGAGCTTGGAGCTTTAGAGATTGAGGCGGGTTAGATAACTCCTAACCCTACTATACTACTTCTTTATCATGTTGCTTTGCTATATGTTTCGGCCATGTCATCTTCTAGCTATGTTTCTTACTTTAATGGTTATAAGGTTGTCTTAGATGTACCCTAGACCTTGTTGATATGGTTGCCTTGGGTTGGCTGAACTATTGGATGTGGAGTTCTTTGGGGAAAACCCCTCTCTCACTTAGTTGTTGAGAGGTAAGCCTAGGGTCTCCTAATTCAATGGTGAGTGGAGTTTTTGGTTGGATGGCCGATATGGTGATGGACCTCATTTTTGCCCAATAGGTGATGGGAGTTGTGCAAAACCCCTATCTCACTTAGTTGTTGAGAGGTGAGCCAACTATCTTTGTAACGACCCCACCTCCCAGTAACCTCCAATTAAGGGAGACCCGAAGGTCAGAGCTGTTATTCAATTAATAGGATCAAAGGTTCGACAAATAATCAATAATAGTTATGACATTCTACTAACTAACTGGAATTTGGAGTAAAATTAAAACTTTACTTACCTTTGAAAACTTTGGAAATCTATCTATCCAGAGCTTGAATTATTCTGTCTGATCCTCCTTGCACTTTATTTCTTATTTCCACAATGTGTCACTTTACTGTTTGTTCTTTCAATTGTTGTTCCTAAAACGCCGAAAAACAAAATGTCAGTCAGTATATCGAAATATACTGGTATGTGGGGACAACCAAAAGTTTGCACATATGGATAACAATCTAATTATCACAATCAAGTTAATTAACCAGCCAATTTACATTTTCCAGTATGACATTCTCCACCGCTTTTGCCCTAACCCTGGCATACCCACCTTAGGGTTTCCTTTGCTATTGACTTAATGCCACCTTCTCAATCTCGAGCTTGGTGCCTGAGGTCACCACTCATGGTGCCCTCTAGCCATGCAATATCATAGGCCACCTTCTGATTCCCGAGCTTGGTGCCTGGGGTCACTACTCAAGGTGTCCATCGGTCTACCCATCTGGGCCTGACCTTTGGCATCATCCATCAAGGTGGCATGTAGGTGCGAGAATACATACTTCTATTATTAATGTGATAATCATAGTGACTTTATAGTTTGCAGGTATGAACATCCAAACTGATAATTTGCATTCAATGCGGTTAACCATCCGGAAAATCCTTGGGAAAACTAAGGCGGTTATTCATAATTAATCACATACCTGATTTGATGATTTCAGAAGCATTAAGAAAATCCAACCAAGCATGCAATCCAAGTAATTCAACAATCACATAATTCCTGAAAAGAATATGTACTCTATTTATTACACACTTTATCAAGAACCTACTTTATTAACTTGGATTCACTTTCTAGGGTTTCTGTATCCATTTTAGGGTTTCGTTTTGCAATTAGGGTTTCCCTTCATCTTTTACCATATTAAACCCTAATTTCATGCCATTACTCATAAACCCTAATTATCTCGTCTATTCTTCAACATTAAGGTTATCTTAACAACATATAACCCTATTTGCATATTAAAGGCACATTAATCATCAATTAAGCTTCTTTTTCATTAAAGCTACTATATTTATCCCCTTTAATCCATGACAAGATCATTATAAGCATTTATCATCAATTCATAGTTCATTATGGTCTAAATCACATATGAACTCGATTTGCTATTAATTCCACCTTTTATTCATGAGAAAACCCTAATTACTACTTTTAGGGTATTTATCCACAAATTAGGAACTTTAACGCTCGAATTAGCTTAGATTCAACATATTCCAAATTTAATCATGAAATTAATCAATTAAAGCCATTAATAGTCGATTTAGTCAACATTAGGGTTTCAAGGCCCATTAAAGTATATTCATGCATATGAAACTCTAAATTAACTAATTTTATGCAAAGTTCATCATTTTTCTTCCTAATGTTCCTTTTTATCATTAATAGGCTAATATCAACTTTAATCATCTATTAAACCCTTATAAATATATTATTCGTCTCAAAATAGGGTTACTTAATCTTTAATTCATTAAAGATGATAATTTACACTACTTTCCGAATAGAAAAATAAATTATCTTCTAACTATATTTTTATTGGATTCCCCTCATTTTTCTGAACAATTTGATATATAGTTTCACTATATTCTGAGTTACTAATAAAGAGATACAAATTTTATAAAATTTGCTTACCTGGACCAATCACGGAGTGCCACATCACCCCGTCCATGCAACGTAGCTCGCCAATTGAAAACATTTCGAAATTACATTCCTGTCCTTGGTTAAGTTTCTGTCGTTACAGCACACGGAGGGGAAAAAGCGTCCAATGACCGAGGGGTCATCCCCTACCTTCATCCAGCCGCGATGTTGCTGCCCTAGCCACCCATGGTGCGGCTCCATCCCTCTCCCTGGGCCGCAAACCTCACCGGAAGTTGTTCCTATACCTCCACCGCTCTCAGGCGCACACGGGGCGCCCCTAGATCTTGGCCAAGGTGGTCGGTTTTCCACTCGTCGTCCCAGCTTTTGCGGCCGTTACTGCAGCCTAACGGCTGCCGTTGCGCGTATACCAGGGCACGACCTTGATGTCTATGAGGTTCATTGGCTCCGTGGTACACCAGGCTACGATCAGAATCCATCATTGGCTCCTCATTGTTTCCTGGTCTCTCTATCCTCCCACACCTAGGGTTTGCATGGGCAAGAAGATGGAGAAGAAGTAAAAGTGAGGGATGGTTGCGTGGAACTTTCTCTAGACTTGGCCAAGGGCTCTACCCTTTAAATAGGGGAGAGTATCCATGCCCCACAGTGCTCATCCATGAGTAGGTAATGCACTTTCCTAATAAGAATGTAATTCCTTCATTAAGAAGCTAACTCTCTCTCTCTCATACTTCTTTATTATTCCTTCTTCTTTTGATATTGGGATTTCGAAAATCATCCCTATTATTTCCTTTGTTCTTGCTTTTTATACCATTGGCACGAAATCCTATTTTCCTTTAGTAGGAAATACTTTCTCTTTAGCAATGCCACCAAAATTCATTAATAATGTATTACATTATTCTCTTATTTTGCAATTTTGATATTTTCTCTTTCTTCATTCTTTATTGGGACTCCTTGGATCCCAAGGCACTCTATTATTTCGAAATCCTTTTTATTGGACACTCATTATCCTTCTAGATGCATCTAAATGCATTATTCTTCATTATTTCCCATTATCTTGTTTATTTCTTATTAAAATAGTTCTTTTTGAGAATCTTTCTTTATTTCTCTTTTATTTTCCTCATTGGTATTCCCTTTAACATTAGAAATCCTTGGGATACGAAATTCCACAAAGGATAACTCAATTATACCTCTTTTCACTTGTTTTCCACATTTTATCATTATTTTCAATTTCTTTCTTAATAAAGAAATACTTTATTAATCGTTTCTTTTCTTATTTCTTTTCTTTGCAACTTTGGACTCCTTGGAACCCAAGGAACCCAAAGGCACGAAATCCCTATTTGGATTTTCCTTCTAGAGGTTTTCATATTTTTCTTTTCTCAAATATTCAATTATTCATTCACTAATTGAATTTTCTTGTTATTTGGGCCTAATAGCCAATAAAGCCCACAACACAATCATCAAGGCTATTGTAAATGAATTCCATTTATATCATTTGTTGTTCAAATATCTTTAATAGGAGAAATTATATTTCTCACCAAATGAACCCAAAATTGGGGTTGTAACATCCTTCCCCTCTTATAGGAATTTTTGTCCTCAAAATTCCACCAAGCAAACAAACAAACAGTTCAGGATAAGCCTTTCATATGTCCATCATGATTCCCATGTGGCCTTACCCTTTCCATGGTGCTTCCCAAGAACCCTCATCATCTCATATTCTTCCATATGAGTTCTTTCTTACCTTGGTACATCGTACCCTCATAGGGGACTCAGGACATTTCAGCCTCTCAAAAAGTTGAATAGGTTCAGGGCTCAGCACATGGCTTGGGTACCTCACATAGTTCTCTAGATTGGACTCATGTAACACATTATACATCATGTTATCCTGAGGGGCAAGGCTAAACACAACCATCTCCACCAATCCATCTCAAATGGACCCATATATCGGGGACTCAGCTTTCTCAGTTGTAGCTTAGAGGGGTCAGATTTTCACATCACATATTCTCCCACAGTGAACTACATGTCAGTCTTCTTTGCATCAGCTCATGACTCATGTCCCCACTGGGCTCTCTCTCGGCCATTGCACGATCAAAGTGACTTCATCTACACACACTATGATTCTTTTCTGACCTTCGTGAGGCCTCCTTCACCAACATCATCTTAATGAAGTGGTGACCGATACAACCTCTCTGTAAGACTTCTTGCATCCCGATAAAGGCTATAGTGGTTAACATCACATCTTAAGAACTGTCTCTTTGTATCACCCTGAACAAGCACACTTACTCTCATCAGACCCTCTAGTCTGGATCTTACTAACCATTAGTTAGGGTGATAAACTATACTGTCATTGATTCCTTCATGTAACTACTTCCACCTAATGGAAGTGAACCTTTAGCTCATGCTCAAGAACTTTTGAACTCACATCATGGTGTAGTTGAACCATCTTTCTCTCTTAAGTAGTTCAACCAAATCTGTCCCGTGACAGTACTCTTCCTTTCACATGTCATCTAGGTAAGGCGATCTACCATAACCCATATTGGATCTTGACCTTCTGGGTCAAAGGGAGACTTACCACAACATCCATAGTGATGAACTCCCATTCCCTCTCAGGGACTCTTTTATCCTCTATATCGATACATTGGGTTACTGGTGTTCGTCCTTCACCTTGCATGGCCACATGCTACATGCAAATTTGTTTTAAGCATCCAGAGTGATACCATCACTTACTATCTTTGTAGTACCAAGGTATATCATGACCTCCTATATTGTTATGATTCCTCAAGCTTGATACCTCGAAAACCCTAAACCACTCTCAAGAGGGTTTTATTACCTTCCTATCCAAAGAAGTGTATCTGAGGTTCTATCACCATCCTTTTACTACATATAAGACTAAAGTGGCTAACCAAACAACCATTAACTTGTTCAACATATCTTGTTACATATGTGTGTTATCCAAAACACATCCTCTTTCCAAACACAGGGTTAGTCGAACAACCTCAACTTCTTCTAGCTTCCAGCTAACTACGCAGCTATATCTCAACCAGAGCATTCATTACCACTTCTTATCCTTAGGTGTTAGGTAATGTTGAAGATATACACCTCCATGTATTATACTTATCATCTCATCTCAAACTCTAAGTCTATCTTCATCAAGAACACTCTGATCTCATCCTCTTAGTTATCAGGCTCCACCTTGTGATTCCTTGTAACACTTGCAAAAATCCACCTATTTCAAGATAAAACTTCCTCACAAGATGATTTCCTTAATACTCTTAGTGTTTGTAAACCATCCATGTATCATTCTCTCCACTAGGGTATGTTATCATCTCTATCCTCATACCTCATAGCAATGTTCCAACTCACATCATCTTTATCCTTGGTGTATGGCATGCACATTGTCCTATCTCTCACTCCCATAACAAGAAGAAATAAGCATTTGGCATTCGTCCAAATATAGAGTTCTTCCCATTCTAGGAGTAGAGATGGTACATCCCACCTTGCCATTACACCTTCAAATCTAAGTTGAAATGTGCAACTCATGTCTCCACATCACAAACATCCTGATATAAAAAATTACTTCCGTGGAAAACTGGTCTCGAACCTACTGGGGTTTACACACAATCCTTGGTCATCTCCTCTGGGTCTATAGGGTGATGGCACTTTTGGGGTCATCCCTCTTCCCTCATGCATCCAGAGAGTGCCCTACTCATCTGCCCTTTGGGTACCATGAGTTCATGAAGGTGATCAATCTCCTAACCCATGGCCCTCAGATAATGATAGTTGTTACCTCCTGACCCTATGGTCATGTGCAACTAGGGAATTAGGCAACTCCTTCTTCCATCAGTCTTATCCCTACCTGACCCTTGGATAGACTTAGGATTCTAACATAGTACATGTTCAACTTAGAACCTTACCCAATCCTTCATCATCTCTCTCTGCATTCATGACTGACTTTCATCCCTTCATAGGGTCATGGCAACCTGCCTACATTGGTCAGGCCTTACCTCCATGGTAACACATCCACATGCACTTAGAGATGGTTATCTATGGGTGTACAGGTTCATTCTCATACCATGTACTTTTCACTTAGCTTCTCAAGATCCTATGAGACCTCTTTAGGTTTCCACAAACCCACAAACTGGTACACACCTTACCAAAGGGTCCCTCTCCTAGGATGGGAGGAAACTACAACTCTTGACAACAAGGTCACAAACATCCTTAGGGTTTATATTCACATGAGCATGCTTAACCCAGCAGCTACTAGGGCACAAGTAGACCACCTATTAAACCATGCTAAGTCATATTTGTTGTCTTTCCTCAACATTGGTTCAACTTAGTCGTGAAGGGTTCATCAAACATACCCTCAACTTAAGGGGTTTCCTATTCCTCTACACATGAGGAGTACCATGCTCAAAACTATAGAGCCTCAAATCTCATTATGAGCATCGGATACACTTCTTCCCCTCTTAGGCCTAGGAACCCTAGGTTCTCCTTTGGATATCCAACTGCATGCTCAATCTCTTAACCATGAATCAAGCATGTCCAAGGTATGTCATGTACTCCCATGATCCTTTTATATGAGAAATACCTTAGAGTTGAGTCCTCTTCAAGGACATCTAACTAGGTATAAAGTCGCTCAACTGGTTACTTAAACCTGCTCAGGGTCTAAGGCACTCTTTGTCTCATCTCAACAAGTAACCACTTATACCATAGGTACATAGGTACCAGAAGCATCGTCCTCTCTCTAGCGTTTGGTCCCTCTAAAGGCAACCAAGATGTCATCAGCCTCCAGGGATCAAGCATAAGGCAACCATTATCATCCACGTAGGTCACATCATCCTCAACTCCCTACTATTCCTCATGTCTCTAAGCCTCCAACCTTCTTTCTTGGGTCCTGCTTTCTCTCTCTAGATCTAATTCCACAACCATCCTCACTACATGAAGTTGGATCAAGCTTACCAGCATATCCCTACCTGGGTGAAGCCTTTTCTCAACTCATGTTTGGCTCAATATTATCCTTAGCTCTTTATGTTTATCTCCTAAGACATCCATCATGATTCCTTGTCCAGTGTTTCATCCTACTGTCAGCACTACTGACGTACTCTGGGTCCAAGCTATACCCTACTTGCACAAGCCCATAAGGTTTCTATAGGTTCTTCTCTAACCTCATGCACGATCCTTCCCAGGGTTGGGTTGCCAAAGGCGCTAGGTCATCCAACCTCTCATGGCTCATATGGCATCCCAAAGGGATGTCCATCCAAACACTCGGTCTACCATGACATCTAACTCATAATGTCATCTCTCTTTCTAACCTCCACTTAGGGTTAGGGTTAACATCATCCTCAGAGGATGTGCTAGGTCTCTACTTTTAATGGAGGTCTCTACCTCCAAGACTAACTCTTTCTACTCATCCTCCAGCCAAGGAGGTCTATCCTCAGGTCTCTCCTGAGGGCAATGACAACTCGTGCCATAGGATCTAAGCATGTATCTATTCCTTTATGCTTACTCTATTAAGCTTATGTCCATGACATCTTATTTACATGCTTTTCATTAATTTGGTGGAGGATTCCTTAATCCTTATCAACCTTACCCATACCTCAAGAGGGTGAGGAAAAGAGAAAACCCTAATCCTTAAGGTCCTTAACAAAATTTGAGTTGAGAAGGGATGAACAAGATGAGAGGGTCCTAAAGGTATCTTATTTCAAATCATACCCTAAGACTTTGGCCAGGCAGTCACACAGATCCGGGAGTCCTCATATTCCGACTAGCGGTGCAGAGGAAAATATTGCCAGCCCCCGGTCGTGATCCTTTTCTAGACACCTCTGTCTTTCAGATAATCCTCTAATAACTCCCTTGGGTTCTACAGAATTTGTAAAATTTAATAATTATTAAAGATTAAGTGAGGAACCTACACTCTGATACTAATTGTAACGACCCCGCCTCCCGGTAACCCCCAATTAAGGGAGACCCGAAGGTCAGAGCCGTTATTCAATTAACAGGATCAAAGGTTCGACAAATAATCAATAATAGTTATGAAATTCTACTAACTAACTGGAATTTAGAGTAAAATTAAAACTTTACTTACCTTTGAAAACTTTGGAAATCTATCTATCCAGAGCTTGAATTATTCTATCTGATCCTCCTTGCACTTTATTTCTTATTTCCACATTGTGTCACTTTACTGTTTGTTCTTTCAATTGTTGTTCCTAAAACGCCGACAAACAAAATTTCGGTCAACATATCGAAATATCACTTGGGTGATATGGTTTTGGTGGTTGCCCGACATGGAAAACCCTAACTATAGAGGGAGACATAGGGTCTTGGACGATAGGGTGTAGTGTTGCCCGATACACTCTTGTACATGGCTGCCTGAAACCCTCTTCTGCATGGTTGCACGATATGATGGTTGCCCCATATGTGGCTTGGTTCCCTAGGGTTTTGGTGGTGACTGATATCATTTGGGCGAGGGATGATGCCCTACCCGATATCCTTTTGGTGAGGGTAGGCGACACCTTTGGTGAGGGATGCGCTTAACCCGGCCACCCTAAGTTGGTGAACTTGTTGTCCTGGTCCAACATCTCAGGTTTTGATGATGAGATATGATAGTTGGGTTGTACCCAGTAACGTGGTGGCTATCTAAGGTTGATAAGATGACAAGATCATGGTTGTGTTCATGACGTTATGAGATCTAGGGCATGGTGGATACTCACAGTTTGGTAACAATAATATAAGCTGTTTGACATATCATCCACAACTTTATGATTCATGTGTTTATAATAATAGATGTTGTTCCAATCTTTTGCACCTAAAATCTTAATGAGATGATATTCATAATATGTTCTCTAAAGATCTGTGTTTGGTGATCAAGTTATCTCTCATGATATGCATACTAACCATGCATGTATTATCAAATGAATTCATAGCCAGGTAAAAGCTATGAGGTGTATGTGTTTTGTATAACACTAAATAATGATGTTCCTTGAGATAACATGTATCACGAGTATGATGAGAAAGGTCTAGTGACCTGATAAAGGCTGAGTGCCTGATTGAGGTGTTATCCTCTGATGATGTATGATGATGAAGCCTGGAGGGGCATGGCATTATGTGATGAGGGATTGAGATTCCATGGCAATATGATAATGAAAATAATGGTGTGACACAATGTTGTTTATGTTTGACAACCTGGTTTCCTCAACGATTCACTTAAAATATACTAATTAATTATAGATGAACATTTCATGTAGTTTGCCTTGGCCATAGATCCATCATCGTCAGTAGCTGGTGATGGTGAAACCGGTTTATCCTGTGAGATTACCTAGAGTGCATATTGTTGAATATGCGGGGTTTCTCCTAGCCGAAAATAGGAGGATTAGAGTACAACTTCAGTTGCAGACTCAATATGGTTAGAGCATGGTGAATAGGACCATGGCTCAGTGTGATAGAGAGTGAATGCATTTATGGCTCATGAGCATGGTGAATAGGCTTGTGGCTTAAGGTATGCTAGCGCCGAGACCTGTACCAAGGTGGGCTAGAGAAAAGGGTAGCCTACGGAGCTGACCCTATGGTTGACTCCACTTAAGAAAGAGACTACGGTCCTGCTTTGGTTATCATGCACTGACCTCAAGGACGTGAGTTCATGGAGTCCAACTCTTCCATTGACCTTGTATGGCACCGGTTTTGGGCTTCGTAGCCGAAGGTTGGATTTGAGCAGTACGGCTCACTTCCTCAGGGCATAATAAATTGTAATCCAGCCGGATAGTATATATTGCTTAGGGAAAAACATGAAACATTGGTTAAGGCCTTGCTTGTATAGTTTCCCTAGATATATCTTGTAGTTAACTACACGTTCCTCATATCTTATGATAAGTTCTTATATAACTTGTCTTGTCAATCATGTTCCATAATAAATATCTGGTTATATGCCTCTCAAATATCTTGGTAAGTTTGTTATTAATGTTAGTTCATTCAGTATGATGCATATATGAGCTGCTTATATCAGTCATCTATTTTATCTACTCTTGCTTTCCAGAAGTTTTATAGCTCGGTGGGGAGTTATGTTTCTCACTGGGACTGTGTGTCTCACCCCGCTGGTTTTAAACCTTTTTAGGTGATCATGCTAGACATGGTGGTGGTCGTGAGGGCCGAGCAACAAGAATAATAGAAGAAAGCAAGGTTGGATATGTTGCTGCTGTTGTTGGATGTTTTGTAGTAGAGTCCTAGAGTCATCCCTGTACTCTCAGGTCCTTGGAGGTGTTTTGACGACGTTTCACGATGTATAGTTGATGTAGCTTGTTTATCCTATTGTTGGCCTGATATGGCTCGTTCTGTATATAAACAGGTGGTGAACTCTTTGTGCCTATGGGACAGTTAGGTCCTATGAGATGTGGACATATATCAAGGTTTATGTATATTTATATAACAAGTTTCCTTGTAGGATAAAGATCTAGATGTAATAGTTCCTTTATTATCTGCTTTCCACAATCGATTTTAATTAACCCTTATTTTTGGTAATACGATGTTTATGACGGTTCCTCACATTTTCGCATGGCATTTCATTGTCTGTGTGATAGCGGGATGTCACAGTCCCAAAATGTCTTTTATGAGGATTTGGGGATGTGAAGCTTATGTGAGGAAAATGCTTCCTAAAAAAATTGGCCCTAGATTTGATAAATGTTATTTTACTGGATACCCCAAAGAAACCAAGGCATACTACTTGTATAAACCAACTGAAAACAAAGTGTTTGTTGTCAGAGATGTTGCATTGCTAGAAAAGAAATTTATTTCTAAAGGAAGCAGTGAGAGAAAAGTAGAACTCAAAGAGGTTTGAGACCAACAAGAAAACATTGAACCTAAAGAGGTACATGAGGAATAAGGAGACTCACAAATTGTTGTGGAATCTCATATACCTCGAGTAACATAGGAACCTCATAGATCTAGTAGGGCATTCCATGAGCCTAAAAGATTTGGTTTTCTCATCACTCAAGAAGATGGTGAGTTGGTCATAGATGATGAGGCAACAACCTATCTAAAAGCTACACTCATTGAAATGTCTTGAAGCCATGACATATGAGATGGAATCCGTGTACACCAAGGTACAGACCTTGTTGGATCCACCTAAAAGAGTAAAACCCATAGGGTGCAAATGGGTCTTCAAGAAGAAGACTGACATGTATGGTAAAGTAAAAATCTATAAGGGAAGATTGGTTGCAAAGGGTTTCAAACAACTTCAAGGTGTTGACAATGATAAAACCTTTTTTCCAGTTGCCATGGTTAAGTACATTAGGATCATGCTTGCCATTATAGCTTATCATGACTATGAGATTCAGAAGATGGATGTTAAAATCACATTTCTTAATTTTCTTGATGATGTGTACATGACAAAACCTAAGGGTTTTGTAAATACAAAGGATTCTAATAAATTATGTAAGCTATAAAGGTCAGTATATGGATTGAAGCAAGCATCTTAGAGCTGGAATCTTCGATTTGATGAAACAATCAAAGAGTTTGTCTTTAGTAAAAATGTAGATGAACCTTGTGTATACAAGAAGGTTAGTGGGAGTATGATTGTATTCCTCATATTGTACGTAGATGACATACTATTGATGAGGAATGACATCCCTACCCCACAGAAGGTAAAAACCTAGCTTGTAAATACATTCTCTATGAAGGACTTAGGTGAAACATCCTACACTTGGGAATCAAGATCTATAGAGATAGATCCAGAAGGCTTCTTGGACTAATTCAGAGCACATACATTGGCAAAGTGTTGAAGAGGTTCGACATGGAGGACTCAAAGAGAGGAAGCCTACCCATGTCTCATGGATTTTCCTTCTCTAGATCTCAATCCCCAGTTCTTGTGAAGAAATGGAACACATGAGTAGGACTCCGTATGCATTTGGAATTGGATCCATCATGTACGAAGTGTTATGTACTAGCCCGAATGTCACATATGCCTTGATAATGATGTGAAGATATCACTCAGATCTAGGTGATGCTCACTAGACAGTCATGAAGAACATCCTTAAGTACTTCAAAAGAACTAAGGGTCAGTTCCTTGACTACAGTGGAGAGGAAGAGTTGGTGGTAAAAGGATACAGTGATGCAATCTTCCAAACTGACAAAGATGATTATCAATCACAATCAAGATTTATGTTTTGCCTCAACAATGTAGCTGTAAGATACAAGAGTTCCAAGAAAGAGATAGATGGGGAATCTACAACAGAGGTCGAGAATATTTGTTGCATTCAATGCAGCAAAGGAGGTTGTCTGGATCAAGAAGTTCATCTCAAAACTTGGGGTGGTTCCAAGCATCAGTGATGTAATTGAGCTATATTGTGACAACAATGGAGCTATTGCACAAGCTAAGAAACCCAGATTGCATCAGTGTTCCAAGCATATACAAAGGTGGTTCTATCTCATACAAGAGATCATACAATGAGAAGATGTGAAGATTTGTAGAGTACCAACAAAAAGTAATGCAGCTAACCCCTTGGCAAAAGCACTTTCGTAGTAGAAGCATGATGGTCATGTTACATCACTTGGGATTAATATTATGGGTGACCATCTCTAAGTGCAAGTGGGAGTCTACTGGTATGTATGCCCAGAGAGCCAATCATATGATGAATCTATTAGCATATCTTGTAAATGTTTTGATTAATAATAAAGGAAATCTTCCAATTTGTTTTATTTTATTCATTTATTAGATGATGATGATGTAACATAATAAATGTCTATAGAATGATACTACTCAATGACATATGTCTTCAGGTTGATGACATGAACAATGAGATCATATAGATATTAAGAGTACACATTCTTGTTATGTCCCTAGTCATTTGTTATTGTGGATGGTTAGTTGACAGTAATAACACATAAGACTAGAGTGTGTGTTGGTTTATGACCAAATCTCATCAGTCATGATATGTGATATCAAACAAAACACATAGATACTTGTTAGAGAATAGTGTATCAGACAGACCCAACATGAGAGTGACACATGGAAACCATTATATGGTAGTTAGAATCATGTCTCATTGTGTTGGTGGTGATTGTGGTTCTTAGACCTAAAAGTACTACACTCATGACATGTCGTTCAGTGTACTTTGACAGCATGCACCGTGACCTTAATAAGGGTTTCTGTAAAGATGATGATCGGATGCACTGTGACACATGGAAATAACTATGAGTGATGTAGATGGGATTTGTACCTCCTATAGGAGTAATTTCTTGGCCATTGGATAAACGAGACTGAGAAATGCATGGACGTGCCCATGTGAGTAAATATGTGATATTTAATTTACATATAGCTTAGGCAATTTTCTCTAGTTCAAGGAACATGAATTGAACTTTGAAGAGGATGATGATTCCATGCCTCAAGTTCAATCTAGATATCAGTGACAAAGGAACTATACAAACATTATAACACCAATTACATATTGTAGGTTGAAGTTGTTCTCCATCTTTCTGAATTACTTGGGTAGAAATGATGTGTTTCTAGATACCGTCCATTGCTTGTGATGTCATAAATTAGTTATGGACATTCACTGTCAATATAACTTGGAACATATATGATCGCACACATATGATACACTAGGAATAGGAGTTTATTCATGAATGATGTTTAACTTGATTACTAAAGTGTTTAGGTATTTGATTTAGTCAACAATTAACTGATTGAACTCTAAACTGACCAATTCAAGAGTTGAATTGATCGGCTGGAGTGTCAGGTTGATTGAAATTACATTGGCTGAATATTGGCTTAATTGTGGAATGAACTGACTAGTTCGCTGAATGAATTATTTGTCTCAAGGTCCCAAATGACTGATTCATATGATGAACTTCCTGATTCATTGATCAATTGGTTTGCATCAAGGATTAGTGTTGACATTATGTTGTGCATGAGTCAAATATTAATTGCCAATATAATTGTGATTGGGAAACATGATGAAATTATTGGTTTAAGGGTTGAATTAGTCGACTCACATGCCAACCAATAGGTTCACCTATGAACTAATCATTTCACCGCTCATAGGATGTTAAAATTCATGAAATTTTGTCCCCTTCCACTCCCACTCAGACCAGAAACCCTGACCCTAACCCTCCTATAAATAGAGGGGTATTGGGGGCTTCTCAGACACATCAATTAGCTCTAACAATTGTTATTGTAACATCCCTGACCTGGGTTATGAACTAACCCTAGGTGTTTTGCCTAAATATGTAATTAAATCCTTGTGATTAACTTTGGACATGTAATTATGTTCCTCAGAAACATATATTTCAATTTTGCTCCTTTATATATATAAAGTTGTAGCATTGTTTTGTAATACAGGGATCTATGTGCAAATTACCTAGTTAAGGGATTAACTTGAAAATTGCACATGTTGAGATGTTCCTCTGATGTTGAGACATCATGAGGATGTTTATGATGAAGTTTGAGGGATTTCCCAAGCTTGAGCACCAAGGTGCAACTGTGGAAGCAACCCCTGTACTTGAAAACCCTAAATTGGTGTAAAGTGCAATTTACCCAATTTGAGGGGTGCAACTTGTAAAATACATCATCTAAAATATCTTTTATAACTTTTTTCATCATTTAGAGTAGAAATGATGAAGAGGGCACTTCATTTGAATAATCATATAATAAAGAACACCTTTGTGATTGAATAATCAAGGTGTATGTATAATAGCCCTTTTATGTGTATGCTTTAGTGATGGGTTGATCCTCTTTGCCTTCAATTCTTGATCTTAGAAGGAGTTTGTCCTTAGAAATAAGATGTGGGGACGTGCAAAGAAGAAAGGAATGACTTAGATAAGAAATGAGGAAAACATATATTCTTATGTTGGAATTTCACCCAAAATATATATACCACTTCCTTTGCAAGCAAAGGAACGTTTCTTTCATTCCCTCACTTATCCCCCTTGCTCAAACCGACTAAGGCAGAGCTCTGGAGCATAGGAGAACGACCAGGGAGTTCAAACTAAGTTTGGATCATCCCTTTTGCTTGAATTCATGGAGGAAACTCGATTTCAAGGTTGAATTCATGGCTAGCTCACCTAGCGTTATCTTTCTAGCCATTCCTTTCCAACTTTTCCTTGGAGAATTCACCTTGGCCGACCTCTGGAGCTCAAAGACGCCATTAAATACCTGAAGCTTGGAAGCTTGGAGCTCAAGGAACAACCTCTAGGCGGGTTTTATAACTCTAAACCTTATACTTTGATTATACATCTTTTTCTATGCATATAGTTGCTAGTTCTTCTTCTTTCCTATCTTCCCTTGCATCCTTGCAAGTAAAATCGTGAAGAACTGTTTCTTTTCTTGCGTTAGAAGATAAGGGTGTTAATTCCTATGCTTATCCACGGATTTTCCACTTTACTAAATGGTCCTAACCAATTGCCCATGCGGTTTGCACAATCGTTTGGTGGGCAAACGGTTTCAGGGTCGAATAGAGGCAAACGGTCTCCAAGACCGTTTGGTCCAGTTGACCAAGCGACGACCGTATGGGAATCCTGTTCCTAATTATGTAGTCTGATCACCCACAAAATTTTAGGGGTTAACTCCAAAGGAATCGTGAGATATAAGCAAATCAATTAGCAAATCCAATTGAATTAAGTTCTGATTTTCAATCTATTTAATTTGCCCTTTTTGGGCAAACGGTCTCAAGACCGTTTAAGATAGTTGACCAAGCATTGACCGTTTGGTATTACTGTTCATAATAATGTTTATTAATGACTCACCAAATTTTATGGCTTAATTCCAAATGAGTCATGATTTGAAGGCTAATCAATAGGGCAAAACCCTAATTGAAATCAGTGCTGAATTTCCAATGAGTTAATTAGTGATTTTGGGTTGGTTAGCCCAAACGGTCTCAAGACCGTTTGGGGAATCATCCAAACGGTCTCAAGACCGTTTGGGGATCACCAAAGACCGTTTAGAGGTCTGGGGTCAAGTATAGTTGACCAATTGAAGGTCCAAAGGTACCAAATCATATTGCAATTAAGTATTGATGTGATGATCAACTCAATAGATCAAACCTTGATGAATTTTCACTAGAGTCCAAAGGATGGATGGGAAAACGGTCTCAAGACCGTTTGGAACTCATCCAAACGATCTCAAGACCGTTTGGTGTCAACCCAAGACCGTTTGGAGGTCTAGGGTTAAGGTAATTTGATCAATTGAGGGCCCAATTACAATGGGTTATTGAAATAATCAAATTGCTGATTTGTGACTTAATTAAGGTTCAACCCCTATCAAATCAACTTAGATTTTGATGAATTCTTGGACAAACGGTCTCAAGACCGTTTGGAGGTCATCCAAACGATCTCAAGACCGTTTGGGCCAAGTTTGGGCCCAATTGGAGGTCAATTGATAGGTTCAACCTTGAATTGATTCACATTGTTGAATATTGATGACCATCCGGTTTGAAACTCTAATTGAGATGAACTTAACCCTAATTGGCTTTCAATTGAGGGTTATTTTGGTGTCCAATTGATTGAGGCTCATCCTAATGGACTCAATTTATAAGTCGTTAACATGGCTTTGGCCAATTGAGGGCTTCAACATATTTAATCATAAACATTTGTAACTTTTGAACCATGTTGGAGGTCCAAACGGTCTCAAGACCATTTGAGGCCAAACGGTCTCAAGACCATTTGGGTCCAAACGGTCTCAAGACCGTTTGGGCTCAAACGATCTTAAGGTCGTTTGGACCAATCGATCTCAAGACAAGTTGATCAAATGGTTTCAAACCGCATAAACTCAAACGGTTTGGAAATTCAAACCTAGCATACGGTCAACGCACCCAAACGGTTTGGGCAAATGACCTTGAGGTAATACGGTCTTGGAGTCAAACCTAGCAAACGGTCAACTCACCCAAACGGTTTCAAACCGTTTGGTGGTTGAAGGTTGAAACCGTTTGGAGGTTTTCAAGGTTATTTATACATAATCACTTGAAGTTGTATTTGGTTCAATGATGATCTAATCTAAACCCTAATGGTAACTTAGAACATTAAAGGACTAAGTGATTAATGAATTGACCCATGATGGTGATCATGAGGTAAATTACCAAAATACCCTTGAGGGGTTTAATTAAGTAATACCTTTTTCTAATAAAACCCTAATCACATGTTAATGGTGTTTTGGCTTATGCTAGCCAATGAGGACGTAACCCAACCTGATCTAGAGTGGTGTTATCACCATCTACTAGTAAGAGGAGAGAGAAAGTATCATAAGAGAGAGAAAGTACCCTTTATAGTGGAAACTTAAGTAAAGTACCTTCAGTACACATGAATGTGCATGATTAGGGTATGATCCACCTATGTGAGATCATGGAAACCCTAATTATGATGTTTAGTGAATCTTAATCTTATCTAGGAACTTTAATGATGATGTTTCTCATACATGATGATGTTATGAGTTCAATTCGCCATGAGGTGAATAGTAAACCCTAATTCTAGGGCGAGGACATGTATTGTGAATAGTAAACCCTGATTGATGAATATTGGGGAACTTGACTCTTCTAAGAGTTTGAAAGTGTAACTTCTAGAATGAATTGTTTCCTGTTATCAGTTGAATTAACCATGCAGGTTGTCATGAGATGATGATCATATCCAGGTATGGATTATGAAACTATATTCATTGAAAGCATGCTTTAGCTTTATGAATAGTGATATATCCTGATGCATTGTCAATGGCAACCTATGGATTAAAATGGGCTGTGAGAGCCATAATTACCATCAAGGTCATGCTTTAGAGATGACTTGTGATGAATGTATTGAGATATAATGATTGATGAGAGTTAGGCTTGTTACATTTAGTATTCTCATTTCATAGTTGTTATGCTAATGTTATTGTTTGAAGAACAATGTATGATGTTAAAAGAATACTGAATGTACCTAACTAATAAAGTGTAATGTAAAGCCCTGATCATAGATCCATCATTGTCAGAGATCAAATGATGGTGAAACAGGTTTTCCTAAGGGAACTCCTGGATCACATACTTTTGAGTATGTGGGGTATATGGATGTGTAGAACCTTACATCCTAGTGTAGGTGTTTGATGTAGATGTGTAATCCATCAATCCTTCATTACAATCCTATACCGTATCAGTGGATGGTAAACATGAAACCTCCTGATGACGAAGAAGGCACAGATATCCGTATCAGTGGAAGATAAACATGAAATCTCCTGATGACGAAGAGATTACAGAACGCCACTGTAACTCTAAAATAGCGAAGGACCAGATTACCGTGGTAAGCTATTATAGTAGAGGCACGAGATGTCCTACAAGTAATCCTCTTACTGACTGAGGAAGGTGAAGGTCATGAGAATCCGGCTCTTTCGATGACCTAGTACGATACCAAGGCACTTAGCAGTGATTGGTTGAAGGATGAGTGGTAAACCTCATCTCCTCAGGGCATAAAAGTAATGTTTGAAAAACATAATCCACAGCGTAGCACACTTGTTAGAGATAACTACGAGTTGATTGATTTATGTCACACTGTATAGTGCAAATATTTTCATGTTTCATAACTGTTGAACTCATGCTTACTATTAAATCTGATGTTGAGTACTTTGAAGCTTTTACTTCTTAAGTTATTCTTTGAGGTACTATAATAAAGCTTCTGGCGGAGAGTTATAACTCTCGCTGGGACAATTATGTAAAATTGTCTCACCCCGTAGACTTCAACTTTTTAGGTGGACGTCGAAGACGGAGGAACAGGTCTACAGGTGACCAGTCCCAGCAGCAGCAGCACCAGGAGTAACCGTAAACTCTCAGGTGGAGATTTAGCCTGCCATGTGGTGTAGTTAGAGTCAGTCCTATGTGTCCTCTGTACTCTCAGGTCTTGGAGTCTTTTGGTCTGAGATTTTGGTTATGAGTTCTTGAGATTTTGTATCATGTTGAATATAATTACTCAAGAAGTAATTATCTGAGATGTAAACAGTTTATCTCCTTTTATGAAGGAAGTTTTATGGTTTCAATGCTTTATCTCAAAAAGTTTTAATTTCCGCTGATTTTTGGTATTCCGCTGCTAATCGAATCGCTTCCGCTAAGTTTATATCGTGGTTTGGAGATCAGAGCCCACAATTAAGTGGTATCAGAGCCCACAATTAAGTGGTATCAGAGCTCTAGGTTCGCTGAGTCTACAGAGGCATAGGACTTAGGATGTCGAGTCTATCCTTAGTATCTCTTCCTTATCTAATAGAACCTTCTGCTCCTCAGGAGGAGAAGATATATAAGGATGTCTGACCCACATGAAGAGTATGTGGCGGAAAGTAGCGTTGCTGCACCACAGGGAGGTGCAAGGCACCCAGAAATGGAGCAACCCTTACCTGAGCAACCTAGGGAGCCACCCCAGTTTGACCCAACTGAGATAGAAAACCTAGCTGTCCATGCCTTATTTGATAAGTTTCTGACAGCCATAACACACATAGCAGATAGGGTGCCACCGTCTGCACCTAGGGTACCAGCCCATCAGGAAGGTTATGGAGCTGGCAAGACTTTCGAGAGACTTCGCCGGGTGGGAGCCATAGACTATGCTGGTACATCTGACCCAGCAGATGCTGATCTATGGTTGACAGAGCTGGAAAAGGCTTTCAGGATCCTTGATATTCCTAAAGCTGAAAAGGTAAAACATGCGGTATACCTCCTAAAAGGGAGTGCTGGTAATTGGTGGATGATAGAGGAGGATAAGAGACCAGGCGAAGAAATAGGATGGGAGGTTTTCCGATGGGAATTCATCAATAGATACTTCCCTAAGATGTATCTAGATGAGAAGATCTTTCAATTTGAGAAGATCACACAAGGACACATGAACGTTAGCGAGTATGAAGCTAAGTTCATGGAGTTACTATGGTTTTGTCCACAAATGGCAGTTACCGATGAAGAAAGAATTCGACATTTTGAAAAGGGATTGAACTCTGAACTAGCCACTCCTGTATCTGCTCTAGAGAATAGAGAAAGGTTTGCCACCTTTGTGGAGTCAGTAAGAAGGATAGAGAGGTCAGAAACCATGAAACAACAGACAAGTAGTAAGAAGATGTACACCCAGCCTCAAGAACAAGGGCCTGAAAGTTTTAAGAAACCAAGATTTTCTACACCATCAGCTTTGTCAGGATTTCCTACCCAGACATAATGTGTAACACCCCTAACCTGGGTTATGAGCTAACCCTAGGTGTTTTACCTAAATATGAAATTAGATGGTTGTAATTATCCTTTAGTATATAATTAAAACTTTTATGGAACGTAAGTTTCCCTTTCTGTCCCTTATAAACCAATGTTGAAGTATTGTTTGCAATACAGGGACCTATGTGCAATTTGCCCAATCAGAGGGATTAACTTGCAAATTTCACATGTTTATATGTTCCTTTAATGTTGAGACAACATAAGAATGAATATGATGAGGTTTAAGGGATTTCCCAAGCTTGAGCACCAAGGTGCAGCTGTGGAAGCAACCCCTGTACTTGAGAACCCTAAATTGGTGTAAAATGTAATTTACCCAATTTGAGGGATGCAAACTTATAAAATACATCATCTAAAACATCTTTTATGACTCTTGACATCATTTAGAAGAGAAATGATGAAAAGGTTACTTCATGTGAAAAATCATATAATAAAGAACACATTTGTGATTGAATAATCAAGGTGTATGTATAATAGCCCTTTTATGTGAATGCTTTTGTGATGGATTGATCATCTTTGCCTTCAATTCTTGACCTTAGAAAGATTTTGTCCTTAGAAATAAAATGTGGGTACGTGCAAGGAAGAAAGGAAGGACTTAGATGAGAAATGAGGAAAACATATGTCCTTATGTTGAAAATTCACCTAAGTATATATATACAACTTTTCCACTAAGCAAGGGAACGACCCTCTCCCTTTCATTTCTTTTCCCCTTGCTCAAACCGACTAAGGAGAGCTCTGGAGCTAAGGAGGACGACCAGGGGAGTGCAAGGTAGGTTTGGATCCTTCCTTTTGCTTAAATTCTTGGATGAAACTCGAATTCAAGGTCAAATTCATGGCTAGCTCACTTAGCTCTATCTTTCTAGCCATCTCTTCTCAACTTTGCTTGTAGGATTCACCTTGGCCGACCTATGGAGGTTCTAGGACGCCATTAAAGTCTTGGAGCTCAAGGAGCAAGCTTTAGGCGGGTTTTATAACTCTAAACTTTATGCTTTGATTATACATCCTTTCTATGCATATAGTTTCTAGTTCTTCTTCTTCCCTATCTTCCTTTGCATCCTTGCAAGCAAAATTGTGAAGAACTGCTACTGTTCTTAAGGTAGAAGATAAGAGCGTTAATTCCTATGCTTATCCACGGATTTCCACTTTATCAAACGACCTCCACCAATTGTTCAAACGGTTTCAAACCATTTGGTGGGCAAACGGTTTCAAGGTCGTGTGAGGGCAAACGGTCTTCAAGACCGTTTGGTCCCATTGATCAAGAGAATAACGTATGGGAATCTTGTTCATAATTATGTAGGTTAATCACCCACAAAATTTGAGAGGTTAACTCCAAAGGAATCGTGAGATATAAGCAAATCAATTAGCAAAACCAATTGAATTAAGTTCTGATTTTCAATCTGTTTAATTTGCCCTTTTTGGGAAAACGGTCTCAAGACCGTTTAAGATGGTTGAACAAACGTTGACCGTTTGGGATTACTGTTCATAATGATGTTAATTAACTACTCACAAAATTTGAGGGATTAATTCCAAACGAGTCATGAGTTGAAGGATGATTAATAGGGCAAACCCTAATTGAAATTAGTGCTGAATCTCCAATGAGTTAAGTTGAGATTTTGGGTTGTTTAGCCCAAACGGACTCAAGACCGTTTGGGGAATCATCCAAACGGTCTCAAGACCGTTTGGGGATCACCCCAAGACCGTTTGTAGGTCTGGGGTCAAGTATAGTTGACCAATTGAAGGTCCAAAGGTACCCAATCATATTGCAATTAAGTATTGATGTGATGATCAACTCAATAGATCAAACCTAGATGAATTTTCACTAGAGTCCAAAGGATGGATGGGAAAACGGTCTCAAGACCATTTGGAACTCATCCAAACGGTCTCAAGACCGTTTGGTGTCAACCCAAGACCGTTTGGAGGTCTAGGTTCAAGGTAATTTGATCAATTGAGGGCCCAATTACAATGAGTTATTGAAATAATCCAATTGCTGTTTTTAAACATAGATCTTGTTGAGTTTTGGGTTGAAGGACCCAAACGGTCTCAAGACCATTTGGGGGTTCCTCCAAACGGTCTCAAGACCGTTTGGGCACAACCCAAGACCGTTTGGAGGTCTAGGGTTGAGATAATCTAATGGTTTGAAGGTCCAATTGCATTAAGTTGATGAATTGATAAAAATACTGTTTTTTGACCTAATTAGAGTTCAATCCTAGTCTAACCGACTTGGTTCTTGGTCAAACTTTGGGCAAACGGTCTAAAGACCGTTTGGAGGTCATCCAAACGATCTCAAGACCGTTTGGGCCAAGTTTGGACCCAATTGGAGGTCAATTGATAGGTTCAACCTTGAGTTGATTCACATTGTTGAATATTGATGACCATCCGATTTGAAACCCTAATTGAATTAGAATCAACCCTAATTGGCTTTCAATTGAGGGTCAATTTGATGTCCAATTGATTAAGTCTAATCTTGGTTAACTCAATTTATAAGTGGTTATCATGGATTTGGTTAATTGAGGGATTCAACATACATATCCATGACCAATTGTAACTTTTGAACCACTTTGGAGGTCCAAACGGTTTGAGCCCATTTGGACCAAATGGTCTCAAGACCGTTTGAGTCCAAACGGTCTCATGACCATTTGGGGCCAAACGGTCTCAAGACCGTTTGGGCTCAAACGATCTCAGGGTCGTTTGGACCAATCGATCTCAAGATAGGATGATCAAACGGTTTCAAACCGCATGAGCTTCAAACGGTTTCAAACCGCATGAGCTTCAAACGGTTTGAAAGTCAAAACGGTCAACACTCCCAAACGGTCTCAAGACCGTTTGGTGGTTGAAGGTTGAAACCGTTTGAAGGTTTTCAAGGTGGTTTGTACTTAATCAATTGGTGGTGTAATTGGTTCAATGGTGATCCAATCTAAACCCTAATGGTAACCTAAGTCATTAAGGGACTAAGTGATTAATGAGTTGACCCATGATGGAGATCATGAGGTAAATTACCAAAATACCCTTGAGGGGTTTAATTGGGTAATACCTTGTTCTAGTCAAACCCTAATCACATGATAGTGATGTTTTGGATTATGCTAGTCAATGAGGACTTAACCCAACCTGATCTAGAGTGGTGTTATCACCATCTACTAGTAAGAGGAGAGAGAAAGTATCCTAAGAGAGAGAAAGTACCCTTTTATGGTGAAAACTCAAGTAAGATACCTTCAATACACATGAATGTGCATGATTAGGGTATGATCCACCTATGTGAGATCATGGAAACCCTAATTACGATGTTTAGTGAATCTTAATCTTATCTAAGAACTTTAATGATGATGTTTCTCATACATGATGATGTTATGAGTTCAATTCACCATGAGGTGAATAGTAAACCCTAAATTTAGGAGATGTTTATAAGGTAATACCTTTAAATAAAGTATAGTCAAATCAATGAGTATGAGGTGTTCACACCATGATAAGATTGAGAAGTGAATTCATACCTTGAATTGATAATCATTATGATGTTCAATAAATGTTGTATTTAAGGCAAATACTCACCATACCCTGGTATGCTTCCAAGGATGGTAGAGTTGCATACTAGAATTGGACTAATAATCCAAAAAGGAAATATTATCAATGAAGGATGGGGTATGTTAACCTTAGTCCTGTGTCATGCCTTTAGGTATGGAACTTTGAGAACAAGTTAACAAATATGATGTCATATAAGAAAAGAGATTTCCATAACCTTAATTTGTATAGGGTGAAACCCTATTTCCAGTTGTGCTTTTGAGCATGAATCCTCATGTTTGAAGTATGAGATGAGGAAACAATATTCCTAATCAAAAGTAAAGGAAATGAATAACCCTAATTGATGAAAATTGGGGAAACTGATTCTTCTATGAGTTTGAAGGTATAACCTCTAGAATGAATTGTTTACTGTTATCAGTTGAATTAACAATGCAGGTTGTTATGAGATGATGATCATATCCAGGTATGGGTTATGAAACTATATTCATTGAAAGCATGCTTTAGCTTTATGAATAGTGATATATCCTGCTGCCTTGTCAATGGCAACCTATGAATTAAATGGGCTGTGAGAGCCATAAATACCATCAAGGTCATGCTTTAGAGATGACTTGTGATGAATGTATTGAGAAATGATGATTGATAATAGTTAGGCTTGTTACATTTAGTATTCTCATTTTATAGCTGTTATGCCAATGTTATTGTTTGAAGAACAATGTATGATGTTGAAAGAATACTGAATGTACCTAACTAATCAAGTGAAATGTAGAGCCCTGATCATAGATCCATCATTGTCAGAGACCAAATGATGGTGAAACAGGTTTTCCCAAGGGAACTCCTGGATCACATACTCTTGAGTATGTGGGGGAAATGGATGCGTAAATACTTACATCCTAGTGTAGGAATTGATACCGTCAATCCTTCACTACAAAACCAAACGGTGAGATGTATCACAAGTCTCCCAAAGAAAACACAAACACCGCATCGGTGAGAGATAAACAATCTTGGGTGATCCCCAAATGGTCTTGAGACCGTTTGGATGATTCCCCAAATGGTCTTGAGACCGTTTGGGCTAACCAACCCAAAATCACTAATTAACTCATTGGAAATTCAGCACTGATTTCAATTAGGGTTTGCCCTATTGATTAGCCTTCAACTCATGACTCGTTTGGAATTAAGCCATCAAATTTGGTGAGTCATTAATCAACATTATTATTAACAGTAATCTCAAACGGTCAATGCTTGGTCAACTATCGTAAATGGTCTTGAGACCGTTTTCCCAAAAAGGGCAAATTAAATAGATTGAAAATCAGAACTTAATTCAATTGGATTTGCTAATTGATTTGCTTATATCTCACGATTCCTTTGGAGTTAACCCCTCAAATTTTGTGGGTGATCATCCTACATAATTAGGAACAGGATTCCCATATGGTCGTCGCTTGGTCAACTGGACCAAACGGTCTTGGAGACCGTTTGCCTCTATGCGACCCTGAAACCGTTTGCCCACCAAATGGTTGTGCAAACCGCATGGGCAATTGGTTAGGACCGTTTAGTAAAGTGGAAAATCCGTGGATAAGCATAGGAATTAACGCCCTTATCTTCTACCTCAAGAACAGAAGCAGTTCTTCATGATTTTACTTGCAAGGATGCAAGGGAAGATAGGAAAGAAGAAGAACTAGCAACTATATGCATAGAAAAAGATGTATAATAAAAGTATAAGGTTTAGAGTTATAAAACCCGCCTAGAGGTTGTTCCTTGAGCTCCAAGCTTCCAAGCTTCAGGTCTTTAATGGCGCCTTTGAGCTCCACAGGTCGGCTAAGGTGAATTCTCCAAGGAAAAGTTGGAAAGGAATGGCTAGAAAGATAACGCTAGGTGAGCTAGCCATGAATTCAACCTTGAAATCGAGTTTCCTCCATGAATTCAAGCAAAAGGGATGATCCAAACGTACCTTGAACTCCCTGGTCATTCTCCTATGCTCCAGAGCTCTGCCTTAGTCGGTTTGAGCAGGGGGATAAGTGAGGGAATGAAAGAAACGTTCCTTTGCTTGCAAAGGAAGTGGTATATATATTTTGGGTGAAATTCCAACATAAGAATATATGTTTTCCTCATTTCTTATATAAGTCCTTACTTTCTTCTTTGCACGTCCCCACATCTTATTTCTAAGGACAAACTCCTTCTAAGATCAAGAATTGAAGGCAAAGAGGATCAACCCATCACTAAAGCATACACATAAAAGGGCTATTATACATACACCTTGATTATTCAATCACAAAGGTGTTCTTTATTATATGATTATTCAAATGAAGTGCCCTCTTCATCATTTCTACTCTAAATGATGACAAAAGTTATAAAAGATATTTTAGATGATGTATTTTACAAGTTGCACCCCTAAAATTGGGTAAATTGCACTTTACACCAATTTAGGGTTTTCAAGTATAGGGGTTGCTTCCACAGCTGCACCTTGGTGCTCAAGCTTGGGAAATCCCTCAAACTTCATCATAAACATCCTCGTGATGTCTCAACATCAGAGGAACATCTCAACATGTGCAATTTGCAAGTTAATCCCTTAACTGGTTAATTTGCACATAGATCCCTGTATTACAAAACAATGCTACAATTTTATATATATAAAGGAGCAAAATTGAAATATATGTTTCTGAGGAACGTAATTACATGTCCAAAGTTAATCACAAGGATTTAATTACATATTTAGGCAAAACACCTAGGGTTAGTTCATAACCCAGGTCAGGGATGTTACAAATTATCCACCCCTTACAAGGATTTCGTCCCCGAAATCGATAAAACGTATTAAGAGAAAAGGGCAGGGTATTTCCTTCTCATCTCATCCTCTAGTTCCCAAGTGGCTTCTTCAACACCACGGTGGTTCCAGAGGACTTTCACAAGGCTTAAATCTTTCTTCTTTAACTTTTGAAAGGAAAAAGCATAAAAGAACATTCTTCTCATATCACTCAAGAATTCTTACCAACAGAGGAATATACATACCTTAACACTGATAAATTACTCTGTATTTGTCTCAAGGGCTTCACTGAAGGAGTTCATTGAGAAAGGCTTACTAAGTAGTTACTGAGGAAATTCACCAAGTATATTCACTAAGTTTGTTCACTAAGTATTCACTGAGTATGTTCACTGAGTATATTCACTAAGCATTCACTGAGTATGTTCACTGAGCATATTCACTAAGTATTCATTGAGTATATTCATTGAGCATATTCACTAAGTATTCACTGAGTCTATTCACTGGGCATATTCACTAAGTATTCACTGAGTATATTCACTGAGCATATTCACTGAGTATATTCACTAAGCATATTCACTAAGTATTCACTGAGTATATTCACTAAGTATTCACTGAGTATATTCACTAAGTATTCACTCAGTATATTCACTGAGCATATTCACTAAGTATTCACTGAGTATATTCACTAAGTATTCACTGAGTATATTCACTAAGTATTCACTGAGTATATTCACTAAGCATATTCACTAAGTATTCACTGAGTATATTCACTAAGAATATTCACTAAGTATTCACTGAGTATATTCACTAAGTATTCACTGAGTATATTCACTAAGTATTCACTGAGTGTATTCACTGAGCATATTCACTAAGTATTCACTGAGTATATTCACTAAGTATTCACTGAGTATATTCACTAAGTATTCACTGAGTATATTCACTAAGCATATTCACTAAGTATTCACTGAGTATATTCACTAAGTATTCACTGAGTATATTCACTAAGTATTCACTGAGTGTATTCACTGAGCATATTCACTAAGTATTCACTGAGTATATTCACTAAGTATTCACTGAGTATATTCACTAAGTATTCACTCAGCTTTTCTCCTTTAATTTTTCCTTATACTCTCTAGATTGTTTTAGAATAATTACCTGATCAGAGTAATCAAAAGATAACAATCTAGGAGTTTCATACTTGCCTTATCTACAATAACCATATACCTGGCCAGGGTATATGAGCATTGAGATTAGGTAGTATGTATTTTGCTTATCATCATATTTCTCATTCTTCATATCATTATACACACAGAATTTACCGTACAAGATTATTCTTCAGGTATCACATCTATATCTCATCCTTTTCATACACAGTTAAGGGAGATTATAAATTGTTTTAAAGAATACTAAGTAAGATACAAGTTCTTATCTCCCTTGTGTTCTTCAGGGACTTAGACAAGGAATTCAAAAGTAGCAAAGTTTGCATATCTTCTACACATAGAATCCTGATATGTAATATTAAAACAACACTTATGTCATCTGACCTGTATGGGACGTTTGTCCACATCCTCTAATATTATAGAGCCTCCCTTGTGAGCCTTGCAGACTCTGTCCTTGGGGCTGAGTCATTATTGTATTCATGTCTGGACAATTCCTTGCCAGGTGTCCCGGCTGTCTACATAGGTAACAGATCCTGGGTGCAAAGTGTCTATACGATCCAGTTACCGATGCTGATGCTATGTCGGAGGGTCCTCTTGGAATACTACTATGATCCCTACTTCCACTTGACACCCATTATGTGGGCTCCGATCTCCAAAACCACGATATAAACACGATTTAAACTTAGCAGAAGCATTCGATTAGTTGCGGAATATGAAAAATTACTGGAAATTAAAATTTTTGAGACAAGATCTAGAAATTATAAAACTCCTTTTATAAGAAACCAAGTAAACAGTTTACATCTCTGTTAAACCACTTCTTGAATAGTTATGTACAACATGATTCAAAATTCTCAGGAGCCAACACCAAAAACTCAAACCACTGATTCCTAGAACCTGAGAGTACACAGACGCATAGGACTATCTAACTACATAATTCAGCAGCCAGTATCTCCACCTGAGATTCACTGCTGCCCCAGGTACTGTTGTTGTCATTGTTGCTCATTCTTAAACGGTCTCCTTCGTCTTTGGCGACCACCTAAAAAGAGTTAAAATCTATGGAGTGAGACAATATACAAATTGTCCCAGCGAGAGTTATAACTCTCAACTAGAAGCTTTATTATAACATAAATCATACAACAACGGGTTTAATAACAAGTGAAGCAACTTCTACTTAAGCAGCCATGTCTTTAAAGCATATAAAGGACATGTATACAAAATATCTGAACAGATCATTAATGTAAACAATATAACACCAAACATTGTTCCTCGTAGTTAAACCTAAGCATATATACTACGCGGTTGATTATGTTTTACAAACATTATTATGCCCTGTGGAGATGAGGCATACCACTCATACTCCAACTGATCGCTAAGAAGTCACATCAGTATCATACATAGGTCATTAAAAGAGCCGGATTCTTAAGACCTCATCTTCCTCAGTCGGGCCAATTACAATGGGTTATTGAAATAATCAAATTGCTAATTTGTGACTTAATTAAGGTTAAACCCCTATCAAATCAACTTAGATTTTGATGAATTCTTGGGCAAACGGTCTCAAGACCGTTTGGAGGTCATCCAAATGATCTCAAGACCGTTTGGGCCAAGTTTGGGCCTAATTGGAGGTCAATTGATAGGTTCAACCTTGAATTGATTCACATTGTTGAATATTGATGACCATCTGATTTGAAACTCTAATTGAGATGAACTTAACCCTAATTGGTTTTCAATTGGGGGTTATTTTGGTTTCCAATTGATTGAGGCTCATCCTAATGGACTCAATTTATAAGTGGTTAACATGGCTTTGGCCAATTGAGGGCTTCAACATATTTAATCATAAACATTTGTAACTTTTGAACCATGTTGGAGGTCCAAACGGTTTGAGCCCATTTGGACCAAACAATCTCAAGACCGTTTGGATCCAAACGGTCTCAAGACCGTTTGAGGCCAAACAGTCTCAAGACCGTTTGGGTCCAAACGGTCTCAAGACCGTTTGGGCTCAAACGATCTTAAGGTCGTTTGGACCAATCGATCTCAAGACAAGTTGATCAAACGGTTTCAAACCGCATAAGCTCAAACGGTTTGGAAAGTCAAACCTAGCATACGCTCAACGCACCCAAACGGTTTGGGCAAATGACCTTGAGGTCATACAGTCTTGGAGTCAAACCTAGCAAATGGTCAACGCACCCAAACGGTTTCAAACTGTTTGGTGGTTGAAGGTTGAAACCGTTTGGAGGTTTTCAAGGTTATTTATACATAATCACTTGAAGTTGTATTTGGTTCAATGATGATCTAATCTAAACCCTAATGGTAACTTAGAACATTAAGGGACTAAGTGATTAATGAATTGACCCATGATGGTGATCATGAGGTAAATTACCAAAATACCCTTAAGGGGTTTAATTAAGTAATACCTTTTTCTAATAAAACCCTAATCACATGTTAATGGTGTTTTGGCTTATGCTAGCCAATGAGGACGTAACCCAACCTGATCTAGAGTGGTGTTATCACCATCTACTAGTAAGAGGAGAGATAAAGTATCATAAGAGAGAGAAAGTACCCTTTATAGTGGAAACTTAAGTAAAGTACCTTCAGTGCACATGAATGTGCATGATTAGGGTATGATCCACCTATGTGAGATCATGGAAACCCTAATTATGATGTTTAGTGAATCTTAATCTTATCTAGGAACTTTAATGATGATGTTTCTCATACATGATGATGTTATGAGTTCAATTCGCCATGAGGTGAATAGTAAACCCTAATTCTAGGGTGAGGACATGTATTGTGAATAGTAAACCCTGATTGATGAATATTGGGGAACTTGACTCTTCTAAGAGTTTGAAAGTGTAACTTCTAGAATGAATTGTTTACTGTTATCAGTTGAATTAACCATGCAGGTTGTCATGAGATGATGATCATATCCAGGTATGGATTATGAAACTATATTCATTGAAAGCATGCTTTAGCTTTATGAATAGTGATATATCCTGATGCATTGTCAATGGCAACCTATGGATTAAAATGGGCTGTGAGAGCCATAATTACCATCAAGGTCATGCTTTAGAGATGACTTGTGATGAATGTATTGAGATATGATGATTGATGAGAGTTAGGCTTGTTACATTTAGTATTCTCATTTCATAGCTGTTATGCTAATGTTATAGTTTGAAGAACAATGTATGATGTTAAAAGAATACTGAATGTACCTAACTAATCAAGTGTAATGTAAAGCCCTGATCATAGATCCATCATTGTCAGAGATCAAATGATGGTGAAACAGGTTTTCCTAAGGGAACTCTTGGATCACATACTTTTGAGTATGTGGGGTATATGGATGTGTAGAACCTTACATCCTAGTGTAGGTGTTTGATGTAGATGTGTAATCCATCAATCCTTCACTACAATCCTATACCGTATCAGTGGATGGTAAACATGAAACCTCCTGATGACGAAGAAAGCACAGATATCTGTATCAGTGGAAGATAAACATGAAATCTCCTGATGACGAAGAGAGTACAGAACGCCACTGTAACTCTAAAATAGCGAAGGACCAGATTACCCTGGTAAGCTATTATAGTAGAGGCACGAGATGTCCTACAAGTAATCCTCTTACTGACTGAGGAAGGTGAAGGTCATGAGAATCCGACTCTTTCGATGACCTAGTACGATACCAAGGCACTTAGCAGTGATTAGTTGAAGGATGAGTGGTAAACCTCATCTCCTCAGGGCATAAAAGTAATGTTTGAAAAACATAATCCACAGCGTTGCACACCTGTTAGAGATAACTACGAGTTGATTGATTTATGTCACACTGTATAGTGCAAATGTTTTCATGTTTCATAACTGTTGAACTCATGCTTACTATTAAATTTGATGTTGAGTACTTTTTTTTTGAAAGAAAAACATCAATGCCCTTATTTTATTCCAGATCAGAATTGACTAGTACAAGGATATTGCTATCAAAAGGTCCTAAGTTGACCTTGTTACAACAGTCCTCACGTGCTTGTTTTGCCATAAAATCATCTACTTTGTTGCAATGGCGGGGTCGATAAATGACATTCACTGCTTCGAAACTTTCCAGTAAGTAGCAGATGTCCTTGATTAGGAGCTCAGCGTGCCCTCTTCCCATTCCACCTCCCTTGATTGCCTCGATCATCTCCTTGCAGTCTGCCTCAATAATGACCGAATTGAAACCCAAATTAGCACACAGCAGAATTCCTTCTCGGATCGCCATGCCTTCCCCTACAAAAGCCGAGTGAATGCCCTCCCGTACTAGTTGTAGAGTCGCCTTGAGCTTTCCTTTGTGGTCCCATATCATTGCTGCTATTCCTCCCTATTCCCCTTTCTTCCATGCGACGTCTGTGTTTAGTTTTACTGTGCCCTCCGGAGGTCTTCTCCATCTGGTGAACTGCTCTGTTGTTTTCCTGCTCTGTTGCATTCTTGCCTCATCGTAGTAGCTTCTATAGTCACCGATCAAATTCATGAAGCTTTGGACCAAGCTTGGTATAAAGACATCCTCCTCTCCAAAAACCTGCTTGTTGCGGGCTGTCCAAGAGATCCACAACATGGCCATCCCCTGTTCGACCTCCTCTTTGACTGTATGGCGCAACAACGCCTTGCATAGAGCTTGCATCGAGTTGGAGGACTGTGTCCATTGGGAGATGTTGAAATCACTGTATGCCCAGATCTGTTGAGCCTTTTCGCATTCGACAAGTGCATGCAGGTCGGTTTCCTGCTCCTTTCCGCACCTTGGACATGTGTCATCGTCGATAATATGTCTCCCCTTGAGCCTTGCCTTGGTGGGTAGAATACCTCTAAAGGTACGCCAGACGAAGTGGAGGAGTTTTGGAGGCCAACGGCGCTTCCAAAGTTTGCTCCAGGTTTGCTCTTCAACCTCTCCCTCGCCATCCATGCTAACGCAGAGGAATTGGTACGCAGAGCGTACTGAGAACTGACCCTGGGGATCCGGCTCCCAAATCACCTGATCTCTCTCCCTACTCCCATACAACGGAATGTTTAGGATGCGTGTAGCAATATGAGTGGGGAAGCTTTGGTGGATAATTTGTCTGTTCCATGACCTGCTCTGTTCATTAAACAAAGAACTGACTACCCCATCCTGCCTCTCTTCCTCATCTACATATCGCTCGACCGGCCCCGCAACTCCTAGAATCCACCTGTCCCTCGTGATGTTAATATTGTCCCCGTTCCCGACTTGCCAAAGCATACCATGCTTGCATTGCTGAAGCCCTCCCCAGATACTCCTCCACGAATAGCTTGGTCCCCAGCCCACCTTTGTTTCTAATAAATGCCCTGACTTGAAGTATTTTGCACCTAACACTCGTGTAGCCAATGTCTCCGGGTTTTGCAGAAGCCTCCAACCTTGCTTAGCCAGAAGTGCCCAATTAAATAATTTGAGGTTCCGAAAGCCCATCCCTCCATGAGTTTTTACATTGCACATTGCGTTCCAATTTATCCAGTGGATTTTCCTCTCTCCCTCCTTCGATCCCCACCAAAACTGAGCTATCATGCCATTGATGTCGTCAATGATTTCTTCCGGTAATTTGAATATGCTCATGTAGTACGTCGGGATGGCTTGTATGACTGACTTGATTAGTAACTCCTTCCCCGGTCTTGATAGTAGCTTCTCCTTCCAGCCTTGTATTTTCTTCCAAATTTTGTCTTTAATAGTAGAGAACACCATTTTCTTGGATCTTCCCATCGCCGTTGGCAGGCCCAAGTACTTGGCATGTCTGTCCACCTCATCTACATTCAAAAGGGAATGTATTTCGGATCGCCTTTCTGCTTTCACATTGCTACTAAAGGCCACTTATGATTTTTCATAATTAATTCTCTGTCCGGAGGCTCTCTCATATTGGCTGACTATTGCAGCTACGTGCGAGCACTCTTCAGCGGTGGCCCTAGTAAAAACAATGTTGTCATCTGCAAAAAAGAGGTGTGATACTCTTGGGCCGTGCCTGCTAGCCCGAGCCCCATGTAACCTGACATCATGTGTCGCCTGCAAAAGGGTTGTGGAAAGTGCTTCCGCACAAAAAAGGAAGAGATAGGGAGAAAGTGGGTCACCTTGGCGTAAACCTCGTGTCGGTGTTATAGATCCTCTCCGAGCCCCATTTATAATGACTGAATGTGAGACGCACGAAACACACTCTAAATCCTTCAACCTCCACTTGAACGGAATGCCCAATCGCTCCATAGCCGCACCCAGAAAACTCCATTCAATTCTATCATACGCCTTGCTCATATCCAGCTTAAGGGCCATAAACCCCTCCTTCCCTTTCTTCTTGTTCTTCATCATGTGAAGCAGCTCGTAGGCCACCAAGGCATTATCAGTAATCAGCCGACCCTTAATGAAGGCACTTTGATTCACTGAGATCATTTTTTCCAACAAAGGTTTTATTCTGTTAGCCATTACCTTCGTAGCCATCTTATAGGAAACATTACATAGGCTGATGGGTCTGAAGTCAGAAATCTTCCTCGGGTTCTGAGTCTTTGGAATGAGAACAATGTCGTTTTGTTTATCTCTTTTAAGGAAGCATTACCCTTCCACCATGCAGTGATAAAATTCAGAATTTCCCCTTTCACTATATCCCAGAACTTAAGATAAAAAATCGCCTTCATGCCATCCGGTCCCGGTGCTTTGTCTGGGTGCATACCAGAGAGGGCCATCCACACTTCATCTTCACTAGGTAGTCTATCCAATCTATCGGCCTCCTCATTCGAGATGACATTGCGTAGAGATGTCAAGGACTCGTCAAGTTCTGACGGATTAGAAGTTGTAAACAATTCGTTGAAAAAACCAATGATAATACCTCGAACCTCATCTTCGTCATCTGTCCACTGTTGATTGGAATCTACTAGCCCAAGAATAATATTCCTCTTTTTTCGTTGACTGGCTTTATGATGAAAATATTTTGTGTTTTTATCACCGTCCCTCATCTCATTTGCTCTGGCTCTTGCATACCAGTAGCTTTCCTCAAGCTTGTATAGGTGTTGAAGATCCTTTCCCAACTGTGTGCAAAGACTGATCATGATATTATCTGGAACATCACATTATGCCTCCTTGAGTGCTAGCTCTATCGCTTTAATTTTTTTTTTTAATGTTTCCAAACTTCTGTGTAGCCCAAGTGGATAACCTCTCAGCACACGCCTCCGTCCTGTCTTGAAGTCCATGTCTGCCTGGTTCCTTCCAAGCCTGCTCGACTATGTCTTTACACTCCGTAGAGGAAAGCCAAAGATTTTCAAATCTGAATCTGTAGTCGTTGGGGTCCCGACTTTTCTTGTGCTCCGCTGTCAAAAGAATAGGGGCATGATCTGAGAAAAGGATGGGGAAGTGTATCACCTTTGTCACCGAAAAAAGATTTGACCAGTATTGGTCCGCCATGAATCTGTCCAGTCGTTCGCGGACTAGGTTATCTTTATCCCTACCTCGCTTCCACGTATAGCCTAGTTTCTTGCCACCTAACACCTTAAGCTGACATCTATCAATGGCTTCTCTGAATCTTCTCATTTGTCCCTCTGCTCTTGGAGGCCCCCCGCTCTTCTCATTATTACTGAGAATCTCATTAAAATCCCCGCCCAACACCTTGGGAATAGATGATCCTGAGCAAACGGTGTGCATGAGATCCCAAGTCTTGTGTCTGTCCTGCGTTGCTGACCAGCCATAGATACCCAGAAAACCAAACTTTCTTTGGACATCATTACTGCCTATCTCCGCATAGATATGATGTGTTGAGTACGAAATCACATGAACCTCATCTCCTCACCACCACAGCCCCAAGCCACCCGCCCTACCAGTTCTGTCCACTCCAAAACCTCTGTCAAAACCACAACTTCTCCTGATAGCTTCTTGTTCCCTACTGTGTGTCATTGTCTCCATAACGAAAACCAAATCAGGCATTTCCCTCCAGCATCGCGACTTGAGGGATGGAACCAGTCCCGGGGTGCCCAGCCCCTGGACGTTCCAACATAAAATTTTCATTGGTGTTCACGGGGGAGTTCCTCCCCCGCTACTTGCTTGAACGAATCATCCATTTGTGCCCTTGTGTTCCTGATCCTCTTTGTGATAACACCTTCATCTAAATCCATCTCTTCTGCCTCCTCAGCCCCTCGGCGCTCTCTCTTAGTTCCCGCCTGTCCAGCAGTGTGAGTCTGTATGTAAATCTGACTCTCGCAGTGGCCATCTGTGTTCTTCTCCCTCGGTTTTATTTTATTCTTCTTCTGTAAAAAATTCTTCCTCCTCGGGCCCCCTATGTCTTTCATCCCTTTCCAGAACACAATAGAAGGTAAGATTTTCCGCGTGTCAGTCGAAGTCGACGACGACCCCCTTGATATGCACCCCTCCTCAGTCGGCCCACCCAACTCTCCCGTTCCCGATCCCCCTGAGTAAATCTCTCTCTGGACCGTCCCTGGCGATTTATCCAGATTTGAAGGTTGCTCTGCCGTAGCCTCTTTCTGGAGCACGGATCTTGTAGCGTTGCCTGCAAATCCCCTCTATGTGTGTGGTTGAGAGCAATCATCCTTAGATTGGTATAACAACAACTCCTCTCTGCCATACTTCTTTATCTTTTCCCTTCTCATCGGTTTTCCTGTTTGCAATTCTTGTACTCCCCCGTCCTCGTTTCGTTCCTTTCTTGCTTTTCTAGATCACCAACCCGCGCATGGGTCAATTCTCCTCCCTCTATCCCGCCATGTGTGTCCGGACTCGACGCACCTGTACGGCTAACCTCAGCCCCCGGTACTAGTTTCGGTGTAAACACCAGGCGTTTTGACGTGTGGTTCTTCCCCAATAACTCCCCTCTCAGCGGTGCTATCCACTTCTTGAGAGGTGAGGCCTTGAGCCACGACCCCCATGCACGTGGTTTCTCTATCAGGTCGTCCTCCTCCTTGCAGTCTTTATCAGTGTGTCCGATGTGCCCACATATATAGCAGAGGGACGGAAGCCTCTCGTATTTGATTTCAATCAGTATTAACCTGCCATCCCTGTTCCTGATCTTCTGTACCTGCTTCACCGGTTTTGTGACATCCATGTTCACCCGTACCCTGCAGAAAGAATCCCACCCCAAGTTAGCATCTTCCACTTCTAGGACCTCTCCGATTCGGTTTGCAATAAGCTTGACCGCCTCCGCTGTTCTGTACCCCATCAGTAGATTATATAGTCTGATCCAAAAATGACAATGTGATAGGGTTATCTCTGTCGGGATGTCCTCCACTTCCAGCTCTTTGACAACCAAGAGGCAGTTGTCGAAATTCCATGGTCCCTCATTAATGACCTTCTCCTTGTCCCTCCAATGAAGGAATTGAATAACGAAGAGTGATCCCGAGATCTGTCGGAAAGTAGCTTCCCTTTTTAGAGCCCAAGCCGCGATCAACGTCCTTCTCATAGCCGGAAAGTTATAGGGTCTAGCTGTCAGTAGTTTTCCAACCAGAGCCAGACCAATATGGTCCCCCGTAGTCACCGCTGCTTCCTTGCCGAAGTCCACTACATCCTCGTCGTCATCCGCTACCCTGAGCGCCGTGCATCTCACAATCAAATCATCCGCCATGGGGCGAGAGAACCTGCAACACAGAGACAGAGGGAAAATCTGCCGCGGTTACTCGTGTGGAAGAGATACTCGTACGCGCTTGAGTCGGTCGCCTAGAGAAAACCCTAGTGCCGCCAGCGGATGAGAGAATTTAAATCACTTGGTGATTCTGATGTTGAGTACTTTGAAGCTTTTACTGCTTAAGTTATTCTTTGAGGTACTATAATAAAGCTTCTGGCGGAGAGTTATAACTCTCGCTGGGACAATTATGTAAAATTGTCTCACCCCGTAGACTTCAACTTTTTAGGTGGACGTCGAAGACGGAGGAACATGTCTTAGGTGACCAGTCCCAGCAGCAGCACCAGGAGTAACAGTAAAATCTCAGGTGGAGATTTAGCCTGCCATGTGGTGTAGTTAGAGTCAGTCCTATGTGTCCTCTGTACTCTCAGGTATTGGAGTCTTTTGGTCTGAGATTTTGGTTATGAGTTCTTGAGATTTTGTATCATGTTGTATATAATTACTCAAGAAGTAATTATCTGAGATGTAAACAGTTTATCTCCTTTTATGAAGGAATTTTTATGGTTTCAATGCTTTATCTCAAAAAGTTTTAATTTCCGCTGATTTTTGGTATTCCGCTTCTAATCGAATCGCTTCCGCTAAGTTTATATCGTGGTTTGGAGATCAGAGCCCACAGTTATCTTCTCTAGTTGTGGTAACCAAGATAACCCGAACAAGTCCTACCCAAGAAGAGGAGGGATAGAAAGGGAGAACAATTATGGGAGAGCAAGTTGTTGCTAGTACACCAATGAGAAGAGACAACTCCTTCTTGTCTATTCTTCAAGAACGATAGGACTTCCCAATGGACTGTGTGAACTACTCTAAAGATGAGGAGTTTTTCTCACAAGGAGGACCTATTCAACCTCTGTCAATGGTGTTGCATCAGGAGGCCATTGTTGACGACTACTCAAGTGTTGCCCAAATAAAAAGCACACTGTGACTTGAATAAAAGACACACACTGCAATGCGGGAATTGGTGATGGACTTGTTGTAGGACTAGGTATGACCTCGCAAACCATCCTTCTCATTACATAGTTATTGATGTGATTGTATATATGAAAAGGGGAATATGGAAGATAATGTTGTTTTGTTTCTGCTGCCTATTTGTAGCCATATTTCACAACACAGCTACACCACCGAAGGAAAAATGAGAAAGCCAACCAAGGATAGTCAAGCTAAAGACTATAAATTAGCACTTCTTAGGAGGAAACCCAAAGATTTTTAACATGTTTTCTTAAAAAAATATTTCTCAATTGCTGGACTTTACTAATGCCCATCCTAGATTTAATTTGATTTCTATTTGGTTGATTTTGTTTCCTAGTTTCTAATGTACATAGAATAAAGTTAGAAGCTTAACTTTCCTACCTCTGATGCAGGAACCATTGGTTCATGAAAAGAGTAGTGGGTGCAACCTAAGTCAAGTTGTTGGTTATATATACAAGCCATTGATTCTGGATCTAGTCTGTCAAATCATCAGATCAGGAAGTCCTCTATCAATCCATCAGAAGATTTTCACATTGAGAACCATCAAGTTTGGCTCCATCCCACCGATCATCGAATCATTAATTCAGAGAGTCCATTGGATCACACACTCCATCAAACCATTGAGATATTCCAACTAAACCATTAGATTACTAAGTCTGACTAGCCATCAAGTCTTCAAAAATAGTGAAAATACTAGTAGCTAAGGTGCAAAAGGAAACATCAAGTCATCCCAACCATGAGTTCTTGAAGGACAATAATTCCATCGAATAAGGGACACCCAAGAAGTCTATCAGAAGACATGGGTAGTCTCCTGAACCATCAGATCAAGTTTTCTATCAAGCTGTTTGATGGCTCACACAGTTAAAACTGTCAAGGTTTCGCAACCAGTAGAGCCATCAGATCATAGTGAATCCATTGGATCTTCAACCCAGAAAAACCATCAGAAGGCGAAAGGCCAGATTTGATGGTCGCCCAACTCAAACACCCCTTCAATTCTTACTATAAATGCAAGAGAGGGCCCAAAACCAAACTTTTACCTACTGTACCAAGAGTAAAAGCAAGAGAAAAGAGATTAACCCTAGCTGTCTAATCTCTCAAAGCTAACAACCATCAGAAGATGAGCCTTGTATTTATCTTCTAACTATCAAAAGATGAAGACCCAAAGTCTAACGACCTCCTACAGCTGATGGTGTGTGTGAACCAAGTCCAAACGTGAACCACTACCACACTTATCGTAAGGATGACACTCCACGACATGCATGTTATTGACAATTTAGAGGAGGATCTTAGAAGAGAGGACATCATAGGTGATGTCGATGACTGGAAAAACCATTTTAAGGTAGCTCCGTAACACATATCACCAGTTTGTGTCACCCTCCTATCACCATCAGATCTCAGAGGTGTATTTTAAATCCATCATTTTCTGGTCCACAAGGGAGACTATCGTTTTCTATCTGTTTAACATCATTTTCTATCTCCCTCAAAAAACCATCAGATCACAACCATCATATGCATTAATCAATTTTCTGACCAACCAGGGTACAACCATCAATTTGTTGTATCCCTAAGCAAAACCATCGGTTGTTGACTTCTCTGCTTAAACCATCGAGTTCAAGTCTGCCTAAGAAAACCATCAACTTACGTTTAATATTGGAACATATCTTTAGACTCAAAATTAATTGTTGGTCTAACCCTAAAATAGATACACCAATATCTACGTAGCAACCAATTATTGAAATGGTAGGTAATACATGCAAATATCAAGGTTGTACAATGTTCTAGTCGTTCACAAAATAAGAACTATCATAATTAGAGCTGCATGACCCAAGAAGAAATAGATAGGATGGAGAAACTAAAATATGAAATGTTATCTTATGTCAAGATACATGAAGACCCCACACCCAAAATCATCAAAGCAAGACTAGAAGAAGACATGCAAAAAATGTCAACCGAACCATAAATCAATCCATAAATCCAAACTTGAGGTTTTATATTCAATATTATAATCACTTGGTATTCCCTCAACCTCCACACCATTTGAGAAATTGAGTATCTAGATCAAGGCATGGTCACATACATCATCGAATTGGGAAGATCATCGTATGAGTCACAAATTGGGAGAGATCATCTTATTGGTCACACTTTGGAAATATCACATTTTTAGGTCAAATGAATAGAGCTCTTTGAATTAATAGTAAACAATGGATTTCATTCCCAACATTTAGGATCTTAGCTTCTACATTGGCCTAGGTGGGGTTTTACATCCATGATCAATAATTCATATTTCAACAATTCTAGACAGCTTTATATATCAACATCATGATTTCGTGCTCAAAATCGATGGAAGGTCCCACCTTGTGCACTTGGAGCTTAACCCTAAGTCATAAATCAAGTGAGTTAACATAATCATCATTACAAATTATTTGATACTTGGGAACATGAAAGCCATCAATCATATATCGAGGGTCATCTCAAGGTCCTAATAGAGTGATTCTAGGAGCCAATTCAATATTAAGATCCATGATAATGAGTCAAGATTTCATACATTGATATCAAAAGTCAAAGTTTGGGCACCAAAGTCAACAGTCCAGGCATCTCAAATCTAGGGTTTAGATTCCTATTCAGACCTTAAGGGTGACTTAGGGCACTACCCTTCCTAAGTTTTTTTATATGTCATTCACATTTTTCATGAGGTTTCTCTTACAAAAATTGAGCACATTATTTTCTGTGTAATTCTTTAACCCAAATTTTCTCAATCTCTTAGGGTGCACATCATTTGTTTTATATCCCAACATTGGGCTCATGGCAACCTTCCCTCCTGGGTTGGGTCTTCATATTGGCCTTCCCTCCTGGGCTAGACCTCGTGGGGACCTTCCCTCCTGGGCTTGGTCTTCATGTTGGCCTTCCCTCTTGGGCTTGTCCTCTTGGTGACCTTCCCTCTTGGGCTTGGTCTTCATGTTGGCCTTCCCTCCTGGGCTTGGCCTCTTGGTGACCTTCCCTCCTGGGCTTGGTCTTCATGTTGGACTTCCCTCCTAGGCTTGGCCTCTTGGTAACCTTCCCTCTTGGGCTTGGTCACCTACTGTTAGCCACTTCCATAGTGACTTTTCTTTACATATCTTAGAGATGGAATAGTTGGGTTTAAAAAATCAAATCATACTCAACATCTATTCTTTCATATTTTGTGTACTTAACCCTCCAAACATCATGTGACATTTGAGGTTCTCTCAATTCTTGATTAACTCACACTTCTAGGGGTGATCATTCATCCATATACAACAATCGAGCAACATTTCAAGCATTATTCAACATTTCATGGCATCAATATCGAGTTCATTATCATGGTGTTCAAGGTCGATGAATGATCTAGACTTAGGTCTTTCTAGGAAGTCAACCACAAGGTATAGTCAACATCATCATATTTCAAGTTCATCATTAAATCATTATTCAAGATCGAGTATGAATATCATTTTCAATTTGACCTATTAGGGACATAGGTCAAGGAGGCCAAATTTGGTGGAAGGGGCTGATTTCTTAAACTCCAAATAATCAACCAAGATGAAAATTTAGAGGCATTCGTAATAGAGATATGAACTAAGTTAGGGGATTCATAAGTCAACTACCACTCTAATCTAGCACATTAATCCATATTGATCATGAGTTGTCAAGGATATCCGAATAGGTAGAATAGAAACTACCAAATTTTATTTCACAAGATCATGAGTCAAATGTCAAGATCATAATAGGGCAACCATATCTCGAGTTTTTGCAAGTTCAAGGTCATAATAGAATTCCCTTCCTTTCAAGATCATGGTCAGGGTAGATTTGGAAATCAGGTAGTCAATATGGCATCACAAAAGGATGTGTATAATAGGGTGAGGTCAAGGATCTAAAATCATTATATCATGTCAAATCGATATTACATAGAGGCATGTCAATCAATAGGAGAGATTCCTCATGTATCAGAGTCTTATCATCACAATTTTGAGAATCCAAGATCATAGTCATTCCAAGGCATAATCATTGTACATGTCAAATAGGAGAAATTTTCTTAATCATGTTTGATGTTTGGTCAAAAAATAGGGCATTAGGGATTCAATCAAATACGGACCTCATAAAAATGAGGTATAATCTAAAAATTGTCATTTTTTTGGTAAGTCTACGAATCCACCTTATCTCATCTTATCAAGATTGTTATCATTTTACCTCAAACATAGATAGTATGTGGTCAAGATTTGGTAAAGTTGAGTTTACATGATCTGAGGGGTCATACGTGAGTACTTTAACTTCTCATTTTATGGTCAGATCATGGCATCATCATCACTTACTCAAATTTTACCATTTCATTCAAATTTTAGTCTTTCCCCATACGTAAGTACCCATAATCGAGAGATCATGTGATTAATAGTTGTGAGAGAGATCACATAAGGAGGCAAGAAATCTAACTAATCATCATCTACTTGGGTGTCTTAGGTGGTCCCTAAAGAAAAGATGAGATGCTAGAACATTATCTAAACATTAAGGAAAGGATTTTAGTCCTCCCTGGGTTATTAACATATGTTATGCCTTAAACACATATAGGGGCATGTGTATCGCTTTGATACCATTTGTCACAAAATTATTTGTTACCCTAAGTCCACACTCCTAGTGGATACACAGCCAAAGGCGAGTGGACCAGAGTGCCCGTCCCTAGAATGGATCTCATAACATATTTCACACAGGCAATATATATGTAAACGCAGTACAACAAAACAACAACATACTAAACATGGAGATAGAATAATTACCCATTTCTAGATTCAAGTATACCCATTTGTATTGCACTTCAGAGCTTAGAGTCTTGAGTGCAGTGGATCTTCATTTTGGAACTACAAATTCAATAAATAAAACATGTTAATGCTAAAGCATTAAGTACGCTATGAAAAAGGTGAGTAAATAGTTTAAGCATATAATAAAAGTTGCTTGGCTAGAAATATCATAAAGAATGAGATAATGAAACAACTCTAGAAAACTTAGTGATAGCACTTATTACAAAGCATGTTTTAGGTGTCTTGATCCATTACACCAACCTTAGGTTGTGTAATGGATTAATATATCTTATGTTCAAACTTTTGACAACATATTATAACTGGACATGATAGTAGTATTCATAGGAACAGTAGTTCAACCAAGTACTTAACTAGCCAAGCATTCATATGTGTGTACATACAAGCAAGCCAATATCATAGTACTTTCAAGAGGAAAACATACATGGTGAGTAGAGTACGAGTTATGTTTCTTGAGTAGGGCTCCTAGATGTGATCCAAACCAAGGGAGCCTAATATGCATAAGATATAACATGGGGTCTTAGATAAAGGGATTTTGATTATCAACACATCATATACGTCATGTGTATGTTCCCCTAAACCTAGGTTTCAAATAGATCAAACTTAGTTCCATGGCTCCAAACGTACATGCATTTATCCAATTATAGCACAAGTATCAACATAAAGGCCTAGGTCTAAGTGAATCATCCACATTATAAGTGATACAAGATTGAGGTAGAGTCTAATTTGGTATTCAAGGAAGCATGAGATTTAGGTTATAATCATAGTTTAAACAAGCAAGATCATAACTAGTCATACTAGGTCAAATCCATGCAACATGGCCATATTTCAAGTCATAAGAGAATTAAGAGCATAGTTAGATGAAGTTGGTATTTAGTACTTCAAGCATGATTAAACTACTGATCCAAACTAGATGGAGCAAGATGTTTGCATAAAAGTCATATTTCATCATATAGAATCAACTAAGTCAATTAAGTCATTTAGTGCACAAAGGGGTACTATGGAGAGCATGGCATATAATACAAGACATAGGTTAAATAGGGAACAAGGCACCTTCATACTTATTGATTTTCGAATTTCAAACATTCCACAATGATAGGTTGGGCCAAAGTTGCATATGTGAGAAAGTTACATCATATAGGTACATAAAAGGACCATCATTAAGTCATGATAGGTCAAAAACACATTAGGGTGCATATATGAGATTCAAGACATTTGGTCATGTTCATATAGGCGTAAACTTACTAATTTGCATATACTTAGGGTCAAAAATCATTAAATCTAAGGATGGTGGATGTTTGAGGTTGATTTATAAGCACAACATCACAAAGGTGTCATTTTTACCAAGACATAGACAAACCATGTAAAATTAGCAGTAGATATTAGTTCCATTAGAAGGCTAATGGTGTTCTGATTGAAATGGTATATAATAATTCAACATTTCGTTAAGGGAGGTGAGATATACAAGCATTTCAAGATTATACCCTAAACTAGGGCTTTTGGGTGATTTACCTTGATTTGGGTCAAGATTATGCCAAAAGCAAGGTGCTTGCTGGGTTGGCAGCTCTTGTTGGGGCCTTGTCATGGCATGGATGATTGCACACTGCCCCCAAATGCCCAAGGAGTGGTTGTTAGAGTTCTACGACCTTTGTCCACTGTCATGTGATGTTGCTTACCGCCGCGAGTCCAGGATCCACGAGTGGATCGACGACCGATCTGAGTCATGAACCTAAAGATCTAATAGTGGTGGGATCATCATTTCATCTAGCAAGCCTGAGGTGGCTTCTTTCCCGTCGTGGAGGCATCCTTGTCGGTGTGAGGATAGGAACGTAGAGGGGGGCGATATGAAGATCTGGATTGGTCGCTCAATCCCGTTTTGGCACAGTGGTGTCGATTCTGAGCTCACGCTAACTAGATTGTGGCTAGGGAAAGGAGGAGGTGGCGGAGGAGTACCCACCGGACAGGGAAGAAGTAGGGAGGTGGCGAGCTTCATGTAGGGGATTTTAGGGCATGGAACAAAGGGGAAAAAATAGATTGTCATTGTAGGTCTAATGGGGTAAAAAAGAAGAGGAACAAAGGTTCCTAGCACCCCCCATCGTGAGTCCATCTGGACCTAGCTGTCCATGGTCGTACTGTAGTAGGTGAAAAAGGGTGTGATCCATGGGAAGAGAATGGAGCCCTCTCATTGGTTGAGAGTGGCTGCCCCAGGTTTCTGACTCATCAAAATAATTGTGTTTATTGGGTGGTTTTGTAAAATTAATAACTTCCTCACCGTAAGTCCAATTGAGACAAAAAATTTACCTCTAGTTAACAAATTTCATCTACTTATCAGATTAAAGCTTTAGATTCTATATGACAATGTTGAAGTCACTCAACTTAGAAAAATACACGGTCATGACTTGAACTTTGTACTTAATTTCAATTAAATAACCATAAAGTGACATTTAAATTAAGTATATTTCACCAATTGTGTATAAAGTGACTCAAATTCATCAAGTGGGGTGGCTGAGATTTTTTAGTACAATGGAAAATGTAATGAAGCAAAATGTACCTAAGTTGAAGGAGAGAGAAAATCCAGGTCATCACAGAATCTATCAAAGGGTGAAGGAGAGTCTTTAAAAGGTTGAAATCTAAAAGATCTACTTTAATAAGGACCTCTCCTACAATGAGCTTATTTTGGAATTCATGTCATCCCTAAAAAAGCTATCTGTAACAAAAGACAAAGATAAAGAGTGTAGGGGAAACTACAAACTAGCAGTGTGCATTATTAATGAAGAATACATACTCACAAAGAAATGGCTAAATTTCATATTCGTTGACTCTGATGAGCAAGAAGAAAGAGCCAGTATAGACAAGGGAGATATAGAAGTACAAGGGTTTCTCATTGATAATATGTGGGAGAAGTTATCAGGAGAAAGTCGATATAGTTTGGGGTAGTAAAAGGATGCCATGACACATTTTGGATTCATGTGGTTGGTACACAAACTCTTCACCAACACCCTATTCTTCAGGGCAGACATAGGGAACGCGACCAGAAAGGACCTCCACATTTTTGTGGAACATCATGGAAGGTAAGCATGTCAACATCAGAAGAACTCTAATTGAAAGGCTAGCAGCAACGATTCAGCCATAAGGCTCCTATGACTTCTATATGGGAGGCCTAATCACATACATTGCACATCGAGTAGGATACCCCAGCGATATGAAGTTCTTCCTCATATTTGATAGACACCCTAGTTGATACCATGTACCTAAACACCACAAACATCTTGAGGAGAAAGAAACAGAAGTAATTCTACATATTCTTCAGATCGAATGACTTTCTGTCCCTCCCTGAGATGTGTAACTATGACTATGACAAACTCATATTTAGGGAGGATGATATTCTGAAGATGAAGGATGGAGCCAAATCCCTTCCATCCATCAATGTACAAGAGTTGGTCGAGCAGCAGAGAAAGAAAATAGAAAATCCTTCTACAAAGCAATTGGCGCAAAAGAAAGTGTAGTATGCCTACCTAAGAAGATGGCAATAAAATCTAAGAAGAAAAGATCCCCTACACTCAAGGCAGTAAATCTTGAAGTGACAGAAACAAAGAATCTAGATATCACCCCCATCATCATTGCACCTGGGCCATCTAGAGGAGTAGAGATTGAACCCCTGATGGATACCACTACTGCCAATGTCCCAAAACAAGTTGATGAAGCTTTAACCGATACTGCTCCTACAACAAACATACCAGACAAAGTACTAGAAATACCTATTGAACAAGTGCAGGATGAGGATAGAGAATCTACCACAAACTTAAGTGTGGCATCCCACTACACCATCCTTAAGGAAGCATACAATGATAATAGGGTTGATATGTCAATCAACATGTATGAAAGGGAATTCCAAACAAAGGAATCTTAGAAGAAGAACCCTGCTAAGATTCTAGGCAAAGCGTAGAATACATTAGAGCAGGGGCCGCAAAGACTCTATGCATGAAAAAGAAGTAGGACATCAAGTGAGCTTGATAAGGCACCACAAATAACCACGACGAGCACCTATTGTGACTAAATTCATGGAGATAGGGGGAAGATATAGATGACCTCTATGAAATCTTTTCTACTTCTTCTTTAAAATTTTCAAAATTAACTGTACATATGTCTATACCAGCCACGCAGATGGAGAGAAAAACTACTGAGATGTAGCCTTCATTAGGACTACCACAATAGATGCAACTTCTATCTACAAATCAATTGCAAGTGATGGAGGCGTTGGCATGTAGGACAAGAGAAATCACCCTTCTCTAATAGGACTCAAATGAGTTATGCCAAGAGAATGAGCGGTTGCGCACTGAGGGAACGAAGAGGAAGGAAGTTGGCCGAGTTATGCCAAGTACAGTCATTTTTCAACGATGAGGAATCGCCAAAAGGACAACAGATTGCTAATGCAGAAGCCTCATCTCTGGCGGAAACCGACATCGACATCCAACTCAAGGTAGTTATGCTATTAGAAAAAATACAGACATACAAGGTTGGGCTTCAAGAGGATGAATCGTTAGTAGAATTATCTGTTACACTAAGGGAAGAGGGCTTTGTAGGAAATAGGGAAGTGCCTATTGGGGAGGAGAAACCTGCCAACTCCCCAGCCTCGCCAGGATAAGAAAGGGAACCCACAATCCAACAGACCAGGATCTTCTAGAGGTCCCAGAATAGGTCACTCCTACCAAAGACGTGGAGGCAGTCAGCGAGAACAACATAATTCTTAAATTATAGAAGGAAAGGGAAGAAGCATCATAAATGATAGAGGATATAATGGATGGACTAGATCCTCTATTCAATTAACGCTCTACCACCCCCTAACGAATATGGAGCCTTCATCAACAAATTGCTATAAGATGAACCAATTGAAGGAGGGTCCACCCAAATCCTTTTCTAGTGGAAATAGAGGAGTAAGCAGATGAATGGGATGAGGGAAACATGAATAGGATGTTTAATGATGCACTGACAAAACCAGATAATCTGGTGTTTCCCAAACCACCAGTGATAGACAGTTCAAGCCTGGAAACACCGCCACTTCTATCATCCATGATGAAGGACATGGACATGACATCAGTGTCGGGAATGTTTCTATGCGATATTCAATGCTTGGCTGACATTTTAGACGACAATTAACCTGGACAGAACATCGTCTATAGGAACAACAGACACAATCTAATGAGGGACATTCTGTGTTCAGCTTTCTAATACAAGGCAAATATAAGCACAATATCCTTCAAGATCTTGTGTGTAACTATTGTCGAAGAATATATGTATAGAGACAATATAGGTATTGTATTCAGTGCTACATCAACCTTGGCAGGCCTACTGTACAAGAAAACAAAAACTCTCCATTGGTTGAAGAGCTACAAGATACACTACAAAAGATAAAGCAGATGTAGTTCATAACTTTACCATTCAATGTCTTCAACCACTGGCTTATTACTATGGAAGATCTTCCCACAAGGTGGGTCATTACTTATAACTTCAGTGCAAAAGACCTACCATGTGGAAGGATGATTTTTGAGAAGCCAGAGCATAGGATGATATATGAAATCTTGACACATGTGAAACGTCTAATATAAGGAGTAAGTGGGTGATATCGTCAAACTGGAGGGAGGTTAACATCAATTGTAACATTCCTCAGGAAATGCAGAATTTTGGGGGATAGTGAGTTCTTAGTGTTGAGAATAATAGAAGCTATAAATAGAGGGGTCCTTTAGAGAAAATTGTTAACGAAGATTTTCTCGCTCTACAAGGAAAATATTTCATGGAAGTCATACATAATAGAAGATTCTTCTACGACTTTCGCATGGCAGACATCCCAAGAAGGATGTACAACCTCATTCCCCTCCCTCCAAAGACTTCATGGAGAGGGCAACTACAAAATCTATACTATTATAAAAAGAGTGAATACTTTTCGAAAATTACAGTTATGCCACTAGCCAATCACGTTGCAGCATTTTTGAAATATTGTCTTTTTCTTAATTCTATGTCTTCTCATACTTTTTTCTCACACTTTTGTTGTTTTACCACAACCCATTAACTGCTTCATTGCACCACCATTTCCCACTACTTGACCAACTTCCCGTTTACTTTGAACGTGGGCAACAAGACGTGCTGGCTGGTTGTTGGTTTCTTCCATCACACCCCTCCGCGTCCTTTTCTGTTTTCTTCCATCACGCCAGGTAGTCCACCACACTACCACGATCACTTGTTTTATATTATCGACACATCTGCATAAAGTCTTATCAAGCAATCGCGCCTTTCTTCCTCCATGTTTACATGTGTACCAATGGCTATGGAACCATCGTCTCCACCAAGATGTTGGTGGCTACTTCTTCGTTTGCAATGGTTTTTAACAACGAACGATCTACAGGTCCGGGGGTATAATGTCCACATCTATCAGTTTACTATTAGTTTCATTCCTATTTCTCCGCTGATGCTCAATCTGTAAATACACGACTCTTCACCTCCGGTCCTCCGGCGTGGTGAACAGGGTCAAGTTGGCTTTCTAAGGGCGTAATGGCAGGTCCTTGGCATTCGTCATAACAGTGACACTGGGAAAGGACGAGACGGAGAAGAAGGAGACGATTAGAGGAGGTGGGCGTTGACGCCTCTTCGGTTTCTACCAGCTGGGCCATGAAACTGATGCTAGGAAATACCAGGAGAAGGGATGGGGCGGGGTCTGCAAATGACAACGCGCTGTTCAAATCCCAACATACTCCTTTGCTACGCCAACCTCCTTGTCGTAATGGCCGACACCGGCTACAACTCCATGAATAACATCAACTTCACCGCCATCCCTGTGGACTAATGCTGCCCGCTGCCCGCTGTCGTGAGCCATTTATAGGAGCCACTGGTGGTTTTCCTTTGGAAGCAACACTTGAAAGCGCCAACATGTGTGGGCGGAATCGGAGGATGAGGACAAGGTGTCGACGACTATACCAACCGCCTCGGTAGCCTGGTGCTGTTTCTGCGATGCCGCTGCAGGCTCGCCTGCTGACAGTACCAGCGGAAGCACCGTATAAAAACGACGACGCGGCACAGCCGCTTTTCATCTTCCTTCTCGCTCTGCTACCCCCGCCCCCCTCGCCCCCTCCGGGGCTATCTCTCTCTGACAAGCAACAAGCAAATCAACGGGCAATATCCCTCGGATCCATTTGCAGATCATACCCTCTTACTCGTTATCTTCCCCTCCAACGCCTCACTGTATTCATCAGTCTTTACCTTGCAACGGCCCCGCCCAAACCATCGGTGACTCTGTTTCTTGGCATAATATCTCCTGAAGGTGCAAATCTATAAGAGATGGAGCAGTCTTCTCTAGCTGGGACAGGGGCAGCCGCCGCATTATTGAGCATTTTTTGGCTTGGGGAAAAAGACGAGATCCAATATTCTGCATGTGTTGGTTTGATGACGGATTCGACCAAGCAGGTGGTATCTTTCGACAATCACGAATGTTCGGTGGCACACACGGTGAAGGTATGCAGTGTATGGATTTTTAGCTTGTTGTAATTGAATGCTTATACATTTTATATGTCACTTTCCCAACAACTGTTTTAACCTTCTTAATTACTCCATATTTGCTGCATAGCATCTCTTTAGTTCCGATTATTTTGCATGCTCACCATCTCAGCCGATAACTGTTCTGCCCCCCAACTCGGATGTGCTTAAATAAATTATCTTCCACATATACAAGTACTTGGACGTTGGAAGATGTGATTCTAAACAGAATGTAAAGTTTGTTGTTGTTTATACTTGCAAGAGTACCCTCAAATGCTTATTTAAATATCTATCTAAATGTAATTGCATCTCCACTTAACGTTGGAGACTCCTACTACTAATTTAAAATTTGTAGTCGTGTGAGTGGAGTGGGCTACTACATGAGACATGGAGTTATCTAAATGGATTTTATGCATCTTGGAAACTTGTGGTACTTACTGCTGTAAGTTAATGTAACAGATCCAGTAGCTTCAGATTATTAAGTATGACAACTAATACAAAGGTTTGATGTTAAGGAACTAAAATGGGGAGGCCGTTGAATGGATACCTATAACGATCAATTATAAATTATAATTTGTGTTGTATATTCAGACACCATCACGAGGTGTACGACTGCATCAAAAATTACAATGTAATTACTTTAAGCACGATTCAGTCCATGCTTATTGGCCTTAGTCTTTCAACATGTGACTACATTGTATCATGAAATTTATAAGTTTGTATAACAAAAAAAGATACCTTATTTTTTCAAAACAATTGTGAAACAAGAACTATGTGTAGTTCACCAAAAAAAAAGAACTATGTGTAGTGATATATAACAACTAAAAAAATACATGTCTCTATTTGCTCATGTTGATTTCTTTTTCCTTGTGCGCAATGACCAAGGTTTACAAGGGTGTATTGTTATATATTTTTTTCTTTTAATAAGATAAGACATAAGCCTCATGAAATTGCAAGGTGTATTTATAAATATATATAAGTTTGCCCACCATAAACCAATACCTTATAATTATCGTGTGTATTGAGGCATTTCCTTTTCCTCTTTGTGAGGATAGGGTAAGCCTCAAAATAGTGAAGGCCTATTTATGAAAATACATAAGTTTAGTCAAAATGAATCAATTCCTTACAATTGCATTTCATTGGATAATTTTTGGAGAGACATTAACCTTGCATTTTGTTTTTGTTGAATTTATTTTCCATGTGTCTAATTATCAAGGTTCTAGAGTGTGTGAGGAGTATTGATGCATTTTTTTCTAGATGAGGTGTGGCATAAGTCTTACAAAAGTGCAAGACATTTTTAAGATATCCCATGACTGTGTAGCATTGGATAATTATTTAATAGACACATGCCTCCTATTTGCTTCTGTGGAATATATATCTTCTTGTGTGTAATGACTAAGGTCTTGTAGTGATTTAGGCATATTGGGGCATTTTTTCTTGGTGTGTAGTGAACAATGTTTAAAGAACGTGCTACATGTTGAGATTTTCTCTTTCTTTTGATGGGGCAAGGTGTAAGCCTAGAAAAAATTCAAGGAACATTTAGAAAAATGCAAATTCTTCCCAACATGATTCACTACCTTATTATTGTGTACACATAAGACGCGTTTCTCTTATGTTTTTGTTGATTTTTTAAGAGAAAACTCAAAGGTATTTGATTTAGATTGTAATATGTGACCATAGTCATAAACAATCTAATTGTTGGTACTATGCCACACCACTATCCCCTTTTGTATCTAGAAAATATAGTTCTTAGAAGAAAAGTAGTCCATCACATGTTTTTTTGTCTTTATCTTTCCCTTTTCCATAGTGTGGATTCATAAAGCACATGTAGCACATTATTGTTACTCACTCTCCTATATATGAATCTAGCTTGCATTGAGGAGGTATATTTATTGTGGTAAAGCCTCTAATCCTTACAACCAACACCTTCTACAATAACTTCATTCACAATGTTAGGCAATACCAACCTTATACATATACCTAATTTTGGGTGTGGTGCTTTTAGAATTAGCACCACGACCATGTTTATTGTTTCTTGCGCAAAAAAAATTCTCCATTGAATGACGTGGAGTGCTTAAAAATTAGCCAATTAATCTCTATGTGGGGTCAACATTGAATTTCACAAGAATCAAAATAAGGAGTTGTCGCTTTATTCAACCATTCTCATACTCCTCAATACATCTTGGTACCCTAAATCAACATACTCTATCAATAAGTTTGGGCATGAGGGCAATCCCCTACATTATTCCCTAAGTAGTCAAGTCTGCACTACTTCAGCCATACAATAAGCTGCAACATGGATTTCTTGATATCAACCCTTCTTCCCATAGAGATATCTTTATTGGAGAGCGAGATCCACCTGGAGCCACAACATGGGAATGGAGTGTGTAAATTGTTTGCATTTGTTTCATCTAGCCTGGGTTCCTTCAACGTGTCATAGATCAAAGTTCTCTTTTCCATCTCTTCTAACATCATCCCCACTATTTCTCTCTTCAATAATTAACGTCTAGAAAAATGCACGTTCTATAGCGTTATAGCTTGTGCCAATGAGTCATATTCCTTATTAATGAAAAGAACATAGTATAACTAATGAATCATGCCTTTCAGTTGTCACTGGTCTCCCACCAAAACTCTAACTGTCCTTATCTTTGGTAGGTCATTTCTCCACCTTCTCATGTAAACATAAATGGAAGAATTATGTATCACTTTCCTTACATTTAATTCAATGATTTACTTAATTATCAAATAGATCCCTGCATATTCTACTTCGATGGAGATGTATCCACGGTTGCCATGCTTGGGACCTTGTCTTACGTCCTTATATGATGTAGGAACTTGTTGGTATCCTCTGGTTTGGGTAGAGGAACATGTACTTGAATGTTTTCTTCTATGTATTAGTGAGTTTGGCGGAAATAAGTTTTTAGTGGTTTGGTCCAAATCTACCTCTACTATTTTCAAATGCTAAATTGTGTGCTTGAACTCATTGGTTCCCTCTTGTTTGGGTAGGGGAACCTATACTATGCATGTTTTTATTCTACGCTGTACTTAGAGCGATGGGAATGTGTGTTCATTGGTTTGGTCCCCATCTACCTCCATTATTGTCAAATGCTCAATTGTGTGAACATGTCTACTAATGAGTGAAATGGCCTCAAGTTTCTTAACTCCTTCTACAAACACCAAATTAATCCCAAATTCTCCAAGAAAGATCAATTCTCACAAAAAAAATTTTGGGATTGTTGTCGTCTCATGTAATGTTCACTTGTCATGGAACCCTAGGCTTCTCCCCAAGACCTTTGGTATCACATAAATACATCACCTTGTGCATTTGGTAGTTGCAATTTGATCCATTGACCAAGATCGGACATAATATTTCATAATATGGGCTAAATAGTTTGACTACCTTTATCCCCCTAAATTAACCTACATGAGATGTAATTTGGCCTAATCAGGTTCAAATACCCCTAAAATTTTTAAAATCAAGAGAAAATTTCTAAAACTAGACATCATATCCCTAGAGTGCCCAAAATTAAACATGATTTGTGTAACATCCCTGACCTGGGTTATAACCTAACCCTGGAAGTTTTGCCTAAATTATGTAATTAAACACCTGTGAGTATTCTCTGGCATGTAATTAAGTTCCTCAGGAACATATATTTCAATTTTGCTCCTTTATAAACAAAGTTGTAGCATTGTTTTGTAATGCAGGGACCCATGTGCAAATTACCCAGTTTAAGGGTTTAACTTGCAATTTCATAGGTTAAGCTGTTTTTTTGATGTTGAGACATCATATGAGTGAATATGATTAGGCATGATGGATTTTCCAAGCTTGGGCATTCAGATCCAGCTTGTGGAGTGATCCTAATGCTTAAAACCCCTAATTTGGAGTAAAGTGTAATTTACCCAAATTGTGGGTGAAATTTGTAAAGTACACCTTCTAGAGCATCTTATATGACTCTTGGCATCATTTAGAGTAGAAATGATGAAAGAGATGCATCAATTAAAAATCAGATATGAAAAGTGATCTTTGTGCATGAAATTCACCATATATGGGTATGGAGATCTTTCATGTATGAACCCTAGTTGAAAGTTGACCTTCTTCACCTTTGGACCTTGGGTTTAAGATGAGTTTTGCTTAAGTATGAAAGGGAGAAACGTGTCTTATAATAAGGAGAAGGGACGTGCCTATAAGAAAGGATGGACCTAATTAAGAAAAGGAGAAACTAGTTGTCCTTATGTTGGAAATGACCCCAAGATATATATACACCCTTCCTTTGATTGTAAAGGAACGTTTCCTTCACTTCCTTTCTTATTTCCTTGCTTAGACTGAATTAGGACAGAGCTCTGGAGAAGAGGAGGGTGACCAACCTGTTCTAGGTAAGAGAACACCACCTTCTAGCTTGAATTCATGGAGAAAATTCTTGTGTAAGGTTGGTTTCATGGCTAATTCACTTAGCTTTCTCGTTCTAGCCATCTTTTCCCAACCTTTCCTTGGAGAAGCACCCTTGGCCGACCTGTGGAGCTCAAGACACCATTAGAGGCTTGAAGCTTGGAAGCTTGGAGCTCAAGGAACGACCTTAAGGCGGGTTTTATAACTTTAAACTCTTTGCTTTATATGCATATTTGTTCTTGCAATTTTAGCATTTAGTTCTTCTTCTACCTCCCTTCTTCCTTGCACTTTTGCAAGAAAAACAGTGGAATAACTGACCTTGATAGAGGTAGAAGAAGATGGGTGTGATTACCAAAGTTACTTTATCAAACGGTCCTGTTCCCCCCCTCTGTACAAACCGTTTGAAGGGCAAACGGGTTCACAAGGTCGGTTGGAGCAAACGGGTTCAAACCATTTGAGGGCGTTGACCAAGCATTGACCGTTTGGGATTCCTGTTCATAATCACGAAGGCTAATGACGAGGGGTTAACTCCAAAGGAATCGTAGGTTGAAGGCCAATCAATTAGGCAATCGAATTGAATTAAGTACTAATTTTTCCAAACTGATTAACTTGAACTTTTTGGGCAAACGGGTTCAACCCATTTGAGTGAGTTGAGAAAGCATTGACCGTTTGAGATTCCTATTCATAATATGTTAAATTTCATTCCTGCAAAGAATCAAAGTTAAATTCTTAACCAATTGAGAGTTGAAGGCACTTCAACACCCTAACCCTAATCGGGTTAAAATTGCTGTTTTCAAGTATAGATCATGTTGAGTTTTGGGTTGAAGGACCCAAACGGGTTCAAAACCATTTGGGGGTTCACTCAAACGGGTTCACACTCGTTTAGTGACACCCCAAGACCCTTTGGAGGTCTAAGGTTAAGGAAATTTAATGGTTTGAGGGTTTAATTTCAATAGGTTGACGATTTGATAAAAATGCTGATTTTAGACCTATTTAGGGTTCAACCCTTATCCAACCAACTTGATTTTTGGTCAAACTTTGGGAAAACGGTCTCAAGATCGTTTGGAGGTCATCCAAACGATCTCAAGACCGTTTGGGCCAAGTTTGGGTCCAATTGGAGTTCAATTGATAGGTTCAACCTTGATTTGATTCACATTGTTGAAAATTGATAATTAGCCGATTAGAAACCTTAATTGAGTTAGACTTAACTCTAATTGGCTTTCAATTGAAGGTCAAATTGGTGTCCAATTGATTGAGGTTCATCCTAATTGACTCAATTTTTAAGTGGTTAACATGGCTTGGGCCAATTGAAGGCTTCAACATAGGATATCCTATTCTATCATAACCTTTATATCACCTTTCATGTCCACACCCGTTTCAACTCAAACGAGTCCACACCCGTTTCAATCCAAATGGGTTCACACCCGTTTCAACTCAAACGAGTCCACACCCATTTCAATCCAAATGGGTTCACACCCGTTTCAACTCAAACGAGTCCACACCCGTTTTAATCCAAATGGGTTCACACTCGTTTCAATCCAAATGGGTTCACACCCGTTTCAACTCAAACGAGTCCACACCCATTTCAATCCAAATGGGTTCACACCCGTTTCAACTCAAACGAGTCCACACCCGTTTTAATCCAAATGGGTTCACACTCATTTCAATTCAAATGAGTTCACACCCGTTTCAACTCAAACGAGTTCACACCCATTTCAACTCAAACGAGTCTACACCCGTTTCATTTCAAATGGGTTCACACTCGTTTCAACTTAAATGGGTTCAATTGAGTGATACCTTGTTCTAATCAAACCCTAATCACATGATAGTGATGTTTTGACTTATGTTAGTCAATGAGGACTTAACCCAACCTGATCTAGAGTGGTGTTATCACCATCTACTTGTAAGAGGAGAGAGAAAGTATCATAAGAGAGAGAAAGTACCCTTTTATGGTGGAAACTCAAGTAAAGTACCTTCAATACACATGAATGTGCATGATTAGGGTATGATCCACCTATGTGAGATCATGGAAACCCTAATTATGATAAATGATGAATCTTGACCTAAATCTGAGAGCATCAATGATGATGTTCCTCATACATAATGATGTTATGAGTTCAATTCACCATAATGTGAATAGTAAACCCTAATTGATGAGAATCAGGGAACTTAGCTCTTATGGCAAGAGTGAAGGTATAATTCTTGAATTGAATTGCTTTTATCAGTTGAATTAACCATGCAGGTTCTTATATGAGGATGATCATATCCAGGTATGGATGATGATGCTACATTCATTGAAAGCATGTTGTTAGCTTTATGAATAGTAAAATATCTTGATGCCTTGTCAGTGGCATCTTATGAGATTGATGGGCTGTGAGAGCCATAAATACCATCAAGGTCATGCTTTAGAGATGACTTGTGATGAGAGTATTGAGAAATGATAATTAATGTGAGTTAGGCTTGTTACATTTAGTATTCTCCCTTCATAGCTGCTATGCTAATGTTATTGTTTGAGAACAATGTATGATGTTAAAAGAATACTGAATGTACCTAACTAATCAAGTGTAATCATACCATGTAGAGCCCTGATCATAGATCCATCATTGTCAGAGATCAAATGATGGTGAAACAGGTTTTCCTAAGGGAACTCCTGGATCACATACTTTTGAGTATGTGGGGTATATGGATGTGTAGAACCTTACATCCTAGTGTAGGTACTGATGTAGATGTGTAATCCATCAATCCTTCACTACAAATCCATACCGCATCAGTGGAAGGTAAACAAGAAATCTCCTGATGATGAAGAAAGCACAGATACCGTATCAGTGGAAGGTAAACACGAAATCTCCTGATGACGAAGAGAGTACAGAACACCACTGTAACTCTAAAATAGCGAAGGACCAGATTACCCTGGTAAGCTATAATAGCAGAGACACAAGATGTCCTGCAAGTAATCCTCTTACTGATTGAGGAAGGTGAAGGTCATGAGAAATCCGGCTCTTTCAATGACCTAGTATGATACCGAGGCACGTAACAGTGATCGGTTGGAGTATGAGTGGTATACCTCATCTCCGCAGGGCATGATAATAATGTTTGAAAAACATAATCTACAGCGTAGTATACCTGTTAGAGATAACTACGAGTTAATTGATTGATGTTACACTGTATAGTGCATATGTTCTTCATGTTTCATAAATGTTGAACTCTTGCTTACTACCAAAAATACTGTTGAATACTTTGAAAGCTTTTACTGCTTAAGTTATTCTTTGTTTTGCCTTATAAAGCTTCTAGTGGAGAGTTATAACTCCCGCTGGGACAATTATTTAAAATTGTCTCACCCCGTAGACTTCAAATTTTTAGGTGGTCGTCGAAGACGGAGGAACCGGTCTACAGGTGACCAGTCCCAGCAGCAGCAGCACCAGGAGCAGCAGTAAATCTCAGGTGGAGATTTAGCCTGCTATGTGGTGTAGATAGAGTCAGTCCTATGTGTCCTCTGTACTCTCAGGTCTTGGAGTTGTTGGTCTGAGTTTTGTTACGATTCTTGAGATTTTGAATCATGATGTGTATAATTACTCAAGAAGTAATTTGACAGAGATGTAAACAGTTTATCTCCTTTTATGAATGAAGTTTTATGGTTTCAATGCTTTATCTCAAAAAGTTTTTAATTTCCGCTGATTTTTGGTATTCCGCTGCTAATCGAATCGCTTCCGTTAAGTTTAAACTCGAAGTTATGTGTTTATCTCGGGTTTTGGAGATCAGAGCCCACAATTAAGTGGTATCAGAGCTCTAGGTTCGCTGAGTCTACAGAGGCATAGGACTTAGGATGTCGAGTCTATCTTTAGTATTCCTTCCTTATCTAATAGAATCTTCTGCTCCTCAGGAGAAGAAGATACATAAGGATGGCAGAGCCACATTATGAGGATGTGGCAGAGAGTAGTGCTAGTGCACCTCAAGGCGGTGCAAGGGTTCCAGAAATAGAACAGCCTGCACCTGAGCCACCCCGGGAGCCACCCCAGTTTGACCCAGCCGATATGGGTAACCTAGCAGTTCAGACGATGTTTGGGCAGTTTATGACTGCCATGACACACATAACCAACAGGATGCCCATGCCTGCACCTAGGGCACCTATCCAACCTGAAGGACAAGGTATCGGGAAGATGTTCGAGCGACTATGTCGTGTCGGAGCTACCGAGTACTTTGGGACTGCCAACCCCACAGATGCTGATCTGTGGTTGACATAGTTGGAGAAGGCTTTCAGGATTCTCAATATCCCTGAAGCTGAGAAGGTCAGACATGCAGTCTATCTTCTCAAAGGAAGCGTTGGTCACTGGTGGAACATGGAAGAGCAGAAGAGACCTGGAATAGAGATCTCGTGGGAAGAGTTTCGCCGGGAATTTATTCATAGATATTTCCCGAAGACCTTCTTGGATGAGAAAATCTCTCAGTTTGAGAGACTGAGGTAGGGCATGATGAACATTAGTGAGTATGAAGCTAAGTTCATGGAGTTGTTGCGATTCTGCCCGCACATGGCTGCCATAGAAGAGGAAAGAATCAGGAGATTCGAGAAGGGTTTGAATGCTGATATGTCAACCCCTATGTCTGCCTTAGAAAACCGAGAGAGATTCTCTACCTTCATTGAGTCAGTCTGAAGGATAGAGAGATCTGTGGTTGAGAAGAGGCAAACCCAGAAAAGATATCCACAGTTCTAGGGTTCTTCATCTAGGGATTCCAAGAAACCTAGATTCTCTGCACCTAACCCTCCACCACCCAGATCGAGTTCTCAAACTCAATAGTCACCAAGTAGAGGTAGAGGACGGGGTCAACCGCCTCAAGGGACTCACAGTTCTGCATTAATGTCAGTTACTGGACGACCAAGACCACAACAACTGGAGAGAAGTTTCTACAACTGTGGTAAGGTGGGACATTTGATGAAGGACTTCCGATCTAAGCCTGTCAGTGTGACACAGCCTCCGAGACAAGGTCAACAGGGATCACAGAGAAGGCAATCTCAAGGAGCAACTCGAGGACGCGGGCAAGCGTCTCAAGCTGGATCATCAGCACCACCTCAACACCAGGCTACAGTGAGGTTCTATGCTATGAACCCACCAGAGGCAGTGGTCAATCCACAAGTAGTGGCAGGTCAGATGGAACTTTTATATTCTGATATGTCTAAATCTTGTGTAGTATCTGTTCTGGTTGACCCGGGTGCTACGCACTCTTTCATCACTCGAAGAGTGATTCGCAACTGCAATATGACTGTCAGTCATAGGGCAGATAGTTTGTTGTTGGAGACTCCGTTGAGAGGGTCTACCATTTTGCAGGAGGTATGTTCTCCCTGCATCCTCTTCTTTTCTGATCATCGCATTCAAGTGGATCTTATACCACTTGATATGCAAGGATTTGATATAATCCTAGGAATGGATACCTTAGAGAGGTATAGAGTTGTCTTGGATTGTGAGTCCAAGTTGGCTGTGTTTGTTGATGAAAGCAACACATGGATCTTTCAAGGAGAAAGAAAGATTCTTCCCACCTGTCTTGTATCATCTATGGTTGCTGATAAGCTGATGAGGCAAGGATGTTATGCATTCTTGGCCCATGTGGTAGATGTTACCAAGGAGAGTCCCAATCCTGCTGAAGTTCCTATAGTCAGGGAATTCGAGGATGTGCTTCCTGAAGAACTTCCTGGTATACCACCACCTCGGGAGATTGATTTTGAGATCAATTTGGTCCCAGATACGAAACCCATAGCCCAGACTCCGTATAGGATGGCGCCTGCCGAGATGGCAGAACTCAAGAAACAACTTCAAGAGTTACTTGAGAAAGGTTTCATCCGACCGAGTACCTCACCTTGGGGTGCTCCGGTTTTGTTTGTTAAAAAGAAAGATGGGTCAATGCGGTTGTGCATTGACTACAGACAACTCAATAAAGTAACAATAAAGAACAAGTACCGTTTTCTGAGGATTGATGATCTTTTTGACCAGTTGCGTGGTGCAACAATCTTATCAAAGATAGATTTGAGATCTGGATATCATCAACTCCGCATTAAGGACAGTGACATATCCAAGTCTGCCTTTAGGACAAGATATGGTCACTATGAGTTCACGGTTATGTCATTAGGACCAACTAATGCACCAGCTGCATTTATGGAACTCATGAATAGAATCTTCCGACCTTTCCTTGATCAGTATGTTGTCGTCTTCATAGATGACATTCTGATTTATAGTAAGAATGCTCATCAGCATGAGCAGCATCTTTGCCAAACTTTGACCTTGCTAAGAGAACATAAGCTATACGCTAAGTTTAGCAAGTGCGAGTTCTGGTTACCTGAAGTGTCTTTTCTTGGACATGTGGTATCTGCCTCGGGTATTCGTGTTGACCCTAAAAAGGTAGAATCTGTTCTACAATGGGAACAACCGAAAACACCGACGGAGATTAGAAGTTTCTTGGGGTTAGATGGTTACTATCGAAGGTTTATTAAGAATTTCAGTTCTATAGCCTTACCTTTGACCAAGTTAACCCGGAAAGATGTTCCTTTTTCTTAGAGTGATAAGTGTCGACAATCTTTCCAACTGTTGAAGGAGAGGTTGACAAGTGCACCTGTGCTTGTGCTACCTGAGCAAGGAAAAGGATATGTAGTCTTCTGTGATGCCTCCAAGAATGGACTTGGATGTGTGTTGATGCAGGATAAACAAGTGATTTCTTTTGCTTCCCGACAGCTTAAGAAGTACGAGGAGAATTATCCGACACACGTTTTGGAGTTAGCTGCTGTGGTTCATGCCTTGAAAATCTGGAGGCATTATCTATACAGAGAAACATTCCAGATATTCACAGACCACAAGAATCTTCAGTATATCTTCTCTCAGCATGAGCTTAACATGAGGCAACGTCACTGGATGGAGTTAATCAAGGACTACGACTGTACGATTGATTACCATCCGGGCAAGGCCAATGTGGTTGCAGATGCCTTGAGTAGGAAATCAGCAACATCAACCATGGATAGAGCACAACTAAGTTCTTTAGTATGCTCTAGGAGAGATATGCTTATCTCTTTAAGGCAAAACAATGTACAGTTGAAGGTGTCATTGTTAGCCAGTTTGTTAGCTGAGATGCATATTAAACCTACTCTAAGAGAGCAGATAAAGGAGGCACAGTTAGAGGATGTTGTAGTTCAATAGATCAGGTCTGAGTATGGTGATGAAAAATGAGATGGTTTCCATGACTCATATGACCATGTGGCATGCTATCATGGGAGGATGATAGTGCCAGATGTGGATAACCTGAGGAAGCTAGTCCTGGAAGAAGCTCATTCTTCAATGTATGCTATGCATCCAGGGAGCACCAAGATGTATCGAAATTTGAAAGATATGTATTGGTGGCCCGGGATGAAGAAGGATGTTGCAGAGTTTGTGATGAGGTGTCCAGTGTGTCAGCAGGTTAAGGCTGAGCACCAGAAGCCTACAGGAACAATGCAACCTTTACCCATACCACAGTGGAAGTGGGACCATGCGACCATGGACTTTGTTGTTGGCCTACCCAGGACAAGCAAAGGACATGATTCCATTTGGGTAATTGTTGATAGGTTGACAAATACAGCGCATTTCTTACCTGTCAAAACAACATATTATGCAGAAAGGCTAGCTCAGTTATATGTTGATGAGATAGTGCGGTTGCACGGAGTTCATGTCTCTATAGTTTCTGACAGAGGTCCCCAGTTTACAAGTCATTTTTTGGAGCAGTTACACAGAGCTTTAGGCACCAAGTTAAGGTTTAGTACAGCCTTTCACCCACAGACTGATGGACAGTCTGAAAGGACTATACAGACCTTGGAAGACCTGTTAAGAGCATGTGTTCTCCAGTTTCCTAGAAGTTGGGATCTACACCTAAGTTTGATAGAGTTTGCCTATAATAATAGCTATCAACATAGTATTGATATGGCACCCTATGAAGCTTTGTATGGTAGACGTTGTAGATCACCCTTATGTTGGTATGAGACTGGTGAGCATCAGTTGTTAGGTCCTGATCTTGTGCAGCAAACTACAGAGAAGATTAAAGTTATACAGCAACAGCTTAAGACTGCACAAGATAGGCAAAAGTCGTATGTTGATAAATGTCGTAGACCCCTAGAGTTCCAGGTTGGAGACAGAGTGTATCTCAAGGTCTCACCTTGGAAAGGAGTCCTTCGTTTTAGAAGAAAAGGGAAGTTAGCTCCTAGATTTATGGGACCTTATCCAATCGTTGAGCGAATTGGAAGGGTAGCCTATAGACTAGAGTTACCTCAGGAGTTGCAGAAGTTACATCCTATTTTTCACATTTCCATGCTAAGGAAATGTCACCCCGACACCAAGTCAATTCTACAACCTATGGAAGTAGAATTGAATGAAGATATAACATATGAGGAGGGACCAGTGTCCATTCTTGATAACAGAATTAAAAAGTTAAAGAAGAAAGATATAAGTCTTGTGAAAGTCCTCTGGAACCACCGTGGTGTTGAAGAAGCCACTTGGGAATAGAGGATGAGATGAGAAGGAAATACCTTACTCTTTTCTCTTAATGCGTTTTATCGATTTCGGGGACGAAATCCTTGTAAGGGGTGGATAATTTGTAGCATCCCTGACCTGGGTTATAACCTAACCCTGGAAGTTTTGCCTAAATTATGTAATTAAACACCTGTGAGTATTCTCTGGCATGTAATTAAGTTCCTCAGGAACATATATTTCAATTTTGCTCCTTTATAAACAAAGTTGTAGCATTGTTTTGTAATGCAGGGACCCATGTGCAAATTACCCAGTTTAAGGGTTTAACTTGCAATTTCACAGGTTAAGATGTTCTTTTGATGTTGAGAATCATATGAGTGAATATTATTAGGCATGATGGATTTTCCAAGCTTGGGCATTCAGATGCAGCTTGTGGAGTGATCCTAATGCTTAAAACCCCTAATTTGGAGTAAAGTGTAATTTACCCAAATTGTGGGTGAAATTTGTAAAGTACACCTTCTAGATCATCTTATATGACTCTTGGCATCATTTAGAGTAGAAATGATGAAAGAGATGCATCAATTAATAATCAGATATGAAAAGTGATCTTTGTGCATGAAATTCACCATATATGGGTATGGAGATCTTTCATGTATGAACCCTAGTTGAAAGTTGACCTTCTTCACCTTTGGACCTTGGGTTTAAGATGAGTTTTGCTTAAGTATGAAAGGGAGAAACGTGGCTTATAATACGGAGAAGGTACGTGCCTATAAGAAAGGAGGGACCTAATTAAGAAAAGGAGAAACTAGTTGTCCTTATGTTGGAAATGACCCCAAGATATATATACACCCTTCCTTTGATTGTAAAGGAACGTTTCCTTCACTTCCTTTCTTATTTCCTTGCTTAGACCGAATTAGGATAGAGCTATGGAGAAGAGGAGGGTGACCAACCTGTTCTAGGTAAGAGAACACCACCTTCTAGCTTGAATTCATGGAGAAAATTCTTATGTAAGGTTGGTTTCATGGCTAATTCACTTAGCTTTCTCGTTCTAGCCATCTTTTCCCAACCTTTCCTTGGAGAAGCACCCTTGGCCGACCTGTGAAGCTCAAGACACCATTAGAGGCTTGAAGCTTGGAAGCTTGGAGCTCAAGGAACGACCTTAAGGCGGGTTTTATAACTTTAAACTCTTTGCTTTATATGCATATTTGTTCTTGCAATTTTAGCATTTAGTTCTTCTTCTACCTCCCTTCTTCCTTGCACTTTTGCAAGAAAAATGGGGGAATAACCGACCTTGACAGAGGTAAAAGAAGATGGGTGTGATTACAAAAGTTACTTTATCAAACGGTCCTGTTCCCCCCCCCCTGACCAAACCGTTTGAAGGGCAAACGGGTTCACAAGGTCGGTTGGAGAAAACGGGTTCAACCCATTTGAGGGCGTTGACCAAGCATTGACCGTTTGGGATTCCTGTTCATAATCATGAAGGCTAATGACCCACCAAATTTTATGGGTTAACTCCAAAGGAATCGTAGGTTGAAGGCCAATCAATTAGGCAATCGAATTGAATTAAGTACTAATTTTTCCAAACTGATTAACTTGAACTTTTTGGGCAAACGGGTTCAACCCATTTGAGTGAGTTGACCAAGCATTGACTGTTTGAGATTCCTGTTCATAATATGTTGAATTTCATTCCTGCAAAGAATCAAAGATAAATTCTTAACCAATTGAGAGTTGAAGGTTAATCGGGTTAAAATTGCTATTTTCAAGTATAGATCTTGTTGAGTTTTGGGTTGAAGGACCCAAACGGGTTCAAAACCATTTGGGGGTTCACTCAAACGGGTTCACAATCGTTTAGTGACACCCCAAATACCTTTGGAGGTCTAAGGTTAAGGAAATTTAATGGTTTGAGGGTTTAATTTCAATAGGTTGACGATTTGATAAAAATGCTGATTTTAGACCTATTTAGGGTTCAACCCTTATCCAACCAACTTGATTTTTGGTCAAACTTTGGGAAAACGGTCTCAAGATCGTTTGGAGGTCATCCAAACGATCTCAAGACCGTTTGGGCCAAGTTTGGGCCCAATTGGAGTTCAATTGATAGGTTCAACCTTGATTTGATTCACATTGTTGAAAATTGATGATTAGCCGATTAGAAACCTTAATTGAGTTAGACTTAACTCTAATTGGCTTTCAATTGAAGGTCAAATTGGTGTCCAATTGATTGAGGTTCATCCTAATTGACTCAATTTGTAAGTGGTTAACATGGCTTGGGCCAATTGAAGGCTTCAACATAGGATATCCTATTCTATCATAACCTTTATATCACCTTTCATGTCCACACCCGTTTCAACTCAAACGAGTCCACACCCATTTCAATCCAAATGGGTTCACACCCGTTTCAACTCAAACGAGTCCACACCCATTTCAATCCAAATGGGTTCACACCCATTTCAACTCAAATGAGTCCACACCCGTTTTAATCCAAATGAGTTCACACTCGTTTCAATCCAAATGGGTTCACACCCGTTTCAACTCAAATGAGTCCACACCCGTTTCAATCCAAATGGGTTCACACCCGTTTCAACTCAAACGAGTCCACACCCGTTTTAATCCAAATGGGTTCACACTCGTTTCAATTCAAATGAGTTCACACCCGTTTCAACTCAAACGAGTTCACACCCGTTTCAACTCAAACGAGTCTACACCTGTTTCATTTCAAATGGGTTCACACTCGTTTCAACTTAAATGGGTTTAATTGAGTGATACCTTGTTCTAATCAAACCCTAATCACATGATAGTGATGTTTTGACTTATGTTAGTCAATGAGGACTTAACCCAACCTGATCTGGAGTGGTGTTATCACCATCTACTAGTAAGAGGAGAGAGAAAGTATCATAAGAGAGAGAAAGTACCCTTTTATGGTGGGAACTCAAGTAAAGTACCTTTAATACACATGAATGTGCATGATTAGGGTATGATCCACCTATGTGAGATCATGGAAACCCTAATTATGATAATTGATGAATCTTAACCTAAATCTGAGAGCATCAATGATGATGTTCCTCATACATAATGATGTTATGAGTTCAATTCACCATAATGTGAATAGTAAACCCTAATTGATGAGAATCAGGGAACTTAGCTCTTATGGCAAGAGTGAAGGTATAATTCTTGAATTGAATTTCTTTTATCAGTTGAATTAACCATGTAGGTTCTTATATGAGGATGATCATATCTAGGTATGGATGATGATGCTATATTCAATGAAAGCATGTTGTTAGCTTTATGAATAGTAAAATATCTTGATGCCTTGTCAGTGGCATCTTATGAGATTGATGGGCTGTGAGAGCCATAAATACCATCAAGGTCATGCTTTAGAGATGACTTGTGATGAGAGTATTGAGAAATGATAATTAATGTGAGTTAGGCTTGTTACATTTAGTATTCTCCCTTCATAGCTGCTATGCTAATGTTATTGTTTGAGAACAATGTATGATGTTAAAAGAATATTGAATGTACCTAACTAATCAAGTGTAATCATACCATGTAGAGCCCTGATCATAGATCCATCATTGTCAGAGATCAAATGATGGTGAAACAGGTTTTCCTAAGGGAACTCCTAGATCACATACTTTTGAGTATGTGGGGTATATGGATGTGTAGAACCTTACATCCTAGTGTAGGTATTGATGTAGATGTGTAATCCGTCTATCCTTCACTACAAATCCATACCGCATCAGTGGAAGGTAAACACGAAATCTCCTGATGATGAAGAAAGCACAGATACCGTATCAGTGGAAGGTAAACACGAAATCTCCTGATGACGAAGAGAGTACAGAACGCCAATGTAACTCTAAAATAGCGAAGGACCAGATTACCCTGGTAAGCTATAATAGCAGAGACACAAGATGTCATGCAAGTAATCCTCTTACTGATTGAGGAAGGTGAAGGTCATGAGAAATCCGACTCTTTCAATGACCTAGTATGATACCGAGGCACGTAACAGTGATCGGTTGGAGTATGAGTGGTATACCTCATCTCCGCAGGGCATGATAATAATGTTTGAAAAACATAATCTACAACGTAGTATACCTATTAGAGATAACTACGAGTTAATTGATTGATGTTACACTGTATAGTGCATATGTTCTTCATGTTTCATAAATGTTGAACTCTTGCTTACTACCAAAACTACTGTTGAATACTTTGAAAGCTTTTACTGCTTAAGTTATTCTTTGTTTTGCCTTATAAAGCTTCTAGTGGAGAGTTATAACTCCCGCTGGGACAATTATTTAAAATTGTCTCACCCCGTAGACTTCAACTTTTTAGGTGGTCGTCGAAGACGGAGGAACTGGTCTACAGGTGACCAGTCCCAGCACCAGCAGCACCAGGAGCAGCAGTAAATCTCAGGTGGAGATTTAGCCTACTATGTGGTGTAGATAGAGTTAGTCCTATGTGTCCTCTGTACTCTCAGGTCTTGGAGTTGTTGGTCTGAGTTTTGTTACGATTCTTGAGATTTTGAATCATGATGTGTATAATTACTCAAGAAGTAATTTGACAGAGATGTAAACAGTTTATCTCCTTTTATGAATGAAGTTTTATGGTTTCAATGCTTTATCTCAAAAAGTTTTTAATTTCCGCTGATTTTCGGTATTCCGCTGCTAATCGAATCGCTTCCGCTAAGTTTAAACTCGAAGTTATGTGTTTATCTCGGGTTTTGGAGATCAGAGCCCACAATTTGGCCAATACGAATGAGTATGTTGGGTTACATGGCATGAGTACAAGATAGTGACGATACATCTTAGTCACAACAAAACATGTTCTTCTTGCAAATGTAGTTTTTTAATACTAGCCAATGACAAGTTGTTTTTTTGCTTTATTGCATTAATTCAATAGTTTTCATGCTTGGATGAAAAAGTGGATGTCTTCTGATTTTGATCTAAATCTAAGTAAATTTATTTAGAAACTGTATCTGTATGCTCTAAATGTTTAGATTGATTTGAAACTTTTTGTTTGAGGACATGGCAATTCCCACCAGGGTTTCCCAATAACTGACATTGTAACACTTCCTTGCACATGTCATTTGTTGATAAAAATTTCTAAAACTAGACATCATATCCCTAGAGTGCCCAAAATCAAACATGATTTGACCAATACGATTGAGTATGTTGGGTTACATGGCATGAGTATAAGATAGTAACGATACAACTTAGTCACAACAAAACATGTTCTTCTTGCAAATGTAGTTTTTTAATACTAGCCAATGACAAGTTGTTTTTTTCTTTATTGCATTAATTCAATAGTTTTCATTCTTGGATGAAAAAGTGGATGTCTTATGATTTTGATCTAAATCTAAGTAAATTTATTTAGAAACTGTATCTGTATGCTCTAAATGTTTTGATTGATTTGAAACTTTTTGTTTGAGGACATGGAAATTCCCACTAGGGTTTCCCAATAACTGACATTGTAACGCTTCCTTGCACATGTCATTTGTTGATAAAAATTACAATTTTACATGTTGGGTTTTGGGAGATACAATTCCCTCATGTCCACAGTTCTTCACTCTACTATATCTCTGCCTATACATCTAGATGGTTTATCAAATTTGCAAATAGTATATATTATCTATAAGATTAACCCATTAACTACTTGTAACTATTGTTGTCCTAACTGTTGGAGCCCTTCACAAGCATCTATTTTATCCAAATAATTATTGTACGTCACCTATAAAGGGCATCACCTCATCTTTATATTTTAAGGTCTATAACTACTTGATTATAGACTCATTGATACTAATCAAGGATTTCTATGTATTTTTCACACATACGAGCTGAGATTTATGCTACACATGTTTCTTGAAATATCAATTATTGGAGGTTATAACTTGGCTTGTTCTATTATTACAACGCATACCTTATGTAGCATGTTACTTGAAATATTAATTAGTAGACAATAGTATAACTATTATTGTCCTAAGTATTACAATCCATGACTAGTACTAGTTATGTCCAAATAAACATGTACATCTAGAAGAGGACATTATTTTATCTTTATATTCTAAGATGTATAACTACTTAAGTATAGCCTCATGGCTACTAATCAAGGATTTCTATGTATCTTTTCATGCATAGGAGTCGATATTTGTGCTATGCACCACTTTTTTTGTATCTAGTGAAGGTTATCACTTGATTTGTTGTATTACAACAACCCATACCTTATATGGCATGCTACTTGAAGTATCAACTAGTAGAAAATAGAGGGAACAACCTAAATATATAGAAGTCAACCTTGAAATTTAGCATGTACTATTTTTTAAGCACTATATCAGGTTATAATAACTAAGTGGTATGTAAGATTTTGTATAACACAACGAAGATTATCTATGGTCTTATATTTCTTTTCAAATGTAATGCATGTCTAACTTCACGTTGATTGATATGATCACCTCTAGGGACTCAACCGTTGTTTCCACTTTTTCATGGCAAGCATGGCTGAGATTTCAACTAGTGTAGTGCTTGCATCCAAAATTTTTGATAATGAAAATCCAGGAGCCTTTTGAGTAAATTACAATCTCTAGTATGATTATTGATTAGGAAACATTGGATGGACAACACAATGTCATTTATACATCATGTTTCTAGGTCCATACTCGGCTAGTAAATGTTGTATTGTTTCTGAATCATGCAAGCTTTCTAGTTCACAATGAAAGGAACCAACATGATGATTCCCTTGGTCAAGGCTGACACCTAGTCATTTTCTATAATTTATACATGTTTTTGTTCTATTTGTATGTTACATGTATGTCAATGTTGCTAGTATTATCAAAAACCAAGAATATTTGAATTTGAATTTATTGGTGATGATTGTGTTGTCTTGAATGCATTTATATTGTTTTTGTCTTCTGGTCAACAAGTTATTGAGGTGTCATAGTTTTTGTTTAACTCGCATTAGTGTTTGGAAACAGGAACTGATAGATGTGACAAACGGAAGAAAAGCAAGGCACCTTGCTCACCAATATATTTGAATTTGAATATATTGGTGATGATTGTGTTGTCTTGTATGCATTTATACTGTTTTTATCTTCTGGTCAACAAGTTAGTGAGGTGTCACCATTTTTTTCTAACTCGCATTAGTGCTTGGAAACAGGAACTGATAGATATGACAAACGGAGGAAAAGCAAGACACCTTGCTCACCAACACTTGTTATCCTTCTTGGCTTGATTGTAGATGGCAGTCAATGACACTGCATGCTCCAGGCTGCATGGTTGTTGAGGTTGTGACGCTGCATGCTCCGGGTTGCGCTCGATGGGTGATCGGAAGGAAAATTTCTCAGAGACACAGACTGGGAAAATAATTATTAATGTTATATTGTCAGGAACCATACTTACTATGCCTTTGATAAAATCTATTAAAAGCCAGGTCGTTGGATCCGTTTCAAGTAAGTCTCCCTCACTTTACCACAAGCTCGGGCCTTTTTCTTTTGCAAGTTGATAGAAGGCGTGCATCTACTTGTTAGTTACTTGGATATAACATGATCGTTCAAATTTTCCTATCCTTGCTGTCAAAAAATCTACATCAATTTTATTATAAACTATCATTAAAAGACTTTATATATCACATCTTAAGAAAACCATTGACTTATACCTTGATAAAGCACTGCGGTTATTTATTTCCTTATTTCACGGTCCAAAACACATGGTTATCTATTTTCACATGAAAATTTAAATTTTAATATCTACATTTTCATGAAACTAATTGTTTATTGGATCACAAACTAGCACTTCTATTTACATAAAAAATGTCCAACCCACCAAATTGCATAAAGTTTGATGTTTCTATGCCGAAATATAATTTGGTGTTTTTAATTATCAACAAAAATTTGACTTATCTACAAAATTCATGATGAAGTTGTGTATTTCTTTTGTCAATACACACCATTATGGATTATTGATCATATATCTCTAACAAATGGGCTTCAATAAATTTTGTATGAATTAGAATTTCGTCAGTATTTACTATAAATCATAAAATCGTATGAACAATTACAAGTTTAAGAGTATATCATTTGTAGCAATAAGATCTAAGATTTCTTATTTCTTTTGTTGATAAGAATCTTTATAGATAATTAATTAGATCATGACAATTAGTTTTGGTAAAATATTTCTTTTATTATGAGTAACATGATGGAATCATCAATAAATATTGGTTGCAAAAGCAAGTGTAAAATATATAAATCTACACATACTATATTTTCATAAATATATAAATCTATGAATTTACAAAGTTATTAAGTACTTGATAGAAATATATAAATCTGATTAATTGTTATTATTTAAGTATTGAGTCTCTTCAAATTTGGCATAAAGTTGCTCAAATTTGTGACTTTGTACCTTATTTCTTGATTAAAACTATAACAAGGTATACTCTTAGTATAAGGATATTATGTGTTTTTAAAATAGATAGCATTTTAATGATAAATATATTGCAAAAAAATGATTAATACCGTATTTCATGTGCCTAGCACGTATCCATAGAGAGCTTCACATCCTCAAATCAACACAGTTCATGCTTTTTGTAGTTATTTTTATTAAAGCAGCTTCCGCTCTCTCTCTCTCTAGGGCTTCAGCTCTGCCCTCTCTCTAGAACCCCCGACGGCGACCGCTGGGGGGGAGGAAGTGTTGCTTCAGTGCCTTCCTCCCCCTAGTGCTCATTGTCTTCGGCTAGGTCTCTGTCTGTAGGCACCTGCAGTTGTAGTGAAAGGGAGTATTGTTGGTTGCTCGTCCGAGGAAGATCTTGGCTTGGCATAGGGGAAGCCGTGATGGTAGCTTAGCTTGGATCCGGGTCATTTGTGGCAGCTTCGACCTAGTTGACTCCTGTCTGTTAATTGGGACGGACGGAGAGGAGTCGTTGTCCTGGATTTGGCATCTGGCTCGACCGTTCCATCGTCAAAGGCGGAGCAAGGGTGTCCCTCGACCTCCTTCTTCATCATGTTCCTTCTCTCCGAGCCGAGATCTGGCCTCGTCCACTGCATCGGCGGCAATGCGCCATCTTCTGTTCTGCTTCGCCATGCCCAACCAGCGGCACTCCATTCTTGATGGCATCGGGCGTTGTGTGCACGCACTGCACCTGCCAACCGTCTAGTGGAGTTGTTGCTTCTCCTTGCAGCGATGTTCCCTTCATATGACATTAGGGGCATTGCGAATCCAAGCTTCCTGTAAGCAGTCGTGGCTCATCCCTATCCATCTTGGCAACCTTGGCAGTAGGGCGGCTGGTGATTGATTAGGGAGGCTAGCCTGAGGTCAAGTTGGCCTTCTGCAGCTGTGTGCTGGAACACCCTCAAGGGTGTGACGTTTTGACAGATTGCAACGGCTGTTCTGGGGACAAATTCTTCATCCAGTCTGCCTCTCCTTAGCTGTGTGAAGGAACACCTTTAAGGTGTTCGACGTATTTCCTCTGTGTAAGCAGAAGCTGCTGATCTTTTGGATAACGAGTGTTTGAGGAATCATGGTCCAAAAAGGAAAAAGAGAAAGTAGCAAGGAAGAGTAGGGAAACAACCTGTATTCAACTGTTTCTTCTGTTCACCTCCTTGCCTTTTGGCCTCTGGTGCACATAAAGGATTGACCACTTGGACCCTAAATGGTGGCTTCAAAAGCATGTTGTCTCCTGCTAGCTCTCTTTTCTGCACAATTTCAGTGAATGAGCTTATTTCTAGTGTGTGAATGGATGGCTAGTTGTGACAACTTGGGATAATGTCTCCATTGCTTGAAGGCCATGTTTGGTGTTTCCTTTTGACTACTGGATGATCCAAGGTCTGGGTTTGGTTGAAATATGCCCAGCTATGTTGTTCTTGTGATTCCAGAAGTGTTGAAGTTTTTTCGGTTGCCCATGTTGTCACATCTTCAGAGAATATTTTAAATGCCAGTGGCGGCCTGTGTAGTTTGAGATTTTCTTTGGCTTTCTTTTGTTTCTTCTAGTCTAGTGTGGTCGAACACCTTTCTTCTGTTACCTAGATTCAAGGCTATTGGGGGTTCTTAGCCTACAGATATAGTCTTTGTTTTTGTTTTTGTTCTCTGGGTATCTTACATCCTGGTTGTAATGAGCTTTTTAGCTCATGTTGATGTAATTGGGTACTTAGTACCCAAAGTTTTTTGGTATTAATAGTAACACACTTTTTGGACCGACCAAAATTTTTTTTTGTTATAAAATGGTTTGAGAATAGTTAGAATTTTGTTACACTAACCACCACAATAGTTAATTGACAAATCCACCTAATGTAGTGGTATCATGTTTTGGCAATAAAACAACAGGCTCTTATTAATGGTTTGGCAAACTTCTTCGATAACCAAGTTATACACCTTATTATCAAAATTGATATGTGATCAAGATATGATAATCAGTTCCTTATATCGTTGAAGACCATATAATAACAAGTAAGCTTCTGAAACTACTAGAATTGCTCCATACATTTTTAATTATTTACAAAGGTTGTTCCTTGGTTTATTTACTTCGAACGAGTTACAATTATTGATTTTTTCTCTTGCTGCATTCAATATACAATTTTGTATTTTCACATAATGTGTCAATGTGATGGTACAGTATACAGTGATTGCCACATTATATTATATAAATTAGTTGTGCCGCATTGTGATTTCTCAATTTGTTCCATTAAAAGGGAAGAATATAAGTTTGGTGATTTACCATGTATGAGGAATTTTATAACAAATAAATCTAAGAGAAGGTATGAAAGATATGTTTACCCTACCTATTTATTGCATATGAAAGTTTCTTATTAAGTCTATTGTTTCTACTTCACATGTAGTGTTGAATAAATGTGATATTCCTTTCATATGATGTTTTCTTGTGACATTCAACTTAATTATTATTTTATTCTTTTTAGAAAGTATTGAATATATTAGAATTGTGATAAATATAATTTCTTTTGGAAAATATGTCTAACACTTTAATATAATTTCATTGTAAACTCATGAAAATGAGTGCAAATTTGTAATATTGTGTGTTTTCTATTGAACATTATCTCCACATCGATATAACTCATAAATCCCAATCCCAACTTTTTTTCAAACAATATTTTTACTAATATGCAATGAATTTAGCTTTTATATGCATAACTTGGGTGTGTTTTGAATATGGGCGACACACCTACTTCATATATGTCTATTCACAATTTTCTCTAGAAAATGTCTATTTACAATTTAAATAAAATAACCTTATATTATTTAATTTTATTATAATTACATGTGTTGCGTAGTTTTTTTGTTGGAGTATTTATATTAATGAATAACTAAGAAAAAATTAGATAATTACTTATGTATTCAATGTTTTTAATACTTCTACAATGGAAATATATTTTGTATATTACAATTTTTCATTCATACATTTCATATATTTCATGACTATTATTTTAAATGATTATCCACTTTAAATATTCAAGTATTTATATGATAAACTTAAACTAATACTGATATCATAAAAATGATTAATTTTTTTGTCTTATTCATTATGACATTAACTTCAATCATTGTAACTCACAATACTTACTCCAAAAACTTTCTAACAATATGTATGGTAATACACGATCAAATTAATTTTTATGTACATGAATGGAAATATTCACAATCTGAATAATATACTTTTAACTTTATTGTGAATAAATTTCTTTTTCAAAACCGAGTGTTATTATAATTACTAAAATTATCTATCCAACAAGTAACCAATGTTCACATTTACTCATATTTGAAATATTAAAATATATCTTATTTTTAGTGAAAACAATTTTATATAAATTTACATTTGTTATGTGACACATGCATGTGCACGTGTGTATTTACTAGTATGGAGAAAGAAGCAAAAGTCCCCCCTAAAGAAAGATATGTAGTTCGCTAGGTGATTCTCCCTCAACCACCACTACTACAAAAATGACCTATAACGTCACATACAAAATCGACGCCAAATGATACAACATCAGCTTAAAATGACAACCAATACCTATATGTAAAGGCCGACTGATTTACAAAAGATACGTGTATTATTTCTTCTATAACGTCGGTTGTTTGACAAAACCCCGACGTCCATAATCACCTGTGAAATACAATTTTTCAAGGAAAAACATTTGCCTCCAAAAATTTTCAAATCGGCGTCGGTTGTTTTGTAATGAACCGACGATGAAAGATTCTCTGCTAGACAAAATTCATCGTGTTATTTGTCATCGGTTCGAGAAGACGAACCGATGAGGATGTGTGTTCACGTGATACCCTGTGAAAAACTTTTTTCATATTAGGCGTCAGTTTTAGGTTCCTAACCGACAACTATGGTTGTAACTCAAACAATTTTTTTTTTTGGCATATTTGAATAGACGTCGGTTGTTGTATGTTGAAACTGATGACTAAAATGAACTTAGGTGTCAGTTTCCGAAACAACCGACGACTATGGAAACTTAATAGCACTCGCGTGAAACAAACTCTTTCCCATTCTCTGTTTCATCGTGATTTCACTAGGTCTGGCGATTCCAGCGACTCCGTCCACCGCCACCGTCCCTGTTGGTCCTCCACCACCGATGTCCCTGTTGGTCCTCAACTGTCATCCCTGCTTCTACCTTCTCCTCCAGCTCCCGTCCCTACTGCTAGCTGGTCCTCCACCGCCTGCTGCTAGTTGCTCCTCCAGTCGCCCGCCGTCCCTACTGCTAGCTGCTCCTTCACCACCGTTCCTTCTACTAGTTGCTCCTCCCGCCACCGCCATCGCTGCTAGCTGCTCCTCCAACCACTGTCACTTAGCCACCATCGCTGCTAGCTGCTCCTCCAGCCAGAGCCGCTGCCACCTCTGCCTTCTTCCCTCTGACAAGGTTGGTCTTTCTCTACTTTTTTTGCATTGATTATATTCTTGTGATAAAAATGCATGTAATGTATTTGATTAGAGTTGGAATTATGTATAAATTCTAATATGTTTTTGTCCTAAATCTAATTATATTGTGATGATTGTATGAAAATGCATATATGTAACTATGTATTTTATTGGAATTGAAAATTATTTGTAAACCGTAATATGTTGTGATGAATTGTAATGAGAATGTGATGAATTGTAATGAGATTGTGATGAATTGTAAATACTAAAATTATATTGTTATGATATTGTGATGAATTATAATTATATTGTTAAGAATGGGATAGGTGGTATACATTTATTATATATAAGACCTTAAACCCTAATCTTTTAACCGTAGACCCTAACATATACTTATTTTCTCTTTGATCATATAATGGATAGATCATTCTAGGATTTACTGTTTAGTATTTATTAACAAGCATGATTAAATGATGTTACACAAAACTTAGGATATGAATGATGAAACTAGGATTGTAGGTATAAGAATGACAACATACATGTCTTTATTGGCCTAGAAACCCGTCCAAGATTTACTCTTGGATAGTCCTTGGTTTGAGACTATTCTTGAACACTTAATCTCACTTAGGATGTAAGTGTATAATGTGTATTGGGTTTTCAAGAAAATTTCAGTAGCATTTCCCCATTTGTTCTCTAAGTACATATGTACTGAATGGGATATGTGGTACACATATAAGACCTTAAACCCTAAAATTTTAACCATAAACCCTAATCTTTTAACCCTAGACCCTAATCTTTTAACCCTAAACCCTAATATATACTTGTTTTCTCTTTGATCATAGAATGGATAGATCATGGATGTCCATTCCAAATCACTGCACCCCAGAGTTTATTTCTGGTCTTGATCAGTTTATTAGATTTGCCGAGGAACATAGGAAACAACCTGGAGATAGGTTGTACTGTTCATGTAGTCATTGCAGTAAAAACTTGAAAGCCAGCACCAGTGATGAAATCAAAAGTCATGTCATGTGCAACGGGATTGTACAAGGCTATACAGAATGACACCGACATGGAGAGGTTTCAAACTTGAAATCAGTGGATGTCGATAGCAATTCTTGTGTGGAAGAAGAAATTGCCTCTGATGACGTAGATGTGAACGGACCAGTTCCAATAGACATAGTTGATGTGATGTTGGATAGTTGTGGGGTAGAGCACACCGATCCACCTCCCATGTTTAGAAACATTGTGTATGATGATGAGATACCGTTATACACGGGTTGTACTATGTTTACGAATCTTAGCACTGTGCTGAGATTGTATAATCTGAAAGCTAACAATAGATGGAGCGACAAAAGCTTCACGTCATTGTTGTCTTTGTTGAAAGAAATTCTTCCTGAAGTAAACGAGCTGCCAATCTCAACATACCAGTTAAAGAAATTGTTGTGCCCAATGGGAATGGAGGCCAAGAAGATACACACATGCCCGAATGATTATGTATTATTTTAAAAGGACTATGTAGATTTGAAAGATTGTCCAAAATGTGGTGCGTCAAGGTATAAATTGATGACTTCGAGGGAGTCCAAAACTGGTTCTCCTGCCAAGGTGATGTGGTATCTACCTATAATAACACGGTTTCAACACTTGTTTGCCAATCCGATAGATACAAAAAATTTGAGGTGGCATGCAGATGTTAAGAAAAATAATGATGGGATCCTACGGCATACGTCTGACTCCTCATAGTGGAAGAAGATTGATTTATTGTACCCTAAATTTGGTGAACAAGTCAGGAATCTAAGACTTGGGATTTGTACAGATGGGATGAATCCATACAGGACATTGAGCAGCCAACATAGCACTTGGCCAGTTATACTTGTTATATACAATCTTCCTCCCTAGTTGTGTATGAAAAATAAATATGTTATGTTGTCGTTGTTGATATCGGGCCCAAAACAACCTAGAAATGATATCGACGTCTATGTTGAACCTCTGATTGATGACTTAAAGAAACTCTGGGGTGAAGGTGTGATGACCTATGATGCTTCACGAAGAGAGACATTTCGTTTGCATGCTATGTTGTTTTGCATTGTTAATGACTTTCCAACATATGGGAATTTGTCTGGATATAGTGTCAAAGGATCTAAAGTATGTCCTATATGTGAAGAGAACATTGATTCAATATGACTAAAACATGACAGAAAGACTATATATCTTGGTCATCGAAGGTTTCTTCCAAAATTCCATCCATATCGTAGGTTGTGCAAAGCATTCAATGAACGGAATGAGGAACGGAGTGCACCTCAACTTATACCAGGGGATGTTGTTTATGAAAGAGTAAAAGACTTTGTCAATGAATTTGGTAAGAGATCACAATATACCATGGCCACACCGAGTGACAAATCTTTATTCAAGAAGAAGTCAATATTTTGGGATCTTCCTTATTAGAGTTCTTTGGCAGTCAGACATTGTATCGATGACATGCACGTTGAGAAAAATATCAGTGATAGCGTCATTGGTACTCTATTGAATATACCAAGTAAGACTAAAGATGGGATAAAATCCAGAATAGACCTACGTAAAATGGGAATAAGGACAAAATTAACATAAGTAGTTAGTAGCAATCGGAGAACATACTTACCTCCCACTTGTTACACGTTGTCTAGAAAGGAGAAGAAAGCTTTTTGTGAATGCTTGGTAAATGTTAAGGTGCCACAGGGTTAATCATCCAACATATGTAGATTTGTATCAATGAAAGATCTGAAGTTGATAGGTCTTAAATCTCATGATTGTCACATTCTAATGCAAAAAATATTGCCCGTGGCAATTCAATCTATATTGCCAAAGCATGTAAGGTTTGCAATCACTAGACTTTGTTTCTTTTTCAATAGTATGTGCAGTAACGTTATTGACCCTGATACTCTCGATAAATTGCAAAGAGAAGTGGTTGTTACCCTATGTCAGCTTGAGATGTATTTTCCTCCTTCTTTCTTTGATATCATGGTACATCTTGTTGTCCACTTGACTAGGGAAGTGAAAATGTTGGGACCAATTTTCTTGCATTGGATGTATCCCTTTGAACGATACATGAGCATTTTTAAAGGTAATGTTCAAAACTGTTATCGGCCTGAAGGGAGTATTATTGAGGGTTATGTGGCGAGAGAGGTTATGGATTTTTGCAATGACTTTCTGAGTGGTAATGACACTCCTATTAATGACAAGAATATTGAGGAGTATTCCGACAAAGGAATTTTGGGATCACGGATGAAAGTAATCAGTTGTGAGAAGTTGGAACAAGGTCACTTGTATATTTTACAAAACATTGATGAAGTATGTGTTTATATCGAGGAACATACCAATTTCATCAAGAGACAATATACTCGAGCCAATTCAATGTGGTTTGCTAGAGAGCATAACAAGACATTTATTAAGTGGTTTGAAAATAAAGTCTTACATCAACTATCTCAAACACTAAATAATCTTACTGAAACTATCAAATGCCTCACCTTTAAACTAAAATTGAATGTTATGTCTTATGAAGGGTTTGACATAAATGGATTCTCATACTACACAAAGCATCAAGATGATAAGAGTGTCATCCAAAATAGTGGGGTCACCCTTCAAGCATCTTCATTATTTTTTGCAAGTGCAAATGATAAGAGTCCATGTGAAGCTAAAATGTCATATTACAGTGTCATTGAAGACATATGGGAGTTTGACTATGTAGATTTTAGAATTCTGCTCTTTAAATGTAACTGGGTTGATAACACCAAAGGAGTTATAGTGGATGAATTGAGTTTCATATTAGTGAACTTTGAAAAGATTAGCGAGAAGGGCGAACCATTCATATTGGCATCATATGAGAAACAAGTATTTTATATCGATGATCATGCAAATGATAAATGGTCAGTTGTTCTTCATGGTAAAAGACAGTTCATTGAAGATCCTATAGATGAAGAAGAGTACTATGATAGGTATGATGACTCCATTCCATTCTCAGTTGGGTTGCCAACACCACCAAATATTGAAGCTAATGATGACTTATATGTGCGCGGATATCACAATGAAGGAATGTTAATTGATAAAAGATCGCAATATTAGAGGCATACATGTTTATATTTTTTATATGTTTTATTATCTTCTAGTTATGTCAACTACTAAATGTTTGATTTCAGATGGTTGAGCATGATGACCGTGATGATGATTATCGTGAGGGTGAGGATATCAATGCACCACCTCACAATGTAAGTTTTAAAAATATATCCTATATTTCTATCTATATGTCCATTTATAGCTATATCCTGTAAGTGTGTTTATTTTGTCAAATTTTAGGTTGATGATGTATCCCCTGAAGAACTTGGGGCACTTGATGAGCAGCAAAAAAATTTGAAAAAGTGAGGGGCATCACTATGATGAACAAGTTACTACAACAAAGGGGCAATGGACCCAAACTGGCTATGGATTTTGATCATGCAGGAAATCCAGTTGGAGTGAACCGCAACTCATTTATTTCATATCTTGGGGTTTTTACTCATAGCCATTGTAGTCCTAATGTAGAATCTTGGCATAAAGTACCTAAGGAGAAGAAAGACTTAGTATGGAAGGAACTATGCGTGATTTATTATTATTTGCAATTCTATTTTGTAGATTACTAATTTTTAGGATACTAGTTAATAGCAATTCTATTTTGCAGAGTATATTTGAACTGGATGAAAAGTTGCATCGTAAATGTGTGATGCAACGCTGTGGGAGGGTCCTAAGGAAATATATGACAAATCTCACCCGAGATTACATATGAGATGTTAAGAAGAGGAAGAAGTCAGTCACTGAGCAATGGAACTACCTGGACCCCAATAACTGGGATGAGTTTGTCACCAAAAGAAAAACTGATGAATTCAAGGTATTAAGTGCCAGGCCCAATTTAATTAATATACATTTTTATGTATTCACCTATTCAAGATTAACCTTTAGTGTTACTAACTAAATTAATATACTTACTAACAAGTCTATCATCGATGCTCAAAGAGCAAGGCGTGCACTGAATGTGCATGACCACACGATGGGTCCAAAAGGCTGTGCAGGCGTTCGCCAAAGACTACAGGCTGAGTCTACTGCTCAGTCTACTGCTACTCAGGAGACTGTGGAGTCCTCTACTGTTGCTCCCGCACCTCTACCTCACCATTCTATGTGGATAGTTGGGAGGAAAAACAAGAAAGGAGATATAACCAAGCCCACAACTGCTGAGGCGGCTGCAAAAATGGTAAAATTCAACTCTTAGAGCAATCGATGTTGATTATTATTATGTTTACTTACCAATTTCTATTGATGGCGATTAGCGGGAGCTTCACGACCAGAGGAAGGAAGGCAAGTTCATCCCTGAGGGCACAAGGGATGAATTGATAGTTTCTCTTGGTAACCCATATCATCCTAGATGTGTTAGGGGTGTAGGCGCTAGTGTGGGCAAAAAAGCATTCTTTGGGCCATCACAGCACAAACCTATCCCAAAAGCAGAATTTTTACAAGCTTAGGTAACCTATTCTTTTTTTAGAATGTTATTGCGAAAGGGAATTCAATAATAAGAATCTAGCATTTCTTTTATCCATGTATAGGAAGATGAGTTAATTAATAGGAGAGTCTAGGAAGCACTTGATAAGAGACTCGATGAAGCAATTAGCAAGTAGCAGGCATCTCAGACTACCACTCAGACAGTACCTGTGGCGTACCGCTCTTCTCCTACTACAGAGGTTGGGAGTAATCCTATGGACCCACCACCTAGTACGTCCATTGTAAGTATTTTTATGACATAGTATCTAGTCTTTTGAAGATTATATGTTTATGTATATATGTGTATAACATTCTTTACGTAAATTTGTAGGGGTTGAAGCCATGTCGTCTAAAAAGCAAAGAATTTATCGTTGCAGAGGCTGAGGCTTACCCATCCCTTATAGGGGTCACATTTCATGGGACTCCAGTACCAGATGGTGCGGTTCGTGTGATCCCGATACATGTACTCCCCAATTGGAGGGATCATCCATTGGCATATGCCCACCCATATTCTGAAACGCTTGGTGAAGCAGAAGGCGGAGTGATATTGTGGCCCAATACGAATGTTGTCTATACTGATATTGTATGGTAAATTTACATTATATTAATTTATTAGTGTGTATATATGAGTCAATTGATCTGAAATTATATATACAGGTCAAAAGGAAGAAACCTGCTACATCTCGGCCTCCAACTCCACCTCTTGAAGTACCTAGTTGGCTTCCAATAGACCTATACACCTTGTTAGGTCCTAATTGTAAGGGTATGGCAGTATGGATAGGCGAACATAACCCAAATTGTCCTATAAAAGTTTCTATTCTAGTGGATGTTGTAGGAAAATCATACAATAACAATCTATTTATACAAGATATTTTGGAGTTGTTTCCTTATGATTGGCTGAATACATCTATGATAGAGCTATGGATATGGTGAGATCTTGTTTATACATCCATATACCTAGTTTTATATACGGTGATCTGGTTTCTTATATATTAATGCATACATAATACATGTTTTGCAGCCACTTACACACGATCTGTAAAGATTTTTTATTTTCCCATGTGGGATTTCTAGTTCCATCTTTGATCAGTCTCAAAGATAAAGATCCTTCATCAATTACCTCATACTACTCTATCGCTTTTAATTATTTTGGTACAAAAAAAGTCGGTGATAATAGTTCCATTCAATGTTGAGTAAGTTTTCTTTGCTTATAATTTGGACTTAAGAAAATTACATTTTTATTGTGGATTTTGTATTATTAATTTTTAACTTTCTTACCTCTAGTGGTAGACATTGGGAGTTATTGGTTATTGTCTCCAAGACATTCACTATTTATTATCTAGATCCTGCGGGGAAGGAATTGGACACATTATATGGACACCCAATGAAAAGGCCATTATTCATGTGAGAAATATTTCATATTTTTATATCTGTTAACATATGTTATTACATTACTATTTAATTATGCAATTTAATGTGTTACATTAACATGTAGGGCTTTAAGAGAGGTTATAAAAGATGGAGGAAACATCTCCAAGAAAAATAAACATTTACTAATTTGGGTGAATGTGAAAGTAATTTCCCGACTCCAATGTATATATTATTTATATAAATTGTGCTTGTTTGTATTTTTGAACATTATATATGTTTCAATTTATAGTGTGCTAAACAAGACAATGGTTGGGCATGTGCATACTATGTGATGTGATATATGGACCTAATTATCAAACATGCTACAATTGAAATCGATGCCATACAACATGTATTATATATAGTCTCATTAGATAATATGAAATATATCAATCTTATTATATATTATTAATTATATATATACGTTATTCCCTTTGTAGGTGTTTAATACCAGTGACTTCACTACAAGTGAAAAGTTATTAGATGTACATACTCCCTATATGATGGAAGAATTAGATGATGTAAGAGAACAATGGGCAAAAGCCTTACAAGTAGTGGGAATTTTTTATTATGATTGGAATACTGATGGCGATAATGACAATGATGATAATAATAAAGAATGATATTTCTAAACATTGTTCTTATAATTTTTTTGTGTTTGATGACATGTGAAACTTTTATATATACATGTCTAAATGAATTTTTTTGAATTGTCATATGTTTGAATGTGAAGATGAATACATGAATGTTTCTACATGTGTCTGAATGTGAAAAGAGATGAAATGAATGGAACTGTAGGTTGTTAAATGTGTGTGAAAATGGAGGAAATTTGAAATGGAATTACTGGTTTCTACATGTGTGTGATGAAAAATAATATGAATTAAACGTGCTTATACATGTGTGTGAATCACATGATCATAAATTGTTGTTTATTCTTGTTAATTTTACAGGTTTGTGGCTTGTTGTTGGCTGAAATCAAAGGGTGTTGTAAACCTACAATTCAGAACTGAACTGCAGGTTCTGCATCCTACTGACCATCCGAACAGTGGGCCTGCAAATTGATAAGAAAAAAAATCAGAATATAGGCATCAGTTATTAGTATAAAACCAACTACAAAGCCTTACTACGTCGGTTATTAGTATAACACTAACATCTTTATCCCTTTCTGGGGGCTGATTTTTTTATTCAGGATGGGGTATGGCGTCGGTTATTAATATAAAGCTGACATCTTTAGCAGGGATATAATATCGGTTATCGATATAAACCGACGCCTATGGTGCCCTTGTTGGCACATTTTATTGGTGGCAGGAAGGGTTATGGCATCAGATATGAAACTGACACTGAAAGTGTATACTTTTAGCGGCGCCCACTTGGGCGTCACTTGGAAACTGACGCCAAAAGGCTTATATAACAAACACTAAAGGAAATTTTTGTACTAGTGCACAAACATGACCTCCTTCTCCACTAGAAACATCTATCCCTCCCAACCCACCTTTAAGGGGGATGGAAGTTGAATCAATGGCTTTGATTGTACCTACAGAACAGCCCATAGTGAATGGCTCAGAAACACATGGGCAAGAAAGAGTTACCCCTCACCTGACAATGAAATCAATTAACAAGAGGCTGAAGAAGAAGAACCAACACATAGACAAAGTGACGCCCCTACAACATATAACCAAGAAGAACAGCAAGACGGGGAAAACAATGATATTGCAACCAATAGTGGTGATGAAGTAGTCCCAACTGATCCGATACAACCCAATTTTGAGAACTTTGATAGGAACACTTGCTACGGGTTATCATTTGAGGACCTGAGATTCATCATGAAAGAGTTAAGGCATTAGGAAGATGAAATCTTCACCGACTTTGAATGGGATAGTGTTCAATTCCTCTGGCTAGACCTCTATGAGACCGTCAACATCATGCAGCTTTCCAGTTACTCTTAGTTGATAGATTGGATGACATTTATGTGGCCTTCTATGACATAGTTGGGGGCTTCATTCACAAGAAAGAGTCTAAAAAACTTCAATGATTAATAGATCATCTAAAGTATGATGTACCACATTTTATATTCATCCTCATTCTGTAAATATAAGGGCTCCGACGACTATCTTATATAACAGCTCTAACGCTATGTTCAGCATGAAACGAGCCACCTAACGTAAAAATCTAATAACATCACTAAACATAAAGCAGCCAAAGTGGCTACAAAGATCGTCGAGCTAATATGGATGTTTGGAAGGGGGCTTGCAGATGAAGGATTGAAGTTCGAGAAATCACAATTCTACCACATGAGCCTACAACAGGAACCAGGCTCCAAGTATTGTGGCTTCTACATTCTATTTTGGATGCATATGTTGGCTACTTTTGACCAGAAGGTGGAGTACTATCAAGAATATTATTACCGCCACCTTTGTAGGATAAGTGTGATTAAGATTCACACATCATAATGAGAATTGACTGGATCACAACATTAACTCTCTTTTTCTTAATCAACCTCATTCTTTGACACTGTGAGGACAAGGTGCATGACAAGTTTGGGGGGGGGGTTCTAACAGGTGAGCTTGGAACGTTTGTTGACCCAACCTCCTAATTTTTATGTATTGTCCATTCTATTTCTTACTTGCAAACATTTTTTTATTAAACTTTGCTAAAACCTTAAGTGTTAAATGAAAATTATTTGCCAATGTATATTTTCTTGTCCCTTTAACCAAAAAGGGAAGCTTTCTAGTAAAGAGAAGGCAAATTTTGAATCCAATTTCATTGGACGTTACAACATCCTTACCTTAGAACTTCTTGTCTTCAAGATAATTCTTAGTGTAATCATTCCAAGAGTAATCTTTTGGGCTACTAATTCATATAAATAAAAACTTACTTGACCATGTTTATGCACCACTCTTATCGCAAGATACTACAGGAAGCAAAGAACACTACTATCCTAATATAAATGCTCTGAAATAAGGAGGACCCCACCTAGCGTACTATTGATCGACCACCCAACTCCCCAATATAGGTTGGAAAGTATAAGTGCCAACAATAAATGAAATGTCTACCCCTTCCAGTGCTTAAAATCCCCTCTATAGAATCAAAAAGAGGCATGGCAGCCCACTTTTCTCTGAAAATCATAGTACCTTAAAGCCTTCTGAGCAAGAATGAAAGTCAAGTGTGAATAAAAGCATGTCAGTTGTGTCCAATAATATGTTGAAAGGCTTCATCTAGCCAATGCATGGCTACAGTCAAGAATGTAGATATGTCATACCGAGTAGTGGTGCCTAAAAGCCAAACAATTACCCACATGTCTATTGACGGCTGTCTCACATAACCATCTGAAACTACATCAGAACTAACAGTGTAGTGGCACTTTTTTACAACGGTACTATTGGTTGAGAAACCATAGAAAGATAGGAAACATAAGAAGTTGATGGGGCTCCAAATGTCGCACCAAGAAAAACCCTAAAAGAATAACTCCTAGCTTTTACCAAAAGTAGTGCACTAATTCCCCGCTCTACAAGAGTTGAAGCCGTATTGCAGTGTACTTTAGGATCGAACCCAAAGGACAACCTTTTTAAGAAGTTATAAATATTCAGAAGTGTTAAGAGAAATATTTATCACTGAGAAGTTGATTGATTGATTAAATTAATTTGTTTCCAACAGCAATAGAGATTAAAGAAGTAAATAAATGATAATAAAAAAGACAAGGGCATGAGGTTTCATAGCCAAAGTCTGCATAATTATCCTAACAAGATCTAACTCCTTTATAAAATTTAATAAATTGAGGCCCAGCAAGTACACCCTCATGTGATACATATCATTGCTTGGACTAAATTTTCTTGGAATCGACCAAACTCGGCACCCAAGTTGCTATTTGATACCAATTGGACTCCCTCTCTACGACCAACTATACTTAGTACTTTAGTAGATCATAACCCAATCACCTCACTATCCCTTGCTAACACCTTAGAGGGATAATAAGATCATCCTGGAGTTCTAATCACGCACACAACAACCTGCATATCCATGATTATAACATACATGCAAAGCAAGTTGTCAATTTGCAAGGCAAGGAAATAAACAGAACGATGCTTTATTTAGTAGTAGAATTGTTGATTTTAGATACATGCTAGGATAAAATACAAGTTTGTAGGGCTATCCCCATACCCCATCACAAACATCTACTCGCTCCTGGCCAGAGAGAACAGCATAAAGATAGAAAGAACAACAAAGGGGCCATGATGTCTGGTGTAGGAAGACCAGTCTCTCCACTGTGGTCGTCGCCTCCTGGCTCCTCACTAGGTTTTGCATTGTGCAATGTGGATTCTAATCACCAATCAGAGACCCTTTTGAATGGATGATAAAGGTTCCCTTTTATATATGCATTCTTCGTTGTTGAAACCCTAATGTTGAATACATGTGGTTGAAGGTAGCTAACTGCATGGCTCATACTTGGTCCAACATGTGACATGTGTGGGTTACTCAATTTGAACCTCACGTTCGGTTCTCTAAAAGACTAGTGTGGATCGAACCAGATTAAGTGAATGCTAGGAGTGTGTGCCAAAACTGAAGAATCTAGAAGACTTTGTGTAGAGAGTGGCTCGAGTCGGGTGAGTGGGAAAGCTGTTCGCTTGACTAGGTGGTTGGAAGGTGAAAAATGGAAAGCTTCCAGGATCTTCCTTCCCTAGAGGCATAGCATTATGAGGGATTGATCGTCCATCTAGGCATTGATGTATATTTTTGAATTGTTTTACATAAAAAATATAAAGTGCATTAATGTTTAGGAAAGAGGAGATAATTGCATTTAAGTGAATTATAAAGTTAAAACTAGGAAATAGAAACACAAACAGTCCCTAGAAAGTGAGTAAAATAGTATGCAAATATGGGCATGAATATACTCATCAAAATACCCCAGACTTAATCCTTTTCTTGTTCTGAGGAAAGCAAAATAAGAAGGTGGTCAAAAATTGATACTAGGATCCAGGCTTTCCTCTCCCAATTGAGCATCCTTTATGCCCCCCTTATGTCAAACATAATCAACCGACCTTAGTCCTTTGGGGTCACATAGCCACACTTGGATATCCCTCGATAGGGGCTTGTTTTTCCATTCTATAGACTCCAGAACCTATCATGAATTGACTTCATCTCAATAATACTCTTGATTTGTCTGCACCAATAGAAGGGAACACAAGTTAGGGCTATTTGGCTATTTTGGGAAAAGTTTTGATAAGTCCCATGGGCATGAAAATTTGGATGAATGGGGAGAAAGACATGGCACAAACCTATTTTCCTGGTCTCTCCTCTATTTGACTTGAGATTTTATTTGGGATTTGGTTATTTTATTTGTCTCTCTTCTATTTGACTCGAGACTTTTATTTGGTTGTGGTTACATTGACCGCATGTTTTCTTTTGGTCTCATTGGCCTCTTTTATTTATTCCATGTCTATAGACGAAGATCGAAGGGAGATATATTTATGGAAGGGATGCCACCCTAGACTTAGGGTTTGGCATATAGTGGGAAATGGTTTTTTTGGATGGAGAGGAGATAAGAAATTATGTAAGATGAGTGGAATCAAAAGATTGACGTGTGCTTCTTCATTTTATTTCTACATTGGAATCAGATCATCATATTATATCAGTTAATTCATTTAGTGTAGGGTAAAGAAGTGTTTACAAAGTTTGTTGCAAGTCATATCGGAGGCACGTGTGGCTTGACCTTTCTGACTCATTCTACTTATCATCATTTCCATGAGGAAAGAATGATCAATTGTTGTCACCGGGCCTCATATATGTTCAAGACATGTTTGTTCCTTAAAATTTCCTTTTACATGGGTTATCTCAAGAAAAAAGGAATATTTCATTCATTTATTTCCAATTTTTTCATACATTAAAATGGTCAGTTAGATAAAGGACACAACTCATGAAAAAAAAGATAAAAAGAAAATGGAAAACAAGACATTTGCAAATAAAATATGGAGAAAAATGGTTTGATGATGAGAGTGAAAGGTTAGGGTTGAGGAATTGAATATGATGTACCACCCAACCTCCACCCCAACTTCAAAATTCTTCATGTCCTCAGGCCGATAGAAGTTAAAGATGGAGGGGACTTGATATGAAGGGTGATGGTGTTGTAGATGGAGGGAGTAAATGTGCAAGAGAACATAATAGAGACCCTAAGAATGGGTCCCTCTCCCATTGGTGATGCCCTCACTGGGGTGCCTTCACAGACACCAATTTCCATGATCTTCATTTGGTGGGGGTGAGGGTGGACATGATGGAGCACCTCATCCTCTGCAGCCTGTGTGTAGCCAATGACTTATCTCCAAGGCAATGTCTTATTGGTCATACAGGTAGTTGATTAGAGGATCTAGATCAGATGGGGAAGGCCACGTTGGTGCACCAGGTTCATGAAGTGATCTGCCCAAGGGAAATAAGTGCCCTGGGAGTAATAGGAAACTGGATATCTAGGTCGGATGGTATCTCTCTGGTCGCCGAAGGGACGTGAAGTGAATGTTGAAGCCTGCCATTGAGGTTGTTGTTTGAAGATGCCATCGGTGGTGTCACAAGGGGATGGGAAAGGGTGAAAAGTCGTAATGTCATCATGAAGAATATGTCGATGCATCTGGGCCCTACCCCTCGTCCCTTTCTATAACTGCAAAGAAGAGACTTTTGGGATATCCAAAAAGTTGGTAGTTACAAACCATGCATGTGTTACGCCTATTTTAAAGAGATTGCATGTCAATCATGTCAAGATATTGTGGTATAAAATATTGATGATAAGAATGAGATAAAAGAGGCTATTGTTTCCAAGAAACAATGCTTCTTGTGAAAGATAAAGACATATTTATCAAAGAAAAGGAAATAAATTTTGTCAAGGAAAATAAAAAAGGGCAATCTTCATTATGCCATGTAGCCCACTCTCTGTGTTCTTATCATTTCACTAGATCCCGAGATCTCTTGATATCAAACGGGTGATTGTCTTGAGGAATTAATGGACATATGGGTATTTTCATTATGAGTATATTGCACCACACTGGTTATCCATCAATCAGATTGGGTTGTCAAGGGCATATCCCTCCCCCTTCTCCTTCTCTCTCTCTTTTTCATTTTCAAGTGTTTTTGTGAAAAGAAAAGGAGACTTACATGAAAAATAAAATAAAAATAAAAAGGAATAAAAAAAGGTTGGGTTGCCTCCCATAAAAAGTCTTGGTTTAATGTCGTAGACCCGACCGATTATAAGTGTTACTCACTTAAAGTATGTGAGCAGGGTTCTTGAACCCTTGTCTCTTGAACCTATAGGCCCTGGGTCATTATTAGATTGTGTACATACATTTCTTGGGGTGAGTCCTTATTACCCTGTTTGGCTCCTTGGAGACCTATTTGTTTTGGTTCCAGATTACCTTCTCCCTTGAAAACTTCATTCGAATAGTGAACCTTCTCTAAATTTTCCAGAACATGATATTCAATCGTGTTCTTTCCCAATCAAAGGATGAGTTTTCTGGCTTCAACGTCTACTACCACTCGTAGTGTCTAGGAACAATCTCCTTAAAATGCTTGGGAAGTGATTATCCTCTTTGATCTGCATTACCACAAAATCACATAGGACATAGTTGTCATGCCCTAGCTTCATCGAGATGTCTTAGACTATTCCCAAGGGTTTTGTAATAGATGCATTAGCCAACTGAATAGTCATAGATGTGGGTAGGAGATTGGTGAATACAAAGCATTGGCATAAAGTGTATGGCATGATCGATAGGCTTACACCTAAGTTAGTCAGTCTCTTGTGGAAAGTGTCATCTCCTAAATAGAAGTCTATTCCAAATGCGTCAGGATGTTTTTGCTTCTGGGGCATCTGATTCTAAACTATGTCATAGGTTGTCTGTGCTAGTTTCACGATCTCACATTCCTCGGTCATGTACTTCCTAGGTAGATGGGTCTTGAGATCTTCACACATGGTAGGCATTTTGGCTAGTGCATCGAGGAACGAGATGTCAACATGGAGTTTCTTCATAGTGTCCTTGAATCTTATGAATTTGTCATCCAGCTTGGTCCTCTTAAGCCAGCCTACATATGGTACATGAGGCTTGTACCCAAGTGCTTCAAGTGTCATCGGTGGTGCAACAGTTGAATTCTCATTGATGCTTGGTTGGGCTAACGACATAGGGCAGTCTGATGTATGGACTTCTACTGGACTGACCATCAGATGGTCATTCGAGTGACTTGGGGCCATGAATGGGATGCCTTCATTACCAGTTGTAGGAGTATAGGTTAGAGGTGTGGACTACACATTTCTTGACCTATTCATTACGACATTTAGCTACTCTAGATGCTTGGGATTATTTTCAGGTTAATCAGCAATCATGCCCATTGGGGGTTGTTGACTAGCTACTAAGTGGGTGATTTGAGATTCTAATGCCTTTTGATTGGATGTGGAATTAGTTAATTGAGTTTGCTATCTTTCCATCATCTCCTAAAGTGTCCTCATTGGTTCATGTGTTGGTGTTTCCTTTATTTGTAGTGGTGGGGCTTGATTTGGATTATGATACCGCCACAGCTGCTGGTAGTTCCTGCTAGGAAAATTAAATCTAAAATTTCCCCAATTGCATGGGCCAATATAGTTTAACGATGCTCTATCCTGAGTGGGTTGCGTCAAGGTCTGTTGATTTGGACTCTCGGCTCCAATAGAGTTCTCTTATTGGAAACTAGGGTGGCTACGAGCTTGGTTCAGGTTATAGTACTCTTGCCCTAGAATAGTGTGAATTGATTTCACGTCTCTGGCTTGGGTGACTTTATACTGTTTCTCAGCTTAGTGCTCAAGGAATGCAGCATACAATTGGTGATAATGGATCATGCTCTAATCCACTACATGGTAGAACTCACAGGAAGGTGTTATGATTTGTACTTGAGGCATATGGTTCTTCCTCTCATATGCGTAGAAGATTTTTTCAAGGTTATCCTTCTTGAGTGAGAGAGCTTTCACTCTTTCCAAAATAGATTTGAGTTCTGAATGATCCTCTACAATAGCTACTTTAAGAATTCCCTTGCCCCAGGGTTTGGTCTAGTGAGTCTGATTCTCAGCCACAAGGTTGACTATCTTTAGTATATTTTTGAAGCTCTGTTGCATGAAATTTCCATTAGAGGAAGAATCGGGGAACTTCTTTGTCTCATCATCAACCCCCTAATAAAAAATTTTGATGATTTGATTTTCAGGAATGCCATGGCGTGGGCACTTTCATAGGAGTTTGTTGAACCATTCCCATGCTTCATATAGAGATTCTTTCGGTACTTTATTAAACCTCATGATTTGTCCTTTGATCAAATATGTCATCAAGGGTGGGTAGAATTTCTCTAGAAACTTGTTTTCTAGCACCTCCCATGTCGTGATTGGGTCTCCTCGAAGGGTGTTATACCATTCTCTAGCTTTGTTGGTCAGGAAATATTTGAAGTGTTGGATTCGTATGGCATCATCAGTGGCATTGGATGGCTTCATCATCAAGCAAAGTTTGATGAATTTGACCATATGTTCCCAACAGTCATCTCCAACCCTCCTTGTAATGGTAGAGTTTTGTAGTAGGCTAACCCACTGGGCTTTGATCTCAATTGGGTCACTTGGAGGTTGGATGGGTCAAGTCACCTGGAGGTGGCACGTTCTGCGGCTTGGGTAGCTTCTAAGTCGGTCTTCAATTTGACTTTCACCTTCTCCCTTGCTTCCGCTGTGAGCAATTCTTGTTGGGCTTCAATATTCACTTCAATTCATGCTTGGATAGCTTCTTCCTGATGTGGTTTATTATCACACTAACAAATTCACTCGGGGTTGAAATCCCAAAGTTTTTAACCAAAACCTTGTGCAATAATACCACCTGCAAGCGGACGGGTCTTATCACAGTATAGTTGAGGATTTAATCCCAAGGGACAACATTTTTAAGAATCTTTTACTAGTCGAATCTAGTTGAATCAAGACTAATATTTAGAATACAGGTTTGAGGCTAATTAAACTAAATGCAAGGAAAGTAAAGAGCAGGATTGAAAGTTGATTAAAGATTAATGATGGGGATCATTGCGGTGGTCCCAGGTTTCACCACCACTACTCATGCAAACATATCCAAGCACGCACATCCAGGCTAGATATAACCATCCAAATAGAACTGTTGCGAACCCTCCCAGAGGTATGTTTAGTTTCATGTAAGCATCACCTTAGGCATCGGATTTCTCATCACCGTCTGGATCATGCACTTACGGTTCTGAAGATACAGAAGCCCAACTGTAGCTGTGACCCTTTGTTAGGATGTTTAGGCACACAGAAGTATCATCATGGGCTAGATGGCTCGTCCCCTCACAGATCATACACTTACGACCTCAGGGAATCCCATCTGATTTCTCATCAGGGAGTCAACTGCGTTAATCGACATTCAAGTCCTACATATTGGAGTTCTTGCAACATAGGAACGAACAAGATAAATGCAAGAAGGTGATCAATCCACAAGCACACATCGACGATTAACAACGAAATGAAAAGTTATATACATTCCATGGAATATTTAATGAAAAGACATATAACTATGGGCAGTGGAGCTAGTCCCTGCACCCCAGTGAAAAGAAACTACTCGCTCATGATGCGATAAACAAGAAGAACAAGAGAGAGAGAGAGAAGATTCTGCCATGAGCATGGTGAAGAAGATGATCATAGCTCGGTGGAGAAATGGTCTTCTATACAATGTCAGGGCAGATCTGGATGAGGAGGGAAGAACACCATGGCAGACGGGGCAGATATTCTCTATCCACCTTCTCTCTCTTATCATGGTCCTTGCTCGCAGTAGGAGGAGCAACTTGTGGACGTGATGGCGGTGTAGGCACGACGTGGATGCAACAGATCTAGATCTGGATGGAGTGGCTTGCAGATCTGGGTTTCCACCTCAGATCTGGATGAATGGGGGTGCAAGACCACTACGGAGGTAGGCTCTTGGGTATGGGGATCATCTCCTTAGTCTCAGGGTAGACCTGCAGCCTAACGACGTCTGGAGAGGATGCCTAAATGACTAGGGGTCGAGTTCTATTTATAGGCATGCTGGGCACCGCCTTACTTTTGCGATTGCGGTAGTTTGCAATAGATCGCGGTTGTTAGGTCGTGATTGTTTGATCATGATTCTTCTCTGCCCTTTTTGGTCATAGTTGTTCTTCCTCTGGTCGCGGTTTTAATAGAAGTGAAGGGAGGTGGTTGCGGTCTGGCAGTGGCTCCATCTTCTTGGTGATGGAGTCACGGTGTTGTTGTTGTTTTAGCATGGGCAGAGGCGTTGAGGTGGCAGATCGTTTGGTCACGGCCTCTCTGCTGTTGTGACCTCAGTCGAAGTCTGCTGTGATGGTGTTGAGTGGCTAACTAATTGATCACAGTCTGCATATGGCGGCTAGGGTAGAGAGTGACAATGGTTGCGGTTAAGCCAACCGTTGGCGTGGTGTTGAGTGCATGGGAGAGCTGGTCATGGTCTGTTGGATGGCTGAGGGAAAGAGATGGGGTCGTGATTATGTAGGAGTGTGAGGGAAAATGTGGACATCTGTCCTCGGTGTTGGTGGTTGAGGAACCGCGGGTGCAGAGGAGTCACGGTCTCGTGGAGAAAAGGATGGAAACCGCGGTCGCGGTATGGCGAGGGGAACCACGGTCATAGTTAGTTTAGGTTAGCGGGTCACAGTTTTGGAAGGGTAGCAGATCCGCGGGTCATTGTGTGTGGATGAGGGTAGGAGGTGGAGGCTATCAGGTGGTCACAGTTTTTAGCAGGAGGACTGGTTGTGGTTCTTGAAGATGACCATGGTCGCGATCGGGAGTGGTCGCGGTTTTGGGTAGTAGAGGGTGGTCGAGATCCCGTGAGGGGATGAGGGAAAGATCATGGATAGTTGTCCGCAGTTATGGCAAGCTGGGTTAGTGGGGAAGGAAGGGGAGTCGCTGCTGCTGACTAGGCTAGCCAAGGCCCCAAATAGAGTCTTGGGCCAAGAAGATCAGGCCCAATACCTAAAATGACCTGCACAAAAGTGCAAAAATCCATTAAAAATAGGGACAATTCCGATCAAACCAAGACAAGTCAAATATTAGAAGATATGGTCAACAAACGCGAGAATGCAAGAAAAATTGGGCCAGACGAGGCGACGGAACCCTGATGAATGCACATTCATCAAAACACACCAAACTTAAACGTTTCTCATCCTTGAGTAACAAAAAATCTAAAATAGTTGCCAAATGAATACTTTCAACTCCCATGACTGTCTCATCTTCTCATCACATTTGTTTCTTTTTTGCTTTGTATGGCTGCACATCTCAACTTCCTGAGATCACTGAACACACATCTTTCCATATCTTCATACCTGAGTTTGTTTCCCAACATCACTTCCTCTCCAATTTTCCCAACATCAAGCATGTCAAAGAGTTTTGTAAGAGTCCAGAGACACCCGCAGAACAACAAGTGTGCACCTGATCCGACACTAGTGTTTTTAAAGGTATTAGGAAAAAGTAGGCATTCCTTTTGCCAGTAGGTGGAAAAAGGAGTGAATGGGGGTATTGAAGGAAGAATTAAATCTCTCCTCTATTTGACTCAAGATTTTTATGATGTGGTTGCAATTTCATTGACTGCAATCCTTATTATTATTTTTTGTGCAAATCTCTCCTCTATTCGACTCGAGATTGCATTTTTGTGTGCACATTGGCATCTTTTCTTGGTGAGATGCCCCTATTACATAACGAGGGGTATGGAAGAGGTCAATAAAGAGAGGGAGGGTGTGGCACCCAAAACTTAGGGTTTGACACTAAATTGGCTATTTTTGTTTCCTTTTTAATGGATGAAGGGGTAAGAAGATGATGGAAGAAGTGTAGAAGAGAGTTCAGATCAGAATGTAACTTGATTTACAATTCAGTGCATCGGGTTGTTCTCCTTATCATACTCTGCTCAAATAATGACTTGATGTGGATCCGATGGAGATTTCATGCTATTGTTCCACTATTCACTTAGGAAGTACAATGTGTTTGATCCCTATCAGTTCGACAGAAGCTTACCATATTTCTTGAAAATCATGATGATAGAAATCATAAGCTTCACAAGGTAATTTCAAGAAATTGGCTATTTTCAGAAAGTGTCCCTCTTAAGGTTTTGCTTTGAATAAGGAGGGTGAAATGATTCAAAATTGCATGGAAAAATAGGATTTCCGGCTAGGTAATTTCTTAGATTGAAATGAAAGCGTCAAAACTTCATCAAGTTTCTATACAAACTACTTTGAAAACTTCAAAATTTTGAAAATTTTTGAAAAAAATTGCTCAAATTTGCAACGATGAAATCTTAAGTCTGAAATAGATAGGAGTGGGTGGAAAGTAAAGTACATACCACCCACCCTCCACCATGAACTTAGAAATTTGCTCGTCTCAAGCAAACTCTAAATCTATGATGGAGGGGAAAATTTGTGTTGGTTGGTCCACTAGATGTGGTTGCATTCCTTTCAGTGATGTGTCCTCCATCTAAAATTTCAAGAATGAAGATTATCATAACTTAAGATTGCATATTGTGATGCATTGTCTAAAACTAAAATTCAAAGTAAAAATCTAAGGTAAGGGTCGGGTTGCCTCCTGACAAGCGCCTTTGTTTTATGTCATTAGCTTGACTTGATTCCTTCAATTTTTTGGTAGATATGTTGGTTTGGAAAGATCTAGCAAAGTACCAGCATGCATGTCGGTAGTGGTGAAATATATTTTCACGCGTTAGCCATTTGTCACAAAATCTCCTGAATTCTCACTCCATAAAGTGAATGCACCATGTGGATAGATGCTCTTGATAATGTATGGTCCAGACCATCGATAATGGAGTTTCCCTAGGAATAATCTCAGTCTTGAGTTGAACAGTAGAACTTGGTCTCCCACTTGAATGTCCTTCCTCTTCACATGACCATCATGCCATAACTTTGTGCGTTCTTTATAGATTATGGCATTCTCATAATTGTCATTCAGAGTTCTTCCAGCTCCTGAAGTTATAAAATCCTGGCTTGACCAGCTTTCTTCATGTCAAAATTTAGCTGTTTGATTACCCACCGAGCTTTGTGTTTGAGTTCTACAGGTAGGTGACATGAGTTTCCATAGACGAGTCTGAAGGGTATCATTCCAAGAGGAGTCTTAAAAGAAGTTTGGTAGGCCCACAAGGCATCATTGATTTTCACTGACCAATCCTTTCGGTTGTGGTCTATTGTCTTTTCTAAGATAGCTTTGAGTTGATGGTTTGAAACCTCTACCTACCCACTTGTTTGTGGATGGTAGGGGGAAGCTACCTTGTGTGTTACACCATATCTTCTTAGCAACGCTTCAAAGCTTCTTTCCAAAAAATGAGAACCTCCGTCAGATGTTACAGTGCGTGGGACTCCAAAATGGGGAAATATAATGTCTTTGAACATTTTGATGACATGTTTCAAATCGCTAGTGACTATCGGTATGGCCTCTACTCATTTAGAAACATAATCTATCGCGACTAGAATGTAGAAAAATCCATGCGAGTATGGGAATGGGCCCATGTAGTCCACTCCCCAAACATCAAAAATCTCTACTTCCTACCATAGCTTAAGTGGCATCTCATTTCTTTTCGTAATGTTACCCATTCTCTGACACTTGTCACATGATAGAAAAAAGTTGTAGGCATCTCTGGATATGTTTGGCCAAAAGAAACCACATTGCAAAACCTTCAAAGCAATTTTCTTAGAACTCATATGGCCTCCAACTGGGCCTGATTATCATTGCTATAAAACAAGTTGGGGTTCTTCCTCAGCGATACAACGTCTGTAGAGACCATCAGCACAAAGCTTGAAGAGGTGCAGTTCATCCCAGTGATATTACCTCACATCATGCATGAATTTCTTTAGTGCATTTCTGGTACATTCAGGGTGGGTGACACCAGCGGTGAGGTAGTTCACATAGTCCGAGTACCAAGGAGTAGCTTCTGAGACTTTCATGAGTTGGTCATCTGGAAGAGAGTCATTAATTGGGATCTTTTCAGTATCCAAGGTATGGATACGACTCAAGTGGTCAGCCACACCATTCTCTGTTCTTTTCTTATCTCTTATCTCCAGCTCAAATTCTTGTAAGAGGAGAATCCATCTGATCAACCTGGGTTTTGCATCTTTCTTTTTTAGGAGGTAACGAATAGCAGCATGATCTGTATAAACAACGACCTTTGAACCAATGAGGTAGGATCTGAACTTGTCAAAGGCATACACAATTTCTAAGAGTTCATTCTTGGTAGTTTCATAATTCCTCTGAGCTTCGTCAAGGGTCTTCGATGCATAGTAAATGACATGATGTTTCTTCTATGTGCATTGGCCTAAAATGGCACCAACTGCGTAATTATTGGCATCACATATTATTTCAAATGGGTGTCCCCAATATAGAGCTCGGATGATAGGAGTTGTTGTAAGAGCATGCTTCAGGTTGTTGAAACTCTTGATGCATTCTTCATCAAAATGGAAATCAACATCCTTTAGTAACAAGTTGGTCATATACTTGGTTATCTTGGAGAAATCTTTGATACACCTTATGTAAAAGCATGCATGACCAATGAACATGCAAACCTCTCTTACATTGGTTGGTATAGAGAGTTTGGAAATCACTTCAATCTTCACCTTGTCCACTTCAATTCCTAGACTACTGACCCTATGGACAAGGACTATGCCTTATTTTACCATAAAGTGACACTTCTCCCAATTTAGCACTAGATGTGCTTCTTTGAAATGCTTGAGGACCAGGGAGAGGTGTTTCAGGCATGAGTCATATGAATCCCCATATACAGAAAAAGCATCATTAAAAACTTCCATAATAGTTTCGGTAAGACCAGCAAATATGGCTGCCATGCAGCGTTGGAAGGTTGCAGGCGCATTGCATAGCCTGAATGGCATCCTTCTGAAGGCATATGTTCCAAAGGGGCAGGTGAAGGTTGTCTTCTCTTGGTCATCTGGATGTATAGGAATTTGATAAAATCCAGAGTAACCATCGAGATAGAAGAAATATTCTTGGTGAGCCAGTCGCTCTAGAACTTGGTCTAGAAAAGGCATCAGGAAGTGATCCTTACGAGTTGCCTTATTCATCCTGTAATCGATACACATCCTCCACCTGGTAACTGTTCGAGTGGGGATGAGTTCATTATCTTCATTCCGTATCACAGTAGTGCCACCTTTCTTTGGGAAAACATGTACAAGTCTCACCCATGGCGAGTCATATATAGGATAGATGATCCTCGTAGTGAGCAATTTAAGAATTTCAAGGTAGACTACTTTCTTCATATTTGGATTAAGCTTTCATTGATGTTTGATAGTCGTCTTGTGGTCTTCCACCATTGGGATTTTATGCATGCAAAATGCTTGACTGACCCTGGTGAGATCACTCATTTTGTAGCCGATAGCTTTCCTCCTTTCTTTTAATTCTTTTAGGAGTTTATCTTCTTGTTCGGTCGTTAGATCAGAATTTATAATAACTAGGCAGACCTTGAGATCATCCAGAAACACGTACTTTAGTCCCTTAGGTAGGGGCTTCATTTCATGAGCTTCTAGTTTCTCACATAGGTCTTTAGCTACATTCACAGCCTTGAGTTCCTCAAATTTAGCTTCAGGATCTTCTTCGACATCATTAAGTTGAAGAACGCAATCTTTCACTTCTTCATTAATGGAGTTGTCAGCAGATGGGTTTGTTAGAGACACTTCTAAAGGATCATCTTGTTCATAATCCTCTTGTGTAAGGAGTGACATTTGCTCTATGCAATCAATAAAGTAGACTTCTTCTTGCATTCTTGGTCTTCACATACTTTTGAAAACTTTGAACTTGAGAGTTTCTTTACCTAGTCTGGGTAGCAAGGTCCCTACTTCTACATCAATCAGATCTCTCACAGTGTCAAGGAGTGGATGCCAAAGATAAGAGGGTATCTGGCATCTTCTTTTATGTCCATGATGACAAAGTCGCACGGGACATAAGAGTTTTTTCCTACCTTGACTGGGACATCCTCGATGATTCCCAAAGGGAGAGTCATAGAATTGTCAGCAAGTTGTATGGTCATGCTAGTTGGAAGCATTTCTACAAACCCTAGCCTCTTGCAAAGGCTAAGTGGCATGATAGAGATGCTAGCTGCAAGATCAACCAATCCCTTCATACATGAAGAGTCACCGATATGGCATGAAATCCCAAAGGATCTTGGGTCTTTCTACTTCTTGGGCATCTTGCTCTGAATGATATCGAAAGTGGTTGTTGCTAACTTAACTGTCTTGTATTCTTCAGTTATATACTTCCTTGTGAGGATAGACTTCAAGTACTTCATCCAAGCTGGTATCTCAGCCAGAGCATCAAGAAAGGGTATATCAACATGAAGCTTCTTCATAGCTTCCTTGAACTTGTTGAATCGAGTATCAAGCTTTGTCTGCTTCAAATGAGCTGGGAAAGGAGGAAGAGGCTTGTACACTGGCACCTCTGACTTAGGTGTTTCTTCAGATTCAGTAACAATAGGTTCTTTTGAACTTACTCTATCTGTCTAGTTGGCGGTTGGTGGTTCCTTCAGTTGAGATTCATGTACTGTAGAGTCTTGGGCAATCACAAGATCATCATCGTCCGTAACGACCATGGGTGTCTTGATAGGAGGATCATAATAGTCTTTTCTAGACCTGGTAGTGACAACCTTCAGTTGCTCAGGTTGCTTAGGATTGTTCTCTGGTTGGCCAGCAAAAGCTCCAGCAGGTGGCTTACGGCTAGCTGATAGTTGAGCTAGTTGAGATTCAATAGCCTTCTGATGGGCTTGTTGGTTCTCTATCATAGTCTGTTGTGACTGCAACATCTTCTCAATGGATGAGAGTTTGTCATTAGGAGTAATGGGACTGGCTTGCGATCCTTGTTGTTGATAAGAAACTTGGTTGGGATTCTAGAACTGAGAATTTTCTGATAATTGTTGTAGTTTCTATTCTGGAAGTTACCTCTAAAGTTCCCTTGATTCCCGAAATTTTGTTGTTGGTTATACTGGAATCCTGGTGGGCCTCATTATTGATTATTTGAACCAAGTTGTCATGAGTTTTCTACTCTTGAAGGATTTCCATATTGAAAATCTGGATGGTTCCTATTCTAATTCAGATTATAATACCCCTGACTAGGGATAGTGTTGACAACATTCAGATTTTTCATTTGACCATTATCTCCTTGGGCACAAGTATTGCCCCGAACAACATCATATAGGATATTACATGCTAGAATAGAATGATTGGTGCCTTTACATACTTCATAGAACAGTGAAGCTGACTTGACTTGTTCTTGTTGTCAAGGGGGCGAACGTCTTCTTTCATAGGCGGTAAAAGATGATTCAAGTTGGTCTTACTTGGCTACTAGAAGCTTAAGAGATTTGGCGATAGACTTGTACTCAGGAGTAGCTTCTGCCATATAAACCTTCAACACTCCGTTACTTACGGGTCTACCCTAGTTGGCTTGATTTTTAGCTCCAAGGGTGACAACCTTCCATGCGCTATCATAGCTTTGACGCATGAAGTTTACCCCAGATGAGGAGTCTAAGAACTTCTTGATATCATCATCCACACCCCTATAAAAGATTTTGATGAGTTGATTCTTAGGAATGCCATGGTGTAGACACTTGCGTAGGAGCTCTTTGTATCTTTCCCTTGCTTCTACAAGGGTTTCACCAGGGACCTGAGTGAATTGTGTTATCTGGCCCCTAATTTCATAGGTGAGAGGAGGATAGAATTTTTCTAGGAAGATATTTTGAAGGTACTCCCAGGTGGTGATGGGTTCACATTGCAAAGAGTTGTACCAGCTCATGGCTCTGTCAGCAAGAGAGTATTTGAAAAGACGGAGCATGATGGCATCATCTATGACTCCATTTTGCTTTGTCATAGCACATAGATCTATAAACCTCAGAAGATGTTCTTGACTATCTTCTCCTTGCTTACCATAGAAAGGACTATTCTGAAGTAGTGTAACCCAATGTGCCCTGATCTCAAAATTTAGAGCATTGATGGGAGGAGGTTGCACTGGGTGATGAACGTCAGTAGCTTTTGGGATTGAGAACTCCCTAAGGTCTTTTTGTAACTCAACTTGTCGAGCCGCCGCTTGAGCTGCTTGGATTTCTTCTTGAACTGCAACTTGGGCTTCTTGCTTAAGCCTTTCTCTTTGTGCATTAAGGGCTTGAGCTACCCTTCAGGATATTTCCTCCTCTTGTGCCATCCTAGCTTGTTTCTCTCTACTCTGACGATGAAAGGTTCTTTCTATTTCAGGGTCAAAGCTAGCAGCAAGGCCAGAACTGTTCAAGCGGTGCATACACTAGTCTTTGGGGGTACCTAGGTTGGAAATATCTTCTGGGAGTAAGATGGGCGGAGTAGAAACAGATTCAAGTAGATGCTAGATTGTATCAAAATTAAAAGCAAAATCCTAAATTAGCCTTAATAGAACTAGATTCAACTAGATGATTTTGTTGTCTCCGACAACGGTGCCAGAATTTGACGTGGTTTATTATCGCACTAACAAATTCACTTGGGGTTGAAATCCCAGAGTTTTTAACTAAAACCTTATGCAATAATACCACCCGCAATCGGATGGGTCTTATCACAATATAGTTGAGGATCAAATTCCAAGGGACAACGTTTTTAAGAATCTTTTAATAGTCAAATGTAGTTGAATCAAGACTAATATTTAGTACAAATGTTTGAGGTTAATTAAACTAAATGTGAGGAAAGTAAAGAGAAGGATTAAAATTTGATTAAAGATTAATGATGGGGATCACTGGGGTCGTCCCGGGTTTCACCACCACTACTCATGCAAAAATATCCAAGCACGGACATCCAGTCTAGATATAACCTTCCAAATAGAACTGATGTGAACCCTCCCAGAGGGATGTTTAGATTCAGGTAAGCATCACCTTAGGCATCAAATTTCTCATCACCATCCAGATCATGCACTTATGGTTTCAAAGATACAGAAACCCAACTGAAGTTGTGACCCTCCATTAGGATGTTTAGGCACACAGAAGCATCATCGTGGGCTAGATGGCTCGTCCCCTCACGGATCATACACTTACGACCTCAGGGAATCCCATCTGATTTCTCATTAGGGAGTCAACCGCATGAATCAACATTCAAATCCTACATATTGAAGTTCTCACAACATAGGAACGAATAAGATAAATGCAAGAAGGTGATCAATCCACAAGCACACATCGACGATTAACAATGAAATGAAAAGTTATATACATGCCATGGAATGTTTAATGAAAAGACATATAAGCATGGGCAGCAGGGCTAGTCCCTGCACCCCAGTGAAAGGAAACTACTCGCTCATGATGTGAGAAACAAGAAGAACAAGAGAGAGAGAAGATTTCGCCATGAGCATAGTGAAGAAGATGATCGTAGCTTGGTGGAGAAACGATCTTCTATACAACTTCGGGGAAGATCTGGATGAGGAGGGAAGAACACCATGACAGGCGGGGTAGATCTTCTCTCTCTTTTCATGGTCCTTGCTCACAGCAGGAGGAGCATCTCATGGACATGATGGCATCTTAGGCATGATCTGGATGCAACAAATCTAGATCCGGATCTAGATCTGGATGGAGCGGCTTGCAGATCTGGGTTTCCACCTCAGATCTAGATGAACGGGGGTGCAAGACCACCATGAGGTAGACTCCTGGCTATGGGGATCATCTCCTTAGGACCAGGGCAGACCTATAGCCTAATGATGTCTGGAGAGGATGCCCAAATGACTGGGGGTCGAGTTCTATTTATAGGCAAGTTGGGCACCGCCTTACTTTCGCGATCATGGTAGTTTGCATCAGATCGCGGTTGTTAGGTCGCAATTGTTTGATCGTGATTCTTCTCTGCCCTTTTTGGTCATGGTTGTCCTTCCTCTAGTCGTGGTTTTGACAAAAGTGAAGGGAGGTGGTGGTGGTGTGGCAGCGGCTTGATCTGCTTAGTGATGGAGTCGTGGTGCTGCTGATGTGTTAGTGTGGGAAGAGGAGGAGAGGTGGTAGATCATTTGGTCATGACCTCTCTGCTGTTGTGACCTCAGTCAAGATCTATTGTGATGGTGATGAGTGGCTAACGGATTGATTGTGGTCTGCATATGGCATCTAGGGCAGAGAGCGACAATGGTCGCGGTTAAGCCAACAGTGGGTGCAGTGTTGAGTGCATGGGAGAGCTGGTCGCGGTCTGTTGGATAGCTGAGGGAAAAAGAGGGGGGTTGTGATTATGTAGGGGTGTGAGGAAAAATTTGGACAGATGTCTACGGTGTTGGTGGTTGAGGAACCATGGGTGCAGAGGAGTCGTGATCTCATGGAGAAAAGGATGGAAACCACGGTCGTAGTATGGCAAGGGGAACCGCGGTCGCAGTTAGTTTAGGTCAGCAGGTCATGGTTTTAGAAGGGTAGTAGATCCGCGGGTCATTGTGTGTGGATGAGGCTAGGAGGTGGAGGCTATCAGGTGGTCACAATTGTTAGTAGGAGGATTGTTCGTGGTTCTTGAAGATGACCACAGTCGCGATCGGGAGTGGTCGCGATTTTGGGTAGTAGAGGGTGGTCGCGATCCCGTGAGGGGATGAGAGATTGTGGATAGTTGTCTTCAGTTACGGCAAGCTGGGTTAGTGGGGAAGGAAGGAGAGCCATTGTTGCTGACCAGGCTAGCCAAGGCCCCAAATAGAGTCATGGGCTAAGAAGATCAGGCCCAATGCCCAAAATGACCTGCACAAAAGTGCAAAAATCCAATAAAAATAGGGACAATTCTGATCAAACCAAGACAAGTCAAATATTAGAAGATATGGTCAATGAACGCGAGAATGCAAGCAAAACTGGGCCAAACGAGGCGACGGAACCCTGATGAATGCATATTCATCACTTCCATAGCCTTTGCGTCTACCATGGTTTTCTCTTTGCAAAGTATTTTGAGAGTTCTCTCGATTTTAAGATAGAATAGTAATCCCAAGACAAGACGTTTGGATCTTCGCATATACTAGGAGTACCTAAAAAGAGGCAGAATGGTCGTAAGTTGATATTTTGAGTTCTAGAAGATTTTTAATAATGTCAAGCACAAAAATAAAAACCCTAATTACACTTATACTTCTAAAAATTATTGAACTATCGTAGTCCCCAACAATGGTGCCAATTTTTGATGGGGCTCCAAATGTTGCACCAAGAAAAACCCTAATAGAATAACTCCTAGCTTTAACCAAAAGAAGTGCACTAGTTCCCCACTCCACAAGAGTGAAAGCCTTATTGTAGTATACTTTAGGATCAAATCCAAAGGACAACCTTTTTAAGCAGTTATATATATTCAAAACTATTAAGAGAAATATTTATATCAACAAGTTGATTGGTTGATTAAACTTATTTGTTGCCATTAGCAGCACATATTAAAGAAGTAAATAAATGATGGGTATGGTTTTGCAGCCAAAGCCTACATAATTATCCTAAAAAGATCTAACTTCTTGATAGCAATTTAATAAATAGATGCTTAGGTATTGCACCCTCAGGGATACAAATTGTTTCTTGGATTAAACTCGCATGGAACCAACCAAACTTGACACCCAAATTTCTATTCATCCCAACTGGACTCCCTCACAATGACCGACCATCCTCAGCATGTTAGTAGATCATAACCTAATCACCTCACTATCCCGTGTTGACACCTCAGGGGGGGGGGGGTAATAAGATTGTCTTGAAGTTGTAATCATGCTCATAGAAACCAACATATCCATGATTATAACATACATGCAAAACAAGTTGTCAATTTACAAGTCAAGGAAATAAGCAGAACAATACTTCATTTAGCAGTAGTATAGTTGATTTTAGATACAAACTAGAATAAAATATGGGTTGTTGGGGCTAGTCCCCATGCCTAGAACAAACATCTACTCACTCATGGTGAGAGAAAATAGAAGAAAGATAGAAAGAACAATGGAGGGGGCCATGACGCCTGGTGTAGGAAGACCAATCTCTCCACTAGGACTGCCGCCTCCTTGCTCACTAGGGTTTGCATTGTGCAATGTGGCTTCCAATCACCGATCAGAGACCCTTTTGAATGGAAGATAAGGGTTCCCTTTTATTGATACATTCCTTGCTGTTGAAACCCTAATGTTGAATACTTGTGGTAGAAGGCAGCTAATTGCATGGCTTGTACTCAGTCCAACAGGAGACTCACATGGGTTACTCAATTTGTAACTTGTGTCTAGTTCTCTGGAAAACCAGTGTGGATCAAAATAGATTAGGCTGAATGCTAGGAGTGTGCATCAGAACTCAAGAATCTGGAAGACTCTAGGTAGAGAGAGTGGCTCAAGTCGGACAAGTGGCGAAGTTGGTTGCTTGACTAGTCATTGGAAGGTGAACAATCAAAAGCTTTCAGGACCTTCCTTCCTTTGAGGTGTAGCATCCTGAGGACTCGATCGTCCATCTAGACATTGATATATATTTTTGACTAGTTTTGCATAAAAAATATATAAAGTGCATTAAAGTTTAGGAAAGAGGAGATAATTGCATTTAAGTGAATGATAAAGTAATACTAGGAAATAGAAACAATAGCCTGTAAAAAGCGAGTAAAACAATATGCAAAGGTGGGTATGAATATACTCATCAACAGTCTTAGCCCACCTTTGTAGCTTTAGCTAGGTCCACCCAAAAAAATAAAGGTTGGGTGTGATAGAAAACTCTATGGAATTTTTCATAAGTAAGGATTCAAAATGAGGTTGGGTGAATTTCATGAAGGAGACACACCTCCTAGGAAAAATATATGCCACACATATGAGGTGATGCAACTTTAGACTGAAGGGGGGAAATTGGGAATATAGTAAAGTCCAATCTATTCTGTAGAGATCTTGACCTAAGGATGATATTAATCATGGTTAACAAGTAGATGAAACACTAAAAAACAAAGCCCTAATATTTTCTCGATGCCTTGATTCTATCTATAGCTTGAGGACAAGATAGACTCTAAGTTTGGTGGGGTTGATAACATACAATTTTGTGGATATGTTATGCCTAATTTTATGCTTGATTTCCCCTAGTTATGTAAAGCACCCTTACTTCCTTATATATTTTTTCTCATAATTACCAATTATACCTTGGTTAGAAGATAATCACTCATTAATATACAGATAGCTTACTAGCCCATGGTTCCCACATCCTATGGAGATCACCCACAATGCCAGATTTAAGGAAGTGTTACGACTAACCAACCATCAGTTTCCAAACTGATGGCTCACAACAATATTGGAGAACTACCATCAACTGGAACAGTCTAGCCATAAGTTGTCAGATCCAATGGTGAGTCAGGTATCCAGTCAGGATAGGCATTGGTTGTCACAACCGATGGGTTTCCTAGGTCCCACATAATGCCTATCGATGTTATGCCAGCCGAATAAATAGATGGTATAGTCAATCGATGATCAACCATTGGTTCTGGAACTTCAGTACAAGGATCAAAGTCCATTGTCTCTAGCCAGCAACCATCATTCGTAGACCTATTGTCTTGGCTACATTCACAAACCAATGGCCTCACTAGACAATAGTCATTCAAGACCATTGATGTGTGCCCTGAGGCACATGCTCAGACTTGTGGTGCAAATAAAGCATACCAACTAGAGTGCCTTAAACACTGGACTAGGCCTATATATAGAAGATCTCATGCTACAAAGAAGGGGTCATGGAAAGTAGGAGACAATGAAGCACTTCTGAAAAGATACCCCACCATTGACCTATGCAATCCACCATTCATTTATGGTCTCTAAGAATGAGAGTCCAAGTGGTCGGCAAACCTTAACCTTCTCTAAGAATTTCCAGACTTCTTCTTTAAGAGAAGGAAGGACAAGGGCAACCATCTTCAATGTCAAGGCCAGATTTAGATTGAAGAAGCCTTCCATTGACCTTGACCATCTGTGGTAATGTTGGTGTATCCCCCTTCTTCTTCTCTGAATTTTTCCACTTCCCTTCATCACCTTCATTCTATTTCGTCTTCCACCTCCATATCTCATTATAGTTGTAAATTTGTAATACCACTCACCACTATGAGTGGCTAAACATATATCTTAGGTTGGGAGTAGCCACTAAGGCTCTCACAACGTGTAAAATACTCATATCCACTGAATATATGCTCTTAGCAATGTTTATCTCAATACTCTTGGTCTTAATACTTCACTTGTACGATTAGCTATCATCTTGTGTTGCTGGATTGTAAGTGCCTCAAAACAGTAACCTATATCTAAGTGTTATGGAGTTTCATGAATGCATGATAATGTTTAAATGCTTAAGCTAATGATCATTTGGTTGTTTTGTGACTGTTTGTTTGCCATCTCGGAGAGAGACAACCTTATAATCTAGATCTAATGTAAGCTCAAGAGAGGATGGAATATACACTAATTAAGATTTCTTGTAAACCTACTAAGGATATACAATGGGTGTGAGTATTGCATGTTGGTGAGAGATCTTAGATGGTAATGCCCAATCCAAGTTTCCCATCCATACTTGATACCTTATCTTTTGACTTTCTTATTGCTCTACTAAACTTATTGGTTTGTTTTCTTTCTTGTTGTTGAAGTACTAGCATTCCATAAGGGACACAAACTTTATCTCACTCTTTGGTTGGTGTAACTAAGATAAGGCCCTAAAATTTTTAACACATACTACCCTTGTCCATGTGGATCGACCATGATTTAATACATTGGACCCCATGTTATTCTTGCGATGGCCTGAGTGTCAGGTTATAAATTTGAAAGTCTAATTACTCTAGATCCACACAGTTTCAACGTGTGATTTATGTAGATCACATACATACAATGATCAAGCATAAATAATGTTACATGTGCATATAACTACACATGATGATATATGAATCACAAAGGATTGCTAGCAAGAGAAGAAACACAATACTTATCATCCAATATGATTTGTCAAAGAAACCCCAACATATATACTATAAAACTAAATTATAAAAGTTATATATCCCTAGATAGTTTGAGGCGTACCACTCAAACTACTACATGACAACTATTAAGTGGCAATTAGCCCCTTGTAGGATCTATGATGACCATAATCCTAAAGATCTCTTCCTTTTGGTAGTATGAGTGGCAAACTATAGCGGCTCATACACCCAAACTATCAAAATCAACCTGGTCCATCTTGGGTACACATGCCACGACACCAAAACTAGGTATAAACCCTCAAATTTGAGTTATGACTGCATTCTCTCTCTATCAAATAAAATCGTAGACATTGCCTCAAGATCTATCTAAAACAATGAAATTGGTATGATAGAGATATACTCTCCCTACACCTGCAAATACTCAATAGTATACGACTCTGAGTTTTTTTTTATTACTCATTTCACTATTCAGAAAGTTCTGACATGGAGATAGTTCGATGATCATAGGACACTACATGATTATGGTTCATGTTTGACACACATCCTGGAGCAATTTCTCTGGATGGGGCCCAGTCACAGGGTAATTTTGCATGCCAGTTTGGATGGGAGTGGTTAGAACAATAAATGTGTGGTAGTAATGAGAGAAAAGAGAAAAAGGAGGAGAGAAATTTGTATGGCATATAACTTTCAATCCGTAGTGTATTTTTTGACAAAATAAAACCATTAGACTCGTTATAAAAATATAATCCAACAAGACTAATGTTGATATATTTTAGAGAAATAATATGGTGCATAAAATTCATGTGTGTGCTATGATGATGATGATGATGATGATGATGATTATGGTGGTGGTGGTGGTGGTGGTGGTGGTGATGGTGATGGTGATGGTGATGGTGATGGTGATGGTGATGGTGATGGTGATGGTGATGGTGATGGTGATGGTGATGGTGATGGTGATGGTGATGGTGATTACAATGACGATGATGATGATGATGACGATGACGACGACGACGACGATGATGATGGTGATGACCATGATGATGAAGATGATGATAATGATGATGATGATGATGATGGTTGTGACAAGCCACCTCAAAAAAGCGATATTACTCAAAACCAAATCACAATCGATCACTAATAACCACATAACTAAAAAGAGGGATAATTTAAACCAAACTAAACATCTCATACATGTGCAAGAATATTTACATGAGGTTCCAACACCTTGAATAATAATTTACAAGTCTTAGGTAACTTTACATCTGTCTAGTGGCCACCTCCACAACATGTATACAAAAGCATTTCTAGATATAGATTTGTCATTCATCCAAGATACAACCTCAACCATTCTCTATAACCTTCGAATCAAGATGCCAAGGATATACCTTCCCGACCCCCGCATATACTCAATAGTATGCGACTCTGAGTTTCCTTTATGGAATAGTCATTTGCTAACCGGAAAGTTCAGACACTGGAATAGATCTATGGCATAGGGCATTACATGATTCGGGTTTCACTTGATTAGTTATTGCCCATTAGGTGAGTTTTAGGCTGCATCAATCGAGTTACACATAAACCCTAAATAATTCCTACTAAAGTATTGTTGTATAGAAACTTGAGAAGATATAAAATGTATGAAACATGTTCTTTATCACAATATGATTGGGTATTAGTCCATTGTCAATTCATGAAAATGATTATCTCCATTTAGGGTATTTCACAGCCCACAAGCCATTAAGGCCAAACAAAATATATTCTCTTGTAAGCACATTGTTATCACTTGAGACTTTTATAAAATTTATCATATCAAAATGAACTTATCATTTCAAGCTTAGAAGAAGTATGCATCAAACATATGAGTCATGTCATTATCAAGAGAAACATAAAAGAATTACTCTAACATTATGAATATAACATTCACTATCTCAATTATCAATTAGGGTATTAAACCGTCATTGTTCATCCATTTGGTAAAAGGTGTATATTAGATTAGTATTACCTAATAGCACCTATAGATGACCCATCGGTTAATTTGTTATACCTAGACAATGCATCGAATCATTGAGTAACTTAGTGAGATTTCCATGTCCTTAACTTCAACATTACCATTGGATAATGGTTCACAACCCATCACATTATGAGTATCACACTCAAACATCAAATCATGTTCCTCAAACACATTCCATTAACTCTTGAGCTTCATTGAAGCCATTGGATTCAAGGTAGACATAACCATTGAATCATATAAAAGGACCATCACTTTCAAGACTTAGAGAGGCCATCAATTATTCCATGGTCTCAGTAAAGGACATTGGTTTATTAGCTAAGTGAGACCATCATTTTATTAGTGTATATAGGTGAACCGTCAGTTCTTTGCTTATAAGAAAAGACCATTGAATCATTTCTATACTCAGTCAAAATGTTTAGAGTCTTATACTTAACCTACCATCGATTCTTTGACATACTTAAACAAGAAAAGGACCATCAGATCTTTGTTATATTTAACCAAAAGAAAAACCATTGGATCCTTTGGAGTCTTAATCAAAGCTCAGTTCATGCATCTATCATGCCCATCGATTCTTGGAAGTACATAGCCACACTATTGTAATGACTTAACCAAAAACCAATTTTGTCAAGTGTACCCATCAGTTTATGAGAGGGTACATGTAAGACCATTGGTTCTTTACTTAACCCTAGATTCATCTAAGTGGAATCATCGGTTCATTGCTTAAGTAAGGTCAATAGTATTCACACTAAGTAGAGCCATTGTTTTATTATCCTAAACTAGGCCCATCAGATTAGGTGATAGGAATCACCATCATTTCTTTACTTACTAAAATCAGCAAAACACATACTAGATAAACCATTGGTGCTTTCACTATAATAGAAATCAGATCAATTTCTTTTAAACATTACCATTATTTCTTCTTCTTCTTCTTCATGGCCAACAATTCTTATCCATGAAAGAATAGAGTATATACATATCACCAAGAGCTAGATAAAATCATACAAACTACTTTCGACGTATGAAAAATAGCTCACAAAGATCATCTTTCTATTATATCAACTATGTTCAAAGATATGAAATATATCAAATAGAGAAAGCTATAAAATGAGATGAAGGTTATATACCTCGCCTCTAGATTGGTTTTGAATATCCAATAGCAAGATATCTCAAAGGAAGAAGATTAAACCCTAACTTGTACGCCCAAGCTCCAAAACAACCTCTTCCTCAAGATCAAAGTGAAACTAGGGCAAAGGAAGAAGAAAAGAAGTTCTTTAACCACATATGCATATACTTCCATCAAGAGAAACTATGGCTTCATACATGGAACAAGGAAGGAGAGAAAGAATAGCAATAAACAAGGTAGAAAGGAAGAACTTACTCGGCTAGGTCAAGAGCTAGGTTAAGAACCTTTGAAATCCTAAGGTTTCTTGATCAAAACTCTAAAGAAACTTGCATGCAGGTTCCGCCAAAGCTCTGCCCTTTAGGAGCTTCCCTTTTCCACCATCAAGAATCAAAGATATGAAATTCTCTATTACATAAGGAAGAGGGAGGTGCAAAAAGTTTGTTTGTGAAGGAAGGAAGGGGTGTATATGCTTTAGATGAGAGGGAAGATAGGTTGAGATATCAATACATGTATGCCATTTGTCAACAAGACAAAATTCATCCTTATCCATGCATGAAAATAAGCCATCCGATATTTACCTAGGTTTCCCATTGATTATTGCCTTAGAGAACTCATCAAGGTGGGTCATCAATGAACCATCAATTCTTTTCACAATACTTAGCCATTTCACCAAAATTGACCATCCATTGGAACATTTACTTCAACTAGTGCATCCATCGGTTCTAAGGTATCAAGGTCAATTCATAGGATTGTCAACTACAAGGATAACACTTCAAATATTTCCTTCACTAGGTGATACCATCGAATCTTTCACATTCTTAGAAAAATCATCAACTTAGGTGAAAACCCAAGATTTCCAACATATCAAGGGAAGATCAACAAACTGATGATGCATCTAGGCGTTTATAGATGCAAACATATCAAAAATTATGAAGGGTGTTATGATGCACAACATTAATGTATAAAAATTACAAATAAAACCCTAGAATTTGGTAAGTTGCATAAAAGCCCTTATAAGTGCATAAATTGCAAAACTTGAACAAACATTGTCCAAATTGGACTAAACTTGAAGCATAGCTTCATCTCATGATATCATATCATGGATTATAGTTTGATTAAGAAATTAAAATTCCAATTAAGTTAATCAAGAATGCTTACCATAAATTTAGGTCAGGGGTCTTGCAACCATAAACCCCTAACATGGATTTTGCCCCTGAAAATCCTTAAACAAACAAAAACATGTACTTTTTGTGCATCTCATACTCTAATTTACATGTGGCTTCCTCTACACCATGGTGATGACATAACACTTTCACTAAGTCTATATACTTCTTTCTCAGGTTCTGCACTCACTTATCTAGGATCAACATAGGACCTAAACATAAGAATCGTCCTCCTCCAACTCAACCTCCACTGGTTGTATCGTCTGTTTTGTGTTGGGGTGACACTTCCTAAGCATAAAGATATGGAAAAATTTATGCAACTAGTGGAATTTTGGCGGTAACTCTAACATGTATGCCACCTTCCCAACACATGCCAAGATAGGGTATGGTCCTATAAACCTAGGAGCCAACTTACTTTCTTACCAAACCTCAACACACCTTTCCAATGGGAAACCTTGAGATACACGTGGTCTCAACTTGGAACTATAGCGGTTTGTGGAGGTTTCAACATACGACTTTTGTCTATCCTGAGATGCCTTTAACTGTTCTTGAATCACTTTGATTTTCTCAGAAGTCTGTTGGACTAACTCAGAAACCAAAAGTTAATACTCACCTACCTCATACCAACAAAGGGGTGACCAACAACGTCTCCCATACAAGGCTTCATATGGTGCCATATTTATACTTCTCTGATAGTTGTTGTTGTATGCAAACTCAGATGGATGTCCCAAAAGCCAAGAAATTATAGAAAACATGCCCTTAAAAGTTGTGGGTTAATGTACAAATTTATGTTAATGCCTTTATACTACAATGGATAGTCCTTTCAGACTAACCATCAGTCTATGGGTGAAAAGTTGTGCTGATTCTCAACTATGTTCCCAAATTTGTATGCAAATGTTCCCAAAACGTACTTATGAATTGAGGACGTCTGTCAGATATTATGGTAATTGGGATACCATGTAGATAGACTATATTATCAATATAAATTTTTGCCAACTCTTCTATTGTATAAGTTTTCTTGATCGAAAGAAAGTGAGTTGACTTTGTCAACCTGACAACTATTAGCCAAAATGGAATCATGACCTTTGGTTGTCCTTGGGAGACCAGCCACAAAGTGCATGGTTATGTGATCCCATTTCCACTATGGTATTGGCAAAGATTGTAATGTCCGTACATGATTCTAATGATCTTCCTTGACTTTCTGACATATTGGATATTTGGCAGCAAACTCTACCACATCCTGCTTTAGGCATGGTCACCAATACAAATCATTTAGATTATATTACATCTTGGTACCGTTAGGATGCATCGCGTACATTGAGAAATTATCCTCCTAAGGTACCATCTCCCTTAGGCCATCAACATCTAGAACCACTATTCTGTTGTGGAAACAAACTGTCCCATCATCTAACTCATGAAACCCATCATCCTTCCCACTACCAAACTCTATTCTGATATTTTGTATCATAGTATCACCCTTCTATGCATCTTTGATCTATTGTATCAGAATCAACTTGACTTGCAATTGTGCTAACAATCATGCCAACAACGATACTTTCAACTGTACATTCATATGTTGCAAAGATACTATCATATCCCATTTGTGACACACCATGAAATATAACTATGCTTTATCTATAGATGATGATGAAGATGACTTTCTACTTAGAGCATCATCCACCACATTCGCCTTCCCTGGATGGTAGTCCATAGTGTAGTCATAATCTTTGATCAGCTCCATCCATCTTCTCTGCCTCATGTTCAGCTCTTGTTTTGAGAAGATATACTATAGAGTCTTGTGCTCAGTGAAGATCTAATACTTATCTCCATACAAATAGTGTCTCCAAATCTTCAAGGCAAGGACCACTGCTACTAACTCTAGGTCATGTGTCAGATAGTTCTCCTCGTATTTCTTAAGTGTCATGAAGTAAAAGAAATCACATTCTTGTCTTGCATTAGCATGCATCCCAAGACATTCTTTGAAGCATCACAGAAAACTATATAACCATTTCCTTGCTCTGGCAGCACTAACCCCAGATCGCTTGTCAATTTCTCCTTTAGTGACTGTAAGGATCATTGACACTTGTCATCCCAAACAAAACAAATGCCCTTCCTAGTCAACTTGGTTAGGGGTAACACCAGGTGCTAAAATTCTTAATCAACCTCATGTAATAACATGCCAACTGTAAAAAGATTCAAATTTTAGTCACTATTTTAGGATGCTCTGATTCCATCACATACTCTACTTTCTTCAGATCTATGCAAATGCCTATAGATATGACATGACCAAGGAAAGACACCCCCGTCAACAAGAATTCACATTTGCTGAATTTGGCATATAATCGATGTTGCCTTAACAACTCCAATACTTGGCAAAGATGTTGCTCATGTTGCTGAGTGTTCCTAGAGTATATGAAAATATCATCTATGAACATTACTATAAACTGATCTAGACATTGTCTGAACACTATGTTCATCAAGTCCGTGAAATGTTTTGGTGCATTGGTTAGCCAAAATGGAAAAACCACAAACTCTTAGTGAATATACCTAGTCCTAAAAGCAGTCTTAGGTATGTCATCTCTCTTGATCCACAACTGGTGATAACTCAACCTCAAGTCAATTTTAGAGAACACTATAGAACCTCTCAACTGATCAAATAGATCATCAATCCTTTTATTTTGGAAGTAAGGTAAATATATTCCAAAGGTCGTAGCAATGCTACCGGTTACAAAGACATGACATCTACATCAAAAAGGACGCGGTGTACAAAAACCCATCCAGCAACGTAAAGCAGGGTTATATACAAAATCCCCAATATACTCTTGCCCTCACGGGAACCCCTTTAATGAGGTTTTTCTTTGCATGTATATGATGTGTGAGTTCAGCAGCAATCTTTTTCATCAGCTCACTTTCACAGCGAGAAGCATGAGAATGTGCTCTATTGTTTCTCTCCTCCCATATGTAGTAGCAAAAAGTAGCAAAGCACAGCCCAACGAACTACAGGCTTCTCTTGGTGTTCATATTCACATTCATCCAAAGGATGACCTCCTCCAGATTGCTATTGTGATTTGGTCCCCAAGTGTTCTTCAAGCAAATAGTGGACCATAACATCTTGGCGTAGCTACAAGCAATGAACAAGTGCTTGTGATCTTCATTCTCTCTTTTGCACAAAGTGTATGTGTTGTTCACTTGGATGCCCCAAGACAGGAGCCGATCCAAGGTAGGCAGCTTCCCCATCATTGCTCTGTACACAGTAGTACTCCATTTGGGGCAGTGGTTCGCTCCATAAAGCACCTTAGCCCAGCTAACGTCTGGCATATGTCCTCTATTGATCCAAGGTTTGATATGTGTATTGACATAGCCCACCAAACCTTGATCACCAATAGCATACAGGTGTCCGACCTTGGCCCAGCTGCGGCACAGGTTACTCTACACCCGAGAGGAATGTTGATCAATGCCATTAGGAATAGATCCATACCTTACAGTCATCCACCGGGACCACACATTATCCCTATCAATGAGAAATCTGTTGAGTCTCTTCAATTGGCATTCAGTGATGATGTCAGCATGCTTCTTTATGTTCAGACCCCCTTTGGCGTACGGGTGAGCCATGACATCCCACGAGACCCCATGGCCCTTACCACCCCATATGAATATGCCTATGATCTTCCACATATCCTCAGCCACCCTACATGGAACATCTCACACCTCACCCTAAAACCTCACAAGGCTCTGCAAAACGGATCTAACCAGCACCAGCCTACCTGCAAGCACCAAGGTGCTACTCCAGCTATCAACCTTCGACCTTAGTCTATCTAAACAAGGAATGTAATCTTTTGAAAACCCCCTCCCTCCTTTTATAGGGGCCCTCAGGTATCTAGTAGGTAACCGACCACCTTCAACTATCTAGTAGATCATCAATCCTTGGCAATATATACTTGTTCTTTATTGTAACCTTGTTCAACTATCGAGAATCTATGCATAACCTCGTACAACTATCCTTCTTTTTCAGAAAAAGCACTAGAGCACCCCAAAGCAAAGTTCTTGGTTTTATGAAATCCTTCTCTAGCAACTCTTCCAACTATTTCTTCAACTCATGCATCTTAGTTGGTGCCATTATATAGGTGTCTGAGCTATAGGTTGTGTTGAAGAAACTAGATTGATCTCAAAATCAATCTCTCTAAAAGGTGGAACACTAGGAAACTCTTCTAGAAAGATATCCTCAAAATCTTATACTATATGTACCTCCTAGATACTAGGACTCCTAATGTTGGTATCCACAACATGTGTCAAGAAATCCATACACCATTGTCTTGTTAACTTTTCTTCTATCACATCCGACACTAAATATGTAGGAAAAATCTTCCTATCTACTTGGAAAATCTAAGAATTATCTTCATCGCAAAATATAGAAACTTTAGAACTATAGTCCAACACGAACTTATACTTCCCCAAGGTATCCATCCCTAGTATCACATCAAATACCTACATGCCAAGTGGCATAAGATCCACTTGAATATTGTGTCCTGAGAAAGCTAATTCAAGATGGACATACTTCCCGCAACTCAGCGGAACCAACTAAAGGTGTTTCTAGCAAGAAACTATTAGACCTGCTACAAACATGCAAATTACAACTATTTATCACCTCTCTGATGATAAATGGGTGTGTCACACTCGGGTCAACTAAAATAGATACAAAAGAAGAAGAAGATAAGTCATAATGAAAGAGTTCCATCTGACATGTCATGACCCATGGATTCACCACTCCTTCTAGATGATTCATGGCATACAATCTAGTCATCGTATGTTTTGATACTCATCTTTTTCCAGTCATGGTAGATGACCTCATATGTGATGTTTGACCACACCCTCTACCACCACCGCTATTGTACTATTGTTGTTGTGGGCCTTGTTGGCTTTGCTTCAGCAATTGTGTCACTTCCTCGACCTTCATAGGACAAGACCACCTCACGTGCCCTACTTTTCCACACTTGAAACATGTCTTCGACTCATATTTCAGCCTAGATGACCCCTATCACTAAAATAGATATTGCATTGGTTGCTCTGGTCAATAGAAAGATGTGACCTATCCCTTTACTAGGGGACCACTGGGACTGTACTCGTGATCTCTGCTCAGAAAAAGTCAACCTCTACTATGACTGTGGTGCTAAGAATCTCAACTTCTTGAAGCCTCTATATGATTTTCCTTAGAACTGTGTTGGTCTCTTCCTAGCATTGCCTTCACACTTCTCAAGAGAAAACCTTTCAATCCTCCATACAAATTCCACTAAGGTAGAGAACCTTCCCATGTTCTCCAAAGTTGATGTTGTTGTAGACAATTCATAACTCAGACCCTTCTCAAACCTCTAGATCCTCTCCTTTTCTAATGTTGCCATGTGAGAGAAAAACCTCAACAATTTAATAAACCTTGCTTCATAGTCATTGATAAACATCAACCCTTGATGCAACCTCTCAAATTGCACTATCTCCTCATCTAGATATGTCTCAGGGAATTAGAGGCATACAAATTTTGATCAAAAATATTCCCAACTCACAAAAAATCATAGTCTCTTCTCTTCTTCTATGACCCACCAACTGCCAAAACTTCCCTTCAGGAGGTAAACATCATGCTTCACCTTGTCCTCATCTAGGATGTTCAAGATCTTAAATGCCTTTTCTAACTCAGTTATCCACATATCAATGTTTGTTGGGTTTGTTGTACCTGCATACTCAGTAGCTCCTACGTACTTTAACCTCTCAAAGGTCTTCCCCAAACATTGAGATTAGGAATGGCTACCCTAGGTTGTGGTGCATGTGCCTTATCTACTAAGTGCATAATCATCATCATAAGTTGTCCAAAAATGGATCAGAAAGCCATATTAGCCATAGCTACATGGTTAAATGGAGGTGGTGCAGGCTGATCTGGTCTCGTATGAGGTGTTTTTCCTTTCTGTACCAACTTCCTAACCGCCCTTTGGCACCTCATAGATACTCTCAGCATTTTCTTCACATTCTTTAGACATATCTACATAAGCATAATCTATGATCAGATATGTCATATTGTGTAGGAACAGACACAAATCTATAGTCATATGTCCTTATAGACTCAATAAAACTTAGGCTCTGATACCACTAAATGTGACAAGCTGCCACACAAAAGTGGGATGACTCAAAACCAAATCAAAATTGACCACTAATCGCCACATCATTAAAAATAAGGATGATTTAAACCATATTAAACATCTCATACATGTGTGAGAATATTTACATGAAGGTCCAACACCTTGCATAATAATTTAAAAGCCTTGGGTAATGTTACACATGTCTAGTGGCCACCGCCACAATATGTATACAAAAGCATATCTACATACAGATATATCAAGCAAAAATATCGGCATAAAGCCAAAACTCGAGCCGATACATTTCTTCTAGAATACATCCTTACCCAAACTTGAGAGTACAATGACGACTCTAGGACTATCTACATAACTAGACAACCTTTTTCTCCTACTGATTTGTAGGATGCTCTTCCTCATTATCACAGGTCTGACATCATGGATGATGATCACCTAAAAATATGCCGTGACCCACGAGGTGAGACACATGTCCCAGTGAGAGATATAACTCTCAACAATAGTTTCATCTTACATCAAGTTATTTAATTAAACAAGCCAGGAGAGAGTATTAAAAACTTAATAGAATTTAGCATGATTTTAAAGAATAGATAAATATATCACCATTTAAATAGTTAATTTCTCTTACCACAATATATGTCATCTTGACATTATAAGAAACAAGGCAAGAGTTATCATCCAATGTGAAGTGTTGTATGATCTTAGAAGATATGCTACTTGATTGTATTATATATTTTATTAAGCCTTGGAAGTTTGAGGCATACCACTCAACTTCCATCTGACCACTATAGAGTGTAATCAGTACCATACAAGATCTCAGAGAGTCATAATCCTAAGATCTCATCCCCTTGGTCAGTACAAGTTTGTCGCAGAAATATAATAATCAAGTTGTAATCAGTCTAGTCCATCCTGGGCATATAGGCTACAACAATAGAAACTAGGGTATTCAAAACCCATCATCTGAGGTATAACCATAGTTTTCCTCAATCATATATTATATACAAATTCATTCATTTGAGATACATTCTCAACCATTCTCCATAACCTTGGATAACATTAGAATACAACATTCACTATCTTTATTATGAATTATGGTATTAAACCATCATTGATAATCCATTTGGTAAAAGGTGTATGTTGGATTAGTATTACTTAATAAACACCTATAGTTGACCAATTAATTCATTTTTTATACCTAGGAAATCCATCGAATGATTGAGTTACTTACTGAGATTCCCATGTACTTTGATTAAACATTACCATTGGATAATGGTTCACAACTCATCGGATTGTGAGTAACACACTCAACCATCAGATCATGCTCCTTAAACACAATCCATTAAGTCTTGAACTTAGCTCGAAGCCATCGAATTCAAGGTAGCCCTAACCATTGAATCATATTAAAGAGCCATTGGATCTTTAGGACTAGTGAGGCCATTGTATTCTAGACCTAGAGAGGCCATTGATTCTTTCATGGTCTCAATAAAGGACATTAATATATTATCAAAGTGAAACCATTATTTGATTAGTGTGCATAGGTGAACCATTAGTTATTTTCTTATAAGAAAAGACCAAGGGAACATTTCTATACTTAGTCAAAATGTCCATAGTCTTATACTTAAACTACCATCAGTTATTTGAGGTACTTAACCAAGAAAAGGACCATCAGATCTTTGTTATATGTAACCAAAAGAAAATCGTCAGATCCTTTGGAGTCTTGATCAAAGATCAATTCATGCATCTATCATGCCCATCAACTCTTGGACGTAGATATCCATAGTAGGATCATTGGATTATTGTAATGACTTAACAAAAAATCAGTTGTGTTAAGTTTACCCATCGGTTTATGAGAGGGTACATGTAAGACCACCAATTCCTTACTTAACCCTAGATTTCTCTAAGTGGAAATCGGTTCATTGCTTAAGTAAGGAAAATAGTCTCCACACCAAGTAGATACATCATTTTCTTATCCTAAACTAGGCCCATGGATTAGGTGATAGAAATCACCATCATTTCTTTACTTAGTGATATCAGCAAAACACAGACTAGATAAACCATCAATTCCTTCACTACAATAGAAATCAGATCTATTTCTTTTAAACATTGCCATCATTTCTTTTTCTCCATGGCCAATAGTTCTTATTCATGAAATAATAGAGTATATGCATATGATCAAGATCTAGATAACATCATACAAACTACTTTGCACATATGAAAAAAATCTCACAAAGATCATCATTCCATTACATCAACTATGTGCAAAGATATGAACTATATGAAATAAGGTAATCTCAAGCTAAAAAATGAGATGAAAGTTGTATAACTCACCTCTAGATAGGTTATGAAGATCCAACATAAAGATATCTTAAAAGAAGAATATAAAACCCTAACTTGCATGCCCAATCTCCAAAGCAACTTATTTCCTCAAGATCAAGGTGAAACTAGGGCAGAGGAAGAATAAAAGAAGTTCTTTAACCACATCTGCATATCCTTCCATCAAGAGAAACTAGGACTTTTTCCATGGAATAAGGAAGGATAGAAAGAACAAAAAAACAAGGTAGAAAGAAAGAACTTACTCGGCAGGTCAAGAGCTAGGTCAAGAATCTTTAAAACCCTAAGGTTTTTTATCAAAACCCTATAGCGACTTGAATGCAAGCTCCACCAATGTTACACCCTTAAAAAGATTCCCTTCCCTGACTTCAAGCATCTAGGAGATGAGATTCTTTACTACACAAGGAAGAGGGATGTGCAAAAAGTTTGTTTGTGAATGAAGGAAGGGGTATATATGCTTTAGATGAGAGAGAAGATAGGTTGAGATATTAACACATGTATGACATGTGTCAAAAAGAAGAAATCATTCCTTATCCATGCATGAAGATAAGACATTGGATCTTTACCTAAGTTTACCATCTATTCTTGCCTAGAGAACTCATCAAGGTGGGTCATCGATGAACCCATTAATTTGTTTCATTATACTTAGCCATTTCACCAAAATTGACTATCCATCGGATCATTTACTTCAACTAGTGCATCAATCTGTTCTAAGTTATCAAGGACAAGTCATAGGATCCTCAACTACAAGGATAAACATGTGGGTCTTTCCTTCACTAGGTGATATCATTGAATCTTTCACATACTTAGAAAAATCATCAACATAATTAGGTGAAAACCCTAGATTTCCAACATATCAAGGGAAGATCAACAAACCGATGATACATCTAGGTATTTATAAATGCAACCATATTAAAAATTATGAAGAGTATTATGATACACAACATGTATGTATGAAAATTATAGATTAAAGCATAGAATTGGGTAAATTTCATAAAAGCCCTTATAAGTGCATAAATTGCAAAACTTGATCAAATAGTGTCCAAATTGGACCAAACTTCGAAAATAGATTGCATATCATGATATCAAATTATGGATTATAGTTTAATTAATAAATTAAGCATCCAATTAAGTTAATGAAGCATGCTTACCATAAAGTTAGGTTAGGGGCCTTACAATGATGATGATGAGGAGGAGGAGGAAGATGATGATGAGGAGGAAGAGGAGGAGGAGGAGGAAGATGATGATGATGATGATGATGATGATGATGATGATGATGATGATGATGATGATGATGATGATGATGATGATGATGATGATGATGATGATGATGATGATGATGATGATGATGATGATGATGATGATGATGATGATGATGATGATGATGATGATGATGATGATGATGATGATGATGATGATGATGATGATGATGATGATGATGATGATGATGATGATGATGATGATGATGATGATGATGATGATGATGATGATGATGATGATGATGATGATGATGATGATGATGATGATGATGATGATGATGATGATGATGATGATGATGATGATGATGATGATGATGATGATGATGATGATGATGATGATGATGATGATGATGATGATGATGATGATGATGATGATGATGATGATGATGATGATGATGATGATGATGATGATGACGACGATGATGATGATGACAATAACAATGATGATGACAATGACAATGATGATGATGACGATGATAATGATTATGATGACGACAATGACGGTGACTGATGACAGTGCACTGACAAGTAGGCACTTTATAACAATAATTAGGTTCAAACATGTATGAACTGGGTGCATTCAAGTTTAAATTGAATGTAAATTGGGCTCAAGTCGGATTGGGTACATTCAAGTTTAAACGAGGTGGTTGGATTGACCGTGAGTGTGATACATGTCAAATTGGATGCAATACATGCACTTCTCTCCTCCTCCATTCTTCCCTCCTCACTCATTTTATTACATTTTTACTTCTCTCCTCTCACCTATATACCCCTTTTATTTCCCTCTATTTTTATTATTTTTTCAAAATATGTTAATATTGATCTTGTTGGAAAGTACTTTTTCAAAAAACTCATTACGGATAAAAAGTTATCAGCAAAACAAAAAATAAACATTAAAAAATAAAAATATTGTTTAAGATGGAGAAAGTGAATGGGGGAGGGGGGACCATACTGGTTGGCAAGGGGCGGTTTTACCTGCGCATCAAATGAGCATATACCCCTCCCCCCTCCCCCAGGGTGGGAATATCATCGACTAGTAAAACAAAATACCCTCTGATTGAAGAACACATTTCATTTGTTTGTAAGGCTATTAAGCCATGCATTGACCAAAATATAAGGCATAACTACCAACTAAATCTATTTACATAGGCAATTGGTACCCTCATGCAACAAAATCCAAAAGGATCCAAAAGAATGAGTTTTTACAAGGTTCTAAGAACACCATGTAACGAAATAAGAGTACGTTAATTATTTTTAGACCGCAGAAATGGACAAATTGTACAAACGTCTGCAATTTACATAAAATTGCATAATTAGAGAAAAATACGTCAAAATTGGTTCAAATTTCAAACATAGTTTTATAAACTTGTATAAAATCATATTACAAAGTTAACTTATGAAACTAAGACCCAATTAACTTAAACAATTACATTTATGTATTAAACAAGGTGGGGGTCTTGTACAATAGATTCTAGTTCAAAACAAGACGTGTGCAGTTGGTAAACAACCTGTGGGGGCCTAGGTATATCCAATATCCCTTCTATGTCTTTCAAATGTCGACATTCTACTTCTATGATGGATCTATTGAATAATAGTTTTGTTATAAAAATATATATATATATATATATTTAAATTGTGCCCCCTTACTCCAAAATCCTATAGTGGTAAAGAATCGATGTCTTTTGCTTTTAGTGCCAAATTGGATTTTGAAACGTAAATGATTTGTTGGATGAATAATATGCATTTGTATCCATGTTGATCACCAACTATTATAATATATATATATATATATATATATATATATATAGAGAGAGAGAGAGAGAGAGAGAGTCAGGCTATAATACACTCGAGTGTACATATTGTATGCTACACTCAAGTGGTGTTTTCATATCAAGATTTTTTTTGCAACATGTAAACCATTGATCTTCATTGTCATACTATAATTAGGTTGCATGAAAATTTTGAGCTCATTTGGATGAGTATAAGCCACGCATCTGAGGGCAACAAAATAGATGCATGAAACTAATTTGAAATGTATAATTTTTGTGGTGTTCATAACATGACCTATAAATGTACAAATGGGCTCAAATTTTATATATGAGATTTTCACATGATGTTTAAGAAGATCAAAGGATTAGATTCTTAATAAATATTGCATCATGGAAAACTACTTGAGTGTATTCTACTCCAGATACACTCGAGTGTATTCTAGCTTGACTCTCTCTCTCTCTCTCTCTCTCTCTCTATATATATATATATATATATATATATATAGTATAATATATCCTTTGAAACCATTTTATATATCCTTTGAAATCATTTTGTTTGGAGGATATGGATATGAAATTACATTGATTTGGTGAATTCTTTGATCTGAAATATGTAAAGCATGGTTTTAATAGAGATTCAAAATAGTGTAACATGTATATGGATTGCATGACTTGCCTATCCCTTTCTACATTATCTATGTAAATTTAGTCCTTGCAATTGAATTAGTATGATATATTGACATCACCAATGGACAATGGTGGAGAGCAGGAGACGGCCAAAAAGCCCACACCAACAAGGAAGGACCTTAAAAAGTTTGTGATGAAGATGAAGCGACGACTCCAATGACGACTGAAGGACTTCCTAAACCATAAATCCAATCAAGGGGATGGCTTGCTAGTCAACCAATTGGGATACCCTGTAAAGGAATATTTAGGGTTCATTAGATGTGAATCTCTTATTTCTTTATCTACAACTCTTGTTGACTCAAGATATTGCACTAGTTTCCATATCATGTTTTATTTGTTGTGGTGATTGTTGTCATATTTGACACAAAGAATGTAGTATGTGTAATGGTGATTGGAATCATACAATTTCTATATCAGTACCAGCAATATAATATCAAAGTTTAAGATGCATTCCATTTTTCAATACACTTGAAAACCTTGATCAACTATGTGTGGGCACACTCATCATGGTGCACCATCTATCTTGGGGAAGTTTGATAATAATTATGAGGGTCTTCTAACTAGGGTGCATAGCTTATTGTATTGGCTTCTAGATTGGACCTAACTATGTGACCTTCATTGGATTAAGCACCTAGAGGCATGAGGATGATATAATCTTCATAAGATGTTTTATAACAAGGAGTTGTGAAACCGTATGTCCAAGAATCACATTGCATGTAGTTAGTAATTGCTAGCTACCTAAATATTTAATTTGTGAGAGAACAACCAAAGTTGACTCATAACTTAATGTATTATGGACTTGTCTCACTAGAAAATTGGTCACTTTAATAATTTAAGAGATACTATTAATTTTATCGAATTAGTGGATGCATTATTAATCAATGCCCAAATTAATATTATCAAACCAAATTGAATTTCAATTTGATTTATTAAGTTATACAAATATTTTCTTTATAGACCTAATGGAATACACGCATAATAACTTCTTGTTGTGATATATAGTTCAAAAAGAAATTTGAATGGGAATAACTTCCACATCTGGTATAGGATATTGAGAGTTTTTCTCACTCATGATTGTAAGCTCTATGTTTTTGAAACACCAAAACTAGAGGAAATATCTTTGAATGTGTCTATAGCCTAAAGGGAATCTTATCATAAGCAAATTGATGATGATATTAATTTCAAGTGCCTCATGTTATGCTCCATAACTCATGAGATTCAGATGGTACTGAAAAACCACTAGAGGGGGGTGAATAGGGTTTTAAATAAATTTAACAATTATTTAACTCAAACAACCACAAATGAGAAACCAAGAAGAAGACAAAGGGTTTAGAGTGGTTCCAACCTTAGCAAATACTAAGGTTGTCAGTCCACTACCCGGTTGCTTACCCAACCGGGATTTTGAAAGTATTAATTTTATTACCTTCTCAAGGAATTACACAAAATACAATACTTTCTTACACCCCTTTGAACAACCTTCACTTGAAGTAGATGCACCAACTCGAGGTAGCCTTCTTGAAGTAACTCCAAGCTTGCCCTTGAAGTAGCCTTCCTCTTAGAAGTAACCTCCCGTTGCACCAGCCTTCTAGAAGTAGTTCAAAGTCTCCTTCTTCAACAAGAAGATCACGATCCTCTCCAATCTGCAGCCTCCAACCTAGGAGTAGCAAGGAGAGTACAAGAAATGAAAGTGAACAAGAAAGGAAAATGGAAATTACAACTTATCCTTTGAAGCACAAGGCTTGATTTGCCTAGATCAAGAGTGTAGATCTCCTAAACAATGTATATGGAATTGGGATTTCTGTGGATAGGAGATACTAGCCTATAGGACACGAAATTTGAGCCGAGAGGAAAGTAGCCAATTGCAAATATGCTCAATTTCTCATAAACAGGTTGCTCAATGCAAGTGTATGCTCAAAGATTGCTCAAGTGTGTAAAACAAGTGTGTTTATGTGTCCTAAGGCATGTACTATTTATAGGAATGTCCTACAAGTGCTTAAGGACGTTCTAGACACTTTCTAGGGGGTTCTAAGTGCTTAACTAGCCGTTAGGTACAAGTTAGTTGCTTTAACAACGGCTAGTTAATTAATTCTGCAGTTGCTATCAGAGTCCATCTCAGTCGAGAAATAGTCGACCGAGATACCTACTCGGTCGAGGTTTTGTCGACCGACAGGCTCTCTGGATCAAGTGTTTGCAACGTTCATCTCCAACTGCCAACTACCTTGTCAGTTGTGTCTAACGGCTACTTGGGTCTTTCTTGGTCGAGAAGTTTGTCGACCGAGAGTGTCTCGGTCGAGGATTTTGTCAACCGAGATTGACCCTATTTCAATGTTTCAAATAAAGACATTAAGTGTGTGTATGAGTGTGCATATGTGACACTATTGAAGGGGATGACCTATCTAAGTGTGGTGATTAGCTAGGGAAGATCTAACGCTTGATTTACATGAAGTCTAAGTACTTGTACATTATATATTTGTACAAGTTTACAATTAATTACATTGCATGGAATTTACAAGCATTCAAGCATATAGATTCCCTAGTGCTTTGTCATCCACCTTATTCCTGCAACACTCAAGTAACACGTTAGATCAACAAGAATGAAATGTTTGTCATTATCAAAACAAAGGGATTTACAGATGTCCATTTAGCCAACAATCTCCCCCTTTTTAAAGATGACAAACATTTCCTAAATATAAAGTAAGAAAAAATTAAAACATGTGAGTTTCATACCTGAAGATTACCTTTGTGAATTTCTTCTCTTGTTTATAAAATGTGTGCTTAGTATTCCCCATGAATTATAGAACATGAAATCCAATTCTTTAGGGAATATAGAAACTTTCAATGTAAAGCCAAGAGTTTATGAAACTCATTGATTGAGTTTTGCACAATTACTAAGTTTTAAGATATATTTTTATTTCTCCCCCTTTGCCATTTCAAAAAGATATCCATTAAAAACAAGAAAAAAAAACTCCCCCTTAAGTAGATGTCCCATCAAATCCAATGATGCAAATAAGAACATTGTTAAGAAGCACAAATATCAAAGAAAACATCTTCTAAAGGAGTAATAAGCAGTTGCTTCCTGATTTTGTTGAATTGATCTAGTGGAAGCGGTTTTGTAAAAATATCAGCCAATTGATCTTCCGTATCAACATGATGGAGGGAAACATGATTCTTAGAGATATGATCGCTTAAAAAATGATGACGGATTTCAATATGTTTAGCTCGGCTGTGTAAAATAGGATTGTGTGCTAAGTTTATAGTGCTTGTATTGTCACAAAAGATAGGCGTAGATGAAAGAGTGAAACCATAATTGTTTAACACTTGTTGCATATAAAGCACCTGAGCACAACAAGATCCGGCTGCCATATATTCAGCTTCAGTTGTAGAGAGGGCAACCGTGTTTTGTTTCTTGCTAAACCAAGATACTAAAGCTCTCCCTAACAAGAAACAACCACCACTAGTGCTCTTGCGATCAAGTCGACAACCAGCATAATCAGCATCAGTATAAGTTTTAAAATCCAAGGATTGTCCTTTTGGATACCATAAACCAAAACATGTAGTGTCGGCTAAGTATCGAAGAATTCGTTTAACTGTTTGAAAATGAGACTGCATGGGTTGTGATTGAAATCGAGCACAAAGACCAACAGAAAACATGATGTCCGGTCTAGAAGCAGTTAAGTAAAGCAAACTACCAATCATGGCTCTATATAAGGAATCATCAATAGGTTCCCCATTTTCATCCTTATCAATTTTAATAGAGGTAGCCATAGGAGTAGTAGCATGTTTGCACTGATCCATCCCAAAACGTTTTAAGAGTTCCTTAGTATACTTTTCTTGGCTTATAAAAATCCCAGCAGGCGTTTGTTTAATTTGGAAACCAAGAAAGAAGGTTAGTTCACCCATGAGGCTCATTTCAAATTCTTTTTGCATAATGTCGCTGAATTGTGTGCACAATGATTCATTAGAAGCTCCAAAAATAATGTCATCAACATATATTTGAACAACTAGAAAATCAGATGTATATGTTTTGAAAAATAAAGTAGAATCTGAATTTCCAATAGAAAAACCATTTTCAAAAAGATATGTCTTGAGCCTTTCATACCAGTTCCTAGGTGCTTGTTTTAAACCATAAAGTGCTTTCTTAAGTTTATAAACATAGTCACCTTTTTCTGGTATTTCAAAACCAGGTGGTTGGGCAACATACACTTCTTCTTGAATGATCCCGTTTAGAAATGCACTTTTTACATCCATTTGGTAGAGTTTGATGTTTTTATGTGCAGCAATAGCTAGCAACATTCTAATAGCTTCAAGTCTTGCTACGGGTGCATACGTTTCATCAAAGTCTATTCCCTCTTGTTGATTATATCCTTGTGCTACTAACCGAGCTTTATTCCTTATTACTTCTCCTGCCTCATTTAGCTTATTCCTAAAAACCCATTTAGTTCCAATGATGGTTTTATCTTGTGGTTTAGGAACTAAATCCCATACATCATTTTTAGTGAATTGGTTTAATTCTTCTTGCATTGCTATTATCCAATAGTCATCTTTAAGAGCTTCAGATACCTTCTTAGGTTCAATAATAGAAACAAAGGCCATGTTTTCATCATCCTTAAATGAAGAACGAGTTTTGACTTTATCATTTGGATTTCCAATAATTAATTCTTGAGGATGATCCTTAATAAGTCTAGGTATAGGTTGTGTTTCAGCTTGGTCATTGCTTGTAGTATCTTTCTCACTATCATTTGGTATGTTTAAGTTTTCGAATTGATGAGTGAGATCAACTATTTCAAGATTTTTTGATTTTGACTCTTCATGAAAAGACACATGAATAGATTCCTCAACTTTTCTAGAAATAGTGTTGTAGACTCTAAATGCTTTTCTAGAGGTAGAATATACCAAAAAGAATACTTTATGTGATTTAGAATCAAACTTATCTCTATCCTCTTTAGTATTTAAGATATAGCATGTGGATCCAAATGTATGAAAATAGTCAACTCTAGGTTTCTTAGAATGTATTATTTCATATGGTGTTTTCTTCAAATGGGAGTGAACAGTTACTCTATTTAACACATAGCATGCGGTGTTTACAGCTTCAGCCCAAAAGGTTTTAGGTGTGTTATGTTCGAGCATCATAGTTCTAGCCATTTCTTGTAGTGATCGATTTTTCCTTTCAACTATACCATTTTGTTGTGGAGTGCGTGGAGTAGAAAAATTGTGAGTGTACCCTTGAGATGTGCAAAATTCTTCAAATACATGATTTTCAAATTCTCCACCATGATCACTTCTAATGGTACATATTTTGTTTTGTAAAAGATTTTCAATCTTGGAACAAAATTTTATAAAAACATGAATAGTGTCATCTTTGGTTGCAAGAAAATGTACCCATGTATATCTACTATAATAATCAACAATAACAAAACAATATATTTTGCCACCAATAGATTGTGTCCTCATGAGTCCAAATAAATCCATATGAATTAATTCTAAGGATCTACTGGTGCTAAGTACATGTTTAGGTTTAAAAGAGATTTTTGTTTTCTTTCCCAAAGTACATGGTTCACAATTTTCAACTTGATCAAAGGATAAAGTAGGCAAACCACGAACAAGATCATATTTCACTAACTTTTTGATAACATGTGAACTAGCATGTCCTAACTTTTTATGCCATAGTTGTAAAGTATTTTCATTTGCAAGTAAGAATTTTCCTACTACAGATTTCATAGAGTTAGGTCTAAGAATATAAAGGTTTCCAACTCTTTTTCCTTCATAAACCACATTTGTAGTGTTTTCTATTAATAATTTGCAGCAGTTTTTGTTAAATAAAACATCATAGCCACTGTCACATAATTGACTTACACTTATTAAGTTATGGTGCAAACCATCAACGAGTAAAACATGCTTTATTTCGAGGTTTGTACCAATGTTACCTATTCCAACGATTTTACCTTTACCATTATCTCCAAAGGTGACTGTTCCACTCTTCTTTTCTTCAAAAGTTTGAAATGCATCCTTGTTTCCGGTCATGTGTTTGGAACATCCACTGTCGACCACCCAATCCTGCATTAAAATGTAGGTTTTGGTACCCATGTGATGGTCCGGTATGGTTAGAAGAATTGAAGTACAGACTGAATAAAAAATCTGATTCAGAACTTCAGTCGGTCGACAACTGTTCGACTGACATCTCTCTGGGTGAACCAATCGTCGATCGAGAAAGTTGTTGTATTTGCAAATTAAAAACTGAAGAAAAATAGAAGTTCTTCTCGGTCGACCAATCTTTGACCGAAATGGTTTCTGTTTTGTTGCTGTATATTTTAATTTGTTACAGGCATCCGGTCGGTCGACAAAAGTTCGACCGATTATATTTTCGGTCAACAATACTTCGACTGACTAAGTTTCTGTTTCAGTACAGCAGTTCAGAAAATTACCATAATGCATGAAACCTTGTATTAAGTTGAGATAAGACAATAGAATTTGCAAAAATGAGCATTTGATCATATCTCAACTGAATTTCATTTGACTTTACTAAGTTTGGGTTTTTGGAACCCAAACTAAGTCGGAATCCTTGGTCTTATAAGGGCATGAAAATGAATAATGTCCAAGACGTAGACAAAAATGACAAGTATTAGAATCAACTTCATTTCTTTTTCTAGGGATTGTGTTCTTAGGTACAAACATAGTTTGAGTCTTGGATGCTTTAGCTCTTTTGGGTTGATTTTTCTTTGGAGCATATCCCAATCCTCTTCTTCCATTGAAACTAGAGGAAATTTTCAGAATGTTATTAAGGATCTCTTTTCCTCTTAAGTCATTTAGGTTACTTTGTAGCTTTGCAATGTCATCCGTCTTCTTGTGTAAATCTTTCCTTGCTTGATCTAAATCAGACAATAGAGAGTCTCTTTCTTTTACAACATTGTCATAGTCTAGATGGTTACATAAAATAGGTTGGGTCTGAAAATCATTTAGTTTAGCTAACAAATCAGTCTTTTCTTGAGAGAGAAGATTAACATTTGTTTCTAGAGTAAGTAACTTTCTAGTACAGTCATTTAAAGATGTTTGTAAGGACATATTATCAAGATCAATGTTGTTCTTTTCAGAAGAGAGATCATTTAATCTAGCATATAACTCATCATTTGTTTTGGTAACCTTCTTTAGTTTCTTCTTGCAATCAACATACTTATCATGAGTTTCTTGCAGACTAGTAATTAACTCTTCTTTAGGAAGATCAAGAAGGCTTACCTCTTGAGAGTCCTCATCATCTTCTCTTGTCATTAGACATTCCACCTTTTCTTCTCCATTTTCACTCTCACTTGACTCGTCCCATGCAGCTTTATAAGCTTTTTCTCCCTTCTTTTTGTGTGAGCTTTTCTTTCCTTTCTTTGCTTTAGGGCATTCATTTTTTAGATGTCCTTTCTTTCCAAACTCAAAACACCTAGGAGGAGATGAAGAAGAACTAGAAATTTTGTTAGATATAAATCTTTTATATTTCTTACCATTGACAATCAAGGCTTCTTCTCCTTCTTCTTCACTTGACTCATCACTTTCTGGTGTAATGATTTTTGAAGCCTTTAGAGCCACATCCTTCTTTTTCCCTTGTTGTAGTTCACGTTCTCTTCTTTCTTCTTCTTCTAGGGTTGCTTCATGAGCTTCTAGGTTGCCAATGAGTTGTTCCATCCTTAGTCGAGTGAGGTCATTTGCTTCTTCAATGGCAGTCACCTTTGGCTTGTATTTGGGAGGAAGTGATCTAAGGATCTTTGACACCTGATCTTCCTCACTAATAACTTTACCTAAAGCATTCAAACCATTTACAATAGAAGAGAATTTTGCATACATATCACTAATAGATTGATTCGGATCCATACGGAACTGTTCAAACTTTTGTTTAAGCATTCCAATTTTAGAGTTCTTAACTTGAACAATCCCTTCATAAGTTATGGAAAGTCTATGCCAAATTTCATAGGATGTTTCACAATTTGATATCCTATTAAATTCTCCTACTGAAATTGAACAATAGAGAATACTTATAGCCTTTGCATTCATTTGAGCCGATTTTACCGTATTGGTGTCCCAAGCTGCATATTCCACTTGAGGAAGCTCATAGGGGGTTGACACCATCCTCCATAGATCCCAACTAATCCCTTGGAAATAAAATTACATTCTTCTTTTCCAGTTGGTGTAGTTAGTTCCATCGAATGCCGGAGGTCCAGCCACAAGTGTCCCTTCAAGGTTGAGGTTGTTGAGCAACCTGTCACCCATTCTTCAAGACTTGGTTAGAGTTCCTTGAAGCCTGCTCTGATACCAATTGAAAAACCACTAGAGGGGGGTGAATAGGGTTTTAAATAAATTTAACAATTATTTAACTCAAATAACCACAAATGAGAAACCAAGAAGAAGACAAAGGGTTTAGAGTGGTTCCAACCTTAGCAAATACTAAGGTTGTCAGTCCACTACCCGGTTGCTTACCCAACTGGGATTTTGAAAGTATTAATTTTATTACCTTCTCAAGGAATTACACAAAATACAATACTTTCTTACACCCCTTTGAACAGCCTTCACTTGAAGTAGATGCACCAACTCGAGGTAGCCTTCTTGAAGTAACTCCAAGCTCCCCCTTGAAGTAGCCTTCCTCTTAGAAGTAACCTCCTATTGCACCAGCCTTTTAGAAGTAGTTCAAAGTCTCCTTCTTCAACAAGAAGATCACGATCCTCTCCAATCCACAGCCTCCAACCTAGGAGTAGCAAGGAGAGTACAAGCAATGAAAGTGAACAAGAAAGGAAAATGGAAATTACAGCTTATCCTTTGAAGCACAAGGCTTGATTTTCCTAGATCAACCGTGTAGATATCCTAAGCAATGTATATGGAATTGGGATTGCTATGGATAGGAGATACTAGCATATAGGACACGAAATTTGAGCCAAGAGGAAAGTAGCCAATTGCAAATATGCTCAATTTCTCACAAACAGGTTGCTCAATGCAAGTGTATGCTCAAAGATTGCTCAAGTGTGTAAAACAAGTGTGTTTAGGTGTCCTAAGGCATGTCCTATTTATAGGAATGTCGTACAAGTGCTTAAGGACGTTCTAGACACTTTCTAGGGGGTTCTAAGTGCTTAACTAGCCGTTAGGTACAAGTTAATTAGTTGCTTTAACAACGGCTAGTTAATTAATTCTGTAGTTGCTGTCAGAGTCCATCTCGGTCGAGAAATAGTCGACCGAGATACCTACTCGGTCGAGGTTTTGTCGACCGACAAGCTCTCTGGATCAAGTGTTTGCAACGTTCATCTCCAACTGCCAACTACCTTGTCAGTTGTGTCTAGTGGCTACTTGGGTCTTTCTCGATCGAGAAGTTTGTCGACCGAGAGTGTCTCGGTCGAGGATTTTGTCGACCGAGATTGACCCTGTTTCAATGTTTCAAATAAAGACATTAAGTGTGTGTATGAGTGTGCATATGTGACACTATTGAAGGGGATGACCTATCTAAGTGTGGTGATTAGCTAGGGAAGATCTAACACTTGATTTACATGAAGTCTAAGTACTTGTACATTATATATTTGTACAATTTTACAATTAATTACATTGCATGAAATTTACAAGCATTCAAGCATATAGATTCCCTAGTGCTTTGTCATCCACCTTATTCCTGCAACACTCAAGTAGCACGTTAGATCAACAAGAATGAAATGTTTGTCATTATCAAAACAAAGGGATTTACAGATGTCCATTTAGCCAACAGGTACATGAGAACATGGGGTTTCTATAGTTTCCCACATATCTTAGGAATGTGTTCCAAGTATAAACAAGGCAAGAGAGGTATAATGTCTACAAGGCCATATCTTAGTACTACATGGCTGAAGGTGAACTAGTTGGAAAACATGTGCTTAAGTGGATTGGGTATGTGGAAAGCCTAGAGAGACTAGGATTCCACCAAAGACAAAAGTTGTCCACTGATGTAATCTTGCAAATATTATCGAAATCTTATAGTAAGTTTGTCATTAACTACAACAAAAACAATTTTGTTTGACCATTGTCAGATTTGATTTCCATGTTGAGAAGTGCTAAGACTCAAATGAAGAAAGACAATCCTTAGTGTATGATGGTGGAGAACAAAGGAAACAACAAGTCAAAGGTCAAGGGAAAAGTTAATAAGAGTTTTAAAAGTAGACAAAAGCCCAAGTAAGTTGTACTTAAAGCTAAAGTTGGAGTAAGCAAGGAAGGTAATTGTCATCATTGCCACCAGGTGGGACATTAGAAAATAAATTGCCCTCTTTACCTTGAGAAACTAATAAGAAGGAAGGGATAGAATCTCTACTTTAGGTATATATGATATAGACATAAACTTATCTACTTCTTCATATAGGGTATTGGATATCAAATGTGGATCTCACATACACCTTAATATGCAGAATATAAAAAGACTTAAACCCTTACTGAAGGGAGATGTGGATCTACAAGTTTATAATGGAGAAGGAGTTGATGCCACAATCATAGGTACCCACAGTTTATCTCTTTCCAGTGGAATTTTTGTAGAGTTAGATAGTTACTATTATGTACCTACCTTAAATAGAAACATTATTTAAATATCTTGTTTGGAGAAGAACGGTCTGTAATTTCTAATAAACAATGGTCAAATTTCTATTTCAAAAGATGAGATGTTCTATGGCAGTTTCCAAATGTCTTATTGAATTTATTTATTAGATATCAAGACAAGTTTATATAACATAAATACCAAAATGTTAAAACTGGATAACTAAAAAAAACTTACCTTTGGCATTGTCATCTAGGTCACATAAATAATAAATATATTCCTAGACTCCATAAATATGGTTATCTAGACTCTTTTGATTTTGATTCAATAGAGACATGTAAATCTTGTTTATTGGGAATGATGACAAAAGCAACCTTTGTTGGTAATAATGAAAGGGAAATTGAATTATTAGGACTCATATATAATGATGTGTATAGATCTTTTAGTACAAGTGCTACAGGTGGATATCAATACTTCATCACATTTACTAATGACTTTAGGGGATATATATATATATATATATATATATATATATATATATATATATATATATATATTATGAAGTACAAATCATAATCTCTTAAAATTTTCAAGGAATTAATGAACGAAGTAGATAAACAACTTGGAAAAAATATTGAAGTATTTAGAAGTGATTGTGGTGGAGAACATCTAATCTAAGAGTTTGAGGCCTTTCTTAGAGATTTTGATATTGTATCATTGTTGACTCTACTTAGAGTACCACAATATAATGTTGTGTCAAATGAAAGGGTCACATCTTGTTAGATGTGATACAATTAATGATGAGTTTGATTTCCTTATGGGGATATACTCTTGAAACTACTTCATTCACATTAATCGGGTACCGTCAAAATTTGTCCAAAAGACGCCATATGTGATGCAATTGGAAGAGTCCCAATATGTCATTTATGAAATTTTTGGAATGTGAAGCTTATGTCAAGAAATAGTTATATGAAAATCTGAGACCCAATTGGATAAATTCTTGTTTTCAGGATACCCTAAGAAAACTAAGCATTATTACTTCTGTATTCTATCCGATAATAAAGTGGTTGTTACCAAAATTACAGTATTCCTTGAAAAGAAACTCATTTCCAAAGGAACCAGTGGGAGGAAGATAGATCCCAAAGAATTTTGAGTCCAACAAGATAATATTGAGCCTATGCAGGAAGATAAGGAACAAAATAGAATCACAAGCTATTGTGGAATATCTAACTCCTCAGGTATCATAAGAACCTTGAAGATCTAGTATGGAACATATGGATCTAGAGACATTTGGAAAACTCATTACTCGGTTACATTATTTGTTGTTTATGAATGATGATGAGCTAACAACATACAATGAGTCTATTGAGGGACCATATTCTATTTAATGGCTTGAGGCCATGAGATGGACTCCATGTATGCCAAAAAGTATGGACTTTGGTGCATACATTGGAAAGGTTAAATCCCATAGGGTGCAAATGGGTTCAAGAAGACTGGAATGAATGCTAATGTATGAACATATAAAGGATGATTGGTTTCAAAAGGTTTCAAAAAAATTCAATATGTTTATTATGATAAAACTTCTTCACTAGTTGCCATGATTAAATCCATCAGGATCATGCTAGCCATGAAGCTTAGCATGACTATGAGATTTGGCAAAAGGATGTAAAATAGTTTTTCTTAATGTGAATCTTCTAGAGGATGTGTACATGGAACAAACTGAAGGTTTTATTGATCCAAATGAAGCTAAAAGTTTGTGAGCTACAAATGTCAATCCATGGATTGAAGTAAGCGTCTAGAAACTAGAATCTTCATTTTGATGAGACAATCAAAGAGTTTGGCTTTATCAAAAATGAAGATGAACCTTGTGTTTACAACAAGGTTAGTGGAATCATAATTGTATTTTTCGTATTATATGTGAATAACATATTATTGATGGAAAATTGAATACCTAATCTTCAAATGGATCTATTTCATATGAGGTGGTAGACACGTTGTCCCCCTCCCTGGGGAACCCAGGTTCAAGCCCCATGCTAAGCGTTGTGTTTACCACCCGCCAGCTAACCAGGCTATGGTTGGGCAAAGGACGCGGGGGCAGCCTGTAAAGGTTGTCATTACCTTTTTTTAAATCTTCAAATGGCTCTATTTCAAGTAGAACAATATTAATTATACATCTCGAGATGTGTTGACTATAATTGTTACATACTAAAACCTAGCGCCTTGAATCTAGAAATCCTAATCCCATGATTAGGAGGTTATAATCTTGGTTCTTTAGATTTTACCAAACAAGGATAAAGTTATACCCTAATATAGTTTTTTGTAGCCCTAATCAATATAATTAATCCATGTAAGATGAATAACTCAAAGGTAACACTAGTCGTATAGGCATGAAAACATATATAACTCATTAAGTGGGATTAGGTTCTATAATCAACATCACATATCATGGTACATGCATATTAACTAGATGGTTCAGATCCATGGAAGTCAGTTTCAGACTATTTCAAATTTATCTCCCTAAGTGGAACCCCTACCCTACATGGAAACCCTAGATGAGATGTTATACCCTAGAATATAGCTCGTATGCCTATGAGATGATAAAAGGAGGATGTAGAATCATATGAGGTGTACAAAAGGTTCTTATTGGTAAACTCAAATGTGATGAGACCCCAGTTTCTCATACACTATGATGTAGGTTAGTTATGGCATGTATCTTTGGATGATATGAGGTTTGACTTGAGGATAAAGTTATGTTATGAGGATGTTGAAGTATTAGGATAATGAGATCTTAATATGGGAGAATGTTGACTTGTCTCTGGAGTGATTTTGCTACCATTTTTGTATTACATCGCATGGCTTCTTACCATCAATAATTATTTTCCATTATATTGTTGTATGTATAAAAGAAATATGTGGATTTCATCGATGTTTTATTGAAACAAGTTACGATTAAGAGATGTATGAAGTCTATATAGACAAAACCTAGAATTAGTGAGCATGGATTTCTCAAACCCTAGTTTTGGAAATGGAGTGATGACTAGGAAAATATGGCATGTACAAAAAACTTTAGTAGACCTACCCTCTTCCCTCATTTAGGTTGTGGAGTTTTATACCTAGTGACTTTTGGATGCTCATGTGAAAATTAGGGTTGTTAGTTATTTTCAAAAGGACCTATAACTCAACCCTAGGTGGGTATGACATGTCACTTGTATGCATGACCTTTCAACAACATAAAAAGTAGTGTATATATATATATATATATATATATATATATATATATATATATATATATATATATATATATATATATATATGAAACCCTAATATCTTTAGAGTTGTTTTGTTTAGCTTGTTAGGTGAAACCTTTTAAGGGGTGGAGAGTAATTGGTTGATAATGTATGGATGATTATATTTGAGGACGAAATCTTCTTTAAAGGGTGGGTGTTATAACATCATGAAAACTAGACTCTTGACTCAAGAGACCCTAATCCCATGATTAGGAGATTAGTATGCCAGTTTCTTTATATTTGACCAAATAAGGATGGAGTTATATGCTAATACACTTGTCTGTAACCCTCTTGAATATAGTTAATGCACATAATATGAATAACTCAAAGGTAACCCAAATTTGTATAGGCTTGAAAACATATGTAATTTTTTAAGTGGCATTAGGTTCTATAATCAACACCACATATCATGATACACACATATTAACCTAATAACCTAAATATGTGCTAACATATAAGTGAGTACATGAAATATACCACATATATTTCTTGTGTTAACTAATATGCACATGATGACTAAGCTATGTCTAATGAGGGTATAATGTTCTTAATACATGAAATGGAATAACAATTGCAGCTTTCATATCGATAGATATGAACAATGTTTCCATCACCTAAGCTAATATTTAATTAATCGACTTAATAGGTTAAATAAGTAAAATTAGGAAATTCTTGCAATATAATATACCATAACTCTTTTGATAACTATACGGAGTTAATGAGTCTCTAATTAATGAATTTTGATGATATTGGAGTAATATTATAATAAATATAGATGTAAAGAGCATAAACCCTAATTGTATTAGAACTCATAAAAGGATGTTGTGATAGTGAAATATGACTTCAAAATTAGTTTCCCCAGGTTCCAATTATATAGACACGATACCAAGTTTAAACTTAATTGGATAATATATATCCCAATTTTATCAGAGAATAAAATCAGACGTTGGTTTGTATTGGAATTCCTATTATGTTGCTTTTCATTCTTATTTTCCATCATGCTTATTTCCATCTTTAATTATGTGGGTTCTTTCTCAACTGTTGGATGTTTATCCAAGGGTTGTGGCACTTTAATGTTATACCATATCACACACTATGATTTTAAATAATATACAAGGCTATAAATATAATTAGGCCACACACACACACACAGATATATATATATATATATATATATATATATATATATAATTAAACCAACATTTGATAATTCATAACTAAATATTTATACTCATAATAATAAAATAAAATATGTTTGGGAATTGTGGAATTTTTCTCCATTCTATGGTATTATTTTTGTCACTTGATTCTAATATGCTAAATATGTGATTTTCAAGAATTTTTCATAATTGGTTAGAAATTATAAAATACATATCTAATAATCTATAAGTTAGAAAAAATGTATGCTATAAAATAATAAAAATATAGACTACATGATATTATGGTTCTCATAACCTAATTCACTAATAGTAAATATATGCCTTTTAGTGTTTATGTAATTAAATTGAGCTTAACCCAAATTTTATATATGTGTTTAATAGGTGGGTTGGAACCTAGAGTGATATAAGCTCTATGGTTTTTGGGTTATGGTCCCATGTCCTGTTTTGGGATGGAGGTTATGTGCCCCATACCTGGTTTTTCTTTCCACCTTTAGATATTTTAGGAATTTGGTTATGTGTCAATTTCTATCAGGTTTTGGTCATGTTCCCTAACTACAACTATTTATTTGCATGCCACTAGTGTTATGTTTATCTCATTTTCATGCAGATTGATTATTGGTGATGATGTGTTTTGTTCCCTAATTTGTTTGATTGTGGTTATGTGGCACATGTTGATAAGTAGATATATAGCAAGTGCATCTTTTATGTGGTTTGAATTTTCCTCTTTGATATCCATTTGCATGTTCACTATCCATTTTTTGATGGAAGCCATGATAATGTTTATTGTTATCCTATTTTCCTAACATTGATCAATCCTTATTTATATGTTCATACTAGCATTGTTATGCTAAAAACTTCCACTTTGTCTTCTCTTATGGGGTATGCTTCCAACCCATTAGGTAGATAGAATGGAGGATTTGGCATGTGGATCTGGGCTTGACTACTGGAGCATACTCTTGGAAGATAGACTTAAAATAGCTTTAATGTTCCTCTACTTACATCTTGAAGTTGTTACCTTCATGTATTTCCTAGGTGGGAGATTATTATGTAATCTTGTAAATTGAAAATAGTCATTATATCTCATTCTCTTGATATATTTTGGTCTTTATGATAACTATTTTTGAAATATTAAATTGTAATTATCCATATTTTGAAAACAATTGTATGTGTTTGTTATGGATGATGAATCTTATTTGATTTAGTGAGGAATGGATCCCTTCTCATGCTTCACTCCTTACTATGACAAGGATGCATTGTATATTTTTTATTATTGATAAAAGATAGCTCCACTTATTATGTTTGTTTCAGTATTGAGATAACCTATAAATGTAATAATTCCATAAGAATGTTTTGACTCGATGGCATGTGATTTGGGTTGATGACCTGAACAAGAAATCATATGTATATTTAAATTATTAATTCTTGTTAAATCTCTAGTTAGTTATAATTGTGGATATTACAGGGCAACATTGATACATAAGACTGTTGTGTATGTTGAATGATGACTATGTCTCTTTAATCAAAATATTTAGTTAGTTATAATTGTGGATATTACAGGGCAACATTAATACATAAGACTATTGTGTATGTTGAATGATGACTATGTCTCTTTAGTCAAAATATTAGATATCAATTTAGATATATGGGTACTTGTTAGAGAACATGTTGTACTAGACAGACACACTTTGAGAAATGACACATGGAAGCCATGTCATGGTAGTCATAGTCATATCTCAGCATGAAAATGGTGATTTTGATCCTTAGACCTGAAGCACTACATTAATCACATGTTGTTTGGCATACTTAACACTACCCAATGTATCTCTAAATAAGGGTTTCCATACAGGTATGATTGGGTGCACTATAACACTTGTGGATTACCATGAGTGATGTAGATGGAATTGTTTCCCTCCATCATGGTCACACTCTAGCCACTTGATATATGAAATGCATGGCCATGCTGATGTGAGTCGATATGTATTATTAAAGTCACACAATTTCAATGATTTTGTGATAAAGTGAGTTTTTTTACATTATTACTTTCTCTCTCTTACAAATTTAATGATGTTAATAAAATTGCAAATCAATTGTCTAAACTCTCCCAATATTTCACTCTAATAGTTGAACATATGTGGATACACAAAACTTCAATGTAATACAAACCCTAATTGCATAGTAAGGTGATTTAGGCATATTGAGAACCTAGTCATATTATTATGGTCAACATTTGAATCCTCACAAAACTTTTGAGATATCTCTCCCCTCCTCATGAAACTGAACTCGATGACCACTCAAACTACCTCCCTTACCCTCAAATCATGAAGAACTAACCTCCCAAAGCCACGGTATCTTTTTCACTCAAGATTAGGTGTCTATGACAGGTGTTCTTCCTGTGGCTTTAGGGAGTATTCATGTTTGGCATATGCCTTCCTTGACTGAGATCTTTGGAGATGATTCTGTATTATAGTTCGGCGGAGGAACTTTAGGACACCCCTAGGGAAATGCACCTGGTGCAATAGTTAATCGAGTGGCTTTAGAAGCATGCATACAAGCTCATAATGAAGGGCATGATTTAGCTTCTCAAGGTAATGAAATTATCCATGAAGCTTGCAAATGGAGCACTGAGCTTGCCGCTTCTTGTGAAGTGTGGAAGGAAATCAAATTTGAGTTTGAAGACATGGATAACCTGGATCAACTTCCTTGATAAACTTTGTTTGTTCTCCTAAGTGTAATTAAAAACTTGTCCCAATCCTTTTTTAAAGATTGGGCTGAACCAAATATAATGAGCAAATATCTTTCTTAACATTCATTAGTATTTACATATTTTTTTGTTTTATAATGGATTTCATAACCCTATTGTGCAAAAATGGGATACACATTTGAAATAGATGTTTGAGTTAGTATATATCATGTTCGATACAGAAATAAAAATAGTCATATGTTTCTTTATCCCTAAAATATGATTTCTGTTTTGCATGGTCCAATCATTGATTCCAAAATTTCTACAATAAATTGGGTAGGTATCTAGTATAGTTCTGTATCCACAAGTCTGTGGTTGTAATGGAATAATTGTACTAGAATAACATTGGAATAATATAGGAGTATACTTTGAAGAGGTAGAAGTATAAAGAATTCTTTCAAACTCTTTTTTCATTCAACTCTTCATTATTTTCTATATCCTTTAATTGATCCATTTGTTCATTCACTGCATTATCATAGACAGACGAAATAAAAGAAAAGTAAAGTACAATACATAGTCCATTTTAGGGATTGGAGACTTGCCCATTCAGTTACTTTGGCACTAGACGTTCCCAAAATGGGTACTATTGGGTCGGGTGAATTAGAGAGAGTAGACAGACTTGGCATTCCTTCTCCTTTCAGGGCCTATCCAAAAGAGAATTCAGTACCTCTTAGTCGTGAATATCTGAATAGGCTGAACCATCCCTCATGGATATCTTTTCTTTAGAATAAAATAATTAGGCTCGATCAACTGGAATATGTATTATCCATATGGGAGATCCTAAATTGAGAAGGTCCATCGACCTGAGATGAAGAGAAAGATCTATCTATTTATTGGATGTTTACAACCCTATCCACCACGAGCTTATTTAAGGATCCCGTCAACTCCTCTGCCCCTCATTTTACCTATTCACAACTCCAATTTGTCTTGAATACCCCCTCCATTATCATCATCTCCAACCTCCCCTCTCACCTCTGCTTGACTTTGACCACATCAAAGATTGCCCCTGGATCCCAATTGAGCACCATGCTACCTTTGTGGGACATCCACAAAGCTATATGGCATCTCCTCCCTACACGCCCAACCTTCACCCTCCATCTCTACCTTTCCTCTAACAACCTCCTTCAGTCTTGCGGTGACACTTGAGCTCTACAGGGAGCCACGCTACACAAGGGGTCATCTCTCTTCAGACCAGATCCTCGAAGGAAGATCTACCCTCAAATGTCTGTGATTATGGCCCGAGGAAGAGTTGGGTCTTATCGGAGATCACGAGCAAGGGTGAGCATGAGGGAGAAGGAGCTGAGAAGGTGAGGGCCATGCGGTGCGAACTCAGCTTGAAACATTGAATAGCAGAGTGCCACCTTGGCTGAGAAGGAGCACGAGTTAGTAGGTGTGCATCAACACTTGAATTGATCTGAGTCCTTGATCCAATTGGATCAGGCCATTAATTTAGGTAATCCACTTCTCTTTTGTTACTTATTTAATAATAATATAGGACAAAAAACCAAAATAGCACACTTTAATAAAAATATGTACTGAAATAGCACCAAAACCATCTTAATTCCCGAAATAGCCCACTTTCTGGGAAAAGCGCCAATACTTTTGGCGTTTTACTGTTTCTGGGACTAAAAGTGCCAAAAACATGATGTTTTCAGTTGAAAGCGTCAAAAACATGACGTTTTCAGTTGAAAGCGCCCAAAACTTAGCATTTTCAGGTAAAAGTGCCAAAAATTAGGCGTTTTTAGGTAAAAGCGCCAACAATTAGGCGTTTTCATGTAAAAGCGTCAAATAGTAAACGCTTTAGTATAAAGCACCAACCCATTTGGCATTTTTCCATGAAAGAGCCAGAAAATTGGTGTTTTAATTTCTCTTCTTCTTCCTCTAGTTCTCCTTTCGTGTCACCCTACCTCCGTCTATCCCAGCCTCACACGACACCACGACCAATATTTTTACACTGCTTTTCATTAATCTCGCGTTCCACCTGTGATCCCAGCGTCGTTGATGCTTGATAATGGCGAGTGAACCAGCTACTGTCTAGGAGCATGGTGGGGCCTAGGAAAAGGGTTGCCTGGTCCTGATTACCATGACGGGGTTAGTGGAGTGGTTTTGGGAGCGGGGAAGAGTAGGGTCACTAGCATTATTACAGGAGCTTGAGGTCCCAGAGCTCCATAGTTGCAGCCTTCTGTGATTTAGGAAGAGTAAGGTGGGTATGTTTTTCCCAATTTCAACCCTGACAAGATACTAATGTTGTCACTACACCATGGGAAATATGGACTTTATCTTCTAACCATACGTGTCATCAATGGATTTTGTAGTGCATTGAGAAAGAATAACCCCCCACCCACCCAACCCCCCTATCCGTCCCCTTCTCACATAACCCACCCACCCTCTCGGCATTTTCTTAAAAGTTTAAACCACCGATGAAGGCAATGGGAAAGGCTGAGGCTAGACCAGAAGCACATAGACCCGGAATGCGGACCTGGTCATCTCTTTCAATTTCATCGACCAGTCGTCACGTCCGCGCCCGCACACCTAACCGAGGAAGGGAAGAAAGAGGTGGCATTACCCGATAGTTTGGAGAAATGGCAGCAAGCACAGAAACTGGTGAGCTCCATCACGACGCAAGCAACCAAAATGAATCAATCTTGTAAATGTTTTGGCGCTTTCACATGAAAATGCCTAATTTTTAGCACTTTCACATGAAAACACTGAAAACGCCCAAGTTCACATGAAAACGACTAATTTTTTATGCTTTTACCTGAAAACGCCAAGTTTTGGGTGTTTTTAACTGAAAACGCCAAGTTTTGGGTGCTTTTTCTTGAAAATGCCATATTTTTGGCACTTTTGTTCCCGGAAACAATAAAATGCCAAAAGTGTTGGCGTTTTTCCCAAAAAGTGGGCTATTTCGAGAATTAAGATGGCGTTGGTACTATTTCAGTACATATTTTTATTAAAGTGTGCTATTTTGGTTTTTTGTCCAATAATATATATATATAACCTATTTATCTTGAAAAAATCACAGCAAATGCTAGGAATATTGGATTAATAATAAAAATATATATCATTTTTATTTTAAAAATGTAAGGAATCCAATAAAAGTACTATTTTGACTCGAATCTAACTCCATTTTCTAAAATGATAGAATAAAGCCTATTTGATTATATAATTATCTTTTCTTTATCTAGAAATGATGAAAATGATATACATGATCTGATTTTCAATCAATTTCAATTAGAAACCCCTAGATTATCTTTGCAACTATTAGATCATGTGAACCCTAGTGAAGAAACAAATGATGGCATGAATCTCTTGGAAACCCTAATTTTAATGCTCCCTCTAAATGATAGACATGTGTTCCACACTCAACCCTAACCTTATATCGGACCTCATGATCCTAAAATGAGATGATGTTATCAAATAATCTCTATTCTAATTACAAGATGGTAGTAACGATTTTGAATAAGACAAAACCCCAAAAATTGAAATATTATGGTCACATAATGACATTACCTTTAAGATCTTGGAAAGGGTTGGTGAATGCATATATTATCTTGCTCTTCCTCCTTGTTATAAATCAATGCACAATGTGTTTCATGTATTTAATCTGAAGCCTTATGTCAAAGATCCTAGTCACATTCTGAATCATGAGCCTCTAGAGCTGAAAGGTGATCTATCTTATGTTGAGTCCCCAGTCAAGATTCTTGATTCCAAGATGAAGGAGTTTTGCAATAATCGATGCATTGATATGGTGAAAGTCCTTTGGAGCCACCATGATCAGACTGATGCTACCCAGGAGCTCAGGTCTGAGGTTGAGCAAAAATATCCACATCTCTTTCAAGCTGCTTAAAATTTGAGGACAAAATTCTTAAAAGGATAGGAGAATGTGATAAAGTGAGTTTTTTATATTATTACTTTCTCTCTCTTAAAATTTTAATGATGTTAATAATTTCTCAAATCAATTGTCTAAATGCTCCCAATATGTCACTCTAATAGTTGACCGTGTGGATACACAAAACTACAATGTAGTGCAAAACCTAATTGCATACTAAGGTAATTTAGGCAGATTAGGAACCTAGTCATATTATTATGGTCAACATTCAAATTAGAATCTAAAATTTCAACCATAATTAGATAACTTCATCATAGAGATTCACCAAAAATTTCATCATATTTGGATGTATCAATTAAAAGGTATGGCCATTTAATGATATGAACTTCAATTCATTCATTTATAGTCTTAGACCTAAGGTTTGGAATTAAATAACCATATTGTGACACATAAATGTGTCATGCATCTTCATTGTTTGATCTGCAGCTTCAGACCCATGGGATCTTGATCCCATCCATTGTGTGAGGATCAGACATTGGGGGAAACCATCATCAACCTCTTGACAAATCCATCCTTGACTAACCCCAACCCCAACCACATGTTCCCTCCTCTAGCATCCACATCGGTCTCTTCCTTGTCAAACTTTTGAGATATCTCTCCCCTCCTTGCAAAATTGAACTTGATGACCCCTCAAACAACCTCTCTAACCCTCATATCAGGAAGAACTTACCTCCCCAACCATGCTGCTCTCACTGGAGGCGCACATCACTTTAGTGTTTACAATCCTAGCCACCACGAGCTTAATTAAGGATCCCATCATCTCCTCCACTCATCTTTTTACTTATTCACAACTCCAATTTGTCCCAAACACCCCCTCCATTATTGTCATCTCCAACACCCCTTCTCACCTCTGTATGACTTTGGCCACATTGAAGATTGCCCTTGGATCCCAATTAAGAAGCCTTCCATCTTTGTGGGACCTCCAAAAAGCTCTACGACATCTCATCCCTACACAATCGACCTTCACCACCCATCTCTACCTTTCCTCTGATGACCTCCTTAATTCCTATGACAGCTCTCAAACTCCAGGGTGAGCTACGCTTCATGAGGGTGGTGTCTCTCTTTGGACCACCTCCCTGAAGGAAGATGTACCCTCAAATATCTATGATCGGGACCCCAAAAAGAGTCAGATCTTGCCGAAGATTGTGAGCAGTGGTGACCATGAAGGAGAAGGAGCTAAGGAGGCGAGGGCCATGTGGTGCCATCTTGGCTTGAGCAAACTAATAGTATAGTGCCACCTCGGCTGAGAAGGGGTATGAGTCAGCAGGCGCACATCAGCACTTGAATCAATCTAAGCCCTTGATCTAGTTGGATTGGGCCATCAATTTAGGTAATCCACTTCTCTTTTGTTATTTAATTAATAACATATATGTGAAACCTATTTATCTTGGAAAAATCACAGTAAATGCTAGGAATATTGGATTATAATGAAATTATATATCATTTTTATCAAAAACTGATAGGACCCCAATAAAAATACTTTTTTGACCTGAATCTGACTTTTTTATTAAATGATAGAATAAAACCTATTTTATTATATAATTATCTTTTCTTTATATATAGATGATGAAAATGATATACATGATGTGATTTTCAATCATTTCAATTCAAAAACCCTAGATCTATCTTTGTTATTGTTAGATCATGTGAGCCCTAATGAAGAAATAAATGGTGGTTTGAAGCTCTTAGAAACCCTAATATTAATGTTCCCCTCTATATGATAGATGTGTGCATCACACTCAACCTAAACCTAGATATGACCTCAAGATCCTAAAATGAGATGACCTTAACAAATAATATCAAATCTAATTATAAGATGATAGTAATAATCTTGAATATGACAAAACCACAAAAATTGAAATATTATGGGTACATAATGGCATTAGGCCCTTAATGTCTTTCAGGGTGATACATTCACATAATCTCAGTAGACCCTCTTGCGATAAAAATCTGATTGAATCGAGTATGTGGGACTTATAAGTATATGACTATTTTTCCTGTGTGAATTAAGTATGAAATATTGCATGTCTTGTATATGGTTCTTGGATGTAAATTAGTTATCTTATGATATTCACCATAACATTGAGAACATAATTAAAGAGATTATTTGTTCCTACTAAGTGAGACATTTTTTTCTCTCTCTTCTATAACTAAGGTTAGCACATCCCCATAGCCCTAGGGGAGGGGATCCTCATAGCCCAAGAGGTGGGGAGGGCCCAACATAAAAGTATAATAGGTGCTGACACAGTTAATGGTACAATCACATAAAAGACATATATAAAGAAGTGGTTTACTTGATTCTCACTCTAAATAATGTTTTCCTTTTACCTTCTTCTCTCTCAAAATTTCCAAATACATAAATTAATATGTATGTATCTTTTACCCATGTACACAACATATTATATTGATTCATTGTTTCATGTATTTTCTAGATGCAAAGAATCCATAAATGAAGTCAAAGTAATAGAAGGAAATAATAAAGCTCATTGGAGAATCTAGAGTAATTGATGCATATCTCTATTCTCTTAGCTAGTTACTTTTCCATTCCTTATTTGATGTATAAGATGCATTATGTCCTACGTACTTTGCTTCTTCTTATAGTTAGTCTTTTCTTCCATGCAAATAAATGTAAACACTACTATCTTTATCATTTATGGATGATGGTTTTTGTTTGGCAATAATATGATAATTGTGAATATCATTTGACTTCCGTGTATTATAGATGATAACCACAATTCCTTGTATTTTCCATCTTGACATCATATTGATATGATTGTATGCATATCAATGGGATGTCATGATGGAAAGTATACAGGAATTGGCGTCGTCACAAGTTTTCTCTACTAAAAGAAACATATATTTAGTGCTAAGAGGATGAAAATTCCATGCCTTAGTTACAATCTAGATATTTGTGACAAAGGGGTTATACAATCATGGTAACATTAATCAGTTACATGCTAAAGTTTTTCTCAAGTTTCCCTATGACTTGGGTAGAAATGATTTGTTGTTATATATGAATATTTGTTTGTGAGGTTATGAACATCACTATCAATGTAATTAGGAACCTACAGGCTCACACACATAAGTATTCTTAAAGGAAATAGAAGTTTACAATCAAACATATGATTATAATGATTCTAACTCACGTACATGTTGATTTCCTAGACAATATGTCGACTAGATGGTTTAAACCAACTCCTTGATTGAGTATTTGTCCATCAATTGATCACCATCTTAGGAAACTGACCAATCACTTGACTAGAATTCCTACTCGGTCAATTGAACCAAATTTAGAAAATAACAAGGTATAAGTGACTTGTTTGTTATGTAATACAATTAGCCAATTAAAATTGTACATAGATTGACATACTAGTTATTGGACAAGCCAATCGTTTGACTGGGTGCAACTACTCTGACCATTAGGCTAGTTAACAAACCTGGCAACTAGATATTTTGATGAGTCTTCCTAGTTTAATTCTATTTTGGGTTGTGATAAGGAACATGATTGGATTTTTCAAAATCTAATCTCATGAATCTCAAATATATAGGGGTGGACGTCTAAGGGGGTAAGACACAGTTGAGAAACACATTTTAAAACAAGTTGTCTAATATTTCTTCCATTTAATAAGAGAAAAACTCACCTCCCTGACAACAGACGCAATAAGAGGATAAGGAAAGTGAGTGATGCTAGCTCGTCGATGACCCCCAAGTTATACTTCTTCTTTGTGACTAAGGTGGAACAAGATTTCTAGCATCCACATGGATAATGTAGAGTTTGAGAGCCTTAGGAGGAGGCTCAAGGACAACCAACTTATTAAGGAGAAGATAAGGTGTTGTTGATGAAAAGGTAGCAACAACAACCACTTTGGATCAGATTCAATATTGCAAATTGTACACTGGCATAAGACATTTCTAGTTGTTGGAAAACTAATGTGCACCACGGGTTATAGCACATGGCTGCTAAATAGTCTTATGTATAGGTGAAGTGTTGGTTAATCTCCAATTACACACTTAATGATGTAGCACCTAATCATCACAACCATATTGGACTTACACAAGGTTGGCATGCTACATGGGTGTTTTAGCCATCTTTTGTAGGAATATGTCTAATTAAATGAAAACCAGGTCAAGATAGCAAGTATAAATCAAGTTCCACTTGAGAACCATGCTACCTTAAACTAATGCATGTTACCCAATGCACAAGAGTGTTATACTAAATTGTGTACTCCAACCATATTTCACACTAATATCATAAAAAATTCATCAAGAGGGCAGCTAAAAACTCACTAACAATTTGACAAAGGCATCCAAAAAATTAAACAATTTTGTAGTGTTGGTTAATCCAAAAAGATTAGGTTTTTATATATATTGAGCAATCATGAGTGAAAAAGATGAGCATACAAGTTGACAGTAAGAAAACCAGAGTAAAGAAAGTGTGGTTAGCAAACAAATTCATTTAAATGATGCAAGGCTTGTACGATTTCTTCAACTAAAATCTCTAAAATAGAGGGATATGGCTCATAATTTAGGAAATTCAACAAAAATAAGAGATATAAGCCTCCAAACACACTACAATATAACACCCTCTAAAACAAATTAAAGAAAGGAAATGAAATCAGAAAGTAAAAACTACACTGTCATCCAGTTGTTCCCTAAAAATCTTGAAATTTAAAATGTCCTCGTCACAGAAATCAAACAAAGAAAGTAGGAATTGGATACATAATCATGGTGAGAAATTTCAAAATGGAGGGCATATGCCCCAATGTACATCATGATGATGTTGTACCTATAACACCCCTTTTCAAGCATACATGTAGCAACGAAAGCAACACCCACATTGTCTATAATATGGGGCACTCTTGCTCAAAAGGAATGTCACAATCATAATAATCATTGCAAACAAAGTAAACAAACTCCATGCATTGATATTGAAATGGATTTATACATTATTCACAATTGGTTTCTTGAATTGAAGCTAACTAGGATATACATGATTGAACATAATTAATACATGAAGTTATCTATAACATCGGGATCTTCTATCGTAGATGGCACCCCACCATATGTATCTTTAGGAAACGTTGCTCTATTCCTTGACCTTCATATAGCCCTTTCTTGGAAGTTGCTCTGTACCTACGGGAATCACACCCCCAGCCATGCATGCAAATAAAAACCCACATTAGAGTAAGCGACATTGAGCATTATTAACTTGGCAATAAGAAAAAGCATGAAACTAATTGAACAATGGATTAAGATTCACATAACATATTATTGTTGGGTGATTAAAGTATCCTTGATACTTATGCACCAATGGTGCTCATAAGACCCGTAGGCTCAACATTAACATAATGAGGATAAAGTTATCCAACCTACTACATATTTCATCAATAAATTGGAAGTAATTAACTTTACTTGGATTTCATATGAGCATGACATGAATTCTTAAAATAGCATTGAGGCATAACATTAAAGCAATAACTTTAGAGGAATATTTGATGTTGTTAAGGTTTAATTTGAAACACATAACTATGCATATCATTCATCTTGATCATCCTAATAATTATAAGGCGATGAAAGCTAATACTAAATCTCAAAGTGCATGGATTTTCTTACCTGATCCTGAGGAGGTATACTAATAGTAGATGAAGTCCAAATTAGTCCTAATGTCCCGTGAATAGCATAATTTATGAATTAATTTCATTTTCTTAACATAGACGTATGATTCTTTAATTAAATTTGGAATTTGGGTAAGAATTATAGGGCTAAAACTAGGACCATGAGATAGATCTCAAAAAACTGATCAAAAATCATATATGGATCATCCCCATACGAGCTATGGATTATTTTCTATGCATTTGTAAAGATTAGATATATTCTGACCAATCCGAAGCAAGGAAAATCGATCCAAGCTATTTCAGTAAATCTAGTAGTTGATTTAAAATAAGCTATCAATTTACTATTTTTCCCTCACATTATCAATCCGAGACAGGAGGCGTGACAGGGCTATGAGTAAAATACCCCTTAGCATACTCGCAACTATACTGATATACGTAAATTTCAAAATACCCATTATACCCCTGAACCTACAATACATCGATTGAAAATTCGTGGCCGCAACCAAGGAAACTAAACACTAGGCTTCTTCATGGTTTAAGCCATGGCGTCGACCATCGTTACTGGAGCTTTGGTCTCCCAAAACAAAAGTGGAAGTGAACGACTAGGAAGGGAAAAAAGGAACTGAATTGCACCTTATAGTTCAGACTGAAACTCATACCTTCAAAACCATAGAAAACCATGAACAGAACCTCCCCTTATCCTTGCCACCATGTCCACAACAAGGGACCCAACTCATAAATGGGTTCTGATCAAACAATAATAGAACTGAATAACTGAGGGCATGAAAAGCTTCAGATTGATCTATAGAGGATAGTGAAGGGGTTCATGTGCTTAAGCATGGCCGAGAAGCCTGGCCAGAGATGGAGTTGTATAGCGAGAAATCCAATTTCAAGGGTACACCACTGTGGTGGATCGCACGACCTAATGAGATGAGGAAATCATAGAATAGGGCATGGCGATGGTTACCTAAAGAAGAATTGAACTGGGAGGCACTGATCCTCCTGCTCGAGCTCATCGACGTCAGGGAGGAAGGTTGAGCTTGTGGTACTAGCTTGTGTTGAATCCAATGAAATTGATGGGAGAGCAGGGTCTAGCGGAGGTCATCCTTGCTTTTTGGATCGGTTTCTCTTGGTCTGAAGGGCCCTCGTGGCCTGGGGTGGCGGCACCGTTGACTGGAGGAGGAAGGTCAGTTGGGCAATTCCACTGTGTGGGGATCTAGGGCTTGAGTGGGGGCTCTTTTAACTCAAAAATACCTCCTGGTTCCATTCGTGGTGAGAAAAAAGGGCAAACGTGGAGGGGTGAGAGAGAATGATCGGTCAGATTTGTTGTAGTCCATAGAACCTCACACACGGGTTTAGCACGAGGAAGGGGACAAAAGACTTACCCTTTGATCATTATCCAATGGCTCACAAAGAGCCTGATCATCTTAAAGTAGTGTGTGATAGGCCAGGCAAGGTTTAAACTAGGATAATCGGTTGTATTATCGAGTTAATTAATCAAGGGAATGTCATTATCTTCTGTTTTCTTCCTACTATCATTTGAGGCATCTTGGATTATTCAAATCTAACCAAACTTGATAGACAAGATAATTTGACCATGAGGAATCTAATTATCCACTCAAATTTTAGATATGAGTTAGGTAAACATGTGTTATACATCATTAGCTACTTAGGGTAATTAGCACATTAATAATCATTAAAAAGAAATTTTATTACCAAAATCTATGGGAAACTCTATTATCCTATTATTTACTCATATACCAAATAGTGGGATATATTATACATGTATGTGGGTCCAAACTATCATTCAATCCCAACTAGTCACCATTGCATAATTAGGGTTAGGTTTTTGTGCATTATACATGACATTAATGTGATTAAGTATTGATGTAAAAGATTCAATTCAAGGTCCACTTGGCATATTTAGCTCATATTGGAATATGAATTAAGCATGGTCTCGACTTAAGTCATCAAATGAAAGACAAATTATTTCAACTTAGGGTTTCATCTTTATTAAACATAAGAAATTTTGGGATTGGATTTTGAGGGTCGTTACAACCTACACACCTTATAGAAATTTCGTCCCCAAAATTTCCAAGTGCTACCCACCTTAGGGTTTCACTTATTATGTGCATGTAAAATCTGTAATATCATCTTAGAGTCTCATTAACATACTTAAGACATGATTTACTCATAGTTAACATAATTTCATGCGAACTTGATTAACTTGACATAATTTCATAATATGATGATATTTTACTTGAGTTGATATAGTCACTCTCCTGATTGCACCCACGGTGGTCATAAGGTCGGTTAAGGCTCACATAAGGCCGATTAAGGCTCAAATAAGGTCAGTTAAGGCTCACATAAGGCCGGTTAAGGCTCACATAAGGCCGATTAAGGCTCACATAAGGTCGATTAAGGCACACATAAGGCCGATTAAGGCTCACATAAGGCCCATTAAGGCTCACATAAGGCCGGTTAAAGCTCACATAAGGCCAATTAAGGCTCACATAAGGCCCATTAAGGCTCACATAAGGCCGGTTAAGGCTCACATAAGGCTGATTAAGGCTCACATAAGGCCAGTTAAGGCTCACATAAGGCCAGTTAAGGCTCACATAACATGATGGAGAGGACAATTATAAACATAACATGATTTCTTATACGTAGATATGATTTTTCATAATTTCATAATTCATAAGCATAGAAATAACACATGATGTTAATAAAATGGAAGAGAACATTGTTTAGTAGCATGTGCATCATTTTTCTTTTGTATCCCTATCAAATTATCTACCCCTTGTATGCATATTTGGTCTTATTATGTAATTAATTATGTTTATATGGCTATATGTCTCAAACTTTATTGTCAACTCTTGTCTCAGCACCTCCCTCATGCACATGTCCCATACCACATGCACTTGATAGGGCGAGACAAGTACGATTTTGCAAATAACATTATCTCTACAAAACCCCATGAGCATGTGTCCCATACCACAAACACGTGGGAAGAAGAGAGAGCATTCTATGTACAAATTCAAAGTTAACACAAAATCTGAAAAATCTAGGCACATAACCCTAACTCACATCTAACTTGTGTTTTCTGACTAGACCCTACTTTGTTTTCCCATATCTTGAACTTAATATTCTATACATATGGCTTAGAACATGTGGATGTGATTTCTACATGGTGGTCATCTACTTATTCACTCTGATACCATTTTGGAACACCCCTTTTCAAGCATACATGTAGCAACAGAAGCAACACCCAAATTATCTATAATATGGGGCACTCTTTCTCAAAAGGAATGTCACAATCATAATAATCATTGCAAACAAAGTAAACAAACACTATGCATTGATATTGAAATGGATTTATACATTATTCACAATTGGTTTCTTGAATTGAAGCTAACTAGGATATACATGATTGAACATAATTAATACATCGTCGGTTTGAGAAATTTAAAAAATACATAATTAATACATGAAGTTATCTATAACATCAGGATCTTCCATCGTAGATGGCACCCCACCGTATGTATCTTTAGGAAATGTTGATCTATTCCTTGACCTTCATATATCCCTTTCTTGGAAGTTTCTTTGTACATGTGGGCATCATGCCCCCAGCCATGCATGCAAATAAAAGCCCACATTAGAGTAAGCGTCATTGAGCATTATTAACTTGGAAATAAGGAAAAGCATGAAACTAATTGAACAATAGATTTAGATTCACATAACATAATATTGTTGGGTGATTAAAGTATCATTGATACTTATGCACCAATGGTGCTCATAAGACCCGTAGGCTCAACATTAACATGATGAGGATAAAGTTATCCAACCTACTACATATTTCATCAATATCTTGGAAGTAATTAACTTTACTTGGATTTCATATGAGCATGACAGGAATTCTTGAAATAGCATTGAGGCATAACATTAAAGCAATAACTTTAGAGGAATCTTTGATGTTGTTAAGGTTTAATTAGAAACACATAACTATGCATATCATTCATCTTGATCATCCTAATATTATAAGGCTATGAAAGCTAATACTAAATACTCAAAGTGCATGGATCTTCTTACTTGATCCTGAGGAGGTATACTAATAGTAGATGAAGTCTAGATCAGTCCTAATGTCATGTGAATAGCATAATTTATGAATTAATTTCATTTTCTTAACATAGGCGTATGATTCTTTAATTAAATTAGCAATTTGGGTCAGGATTCTGGGTCTGAAACTAGGACCATGAGATAGATCTTGAAAAACTGATCAAAAATCATATATGGATCGTCCCCATCTGAGCTATGGATTATTTTCTATGAATTTGTAAAGATTAGATATATTCTGACGAATCAAAAGTGAGGAAAATCAATCCAAGCTATTTCAGTAAATCAAGTAGTCGATTTAAAACAAGCTATCGATTTACTATTTTGCCCTCACATTATCAATCTGAAACGGGAGGCGTGACATGGCATATGAGTAAAATACTCCTTAGCATACTCGTAACTATACTGATATATGTAAATTTAAAAATACCCATTATACCCCTGGACCTGCAATACATCGATTGAAAATTTCTAGGGGCAACCAAGGAAACTAAACACCCGACTTCTTCATGGTTTAAGCCATGGCGTCGACCATCATTACTGGAGCTTTGGTCTCCCAAAACGATAGTGGAAGTGAACGACTGGGAAGGGCAAAGAGGAACTGAATTGCACCTTGTAGTTCAGACCGAAGCTCATACCTTCAAAACCACAGAAAACCATGAACAAAACCTCCCCTTGTCCTTGCTACCATGTCCACAGTAGGGGACCCAACTCGGAAATGGGTTACGATCAAACAATAACATAATTGAATAACTGAGGGCATGAAAAGCTTCAGATTGATCTGTAGAGGATAGTGAAGGGGTTCCCGTGGCTTAAGCATGGCCGAGAAGCCTGGCCGGAGATGGAGTTGTATAGCCAAAAATCCAGTTTCAAGGGTACACCACTATGGTGGATCGCACGGCCTAACGAGATGAGGAAATCATAGAATAAGGCAAGGCGATGGTTACCTGTAGAAGAATTGAACTGGGAGGCACTGATCCTCCCGCTCGAGCTCGCCGGTGTCAGCGAGGAAGGTCGAGCTTGTGGTACTAGCTCACATTGAATCCAATGAAATTGATGGGAGACTAGGGTCTAGCTGAGGTCGTCCTTGCTTTTTGGATCGGTTTCTCTTAGTCCATAGGGCCCTTGTGTCCTGGGGTGGTGGCACCGTTGACTGGAGGAGGAAGGTCAGTTCGGCATTTCCACTGTGAGGGGATCTAGGGCTTGAGTGGGGGCTCTTTTAACTCGGAAAGATCTTCTGGTTCCGTTTTTGGTGAGAAAAAGGGCAAACGTGGAGGGGAGAGAAAGAACGATTGGTCGGATTTGTTGCAGTCCATAGAACCTCACGTGTGGGTTTACTGTGAGGAAGGGGATGAAAGCCTTACCCTCCGATCGTTATCCAATAGCCCACAAAGAGCCCGATCATCTTAAAGCAGTGTGTGATAGGTCGAGCAAGGCTAAAACTAGGATAATCGACTGTATTATCGAGTTAATTAATCAAGGGAATGTCATTATCTTCTATTTTCTTCCTACTATCATTTGAGGCATCTAGGATTATTCAAATCTAATCAAACTTGATAGACAAGATAATTTGACCATGAGGAATCTAATTATCCACTCAGATTTTAGATATGAGTTAGGTAAACATGTGTTTTACATCATTAACTACTTAGGGTAATTAGCACATTAATAATCATTAAAAAGAAATTTTATTACCAAATCTGAGGGAAATTCTATTATCCTATTATTTACTCATATACCAAATAGTGGGATATATTATACATGTATGTGGGTCCAAACTATCATTCAATCCCAACTAGTCACCATTGCATAATTAGGGTTAGGTTTTTGTGCATTATCCATTACATTAATGTGATTAAGTATTGAGATAAAAGATTCATTTCAACGTCCACTTGGCATATTTAGCTCATATTGGAATATGAATTAAGCATGGTCTCAACTTAAGTCAACAAATGAAAGACATTCTTTCAACTTAGGGTTTCATCTTTATTAAATATGAGAAATTTTGGGACTAGATTTTGAGGGTCGTTACAGTACCAAAGTGTCATTATCATGAATCTTTTTGGATGGGGAGGGATCTTGTGGTAGTTTTATAGGCTGGGCTAGCATGTCATAGTGGCCCTATGTGATGTGCCACACATCCATCCTCTGCATTATGGTGTGCATATCACTATAATGTTGATTGAGTTGAGCAAGGTGGATGTATGACTGATCATATCTCTGTTGGATGTACCCATACATGTGTCACATGTCGAGCATTGTCCAACTGTACTCAATACAATACCTATTGAAGGAGGTGGATTTGCATGTGTTTTGTGTGTAGTAGAGACTTGGGCATGAGTCATGTGGGGCATCGACACCATCATTGAAAGTATACTTTCAATTCCTTGGGTTACCTACATTGGTTTCCTCCACATCTGATAATTCAAGGTATCCATTGTGATCATGGAAGTATTGACACCATTTCATATGGTTAGACAGATCTAGTATAGGGAGGTTGGAAGAGATAAGAAACTTGTAGTCAACTATATTTTACCCTATGAGATTTTTAAGATCTAGTTTAATCCCCAATTTAATATATAGATTTATTATTAGCCCCCCCCCCAATCATTATTTCACCACTATTGCCTCTTTGAATGTGCAAGAATCACTAAAGGATAAAGTATTCATCATTGACTTCATAGACATGAAGTGTATCCCATAGGAAAAATAGGTATAGCATGCTCAATACTCCTTGAGTTTCCATCCTAGCAAACAATCATGTGCTTAAGATCATGTAAATATAATGCAAAATAGGATAGTGCATATGAGAATCTCTAGATGAGGGAACCATGTAGACATGATCATCACTAATTTCACCCTAGAATATATTAGGATCAAAAGTGTTGCAAAAAGCAATTCTATTGCCGTATGTGAAACCATCAAATTCACATAATTGTTGAGAAGTAATATGATAAGGTTTATTAAGTAGTCTAAAATGAATAATACTAAGTGGCTCAAAAACTTTCTTGGGATCTTATTTAGTTTTGAGTGTCATCAAAAATTCATATGTCAAGCAGGGGTATGTGTAGACAGGCTTAAGGAAAGAAAAAAATTCTCAATTTGTCAAGTACATCCAACATTGTTTGTGAAAACTAAGGAATTTTATATGGTTTTAGTCAGAAAACCTTGTAATTAGAACCCAGTGTGTGACTATCTTTGGTAAATTATGTCATCTTCTTTGGAGAGAGTGAAATGTGAAGAGAAGATGAAGGTTCCTACATCATATGAAGATGACTCGGCACACAAATGTTTAGCAATCAATTTATGTGTCCCCATAGTGAGAAACTAAAGGACGATGCAAGAAGGACTTCAAGTTTCTTGGATAGAGCATGACATGTTCCAAGGACAACACGGTGTGAATCAAGGAAGAAGAGAATCTTTACAAGGGGCACAACATGAAGAGAGCATAACACAACATGAATAGATAAAGGCTTCTTAAGAATCAACTTGTGGTTTTCATTGTAATTTTAAAAGGTTTTTGGTCTTTTCTCAATGGCTAGTGATGACTACGTGATGGTTGAAGGTGGTTGCCCCTTGAGAGGTGGCAAAGGGGAATCACTGATAGCTAGAGATTCGGCTGGCAATGCCCAAGGTGGAGTTCAGTGGAGGTTGCAGAGTCCAATGGCAGAGCATTATGGAGAGGTCTCCACCACTAGTGGAGGTTGGAGATGTTGGTTGGGCGGCTTGAGTGGTTGAAATCCCTAACTTGGTATAATCAAGGTTTTGAAATGAGTGAATCAATCACTAGAATGAGGAGGGTAACCTATTTTACTTTCACTTACACAATGTCTAGGTAAAACATTGGTACTTTCTAAAATATGGAGATCGCATATGACATGTCATGTAAGATGTCAACACAATTTGTTGTTGGACTGTAGTGTCTTTTTAGTTTTTTCAAAAATGCCATGTAAATTCCTATTTACATACCACACAATGTGTCAATCATCTTCTATTAATTTTTCACTTTTCCAAGAGCACAAAGTACATATTGTGTTGATAAAAAAACATAGTGTGTTGTTCAATTTTTGTACCTTGATGTCCATAATGTTGTAAGAAAACACATCATGTAGATGTGCTACACATTGTATTGCTAGATTTTTTATGTTAAGTTTTTTGTTTGTTTGTGGCTCTTCAAATTTTTCTATGTTTTATATGCAAGTACGATTTAAATATAATCATTAGGAGGCTTAAGATCAAGATTTTCACCATGATAAGGTTTATTTAAAAATAAATACTTCAAAAGAAACATCATGAAGTGAAGCTAAACTACATAGTGGGGTCATCTCCCACCAAGTTCATCCATTTAGAGTCTAGAGTGAGACTTTTCAACATATTCAATTTGCACCATAGACAGAGTTGATGGCTCCCGACTTACATGTTTTTCTAAAATTCATCTCTGGTAGACTAGGTAAGGATCTTGATGGACATGATTTCTCTACCACAATTAGGGCTAATTTAGACATGTTTAATGAGAAATTATCTCATACTCATGTGTTTAGGCATATTTTGCCTAAATATCCTAAAATATCTCTTGTGCATACCTTTTATATATTTTTCATACATTCTATTTCAATTATTGCATTTTATTATTGTTGGATGCATTGTGTGTTTTGTTGTAGATAAGATTTAGTATAAATTGGAGAAATTTGGTGTCACTAACATTATGTCAGTGGCACTGACGTTAAAGTAACGCTGACATCCTTAGCTAGAAATCCTAGACCCACTAAGGTATGATGCAAGACCACCAAGATGCAAGTCATTATCACCAATAGACATCTTGGTGACTATGAAAAGAGGATCAGAGAACAGTCAGAGAAATCTCAATATTACTGATGGACAACTTGGTGGAATCAAGATCACAAGAGTCAAATTATATAGGCAATTTGGTGGCATCACCTTTATGTCAGTGGTCCTGACATTTTCCTAATGGTCATAGTTAAGAAAGGAATGATCTAAAGGATCATTGGATAATTGTTGCCTTGCCCCTTTCTTTATAAACCCAGGAGGAACCAAATTTCAAGAAGATATGGAGCAAGGTGCATCCTTCACCTCAGAGAAGTAGTCTTATGGCAAGAACATTGTCTAACTGCAACAATCTTTAGAGAGGATCAAACTTGTCTTGAGTTACAAGCATTTTCTATAGATTTCTTCTCCTCCTCATTTCCTTCCTTTGATCTCGTGTTGAGCTTGTGGGGCTAAACCCCCATTCATTAGGACACATGAGTATCCCAGTTTTGACTCTATGTTGATTTATAACTAATTTAACATAGATTGTTTTTGCTTCAGATTTTTGATAATGGAGATTCTTCATTTCCTTATTTATTCTTGATTACCATGAATATGTGATAGATTGTTAATGAATATGAGAGAGGCAATAATAGTTAGATAAGTCATCATCAACATAGTCAATAACACAATGAGAGAGTGGGCTAACCAATATGATGTAGTTTGTCTAGAGATAGATTGTATCATTCAACTCTTATATTGACACTAAGAGAGTGGATTAGTAATTAGGCTAAATAGTATTTTATATTGTGAGAGAGGGTAGTACAAGCTAGTCAAACTTAATCCAATGAAGCAAGATAATTTGTACTAATGGATAGAATGCATGCATAGGTTGCAATATGGTGAAACTGGTATCCTAAAGACTTCATTCATCTGATCTTCATAAATTTTATTTCTCTATTGTTTAATTCTAGTTCTTAGTTTAATCAATCAACTGACACTTTCTTAGGCCTATTTTTTCTTTAGTTATTAGTAGTCTCTAGTAGTCCCAATTCCCTGAGATTGACATTTGGGTCTCTTTGAGTCCCTTTACTACTCGGATGCGTACACTTGTGTTTAGCACTCACACTTAAATGATTTCATGGTTTTGGCATCATTAATGGGGAATTGGTAGGCACTACCGCTCTAGGACACTTTTCATTTTTTTTATTTTCTTTTCATTTAGGAATCAATTGGAAAAAAAATATTTTGGTGGCTTTTGGGTAGTTTTATGTGTTCTCGCATTTAGTCTTTACTTCTTTCTTTTTTGAAAACTCAATCTTTACTTCTTAGGTACCCATATATGGCCCAAATAAGGACCATAGATTATGAAAATTTGACACCACCAACACCACCTAAGACCAAAGTGGAGATTGAGGAGTAGCAGGTGATTATTTTAGAAGAACCCATGGCACAAGTTGAGAATATGTCTAATTATAGGGAAGACATGAGGATATGGAATTTTAGATGATGAGAAGACCATATGGAAGAAAAAAAAGGTGTCATTTTTTATAGCATAGTTGGGTCATATAAGGTGACATGCATTCAATATGAAAAGCTACAAAATTGATCCATGTCTTATTTCTCTAATCAAATAACAATCATACCATTAACATAGCAATGATGACCCACTACATCATGTTAATTTATTTGTTGAGAGTTGTGATATGATAGATAGATTGCATCCCAGACACATTCATCTATTTGAAATTTTTCCTTTATTCTTTGATAGATAGGACCAAGACATGGTTCCTTAGTCTACCTTGAGAATCCACAGGCTCATGGGAAGAAATGATTGACACTTTCTTTTAGTGGTACTTACCCCCATAAGATCAATGATTTGGTGGGAAATAATTGTGGGTTCAAGCAACATGCAGATGAATCATATTCATAGACTTGGGATAGATACCAAAAAATGTTAGGAAAGGTGTCGCACCACGAGATTGAATTATATGGACAAGGCAAGACTTTCTACTATGTCTTGCACATAGGGGAGTGAATCACGCTTGATATTGCTCTGTAGGATATTTTCTAAATGATAAGGCATCAAATAGCCAGGAAATTTTAAGTAACATGGTCAGATATCAATCTTGGGGTGAGGATCATGAGTGTTCTACCTCATCTAAAAGTGCCAAGGAATCTCATCAGGTTATGGAACTGCTACAATATGATTTTTCACATGTATTTATATAATTGAAAATCAATTATTTGAACAAAAAGGACATATTGGAAATTTGGTGTGCTTTGTTTTAAAAGTATGATTTTCTTTGAAAAAATTTGTTTGCTATGGATTTTATGGTTTTGACTGATTTTACTGATCCAATAATGGATATAAGTGAAAAATAAATAAATGAAATCTAATAATAAAGGATTCACTAAAATAAGTTCATGATTAGTATTTTACATCTAGAAATATGTGGAGTTTTGTACAAAAATGATGTTGAAGGCAAGGCTTCGGTTCCATGTGGTAATTAATAAGAAAATATATCCAAATAAAGATCTTGCCAAGTTTGTAAGAGAAAATGCTTAATTTGATTCTTTAAATGAATTAAATAAGGTCCTTGCTTGGAGGCAAAGAAAAGTGACATTAACTTGAGTATTTCAATCTCAAATCTTGTCCACATCAAGATTTAATAAAAGCCTTCTTTAAATTTTAGAATCTTTTTTATAAAGGATAGAAAGTTATCAATTTATTTAGATTTCCTAAAGTGGAGGCATTAATTGAATTCCACATTTAAATGTCACAAATATGTCAATTGGAAACAACAGACCTGCTATGATGTCTGAATAGTCTTCCACCTCCTATCCAAATGGAAAACACGACATAGTAAATGGATTCCTCGTTGATCTCTCTCTCTCTCTCTCTCTCTAAACCCTAACCACATCTGAAAACATTTCCTTTGCTTTTAGTAGACCCGTATGGACTTGCATAACCCTAATTTTTCCTACTTTCAATCGGCTGTGGGGTAGGAACCCCATTAATTACAAGTGGACCTTCCCTCTGTATATAAAGAGGGTCACCCCTTATGCATGAAAGAAGAGCACGAGATTAGGATTACATAAGCTCGAAGAACTAGGTTATATCTCCAATTAAATGGTACAAGACATGTCCTTATCCTCTCAACCCTAACCTCCTTCTCCTTGATCTCATCCCAGTTACCCAGGTTCGGTCGCCAAGCGACATCGGAAATGATGCCTTTAGGTACGGAATGCAATGAAGAATCTCCTTGGCTTGTCAAAGCCATCAGTGGTATCCTAAAGTAAAGAGTCAACCAGAGGGTTGACTTCCTCCACAGAGCCACAACATTCTAGATGTGTGAGCGAATGTAGGAGAAGGGCACCTACAAGATTACATTTCTACCCCTAAGCATGTGAATTCCTATAACCATCGAAGCATGGGTAGAACTGCCATGATCAATCTGACTCAGACTCCAGTCGCATGGCACATGTACTAAAGTGGCCTAGACCTATTGGCTAGGCCAAGACTACGTGGAAATAAGGTAAATATAATAATTTCTAACTTGGCACGTACTGACTTGTCAATAATGAATTATTTGATAAAATTCATAGTAAGTGATAGGATGATCGAAATAGGACAAGTTGTATATGAAAATTAATCGGGAAAATGAGAGGAACCCAAATAAAATATCATGGAGACCTAATTTCAATTCTAATTCTAAAAATAATTCCAATAGGTTTTAAAGTAGTGATTAAAGCATGAAAATCCCATATTTGGTTATTAACATGTTCAATATGTTAAAAACCTCCCTTTTATCCTATTATCCAATATTGTGGACTATAATGGTAATATAGCATTGTTACGATCATAATGATGAGAAACTAGGTTTTATAGAATGGATGGTCCTTAATATGTGTAATTAAGATCTTGAACATCAATGATGTAGCTTGCTATAAACTTAATGTGACTAACTTGATATAAGTGTTCCTAATGCAATAGCAAGGTAGATATGATCATCATGGTTACACCTAATATGAATTAGGGTTATTAAGTCAATAAATTAATTAACATGGGAATTTGACCATCAAACATAACTCCAATGATAATTTGATACCAAGGAAACCTAAACCCTAGACTAGGACCGAGTAGGATTTGATATGTATAATATGATTGGTGGTACTTAAGGTTTACATACATGCAGGTTAAAGTTGATTGCATGATTTGCTTGCTTGATTGGATAATATGATTAATAAATGCAAGATCTTCATGGTTCTACATCAAGGTATGTGGTTATGCCTATGACTACTTGACTCATAGGATTCATGAGGATTTACAAGGTTTTCCACATTGATTGCAAATGAATTGTTGGTTATTTATCTAATTCATGCAATCTTTTAAGTGATTATGATTATCACATTATATAAGAATAACTTTCTCAACTATATGTCATGGATGTAATAGATACATGTGGGATGTAAATGAAGTCTCTATGGTGATGAGTTATAAAGACAAGATAGGATATCACTAATAAGACCTAGCCAGGATAGGATGGTCATGATGAGGACTAGCCAGGAAAGGAAGGCCATAATAGACTGAGCCTGGGAAAGGGGGTCATGAGATGTCCACAGTATGGACAAAATCCTAAGGAGAGGGTTCCCCACATGAATACTCTAGATAGGAAGCGTCTCACAGAGATTAAGTTGAGAGGTAAGAAAGAAAGTGCATGTTCAATTTCATAATCACATTTTTTGCTATGGCTGAATATTTTGTTACACCTAAATGTGAATATTTTTGTTTCCCCCACATGCCGGTATAACCTATTATACTGACCGTGTTTTCTTTCACGGTGTTTTAGGTAAATGCTAGATATGGATATGCCAAGATATAATGATGGGCAGATGAATTTACTTGAAGACATTAAAATTAACTTGTAAGGAGGATTAGATAGATACTTATCCTCATATAGTTCTCATTTGTACAGTTATGATGATATAAATTCATGTGACTCTTTAGAGGAGCATTTTGTAAACAAATTTTGAGTTAATGAATTATTTGTTATTGACTACTATTTGTTTAAAATCGGGATCCTTGAGAAAATTTTAGGTAATGGCTCTCACTTATTTTGGCGTTCCTTACTTGGGGGTTGTTGAAAAGTGAGGTCATTACATTTGGGGTCAGAGCACCATATTTTTCAACAATATATAATAGTTTATAATTTCAAATATATCTATATAAATATGAGGGAATTATTAAGACATTTTATAAACACGATGGTGTCTAGAAGGGACCACAACCTGGGGGCTGGCAAAAAAATTTCTACACCGCTAGTAGGCTTACAAGGACTCTCGGGCCTGTGCATCCTATCTAGACAAAGTCGGACAATTTTGCCCAAAATAAAATACCTTTATGTTTTCTTCTCATCTTGATTCATCTACTTCTTATCCTCTTCATTAATAAACCCTAAATATGATATTTCTCTCCTCATCAAAAATTGGAGTTTTTCAGAAGAAATGGGGTTAAGGAATCCTACGCCAATTAATGAACATATAATGTAGAAATAATGATGAGGTGAAGAAAAGGGTTTCATGAGTTTTTCCTTGCAAGGGTAAACCTTAGATAGAGACATGGTTAGCCTAGAAAACACCCAATAGATTCAAGGGACATAGAAACCCCTAAGGTGCTAGATATGGTTACTAAGCCTAACCGTAAATCCTAATCCTAATGAATGGAAAGAGGAAAGAGGGAATACAATGGGTTCATCCATGCATGTACATGGAGTAAGGCATGTGGGATACAGATGCATGGTTTGAACGTACATGTGAAGCCTGGGAAAAAAGTGAGTACATGATGAGGAAAATATGAAAACTCTTAGTGTAAATTTTAGGAATGGTGTACTGGTCGAGGGTGGGTTAACCCGAGAGTGGAGAAACGATCTATGAGAGTGAGATAACACCCTAAACTAGGAATTAGTTTATGTCTAGAGCGTCTAAACTCCAATTGATAAGCATCCTAACAGGAAGTATATCCCCACATTAATACAAGCAAATAAAAATTAGGGGCATCAAGAGGAGTTTTGTTTTAGATCAGATGCCCACATCCTTGTTGGGGTACATAATAGATGGAATAGATGAGATGTTTATCTCTACGTGATGAGTTAATATTGTTTATGATTATTGTAGTCAAATTTGAGAATTTTGCTATAGTTTTTAGGCTTGACATAGAATATAATCATATGAATGTGTACACTTCTCTGAGATAAGATCAGATAAGATAAGTGAAGACAAGATGTGAATCTATAGGATCCTCGACCTCTTCTACAAAGGGGGACACTTAGTGTTAGGACTAGTGATAGGGTTAACTCCAGGAGAAAGTGAGACCCTAGAGGGAGTCAGAAACCTACACTCCAAGACATGAGAAATTATGATAAAAATTAGTACAATAGGTCCTAAACTAGACTATCCTAAGTAGGTAAGTTGAGTTTCTATTGGAATAATGTCTAGAGTCTTGTCATACCCTAGATGTCCTAGAAAGTACCAAACCTTAGAGATAGAGAAAGAGGTTTCTTACATAGATGTGTATATGATATGTGTACCTACCATCTAGGTGAGTAAGAGAGAGTCCTAAGATACTAGAGAGGTAAGTAATAGTAATATGTTGTGAAGCCTTGTACTCAGGTTGGTAGTCCCTTGTGTAGGGCTCTAAGGGTTGTTTACGTAAAAGAGAGAGTTGGGTAAGAATACAACATGAGTAGGAATCTAATAAAAGAATGTCATACCATGTTTTGGAATGGTACATGCTTGAGTGGGTAGGTCATGCAGTACGGATGGCCAATTCTAAGGATATAAACCTGAGGTCACTAAACCAAAGAGGGAAAGTGGTGGTATCTCGTGCATATAATGCCCATAAGGTTGAGTAAGCTCATAAATATTGGGTATGGCACCCCTCACGCATTGGGTTAAAGGAAGTCCCACTTGAGCGACTCATACAAGTTGGTTTAGTACCACCATATTATAATGAAATTGGTCCAACCTCGAGAGGTGATGGATGGGTATGACATTATGGAAAACTTAGAAATTGTTTAGTAACCTATCTATTCGCAATTGGTTATATCCACTTGTAGGAAATATAAAAAGGTGAAGTGGTTAGCCAACCCCAGGGTGAAACTTTAATAAAGAATGCAACCCAATAAGAGAAAGTGAAAATGTGATAATGCTTGTGCTAATATTGAACATGGTTGCATTTTACATGAGGGATATGTGACAAATAAATTGTCCTTCTTTAGAGTACACTTTACCTATTTTGGCCTACTATATGGTATGGATTGGATAATGTACATAACATATGAAATTAGATGAAATAGTGCTCCTATAGTCCTAAACGCATGAGACATAATACATCAGCCCCATTATATCTAAAACACTTCAATTCATGGTAGTAATGTACCAAAATTAATCCAACTCTTGAGTGGTAGATCACGAAATATAATGATATAACTCTCAGGTAGAAAATACATGGATGATATAATGTAAAATATGCCTAAAATATGTGTTCCATTGTGATAATATAAATCTTAGTATAAGATTGTTTCTTTCAGTTTCTAATAAATGCTAGTTTTATCTTGTCTTGGGATAGGACCTCCCCTAGAAGGGTGAATTCACAAAATAGTTTAAGAATTGAGTTAACATTAAATGTCACTTAAAACTTGAAGATATTAAGAGCATGAAGCACAAAAGCACATATATTAGGTGTGATTCTTTGGACCCATGTATGACCATCTCTAAGGGACATGAGGAAAAGTCACTATGGAAGTGACTTATAGAATGGGACCAGGTCCAAATGGGAAGGTCGCCATGAGCCCAATGAAGTGGAAGAAAGAAAACTATGGGTGCCCTAAGAGATGAAGGAAATTCAAGTGAAAGAATTATAAAGGATATAATGTTCTTGGATATTATCAGAGAAACCTAAAGCAATATGTGTGATGAAATAAAATAAAGTTATAGCATCAAATAAAGTAGTGATATATCAATAAAACCCTTGGGAAGGGTAAGTCCACAAGTCAACCCTATGATCTTGTAGGATGATTAAAGGTACATAAGAAATATGAGAATGGGGAATGATCATGTGCTAAGGGCATAAGGTCCTTGGTATGAAGAGGAGATCATTCAAAAGGTACCTATGCCCTAGAGATCTTAAGGGGATGATTGGGGCTAATGAGACATAGGATATAGATGAAAAGAATCATACATGAAAATAATGTGCTCTTGATAAACCCTTGGGAAGAGTAGATAACTAAGTCAATCCTAAGGTCAAGTAGGGAGTAATAAAGTTACATGGGACCGATGGGATTAATAGTTGATTATTACCTAAATGCACAAGACCATTTGGTCGGGAGGTAACAGCTATGTTTGCCTGAGGACCATGACTCAGGGGATTGGCCACCTTCATGAGGTTCATGTGACCCAATGGGTCAATGGGAGAGGTACTCCCTAGGTGCATAAGGATGAGATCACTTCAAAAGTACGTGTACCCCTAGAGACCTTGAGAAAGTGGCCAAGGCTCATAATACATAAGGTGTAAAAATAAAAGATAGAAAAATTCATATAATAATAGAAAAAATAGTTGTGTACAAGCTCAAGAGTGAGAGAGACATCTGGCTTCATGAAGTATAAGAAAATGGTGGAACTTAAAGGTTTTCATGGTACAGAGTAATTATTGAAAATGAGTCAAAGAAAATTTAGAAATTTAAAATATAATGTGTGATTACATCACCTTTGTCCTTAGAATGGGATGAACTTTGTATTTGGACTACAGCCAAATATTCATTTCATCTTATTATGAGTGTGAGAGATTAAATGAACACATGTTGCAAAGAAAATTAAGAGATATATGGGAATGAATACCTAATTTGAAATTTAATGACATAACCTAGGGTTGTATGTGATACTTCACCCTTAAATAGTGAATTATAATTGGAGACCTTGGTAAAAAAGTCATCACCAAGTGAAATATAAAAAAAATGGTTACATGTTAGAAATTGAAATTGAATACAAGCCTTTGTAAGGAGAGAATTCTATAGATCAACAAAAGTTGTTAAGAATGATCTAGATAAAGATATCATAGAAGGGTTTATAACCCTAAGTTTTGAAATTAATGAGAACTTATTATCACCTTAATCTATTTTAACTAGAATTTTGGTACAAAATCCTTTCAAGAAGGGGTGAATATTAGATCCTAAAATTTAGTAAATTTTAATTTGATAAATATAATATTTAATTAATATGTCCAATGAGGATAATAATAATGTGGTTTTAAAATTTGATATGGTAAAGGTTCTTTAGAAGCACCATGGAGAGGATTAAGCCACATGGAATGACATGGAAAAAGTCTCATCCTGAACTTTTGTATGATAAGTCATATTTTGAGGAAAAAATTCTTATAAGAGGGAAAGGATGTTACAATATGGTTTTTCACATGTATTTTTATAATTGAAATGAAATTATTTGAAAAAAAAAATGGACATATTAGAAATTTGGTGTGCTTTGTTTTAAAAGTATGATTTTCTTTGCAAATTTCCCTTTGCTATAGATTTCAACATTTCTACTAATTTTATTAATCCAATAATGGATATAAGGTAAAAAGGAAGAAAGTAAATCCAATCATAAAGGATTCACTAAAAGAAATTCATAATTAGTATTTTACATATAGAATATGTGGAGTTTCCTTGAAAAATGATGTTGAAGGCAACTAATAGATGGATTTCAATTCCATGTGGTGATTAATGAGAAAATATGTCCAAATAAGAGATCTTACTGACTTTGCAAGAGAAAAGGATATATTTGATGCTTTAAATGAATCAAATAAGGTCCTTTCTAGGAGGCAAAGAAAAATTATATTAACTTGGGTATTTCAGTCTCAAATCTTGTCCACGTCAAGATTTGGTTAATATTCCTTTAAATTTTGGAGTCTTTTGTATAAAAGGAGAGAAAGTAATCAATTTATTTATATTTCATAAAGTGGAGAATAGTTTATTTACACATTTAAATGTCACAAATATGTCAATTGGAAACAAAGGACCCACTATCTAACTGTTGTGTGGCCCAATGGTTGTTGGATCATCATCTGACAATGTTAGAATCGTCTTCCACCTCCTGCCCAAACGGGAAATCTCTCTCTCTATGAACCCTGACCACATCTGGAAACATTTCATTTGGTTTCAAGAGACTCATACAGACTTTCCTTACCCTAATTTTTCCAACTTCCATGCTGTGTTGGGATTTTCCCCATTGGCTGTGGGGTAGGAACTCCATTAACGATTGGTGGACCTTCCCTCTCTATATAAAGAGGGGCACCCCTTATCCGAGAAAGAGAATCATGAGATTGTAATTCAAGAAGCTCAATGAACTGGGCACTACCTTCAATTCTATGGTAGAAGCCCTGGCTGTGTCCTCTCGACACAGACCTCCTACTCATCGATCTCATCTCGGGTCTTCCCAAGTTCGATTGCCAAGCACCACTAGAAAGGAGGTCGTTAGGTTCAAAATGCAACGTAGAAGCTCCTTGGCATGTCAGAGCCATCAGTGGTGGCCTGTAGCAAAGATTCAAGTAGAGGGTCAACTGCCTCCATGGATCCATGGCATTCTAGACTCGTGAGCAAAGGTTGGAGAATGGTTCCTGTGAGGTTACACTTCTACTCCTAAGCACGTAAAGTCTTATAACCATAAAATAATGGGTAGAATTTTCATGATGAATCTGAATCAAACTCCAGCTGCGTGTCGTGTGTTCTAAAGTGGCCTGGGCCTATTGGCCAGACCAGGCCTATGTGGAAATAAGGTAAATACAATAAAGAATTATTTGATAAAATTCATAGTAATTGATAGGATGATCAAAATCAGACAAGTTAGATATGAAAATTGATCTGGAAAATGAGAGGAAACCAAAAATATAACATGCAGACATAATTCCAATTTTAATTCTAAAATAGTGTCAATAGGTGTTAAAGTGATGATTAAAGTATAAAAACCCTAGATTTGGCTATTAACATGTTAAATACATTAAAAACCTCTATTTTATGTTGTTATATGATATTGTGGACTATAGTGGTAATCTAGCATGGTTATGATCATAATGATGAGAAACTAGGTTTTATAGAGTGGATGATCCTTATCTTGTGTAATTAAGATCTTGAACATCAATGATGTAACTTTCTATAACCTTAATGTGACTAATTTTATATAAGTGTTCCTAATGCAATAGCATAGTAGATATGATCATCATGGTTACACCTAATATGAATTGGGGTTCTTGAGTCATTAAATTAATGAACATGGGAATTGGAGTATCAAACATAACTCTAATGATAACATGATACGAAGGAAACCTAAACCCTAGACTAGGACTGAGTAGGTTTAATTTGTATAATATGATTGGTGACACTTTAGGATTTACATACATGCATATTAAAGTTTAATGCTTGGTTTTCTTGATTGATTGGATAATATGCTTAATGACTACAAGATCAACATGGTTCTACATTAAGGTATGTGGTTACACCTAGGACTACTCAACTTACATGATTCATGAGCATTTACGAGGTTTTCCACATTGACTGTAGAAGAATTGTTGGTTATTTATTTAATTCCTACATTCCTTATAGTGACTATGAGTATCACATTATATAGGAATAACTTGCTCAACTATCTCCTGTAAGAGATACTTGTGGGATGTAAGTGAAGTAACTATGGTGACAAGTGATCAATCCAGGATAGGATGATCACTAATAAGACCAAACCAGGATAGGATTTCCATGATGATGCCTAGCTAGGAAAGGAAGTTCACAATAGATCGATCCCAGGAAAGGAGGGTCATGAGATGTCCACTACAGGGAAAAACCCTAATGAGAGGGTTCCCTACATGAATACTCTAGAGAGGGAGTGTCCCATAGAGATAAAGTTGAGAAGTTAGAAAAAAATGAATATTCAATTTGATAATCATATTTATTGCTTTGTCTGAATATGATTTTCACCTAGATGTGAACATTTTTATTTTCCCCACATACTGATATAACTTGTAATACTGACCATGTTTTGTTTCATGGCATTTTAGGTAAATGCTAGATATGGGGATATCAAGATATAATGACGGATAGATGAACTTACTTGAAGACACTAAAGTTAATTTGAAAGGAGGATTAGATAAATACTTCTTCTCATATAGTTCTCATATGTACAGTTTTGATGATCTAAATTCATGTAACTATTCGGAGGAGCATTTTGTAAACCAATTTTGAGTAAATGAAATAATTTTCTATTGATTATTATTTGTTTGAAATATGGAATCAGTGGGAAATTTTTAGGTAATGGCTCTCAATTTTCTGGCCTTCCTTAATTGGGGGTTGATGAAAAATGAGGTCATTAAATTTAGTTTTAGAGCACCAGATTTTTCAAATAATATTTAATAGTTTATAATTTAAAATAATATCTATAAGTATGTGGGAATTATTACGGCATTTTCTAAAGACAGTGGTGTCTAGAAGGGACCATGACCCGGGGGCTGACAAAATTTTCTTTTGCGCCGCTTGTCATCTTAAGAGACTCCCAGGCTTGTGCATCTTGACGGGCCAAAGTCAAATGATTTTGCCCTAAATAAAATACCTTTAGGTTTTCTTCTCTTCTTGATTCATCTGCATCCCATCCTTTTGCTTAACAAACCCTAAAAATGATATTTATCTCCTCATCGTAAGTTATGGTTTTTAAAAAGATGTAGAATTTAGGCATCCTCATTGATTAATGAACATATAATAGGGCTATAATGATAAAGTAAATAAAATGGTTTCATGAGTTTTTCCTTGCAAGGGTAAACCATAAATATAGACATGGTTAGCCTAGAAAACCCCTAATAGAGTCAAAGGACATAGAAAACCCTAAGGTGTTGGGTTAGGTTCCTAACCCTAACCATAAATCCTAATCCTAAGCATTGGAAAGAGGAAAGAGGAAATACAATGAGTTCATCCATGCATGTACATGGACTAAGGCATGCAAGATACAGATGTAGGGTTGGAGCATACATACAAATCCTAGGAAATAAGTGAGTACATAACAAGGAAAATATGAAAACCCTTAGTGTAACTTTTAGGAATGGGGTCCCAGCCTAGGGTGGGTCAACCCAAGAGTGGAGGAAAGATCTATGAGAGTGAGATAACACCCTAAACCAAAAGATTAGTTTGTGACTAGAAAGTCCAAACTCTTGTTTATGAGCATCCTAATAGGTAGTATATCCCCACATCAGTACGAGAAAATAAAAGTGAGGGGCATCAAGAGGAGTTTTGTTTTAGATCATATACCCACAGCCTTGTTGGGGTACATATAGATGGAATAGCTGAGATGAGTTTAGCTCTATTTGATGAATTAATGTTGTTTATGATGACCTCAGTGGAATTGAGAATTTGGCTACAGTTTTGAGGATTCACATAGAATCTTATGATACGAGTGTGTGCGCTTTTCTGAGAGAAGATAAGCTAAGTGAAGACAATATGTGAATCAATAGGAGCCTCGACCTCTTCTACAAAGGGGGACGGCTAGTGTTAGGACCAATTACAGGGTTAACTCTATGAGAAAGTGAGAACTAGTGGGAGTCAGGAAGCTAAACTCCAAGACATGATAAATATTGGTATGATAGTCCTAAACTAGACTACCCTGAAGTAGGTAAGCTGAGTTGTTATACGCATGATTTTAAAGGCTTGTTGTGCCCTAGATGTCCTTGGAAGGACCTAACCTTAGAGATTGAGAAAGAGGCTGCCTAGATAGATGTGTATATGATATGTGTACCTACCATCTAGGTGAGGGAGAGAGAGTCCTAAGAACCTAGAGAGGTGAGGAATAGTGATATTTTGTGAAGCCTCATACTTGGAAAGGTCATCCCTCGTGTAGGTCTCTAATAGATGCTTACGTGAAATAGAGAGTTGCGTAAGAATATATCATGAGTAGGAATCTAAGAAGAGAATGATATACCATGTTTTGAAATAATATGTGCTTGAGTGGCCAGGTCATGTTGTATGGATGACCAATGCTAAGGAGGTAAACTAGAGGTTCTTAAACCAAAGAGAGATAGTGGTGGTATCTCATGCATATAATTCTCATAAGGTTGACTGAGATCATAAAGATTGAGCATGGAACCCCTCGCGCATAGGGTTAATGGAATCCCCAATTGGACTTTGATATATAGTTAATGATCCACTCATACAAGTTGGTTTAGCACCACCATACTATCATGAAACCGGTCCAACCTCGAGATGTGATGGATGGGTATGACATAATGGAAAACTTAGAAATGGTTTAATAAGCTCTCTATCCCCTATTGGTTAGCCACTTGTAAGAAATACAAAAGGTGAAGTGTTAGCCAACCCCAGGTTGAACCTTTAATAAAGAACACAATCTAATATGAGAAAGTGAAAATGTGATATTGCTCATGATAATATTGAGCATGGTTACAGTTTACATGAGGAATATGTGACAAATAAATTTGCCTTCTTTCGAGTACACTTTACCTATTTTGGCCTACTATATGGTATGGATTGGATAATGTACTTGGCATATGACGTTAGATGAAATAGTGCTCCTATAGTCTTGAACGCATGAGACATAATAAATCAGCCCCATTATATCTAAAACGTTTCAATTCATGGTAGTAATGTACCAAAACTGATCCAACTCTTGAGTGGTAGATCACAAAATATAATGATATAACTCTCAAGTAGAAAATACATGGATGATATGATGTAAAATAATCCTCAAAGAAATGTTCTTTTGTGATAATATAAGTCTCAGTAATAGATTGCTTTTTTTGGTTTAAAAAAATGCTAGTTTTATCTTGTCCTGGGATAGGACCTCCCGTTGAAGGGTGAATTCAAAAAATAGTTTAACAATTAAGGTAACACTAAATGTCCCTTAAAACTTGAAGAGATTAAGTGCATGAAGCACAAAGCACATATATTGTGGATGATTCTTTGGACCCATGTATGACCATCTCTAAGGGACATGAGGCAAAGTCACTATGGAAGTGACTTATAAAATGGGACCAGATCCAGATGGGAAGGTCACCATGAGCCCAATGAAGTGGAATAAATAAAACTATGGATGCCCTAAGAGATGAAGGAAATTTAGGTGAAAGAATTATAAAGGATATAATGTCCTTGGATATTATCAGAGAAACCTAAAGCAATATGTGTGATGAAATAAAATAAAGTTATAACATCAAATAAAGTTGTGATATATCAATAAAACCCTTGGGAAGGGTAAGTCCACAAGTCAACCCTATGATCTTATAGGATGATTAAAGGTACATAAGAATTATGAGAATGGGTAATGATCATGTGTTAAGTGCATAAGGACCTTGGGGGTGAAGAGGAGATCATTCAAAAGGTACCTATGCCCTAGAGATCTTAAGGGGATGATTGGGGCTAATGAGACATGGAATGTAGATGAAAAGAATCACATATGAAAATAATGTGCTCTTGATAAACCATTGGGAAGAGTAGAGCACTAAGTCAATCCTAAGGTCAAGTAGGGAGTATTAAAGTTACATGTGTCTGATGGGATTAATAGTTGATTATTCCCTAAATGCACAAGACCATTTGGTTGGGAGGTAACAACTATGTTTGCCCATGGACCTTGACTCAGGGGATTGGCCACCTTCATGAGGTTCATGTGACCCAATGGGTCAATGGGAGAGGCACTCTTTGGGTGCATAAGGATGAGATCACTCCAAAAGTTCATGTACCCCTAGATACCTCAAAAAAGTGGTCAAGGCTCATAATACCTGAGGTGTAAAAATAAAAGATAGAAGAAGTCATATAATAATAGAAATAAATAGTTGTGAACAAAATTAAGAGTGAGCGAGACATTTGGCTTCATGAAGTATAAGAAAATGGTGGAACTAAAAGATGTTTATGGTACAAAGTAATCGTTGAGAATGAGTCAAAGAAAATTTAGAAAATTCAAAATATAATGTGTGATTACACTGTCTCTTTGCTTGGAATGGGATGAACTTTGTATTTGGACTATAGCCAAATATTCATTTCATCTTATTATGAGTGTGAGAGGTTAAATAGACACATGTTGTGAAGAAAAAAAATAGATATATGGGAATGAATACCTAAGTTGAAATTTAATGACATAACCTAGGGTTGGAGGTGTTACATCACCCTTAAATAGTGAATCATTATTGGAGACCTTAGTAAAAAAGTTATGACCATGTGAAATATTAAAAAAAATGGTTACATGTTAGAAATTGAAATTGAATACAAGCCTTTGTAAGGAGAGAATTCTATAGATCAACAAAAGTTGTTAAGAATGATCTAGATAAAGATATCATAGAAGGGTTTGTAACCCTAAGTTTTGAAATTAATGAGAACTTATTGTCACCTTAATCTATTTTAGATGGAATTTTGGTACAAAATCCCCTCAAGAAGGGGTGAATATTAGATCATAAAATTTAGTAAATTTAAATTCTATAAATATAATATTTAATCAATATGTCGAATGAGGATAATAATAATGTGGTTTTAAAATTTGATATGGTAAAGGTTCTCTAGAAGCACCATGGTGAGGATGAAGCCACGTGGACTGACATGGAAAAAGTCTCATCCTGAAGTTTTGTATGATTAGTCGAATTTTGAGGACAAATTTCTTATAAGAGGGAAAGGATGTTACAATATGGTTTTTCACATGTATTTTTATAATTGAAATGCAATTATTTGAACAAAAAGGACATATTGGAAATTTTTTGTGCTTTATTTTAAAAGTATGATATTCTTTGCAAATTTTCCTTTGCTATAAATTTCATGGTTTCTACTAATTTTATAGATCCAATAATGGATATAAGGTAAAAAGGAATAAAGTAAATCCAATAATACAAGATTCACTTAAAGAAATTCATAATTAGTATTTTACATATAGAATATGTGGAGTTTTCTAGAAAAATGATACTAAAGGCAACTAATAGATGGATTTTAGTTCCATGTGGTGACTAATGAGAAAATATATCTAAATAAGAGATCTTACTGACTTTGTAAGAGAAAAGGATATAGTTGATGCTTTAAATGAATCAAATAAGGTCCTTTCTAGGAGGCAAAGAAAAGTTATATTAACTTGGGTATTTCAGTCTCAAATCTTGTCCACATCAAGATTTGGTTAATAAAATCCTTATTTTTGATTTTGGAGTATTTTGGATAAAAGGAGAGAAATTAATCAATTTATTTAGATTTCATAAAGTGGATAATAGCTTATTTATGCATTTAAATGTCACAAATATGTCAATCAGAAACAAAGGACCCATTATCTAACTATTGTGTGGCCCAACGGCTGTTGGACCATACTGACAATGTTAGAATTGTCTTCCACCTCCTTCCGTAATAGGAAACATGAATATAGTAAATGGATTTCTCTCTAATCTCTCTCTCTCTGAACCCTGACCACATCTGGAAACATTTCATGTGGTTTCAAGAGACTCGTACAAACTTGCCTTACCCTAATTTTTCCTACTTCCGTGTGGTGTTGGGATTTTCCCCAATCGGCTGTGGGGTAGGAACTCCATTAATGACTGGTGGACCTTCCCTCTCTATATAAAGAGGGGTACCCCTTATATGTGAAAGAATAGCACGATATTGTGATTCAAGAAGCTCAACGAATTGGGCTCTACCTCTAATTCTATGGTAGAGTCCTGGCCTTGTCCTCTCGACACTGACCTCCTACTCATCCATCTCATCTCAGGTCTTCCCAAGTCAGGTTACCAGGCGCCACCAGAAATGAGGCCTTTAGGTTCAGGATGCAATGTAGAAGCTCCTTGGCTTGTAAGAGCCATCAGCGGTGGCCAGAAGCAAAGATTCAAGGAGGGGGTCGACTGCCTCCATGGATCCATGGCATTCTGGACTCGTGAGAAAAGGTAGGAGAATGGTTCCTGTGATATTACACTTCTACCCCTAAGCATGTGAAGTCCTATAACCATCAAATCATGGGTAAAACTTTCATGATGAATCTGACTCAGACTCCAGCCATGTGGCACGTGTGCTGAAGTGGCTTGGGCCTATTGGCCAGACCGGGACTGCGTGGAAATAAGGTAAATACAATAAATGATTATTTGATAAAATTCATAGTAATTGATAGGATGATCACAATCGGGCAAGTTATATATAAAATTTGATCTGGAAAATGAGAGGAACCCAAATAAAATAACATGCAAATGTAATTCCAATTCTAATTCTAAAAATAGTGTCAATAGGTGTTAAAGTGGTGAGTAAAGTATAAAAACCCTAGATTTGGCTATTAACATGTTAAATACATTAAAAACCTCTATTTTATGTTGTTACATGATATTGTGGACTATAGTGGTAACTAACATAGTTATGATCATAATGATGAGAAACTAGGTTTTATAGAGTGGATGATCCATAACTTGTGTAATTAAGATATTGAACATCAATGATGTAACTTTTTATAACCTTAATGTGACTAATTTGATATAAGTGTTCCTAATGAAATACCATGGTAGATATGATCATCATGGTTACACCTAATATTAATTGGGGTTCTTAAGTCATTAAATTAATGAACATGGGAATTGAACTATCAAATATAACTCTAATGATAAATTGATACTAAGGAAACCTAAGCCCTAGACTAGGATCGAGTAGGTTTAATTTTTATAATATGATTGGTGAAACTTTAGGATTTACATGCATGCAAATTAAAGTTGAATGCTTGATTTGCTTGCTTGATTGGATAATATGCTCAATGACTATAAGATCAACATGATTCTACATTAAGGTATGTGGTTGCACCTAGGACTACTCAAGTTACATGATTCATGAGGGTTTATGAGGTTTTCCACATTGATTGTAGATGAATTGTTAGCTATTTATTTAATTCTTGCCATCCTTAAAGTCACTATGATTATCACATTATATAAGAATAACTTGCACAACTATCTCTGGTGGATGTAAGAGATACATGTGGGATGTAAGTGAAGTAACTATGGTGGCTAGTGATCAAGCCATGATAGGATGATCACCAATAAGACCAAGCCAGGATAGGATGGACATGATGATTCCTAGCCAGGAAATGAAGTTCATAATAGAGTGAGCCCAGGAAAGGGAGGTCATGGGATGTCCACTATAGGGAAAAACCCTAATGAGAGGGTTCCCCACATGAATACTCTAGAGAGGAAGTGTCCCATAGAGATTAAGTTGAGAAGTTAGAAAGAAAATGAATATTCAATTTTATATATTTGTTGCTTTGTCTGAATATCTTTTGCACCTAGATGTGAATATTTTTATTTCCCCCATATACATGTATAACTTGTAATACTGACCAAGTTTTGTTTCATGGCATTTTAGGTAAATGCTAGATACGGGGATATCATGATATAATGATGGATAGATGAACTTACTTGAAGACACTAAAGTTAATTTGAAAGGATGATTAGATAAATACTTCTTCTCATATGTACAGTTTTGATGATATAAATTCATGTAACTATTTAGAGGAGCATTTTGTGAACAAATTTTGAGTTAATGAAATTATTTTCTATTGATTATTATTTGTTTAAAATATGAAATCAATGGGAAAAGTTTAGGTAATGGCTCTCATTTTTTTAGCCTTCCTTAATTGGGGGTAGCTGAAAAATGAGGCCATTAAATTTAGTATCAGAGCACCAGATTTTTCAAATAATATTTAATAGTTTATAATTTCAAATAATATGAAGAAATATGAGGGAATTATTATGGCATTTTCTTAAGACAGTGTCTAGAAGGGACCACGAACCGGGGGCTGGCAAAATTTTCTTCTGCACCGTTTGTCAGCTTAAGAGACTCCCAGGCTTGTGCATCCGGACTGGCCTAAGTTAGATGATTTTGCCCTGAATAAAATATCTTCAGGTTTTCTTCTATTCTTCATTCATCTGCATATCATCCTTTTGCTTAATATACCCTAAAAATGATATTTATCTCCTCATCTAAAGTTATGGTTTTCAAAAAGAAGTAGAATTAAGGCATTCTCGTTGATTAATAAACATATAATATGGAAATAATGATCAATTAAAGAAAAGGGTTTCATGGGTTTTTCCTTTCAAGGGTAAACCTTAAATATAGATATGGTTAGCCTAGAAAACCCCTAATAGAGTCAAGGTACATAGAAAACCCAAAGGTGTTGGGTATGGTTCCTAACCCTAACCATAAATCCTAATCCTAAGCATTGGAAAGAGGAAAGAGGAAATACAATGAGTTCATCCATGCATGTATATGGAGTAAGGCATGTAGGATACAGATGTAGGGTTTGAGCATACATACAAATCCTGGGAAATAAGTGAGTACATAATAAGGAAAATATGAAAACCATTAGTGCAACTTTTAGGAATGGGGTCCCGGCCTAGGGTGGATCAACCCAAGAGTGGAGGAAAGATCTATGAGAGTGAGATAACACCCTAAACTAGAAAATTAGTTTGTGACTAGAAAGTATAAACTCTTGTTGATAAGCATCTTAATAGGAAGTATATCCCCACATTAGTACAAGCAAATAAAAGTGAGGGCGTCAAGAGGATTTTTGTTTTAGATCAAATGCCCACAACCTTGTTGGGGTACATAATAGATGGAATAGTTGAGATGAGTTTAACTCTACGTGATGAGTTAATATTGTTTATGATGACCTCAGTGGAATTTGAGAATTTGGCTACAGTTTTGAGGCTTGAAATAGAATCTTATGATATGAGTGTGTGTGATTCTCCGAGATAAGATAAGCTAAGTGCAGACAAGATGTGAATCTATAGGAGCCTCGACCTCTTCTATAAAGGGGGACCGCTAGTGTTAGGACCAATTATAGGGTTAACTCCATGAGAAAGTGAGAACCAGTGGGAGTCAGGAAGCAAAACTCCAAGACATGAGAAATATTGGTATGATAAGTCCTAAACTAGACTACCATGACTAGGTAAGTTGAGTTGTTATAGGCATGATTTCAGAGTCTTGTTGTACCCTAGATGTCCTTGGAAGGACCTAACCTTAGAGATAGAGAAAGAGGCTTCCTATATAGATGTATATATGATATGTGTACCTACCATCTAGGTGAGGGAGAGAGAGTCCTAAGATCCTGGAGAGGTGAGGATTAGTAATATTTTGTGAAGCCTCGTACTTAGAATGGTTGTCCCTTGTGTAGGTCTCTAATGGATGCTTACATGAAAGAGAGAGTTGGGTAAGAATATATTGTGAGTAGGAATCTAAGAAGATAATGCCATACCATGTTTTGAAATAGTATGTGCTTGAGTGGCCAGGTCATGCAGTATGGATGGCCAATGCTAAGGAGGTAAACCAGAGGTCCTTAAACCAAAGAGAGAAAGTGGTGGTATCGCATGCATATAATTCTCCTAAGGTTGACTGAGATCATAAAGATTGAGCATGGAACCCCTCGCACATTGGGTTAATGGAATCCCCACTTGGACTTTGATATATAGTTAATGGGCCACTCATACAAGTTGGTTTAGCACCACCATACTATCATGAAACTGGTCCAACCTCGAGATGTGATGGATGGGCATGACATAATGGAAAACTTAGAAATGGTTTAATAAGCTCTCTATCCACTATTGGTTAGCCACTTGTAGGAAATACAAAAAGGTGAAGTGGTTAGACAACCCCAGGGTGAACCTTTAATAAAGAACACAACCCAATATGAGAAAGTGAAAATGTGGTAATGCTCGTGATAATATTGAACATGGTTGCAGTTGACATGAGGGATATGTGACAAATAAATTTTCCTTCTTTTGAGTACACTTTACCTATTTTGGCCTACTATATGGTATGGATTGCATAATGTACTTGGCATATGACATTAGATGAAATAGTGTTCCTATAGTCTTGAACGCATAAGACATAATACATCAGCCCCATTATATCTAAAATGCTTCAATTCACGGTAGTAAGGTATCAAAAGTGATCCAACTCTTGAGTGGTAGATCCTGAAATATAATGATATAACTCTCAGGTAGAAAATGCATGGATTATATGATGTAAAATAATCCTAAAAGACATGTTCTTTTGTGAAAATATAAGTCTCAATAATAGATTGCTTTTGTTGGTTTAAAAAAATCCTATTTTTACTTGTCTTGGGATAGGACCTCCCCTAGAAGGTGATTTCACAAAACAATTTAACAATTGAGGTAACACTAAATGTCACTTAAAACTTGAAGAGATTAAGTGCATGAAGCAAAAAAGCACATATATTGGGTATGATTCTTTGGACCCTTGTATGACCATCTCTAAGGGACATGAGGAAAAGTCACTATGGAAGTGACCGATAGAATGGGACCAGACCAAGATGGGAAGACGCCATGAGCCCAATGAAGGGGCTTAAAGAAAACTATGGGTGCCCTAAGAGATGAAGGAAATTCAGGTGAAATAATTATAACGGATATAATGTGCTTGGATATTATCAGAGAAACCTCAAGCAAAATGTGTGATGAAATAAAATAAAGTTATAACATTAAATAAAGTTGTGACATATCAATAAAACCCTTGGGAAGAGTAAGGCTACAAGTCAATCCTATGATCTTATAGGATGATTAAAGATACATAAGACTTATAGAATGGTGAATGATCATATGCTAATTGCATAAGGCCCTTGGGGGTCAAGAGGAAATCATTCATAAGGTTTATATGCCCTAGAGATCTTAAGGGGATGACATGGGTTAAGGAGACATGGGATGTAGATGATAGAATTACATATCAAATAATGTGCTCTTTATAAACCCTTTAGAAGAGTAAATCACTAAGTCAACCCTATCAAGCAGGGAGTAGTAAAGGTACATGGCCCCAATGGGATTAAGAGTTGATTATTCCATTAATGCACAAGACCATTTGGTCGGGAGGTAACAACTATGTTTGCCTGAGGACCATGACTCATGGAATTGGCCACCTTCATGAGGTTCATGTGGCCAATGGTTGAATGTGAAAGAACTCCCTAGGTGCATAAGCATGAGACTGCTCCAAAAGTACATGTACTTCTAGAGACCTCGAGGAAGTGGATAAGCCTTATAATACCTTAGGTGTAAATATACAAGATATAAGAAGTCATGTTATAAAAGAAAAGAGTTGTGTACAAACTCAAGAGTGAGAGAGATATTTGACTTTATGAAGTATAAAAAAATGGTGGAACTAAATGGTATTCATGGTACATAGTCATTTTTTAGAATGACCCAAACAAAATTTAGAAATTTTAAAAGATAATATGTGATTACACCATCTCTTCCCTTGGAACGGGATGAACTTTGTATTTGGACTGCATCAAAATATTCATTTCATCTTGATGTGAGTGTGAAAGATTGGGTAGACACATGTTATGGAAAAAATATGGGAATGAATAATTAAGTTGAAATTTAATGACATAACCTAGGGTTGGAGGTGTTACCTCACCCTTCCATAGTGAACTATAATTGGAGACCTTAGTGACAAAGTAGTCACCAAGTGAAATATTTAAAGAGTGGTTACAAATTAGAAATTGAAACTAAATACAAAAATTTGTAAGGTAAGAATTTTATAGATCAATAAAAGTTGTTAAGAATGATCTAGATAAAGATATTTGAGAAGGGTTTGTAACCCTAAGTTTTAAAATTAATGAGAAGTTATTGTTCACCTTAATTTATTTTAGCTAGAATTTTGGAATAAAATCCCTTGAGGGGTGAATGTTAGATCCTAAAATTTAGTAAATTTGAATTCTATAAATATAAGATTTTATTGAGACATCCAATGAGGATAATAATAAAGTGGTTTTCAAATTTTAGATGGTAAAGGGTCTTTGGAAGCACCTTGGTGAGGATGAAGCCACATGCACTGGCATGGAAAAAAGTCTCATCCTAAACGTTTGTATGATTAGTCGCATTTTGAGGACAAAAATCTTATAAGAAGGAAAGGATGTTACATGATGTACTTATGTAACTAAAATGCAATCATTTGAACAAAAAGGGCATATTGGAAATTTAGTGTGCTTTGTTTTAAAAGAATAATTTTCTTTGCAAATTTCCCTTTTCTATGGATTTCGTGGTTTCTAATAATTTATTGATACAATAATGTATATAAGGGAAAAAGGAAAAAAGGAAATCTAATGATAAATGAATCATTAATAGAAATTCATAATTTGTATTTTACATATAAAAATATGTGGAGTTTCCTAGAAAAATGATGTTGAAGGCAACTAATAGATGGGTTTTGGTTCCATGTGGTGATTAATGAGAAAATATATCCAAATAAGAGATCTTGCAAAGTTTGTAAGAGAAGAGGATTTATTTGATGCTTTAAATGAATCAAATAAGGTCCTTTCTTGGAGGCAAAGAAAAATGATATTTACTTTGGTATTTTGGTCTGAAATCTTGCTCATGTCAAGATTTGGTTTATAAAAGCCTTCCTTGAAATTTTGGAGTCTTTTGGATAAAAGGAGAGAAAGTTATCAATTTATTTATATTTCCTAAAGTGGAGGCATTAATTGATTTACTCATTTAAATGTCACAAATATGTCAATTGGACATAGAGGACCCTCTATCTAACTATCACGTGGGCCAATGGTCATTGGATATTAAACTGATGATGTCTGAATCAACTTCCACCACCTATCCACATGGGAAACATGCCTACAATAAATGGATTTCTCCTTGATCTCTCTCTCTCTCTAAACCATGACCACATCTGAAAACATTTCCTTTAGTTTCTGAAGACCTGTACAGACTTTCCTAACCCTAATTTTTCCTATTTACATGTGGTGTTGGGATTTTCCCCTATCAGTTGTGGGGTTGGAACCCCATTAATGACCATTGGACCTTACCTATCTATATAAAGAGGGGCACCCCTTATCTATGAAAGCAGAGCACAAAATTGTGATTCTAGAAGCTTGACAAACCAAGTTCTACCTTGAATTCTACAACATAAGTCTTGGCCTTGTCCTCTCAACCCTGGCATCCTAATCCTCGATCTCATTTTGGGTCTACCCAAGTCTGGTCGCCAAGCGCTACCAGATAGGAGGCCTTTAGGTTTGGGATGCAATGAAGAATCTCCTTGGCTTGTCAGAGCTGTAAGAGGTGGCTTGAACCAAAGAGTCAACTAGAGAGTTGACTGCCTCCATGGAGCCATGGTGTTCTGGACACATGAGCGAAGGTAGGAGAAGGGTGCCTATGAGATTACACTTCTACCCCTAAGCACGTGAAGTCCTATACCATCAAAGCATGGGTAAAACTGTCATGATGAATATGACTCAGACTCCAGCCTTGTGGCACATGTGCTGAAGTGGCATGGGCCTATTGGCCAGGAAAAGGTAAATACAATAATTTCTGACTTGGCACGTTATGACTGGTCAATAAAGGATTATTTGATTAAATTAGTAGTAATTGATAGGATGATTAGAATAGGAAAAGTTACACATGAAAATTGATTGGGAAAATGAGAGGAACCCTAATAAAATATCATGGATACATAATTCTAATTTTACTTGTAAAATAGTTCCAATAGGTGTTAAAGTTGTGATTAAAGCATAAAAACCCTAGATTGGGCTATTAACATGTTGAATATGTTAAAAACCTCTCTTTTACGCTATTATCTGATATTGTGGACTATAATGGTAATATAAGATGGTTATGATCATAATGATGAGAAATTAGGTTTTAGTGGATGATCCTTAACATGTGTAATTAAGATCTTGAACATCAATGTTGTAACTTGCTATGACCTTAATGTGAATAATCTAATATAAGTGTTCCTAATGCAATAGAATGGTAGATATGATCATCGTGGTTACATCTAATATGAATTTGGGTTCTTAAGTCACTAAATTAATGAACATGGGAATTGGAGTATCAAACATAACTCTAATGATAACTTGATACCAGGGAAACCTAAACCCTAGACTAGGACCAAGTAGGATTTAATCTGTATAATATGATTGGTGACACTTTAGGATTTACATACATGCCGATTAAAGTTTATTGCTTGATTTGCTTACTTGATTAGATAATATGCTTAATGACTGAAAGATCTACATACATCAAGGTATGTGGTTACGCCTGTGACTACTCGACTTACATTATTTCTGAGGATTTATGAGGTTTTTTACATTGATTGCAAATGAATGGTTGGTTGTTTATTTAATTCCTACAACCTTTAAAGTGAATATGATTATCACATTATATAAGAATAACTTGATCAACTATCTTTGGTGGGTATAAGAGATACATGTGGGATGTAAGTGAAGTTATTCTTATGACGAGTGATCAAGCCAGGATAGGATGATCACCTATAAGACCAAGCCAGGATAGGATGGTCAAATGAGGTTAATCCAGGAAATGAAGGCCATAATAGACCAAGCCCAAGAAAAGGGGGTCATGAGATGTCCATTGTAGGGACAAAACTCTAATGAGAGGGTTCCCCAGATGAGTACTCCAGAGAGGGAGGGTCCCACAAAGATTAAATTGAGAAGTTAGAAAGAAAATGCATGTTCAATTTTATAATCATATTTTTTGCTATGGTTGAATATGTTGTGTGTTACACCTAGATGTGAATATTTTTGTTTCCCCCACATACTGGTATAACTTGTTATACTGACCATGTTTTTTTTCATGACATTTTAGGTAAATGCTAGAGATGGGAATATCAAGATATAATGATGGATAGAGGAACTTACTTGAAGAAATTAAAGTTAACTTATAAGGAGGATTAGATAGATACTTCTTCTCATATAGTTCTCATATGTACAGTTTTGATGATATAAATTCATGTAACTCTTTAGAGGAGCATTTTGTAGACAAATTTTGACTTAATGAAATTATTTTCTATTGATTATTATATTTTGAAAATTTGGATCCTTGGGAAAAGTTTAGGTAATGGTTGTCATTTTTTTGGCCTTCCTTAATTGGGGGTTGCTAAAAAGTGAGGTCATTATAGGAACTGACAACACAGGTGGTCTAGTTGGCAAAGTAATTATAGAAAAAGAATATCCTCTCATATAGGGGAGAGGAAGAGGACTGCATTTATATGTAATAGACAACAGGAGAAATGAGTACTCATGGAGTGGTAATCTTAAATTTTCTTAGAAGGATCCAAGTAATTTTCAGCAAGACGTATCACAGGTGCAAAAACATAAGGTGTACCAACAACATGCTCCTCAGAAATTTTAGAATGAGAAAGGCCCAAAGTAATAGGATACCTTGGGAGATATTCTTGGGAAATTTATTAATAGAACATATGTTTACTTTAATAAATTAGCTTGGGAGTAGCTAAATGTGGAAGCTCACATCAGGAGTTTGGCAACATAGTTGTTATAGGTGGAAGCAGATGTAGTGCAGTTGAAGAAACTATCTCAACAAGGTTTTCCAATAAATACCAATATGGCACACTAGAATCAGTTGGCCTAGAGAATTTATATATATAGAAAAAAGATGTGCAACTGATGTTGAGAAAATTGGTTCTATCAAGTACACACCAGATCCAATCTTTTTGTTATGTATGATGACATTTGAACTATAGCCCTTGGATTTTTATGCATGGATGGATGGATGGATTACATATTGACATAGGTTAAGAGTTGAGTTGTGTCTAGAAGAGAGTTCCACCCATTGTAGAAGCCATTAAGAGAAACAAGGAAGTGATAGTTGTATCATGTTTGTAATGGGTTGGAAGAAAAGATCTTCATGCCACCGTGACTACTCTTCTAGATATAGAAGAGGATCCCACTCAACAAGATAAGGTGAAGGTTTTAATCCATAGTGGACCATTTACAATCAACAAGGAGGCATTCATGTTTGAGAGGGTATAGCCCAATCTTGTTGAGTCAAGTCATGTTGTATTGGAGTGTGATCCCACTTCTAGCTTAGAGGAGGAAATATCTAAGAAATCTTTTATCCTTCACATAAGCATCATGTCATGTTACATCCAGCCAAAATTCATGAAGCTAAAATTTCTACCTCATCTACAAACATCCTAAAGAAACATGTATAGGCAGTTCAAAGAATTCTTGGAAATCTTTAACAAACTCTACATCAATCTTCCTTTGATGCAGGCCATTGAGAGAATCCTGACATATGGGAAGTTCATGAAGTAGTTCATCAAAAAATATGACACATTAAAGAGTTAGATAATATTATTGGTAAAGTAATTGTTTGTGTGTTGGCTCAAAGATGACTACCTACAATGACAAATGATCAAGGATGTTTCAACATTCCTTGCCTAATCAGCACAAATTTTGGCAATGAATTTTGTAATTCTTGGGCAAGCATGAACTTGATGCCACTTGTCTGGACCGAAAGAGTCTACAAATACTAGAATGATGCTACAATTGGAAGATGATTCGAATGTGAGGCCTTTTGAGATATGTGAAGACATGTTGGTTAAGGTAGATAAATATATCTATCTAGATGACTTTTTTTTGATGGATTAACAAGATAAGAAAGGATCTAAATTGATTTTAAGGAGACCATTTCAAGCCATTGTGGATATTATCCTTGATATTGACCCGAATATCTGACACTTGGAATTGATGATTACATGGTGGAATTTATATTATTAGATCATTATTTACCATCCACTTGTGACCACCCAAGATAGAGGTAATAGTTATCTTGAGTCTAATAATTAAAACAAGGGTGTTTAGTGGGAAGCAACTCGCATGTTTCTATTTTCTTTTTGTTTCAGTGGACATAGTTTTGCCTTTTGTTTTTACTTTCTAGTGTAAAGTAATTTTAATGTAAATTGATGATGGTTAATGATATTTTTCAAAGTGTAGGTATAGGAAGATTTGATACCAGCAACCCCCATGTCAGTGAACCTACGTGCCCACAGTTGAGATTTTGTGAATTTAAAAGTAAAATGTCAGTACCATTGACTACTAAGTCAGTTGAACTGACTCAGAATTAGTGGAGCATGATTTATTGATGAACCTACTAGTAAATTTCATTTGATTTGAATTAAATATCAATAAGTACTAACATTAGAATCATGATTTTCAAAGTCTCGGTACCACTGACTTTACTAATGGGTGTTGGTTGAAGTTTCTATAGGAGAAACTCAGTGGCACTGACTCCTTGTTGATACCACTGATGAACATTTTTTATTCAACAAACCCCTTGATATTGTGTGTACAATAAACTTTTAGTGTCACTGAATCCAAAATCAATGATAAGGATGAAGTGTGATATGCGGCCACTAATCAAATGGTTGCAATTTTTTGAATCCAACATATATTAGATGATTGATATGTGTCTTCTCGCAAGTCACTACTGCAGACATTACAAGACCCTTGAGTTGCTACCTCCAGTGACCACGATTGTTTGGGTCTATGGCTGATATTTAGAGCACACAGATAAGGGTGCACCACCAAATTACAAGTCGGTACCATCAACTTCTAAGTTTGTAGCACTAACTTCTAAGTCAGTGGCACCAACTTGTTAGTAATGGGTACCTCTCCCCCTATATAAGGAGGGGGATTCATTTATATTTCCCACAACTCAGGCATTCCTTCCCCAAGCACTCTTCTACGAGCTTCCCTAAGGATTACTTCACTAAGAAACCTCTAGATTGAGCTCTCATCTTCCTCTTTCTCTTTCTCTAGATGGAGAGCAAGCTACCTCAACAAGAAGGATATGTTGGTGAATATAGACAGAAGAGAAGGCAGTGGAAACAAAAAAAAATTGTCCCTATTCCTTTACTAGCAAATCATGTCAACAACAATGTATCTGTGAAAGAAGGTAACAAGAGTTATACCTGCTCCCAGAGCAAGACCAATGACTACTCTTTCTCGGTGACGTGCATTGATCACAAGATGCACACGGACAACTGGAGATGATGGACTCCTGGTGTAGCACCACAGAGGACATTGGTTGTTATCCTCCTAGCATGGTGGAAACAACATCCACCCCTCTATGTAATCCACACAGACTACTAGGAACTCCACATTGCACTACTAGAGCCTACAACAAGTAGTAGTCCCTTTGAATGTTAACGTGCTAGAATTGACTTGCTCTCCCTTGTTGTCTCTTCCTTTTCTGGGTAAGACTTGCTTAGAATCTCACGTTACCACAACTGTGAGAGGACAACAATTGTTAGAGTTTATTGTTGTATATTCTGAAAGCCTTGACTACCCCTCTATTTATAGGAGGGTCAAGGTCAGGGTTTCTAGGTTAACTGAGAGTCAGAGAAATGAAATCTCATGAATTTCTAGAAGATGCAAATGGAACCAGTCGGTTCACTACTGAGTTAGTCATTTCACAAGTGAAACAATCAGTTCAACACTTGAATCGATTAGTTCATATGTGAAATGGTTGATTCAACACTTGAATTGGTCGGTTCCTTGATTTCCTATTTTTATACATATTAACTTTTAATGTGATGATTAATGCACAACATGATGTCAGCATCAATCATTGATCCAATCTCATTGGTCTTCCAACAAGTTAGTTCACAACCTAAACTGGTAATTCCACATCTTTGAACTGAGGTTGATTCATTCCCGAACCGAATGGTTCAAGTTCCACTTCAGCCAACGTTAAATTGACTTGACACTTGAATCGACCAGTTCAACACTTGAACTGATCAGTTCATAGTCTTGTCAGTCAATTTTTAGACATTATTGTTTAAATTGAATACCTAAACACTTTAGTAATCAAGTTTAACCATATTCTTGAATGATCTCCTTTTCCAAGTGCATCCTATGTGTGTGACCCTATAGGTCCCAAATTACATTCTCAGTGAATGTCCATAACCAATTTATGACATCACAAGCAATGAGTAGTATCTAGAAACACATCACTACTACACAAGTAATTGTAGAAGTTGGAGAACAAATTCAACCTACAATTCGTGATCAATGTTATAATGATTGTATAGTTCCTTTGTCTCTAATATCTAAATTGAACTTGAGGCATGGAAACGTCATCCTCTAAATGTTCAATCAATGTTCCTTGAAATGGAGCAGACTGTTGAGATACATGTGAGCTCAATACCACATATTTACTCACATGAGCATGGCCATTAATTTATCAACCTTTCTTATCAAGTGACCAAAACATCATCTCTAGTAGGAGGGACAAATCTCACCTACATCACTCACAATCAATCCTCATGTGTCACAAATTACTCAAGAACCACCTTTATGGCAACCCTTGTTCAAAGTCAGTTTTGATGGTGTCAAATTACATTGAATGACATGTGATGAGTGTAGTGACTTTAGGTCTAAGAACCACAATCACCACTATCACTATGAGAGTTGATTCTGACTAGCATGCCATGCACTTCATGTATCACTCTCATGGTGGGTATGTCAGGTACATTGTTCTTTAACAACTACCTATGTGCTTTTTTGATATCAGATATCATGACTAATAAAATTATATCATCAACCAACACACATTCTAGTCTTATGTATTATTGTTGTCTATTTTTCTTCCATAATAATATCCGACTAGGGACATAACATGAATGTATATACTCTTATCATCCATATGATCTCATTTTTTAGGTCCTCAACCTAAAAACATATGTTATCGGGTCACATCATTCTATTGACATTTATTATGTTACATCATTATCTCATAATTGAATAAAATGGAATAAATGGAAATGTATTCTATTATTACCATATAAATTGCATCATGCATATTAAAATCGTCACATAATTGGCTCTCTAGGCATATATACCAACAAACTCCCACTTGCACTTAGAGCCAGTCACTCATGAATCTTATTCCAAGTGATCTAGCATGTCCATCATGCTTCTACTATGAAAGTGATTTTTTCAATGGGTCAGCAATGTTGCCTTCAGTCGGTATTCTACAAATCTTCACATCTCCTTACTATGTGATCTCTGATATGAGATGGAACTGCCATAGTATGTGATTGGAATGATGATGTGATCTGGGTTCCCTAGATTATGAGATAGCTCCATTGTTGTCACAATACAACTCTATTGCACTGCTCATGCTTGCGACCACCCCAAGTTCACTAATGAACTTCTTGATCTGAAAAGATTCCTTTGCTGCATTGGATATAGAAATATACTTGGCCTTATTGTAGAATCATCAACTACCTCTTTCTTGGAATTCTTCCAGCTCATAGTTCCATTGTTGAGGAAAAACACACATCCTTATTATGATTAATAATCATCCTTGTCAGTTTCGAAGCTTTCATCAGTGTAACCCTTTACACCCAACTTTTCCTTACTGCCATAAACAAGGAACTTATCTTTAGTTCTTCTCAAGTACTTAAGGATGCTCTTTATGGTGGTCCACTGACTCTCACCGAGATCTGATAGATATTTGTTTGTCATGCTCAAGGCATATAAGACATCAGGAAGAGTGCATAACATTGCATACATGATAGATCCAATTGTAAATACATATGGAATCTTACTCATGTGTTCCCATTCTTTGCAAGAACTGGGACATTGGGATTAAAGAGGCTAATTCCATGTAACATGGGAAGATTCCCTCTCTTTGAGACATGCATGTTGAACCTCTTCATCACATTTTCAGTGTATGCATTTTGTCTTGGGCCAAGAACCCTTCTAGATCTATCTCTGCAGATCATGATTCCTAAGATATAGGAAGCTTCACCTAAATCCTTCACATAGAAGGCATTTCCCAATCAGTTCTTAACCATCTATAAAGTAGGAATGCTATTACCCATCAATAGTATGTCATCTACATACAATATGAGGAATACACTTATGCTCCCACTAACCTTCTTATACACACAAGGTTCATCTCCATTTTAACTAAAGACAAACTCTATGATTGTCTTGTCAAAATGTAGATTCTAGCTCTGAGATGTTTGCTTCAATCTATAGATTGACCCTTGTAGCTTAAAAACTTTATTATCTTACTTTATATTTATAACACCTTTAGGTTATGTCATGTACACATCCTTAATAAGATTACCATTAAGTAAATTGGTTTTAACATCCATCTGCCAAATCTCATAGTCATAATAAGCTGCAATGCAAGCATGATCCTAATAAACTTAACCATGGCAACTGGTGAAAAAGTTTCATCATAGTTAACACCTTGAACTTGTTTGAAACCATTTGTAACCAATCTACCCTTATAGGTTTGTACATTACCATCCACGTCTATCTTCTTCTTGAATACCCACTTGCACCCTATTAGTTTTACCCCTTCTTGTGGATCCACCAAGGTCCATACCTTGTTGGTGTACATGGATTCCATCTCAAATGTCATGGCCTCAAGCCATTTCTCATACTCTAGTCCCTCAGTAGCCTCTAAGTAGGTTGTTGGCTCATCATCTATGACCAACTCACTGCCTTCTTGAGTCACAAGATAACCAAATATTTCAGGCTCAACGTGTGTCCTACTAGATCTATAAGGTTCTTGTGTTACATGAGAAACTTGAGATTCTATAACAATTTGTGAGTCTCCTTGTTCCTCATGTACCTCTACAGGTTCAATGTTTTTATGTTGGTCTCTAACCTCTTCAAGTTCTACTTTCCTCCCACTCATTCCTTTCGAAATAAATTCCTTTTCTAGGAATGCAGCTTCCCTGGCAACAAACACTTTGTTGTCGAATGGGTTATACAAGTAGTATCCCCTAATTTCTTTGGGACATCCAACAAAATAACATTATTAAGATCTAGGGACAAGATTTTCAAGAAACATTTTCTTGACATAAGCTTCACATCCCCAAATCCTCATAAAAGACATGTTGGGACGCTCCCCAGTCCATATCTCATATGGTGTCTTTTGAACTAATTTAGATGGTATGTGGTTAAGTGTAAACACTACAGTTTCTAGAGCATAACCCTAGAAATTTGGAAGATCAACAAAACTCATCGTTGATGGTACCATATGTAGTTATGTGGGATTCCTTCTTTCTAATACACAATTATGTTGTCGTGTTCTAGGTGGAGTCTATTGTGATATGATACCATACTCTCGCAGAAGTTCCTCTAACTCTTGGCTTAAGTATTCTCCACCTCGATCAAAACAAAGTTCCCTAATACTTTTACCAAGTTGGTTATGTACTGCATTCATGAAATCCTTGAACTTTTCAAGGGTTTTAGACTTACGTTTCATCAAGTAAACATAACCATACCTACTAAAGTTACTAGTTAAGGTAATGAAGTATTGATAACCACCTCTAGTATTTGTTCTAAAAGGCCCACATACATCAGTATGTATGAGTCCTAATAAATCACTTGCCCCCACATTGTTTTCATTGAAGGAAGTCTTTGTCATCTTCCCCAACAAACAAGATGCACACATCTCTAATGGCACAAAATCAAAAGAATCTTGATAATCATATTTATGGAGTCTGGAGATATGATTCTCATTTATGTGCCCTAGACGACAATGCCAAAGGTATCTTTGGTTTGATTTATCGAGTTATTGTCTTTTGGTATTTACATTATACACACTTGTCTTCGGATCTATCAAGTATAGAGCATAAGACATTGAGGCACTGCCATAAAAGATTCCATCTTTACTACTAGAACATCTACCATTCTTTTTAAGAAATTTGAATCCGTTTTTGTCCAAACAAGATATAAGTATGATGTTCCTATTAATGTAAGGTACATAATAGAAGTTCTCCAGCTCTATTAAATGTCCACTTGGTTGAGATAACTCATAGGTTCCACCTACATTGGTAGAAACTCTTCCTCCATTAGCAACGCATAGTTCAATCTCACCTTTTTTCAAAGGTCTATTTCTTTTCAGATCCTTCACATTTGAGCTAATATGTGATCGACATCTAGTATCATGTAGCCAAGATGAATAAGTAGTGAAGTTAATATCAATTATGTATATACCAGAATTAGAGATTTCTATCCCTTACTTCATCTTCCTTAGCCTTTTGGGTGAAAAGGACATATTTCTTGTGCACCTACCCTTCTCCTTATCTTAAGTGCAAGAGACTTTGACTTCAGCTTAGCCTCAGAACACTTCTTGGTCTTGCCTTTGTCCTTGGACTTTATCACACTGATGATTATAATGGGTATGTCCTTCTTCATTTGTGTTTCAGCATTTATCAACATGCCAAGAAACTCAGACGGTGGTTTAGTCAAGTTACTCAAGTGATAGCACTTGATAAACTGGCTATATGATTCAAGCAATGATTGTAAAATCATATCTGTGGACAACTCTTTACCTAAAGGGAATCCATGTTTCTCTAGATGTTCCACATGTCCAATTATACTAAGCACATGGGGCTCTACTGGATCTCCCTCTGTCAGTTTGCACTCAAACAACACCTTAGAGACATTATATCTTTATTTCTTATCATGTTGTTTATGCAACTCATAGTTGATACAGCCTAGCATAAGGTTTTTGGTGTCTATGACATTATTGACATGATTCAAGTAACCATCCATCTCATCCTTAGGTGCATATGGAATGGGTTCCACTGGCATTGGTGTTTTAGGGACATAGAAAATGTTTCTCAAAGTCATGAACCAGTTATGGAAGTTTATTCCGTTTAGACTGTCTTTTTCAAGGACAGATGGCAATGATTGTGTGTTTTCCATTTATATCTACAAGAGTAAAATTTGCACTTGTTAAAAACACTTTTTAATTTGATTTGGTAATATTGTTAGTATTAATTAGGCCTTTAATTAGTTATTTATCCCATTATTTAGTTCAAATTGATAACCTTCACCATCAATTCAGAAGATTACAACGTACAATCCTGTAGTGAGCCAATATTCATAATTCATCAAATCATGAGTCAGCTTTGGTTGATTGCCCACAACTTTACTATTTAGGTAGACAACTTTTGCCAAATGCATATCATGAAACTCTTGGATAGATGGTATGCACAACTCTTGGATAGTTAAAGAATGTCCCTATTTGAAAGAAATATAGTAAGACTTGCTTGGGCTCTCACATTACCATAACTATGAGAGGACAACAATTGTCAAAGCTTATTGTTATATAGTTTGAAACCTTGACTACCCCTCTAATTATATGAGGATCAGGGTTACAGTTTCTCGATCAACTGGGAGTTGAAGAGATGGAAATTCATGTATTTTCTAGAAGCTGTGAATGAAGAACTGGTTGGTTCACAACTGAACCATTCATATGCGAAATAGTTGAACCGGTTGGTTCATATGTGAAACAGTTGATTCAACACTTGAATCAGTCAGTTCACTATATTTCCTATTCACAAACATATTGGCTTTCAATGTGACGATCAATGCATAATAAGACATCAGCATCAATCCTTAATCCAATCTCACTTATCTTCTAAATGATTGGTTCACAACCTAAACTAGTTGTTCCACATCTTTGAACCGGTCAGTTCATTCCTGAACCAGCGGTTCAAGTTCCAGTTCAGCCAATGTTGTTCAAATAGACCTGACACTTGAATCAATCGGTTCAATACTTAAACTGATTAGTTCACAGTTCTGACATTCAATTTTCATTCATGTTGTTTAAAATGAATACCTAAACACTTTAGTAAATCAAATTAAACAATATTCATGAGTAAACTCCTTTTCCATGTGCATTCGATGCATGTGACCCTATAATTCCCAAATTACGTAAGTTAGTGAATGTCCATAACCAATTTATGACATAACAAGCAATGAGCAGTATCTGACAACACATCACTTCTACCCAAGTAATTGGAAAGCTGGAGAACAACTTCAGCCTACAATTTGTGATTAGTGTTAGTGATTGTATAGTTTATTTGTCTTCGATATCCAGATCAAACTTGAGGTACGGAAATGTCATCCTCTCAACATGCAGTCCATGTTCCTTGAACTAGAGTAGACTCTTGAGACACGAGTGATCTCAATATCACAAATTGACTCACATGAGCATGGCCATTCATTTTTTAGTCTTGCGTATCAAGTGGTCATGACATCATCTCAAGTAGGGGGACAAATCCCATCTACATCACTCACAAGCAATCCCCATATGTCACAATGTACCCAAGAACCACCTTTATGGAAACCATTGTTCAAAGTCACGTGAGTTGGTTTCAAAATACATTGAACGAAATTTGATCAGTGTAGTGACTTCAGGTCTAAGAACTATAATCACCATTATTAGTATGAAAGTTGATTCTGACTATCATTTTGTGGTCTCCGTGTATCACTGTTACAACCCCAATTTTTGAGTTCTTTTGGTTGGAAATGCAATTTCGCCAATAAATGTGTGATTTTGTAATTTTTATGATTTAAGTAAATTGAGTGGTTTCCTTTGATAAATAGCCTTGTTTGATTTTGTGGGCCTTGATGGCTATTGGGCCCAATAATAATAAAAAGGTAATAAAAAGAAAGAGGAAATATGTTAATAAGACGAATAAATAAGATAAAGAGAAATGAAAGATGTAGAAGAATCTAGAAGGCTAAGAATTATCCTTCAATGAGTAGTTTTCGAATCCTTAGGATTTCTTGCGTTCCAAGAAGTCTGAGTTGCAAAAATAATAGGAGAAGAAAGAGATAAAATTAAATAAAGCATTATTAAGAAGGAAAGTTGAGATAATGATGAAAATATAAGAAATATGAAGAAATATGGATAATGGAGTAATTATGAAGGAGATTTCAACTCCACATGATTTATAATGGTAAAAGGAATCAAAATAAAGAAAATAACAGATTAAGAGAGAGAAAATATGCTTAAAATAAGCTTTATTAAAAGATAACTTGCACATAAAGATAATGCCCTTTTCCTTTGGAATTTGGGACTCAATTTTGGTACACAAGTAGATAATATCAATCCAAAGCTTCCTTTAATATTTGGTTGAAAAAAGATGCATGGTTTACGAGATATGGATTTTTTAATTTATCCTAAAGTGGAAAGATAATTGGACTAAGATATCTATGTCACATTTTAATTGGGAATAAAATCCCTATTTTTCTTAGACGAGTGCTTCTGACCGTTGGATCTGTGATCTGACGATGAGGAAGGAGTCTCGGTCTCGCGGGAACTGGGAATATAGGGACCAGGCTGTGATGGATTGATCAAGGGATTTTGTGAGTTTGGGGCCATCTACGGAGCTTTGGATGAGTCCATTGAATCTGGGAGGTTGAGCCAACTTGATCCACCTCAAGTTTCTGGGGGTTTCGTAGCATTTGGGAGAAGTCCCCAATCTGCAGGGAACTCGATGGGTTCCCTATATACATAGGGGAAGCACGGGCGCCACAGGGGATGCTCTCATCAGTTCCCACGTAACTAGAGCATGAAACTGAGCATACATGTACCCTTAGTTTGGGAAATAGTCGACAAATGCACGCCCTTCTCTTCCTTATTTTCCGATAGATGACCTTATTGTTCTCTCTGATCAATGCATCCCCATCCCAATTGACCCTGCCATAGGGTACGGCGGCTAGGTTCGGAGATGGAAGCTCCCTTTCTGGATGCGGAGGAGGCCTGGCACCAAGAGTCAACCCTCTCATTGACTCGGTCGAGAAGCATCTCGCAAACCAGGAGAACGGAGGTTGAAGAAGAGTCTCTGGTTTTACAAGTATACCCCTCTGTGTGTGTATGACACCTGAGGGCACTGGAGTCTTTTCTCGCTAATTAAAAGGGCGCCTAGAGTATAGAAGAGACGCTGACGTGTCAAGCCCTAATTGGCTCATGTAATCTAATCTTGCAAAAATCATAGAAATTGCTAGGCTGCTCAGAATAAGACAAGTTATATGTGAAAATTTATCAGGAGAATGCAAGGAATACAATAAAAATATTATCAAAGCCTAATTATGTGTGTAACTCTAAAAGTAGGTAAAGATGATATCTTTAATGATTTTATTAATGAAAACCCCTAATTTTTGGTGTAATGGAATTTAGTAGCATTCTTTGGATAATTTAAGATGATATTGACCTATTGTTAATAAAAAAGACGTCTTAGATCTAAAGAGATAATTCTTGTACCCAATTGGCTGATATAGGGTATCATGCGTATAAAGTGCATTAATGGGCTTAGAAACCCTAATCTAGATGTTAATGGTAATCAGGGTTCATTTGTGAATTTGACTGTAATCATTGATGAAATCAGAGTTGTCAATTCAAAAGAGCATGGACATGTTAATTGGTCTTAATGATCTTAATATGACCTAGAAGGATAAGGTTGGTAGTTTAGTGTAAAAGATATATATTTGACTTTATTGGAATTCAATAATGCATATGATGTTGAAATTAGGGTTTGTGGGCCAAAACTGCATTAAAAGTGATAATTGGATGGTGGAAGCTAAAACCCTAATAAAAGCCTAAAAGATGGCCTAGAAACCCTAATGTGGGACCCCAATCAATCTTGAGAATGTTTAATGACACCTGGGTGTTATGCATTAATTTTAGGGTCACTGATTGATTGATTGATTGATTGATTATTCTTGATTATTCTTGCTTGGACATCAAGTTACTCGGGATCAGGTATGTGGTTAATTATGAATAATCACCTTTAGTTTCATGGTGTTTCTCAGATGTTTTATCGAGTGATTGCAACCTAAACTATTGGATTTTCAATTATGCAATCCTATAAAGTCCCTATGAGTATCACAATTAATTATGTATGTGTATTCTTGAACCTACAAGCCACCCTGATGTAAGTTGCAAGACCAAGTCCCAGAGGGAAGGTCTGAGTTGGTCAAGCCCTAGAGGGAAGACCATTGGGCACTAAGAGAAGTGACCCCAGGCACCAAGCTCAGGATGGAGAAGGTGGCATTATGTCCCTTGCAAGGACAAAGCCCTAAGAGAGGGTAATCCAGGGTTTAGGGCAAAAGCGGTTGAGAAGTCACATAGAAAGTGTAATTTGGATTGTTAATAACTTATCTGTGTTAATTAGGTTGTTAGAAACTATTTATGAAATTGTATTTGTTCCCCACATACCAGTATAGCAATATACTGACGGACATTTTGTTTGTCGGTGTTTTAGGTATTATCTAAAAAGGACAAACAGTAAAGAAAAAGATGTGAAGATGAATTTGAGTAATCCAAATGAGGATTATATAGTTAGATTTTTACTGTGGATAGAAGTCTTATATTCTATTTTGAAAAGTTATGAAAAAGTTTTATCTTATACCAACTTTCTAGTTTAGTTAGTAGAATTTGATAATTATTTTTTATTAAATTATTAAACCATTGATCCTAAATTTTGGGATAACGCCTCCGACCACTTGGTCACCCTTGATTGGGGGTTACCGGGAAGCAGGGTCATTATAGTTGGTATCAGAGTGATGGTTTTCCATTTAATCTCTAATAATTATTAAATTTTACAAACTCTGTAGAGCTGAGGGAGTTATTAGAGGATTTTCCGATGACAGAGGTGTCTAGAAAAGGATCATGGTCTGAGGGCTGGCAAAATTTTCCTTTGCCCCACTAGTCAGTCATGAGGACTCTCGGATGTGGTGTGACTGTCTAGCCAAAGCATGAGGTCTTGACTCAAAATAATATGCCTTTAGGACTCTCTCATCTGTCTTCTTCCCTTCTCAACCCTACTTCAATTAAGGTTCTAAGGTTTAGGGTTTCTCTCTCTCCACACCCCTTTTGTGTTTGGGATAAGAGTAATAAGGATTAAGGAATCCTCCATCAAATAATGAAAAGCATGTAAACAAGATGTCATGGACATATGCTTAATAGTTTAAGCATAAACTAAAGATTAATTGCATACTTAGGTTGCATGACATGTGATGTCGTGCCCTCAGGAGAGCACTGAGGTTAAACCTTCTTAACAGGAGGATGAGTAGAGTTTTGGAGGAAGAGGTAGAGACCTGACACATCCTCTGAGGATGATGCTAACCCTAACCCTACGTGGTTGTTAGAGAGAGGTGATATGATGAGTTAGATATCAAATCGACCATGCAGGTATGAATGTGGGTTGACATGCTGATTGGTTTTGAGTACCCGTGAGAACCATAAGCAATGTGAGGTCGGTTGACCTAGTGCCTTTTGGTGACCCAACCTTGGAAGGTTCGTTCCTGTTAGGGTGAAGGATAGTTCCTTCACTGAAGAGGTTAGTGGTGACCATATAGAAACCCTTATGGGAATATATGAGCATAGAAGAGCATGCACCTATGTAGGAGAGAATGTCAGCAGTGCTGGTAGTAGGATGAGACTTAAGTCAGAAGGGTTATGTCTAACATGTTAGGAGATGAACATGCAGAGCTTTGGATAATCTTGATCGAACATAGGTTTGGATCATACATTTCACCCATGTAGGTGTATGCATGTATCCTTAAGAGCTTGGTCCACCTTCTGAGAGAGAGAACCTCTAGTGGTAGGACCAGTTGTAGGTTTAGATCTAGGGAAAGAGAGTGAGACCCGATGAATAAGGTTGGAGACTTTGACTCTAAGACATGAAGAATCATACAAAGTTGGCCTAGAATGGACGACCCTAATTAGATGCATGTGGTTGCTCATGCACGATCCTTAAAGGCTTGTCATACCTTGGTTGCCTTTAGAGGAACCAAATCCTAGAAAGCGAAAGCGGCTTCTTGAACCAATGTATAAAATTTGTAGGTACCTACCTCTAGGTATAAGAAGAAGAGTTCTTTAGACCCTAAAGAAGTATATTAACAAGTTATGCGGTCTCACACTGAGTTGGTTGTCCTTGCATAGGACTCTAAGGTGTTATTCACGTGGAAGAATGGTGGGAAGGGTATGTCCTACCTTGTGCATGTTTGGTTCATGGTTGGACAATCGATGCATAAGAAGTGAACCTAGGGTTCCTTGACCCAAGAGGGGAAGTAATGGTACCTGGTGCACCTGATGCTCATGAAGATGTTTGAGTTCCTACATATTCGAGCATGGCACCCCTCATGTTTAGAGGAAAAGGAAACCCCTTGGACTAAGGTATAAGTTGGATGAACCCCTCACACATAGGTTGGTGACATATGCTTGTATGATATTGGTCCAATGTTGAGGAATAGGAACAAGTATGACATACCAAGGAAACTTAGCATGGTTCAGTAGGTGGTCTTCTTGTTAGCTACGTGCCTTAGTAGCTTGATAGGGCTAAGCATGCACATGATGATGTACACCCTGGACGTAGGGACGTTTGTGACCTTTGTTTCTATCAAGAGATGGTTTTCTCCCATCCTGGGGAGGGACCCTTCTGTAGGGTGAGTATCAACATTTGTTTAGGTTCGAGGTAACCTATAGAGGTCTCTCTTATAAGAGTTTTATGAGCTAAGTAGAGAACATATGGTATGAGCACGAATCTATAGACCCTTGTGTGACCATCTCTAAAGGGCATAAAGATATGTTGCCATGGAGGTAACATGTATGGGGTCAGATAGAGGTAGGTAGGTCACCATGATCCCTATGAAAGGATGTAAATTTGACCAAGTATGCCCAGAGAGATGATGGAGTTTCCAGTAAGGATTCAAGTTTGAGATTTACCATAATAGAATCCTAAGTCTATACTAAGGTCGGGTGGGGATAAGACTGATGGGAATAGGAGTTGCCTAATTCCCTAGTTGCACAAGACCATAGGGTCGGGAACTAACAACTATAGTTGCCCGAGGACCACAGGTTAGGAGATTGATCACCTTCATGAACTCATGGGACCCAAAGGGCAAATGAGGTGGGCACTCCCTAGATGCATAAGGGAAGAGGTATGACCCCAAAAGCACTGGCACCCTACAGACCTAGAGGAGATGACTAAGGATTGTGTGACAACCCAAGTGTATTTGAGAATAGTTTTCCATGGATGTAAACCTGGTATCGAGATGTTTAGAATGTGGAGGCATGTGACGCATGCTTTAGCTTAGTTTGGAAGGGTGTACTGGGGATGTGGGATGCACCATATCTAATCTTGGAATGGGAAGAACTTTGTATTTGGACTGCAGCCAAATGCTTATTTCCTCTCATTATGGGGGACGAGAGATAGGGCAATAGGCACGCCATACACCAAGGATAAAGATGAAGTGATTTGAAACATTGTTATGATGTTTGAGGATTGAGGAAGTATCATACCTTTTGATAGATGGTTGCAAATACAAAGAGATATAAGGTAGTCATCATATGAGGACGTTTGTATCAAGAGCAGAATGGAATTTATAAGTTGGAGTTTGATCATCCATATGATGAGCTCGAAGTTTTCTTGACTCAGTTAGACCTAAATCCAAGATGAGGATCATGAGTGGAGTATATGAAGCTGTATGTCCTCACCATTACTATAACATCCCTGACTCGGTCTATGTTATAACCCTAGATGTTTTGCTTAATAATGTTGATTAGATGCTTGTTCATATTTCTTGGAAAGTAATTAAGGCCCAAGAGGAACTTATATTTCAATTTTAGTCCTTTTTGAATAATGTTGAAACATTATTTTGTTAGTTTTGGACTAAAGTGAAAATTACCCAAGTTGAGGGGTTAACTTGCAAATTTTACATAATATAATGTTCCTCAGATGTTGAGGCATCATAAGAATGAGAATGATGTAGTGGTATGGTTTCCACAAGCTTGAGCACCAAGATAGAGCTGGTTGAGCAATCTTTGTGCATTAAAACCTAGTTTTGGTGTAATGTACAATTTACCCAAAACCTAGGGTTCAATATGTAAAATAGCACTTCTAGAGGGTCCCCCATGTTTATTGGCATCCAGTAGAGAAAATAAAATGGGAGGGGCTCCTCATTTGAATTATTTTGTAGGAGAGAGAATCTTGATATTAAAATAATCAAGGTTTAAGCATAATTGAAACCCTAATTCAATTTAATGCAAAAATAAATAATATAATTGAAGAACCCTTCAATCAAAAGGTGAGGGATGAATTTGCAAAAGGGTTGTAAGATCTTGTGCCTTGCAAAGGAACGAAAATATCTTTGAGTGGAAATCCCACTCACATTAAGTTAATAAAAAGAAATATCCACTAAAAAGGGGATATTAGTATAATATGATTAAGGTGCTTAATTTCTTTTCTTTTAATTCTTGGATAATGAAGAAGTTTTGCAAGTGGGATAAGATGGATTCATGGCCAAGGAATTGAGGGGGAAGATGTGGCACTAATTTTGGAATTAAAAGAATTTTATAAGGCATTTTCTCTCTCATTGATTTTTCTTATAAAAACACCTTTTACAACTCAAATTAAAGGCTTTTTCGAACCCACTTCCTATCTTTGCTTGCAAACTGACAAGGGAGTTAGGAGAAGTAGGACGACGACCCCCAACCTATTGGTAAGCTTCTTGATCCTCTTTTACCTTGATTTCATGGTGTAAATCACAAAACAATGCATGATTTCTTCTCTATTTCACTCCATCTTCAATCCTAGCCAATCTTTTCACTCCAAAGCTTGAGGAAGAGCCTTGGGATAGTTCCAAAAGCTTCCTCCACCATTTTTGACGTGAAGCTCCAAGCTTTGAAGATCAATTGGAAGTGGGTTATATAACTCAAACCCTTAAATATTGGTATTGCATTCAAATCTCCATTATTTGTTGAACATTTTGTTCTATTTGAAATTCCCTTGATCCATTGTTGTAATTACCATGAAAATGATAGTAGATTTTGAATGAATGAAGGTATATGATGATGATATCATCTTGGGCACGCAATCCAACAAGTTTCCCTTGCAAACGGTTTTGAAGATCTTGGTCCAAACAGTTTCACCAAACCATTTGGAGGCTAAACAGTTTGCAAACCATTTAGAGTCTTGAACCCCAAACCATTTAGGGTGGTTGACCATTTGGATGGGTTGACCGTTTGAGGTCAGGACCCTAGTACTTGTTGGATGAGGATCTAATAGTTCCAATTGATTGAATCAATGTATGGACAATCATCTAAGTAGAAACCCTAATCGGGTTGAGTGTTGATTTTGCAATTGATTAATTTAATTCTTTGGGTTGATTAACCCAAAGACCGTTTGGAGATCACTCAAATGGTCTCAAGACCGTTTGGAGGTCAACCAAGACTGTTTTGAGGTCTAGGGTTGAGTATGGTGAAGAAGTTGAAGATTCAAAGATATCAAATTGCAATGCAATCAATAGCTAGTTTGATGAGTAACCCAATGATGCAAACCCTAATTGAACTTAACAAATTTTGATGATGGGATGGGAAAACGGTCTCAAGACCGTTTGTAGGTCATCCAAACGACCTCAAGACCGTTTGTAGGTCATCCAAACGACCTCAAGACCGTTTGAGGTCAGGTCATGCCCAATTTGAAGGATGGACCAATGATTCTAAAGCAATTAGTTCCATAATGGCTAATATTAAAGGTTCATCAATTTCAACCCTAATTCAACTGGGTTCAAAACCCTAATTGATGATCAATTAAAGGTTGAATCAATTGAAAGATGATTCATTAATCTCAATTGAAGTATGGTGCTTAGGTTCACTTAGTGAGTAATTACATGGATTAAATTGATGAAGGAATTAATCTTGGGAACCCTAAACTAATATGGGTGGTTGAGACCACTTTTGGTCCAATCGGTTTTGAGGAGGTTTGGACCAAACGGTCTCAAGACCGTTTGGGTCCAAACGGTCTCAAGATCGTTTGGGACCAAATGATCCCAAACGGATTGAGACTCAAACGGTTTCAAGCATCAACTTTGTCAAACGGTTTCAAGCATCAACTTTGTCAAACGGTTTCAAGCACCTACTTTGATAAACGGTTTCAAGTGTTGATCAAGACTGTTTGGAGGTCTAAACGGTCTTAGACCGTTTGGAGGTATTTCAAGCAAGACCGTTTGAGGTTTGGTTAGTCAAGATCGTTTGAGGTCTAAATGACCAAGACCGTTTGGAAGTAATTAACCAAAATTGTATGGACACTTAAGATGATTAAAGGTTAATTGTTTAATTGATCATTACATTATGTAATTCAAGGGTGATTATGGTAATTGTACCCTTAATAAGATAGGGTGATTAGTACCTTTTGAATGATTAATCTTTGATTATTATGGAAGTAATGACACAATACATGTGTCAAATCTCCAATCAAGTTGAGTTGACCTAATCTAATCAAGTCTGAAGTAAGTATCATCTTATAGAGGATCAGAGAGAGAGGACTTCCTACATGAATGATAATTATGTAGTGGTTAAGTCTCAACACTTCCAACATGAACCCTTGATAAAGAGATCATGAACCCTAATTAGGAAGGTTGATGAACCCTAACCCTAATTGAGGACAATGATAGGTGAAACCCTAATCTTTGGTAATGGTATGATCCTAATTTAGGGTAATGACTTGAGAAAACCTAATTTAGGGAATTTTAATAATAAACCCTGATTGAATGTGAATAGTAAACCCTAATGGAGGATGATGTTATGAGAAACCCTAATCAATGGGTGAAGCTATATGAAACCCTAAAGTGAGGGTGATGTCATGTGAAACTCCAGATAAGGTTAAGGTCAAAATGGAACCTTACTGCAATAATGAGATGTAAATCCTGATTCAAGGTGATACTATCTACCGGTATGTGACATTTTGATATGAAATCCTACACTGATATAGGATAAAGATATGTGGAGCTCTAAATCTTGGGTTGTAAGGTATGAAACCCTAATTTTGGGCAGTATGATGATAAATCATAACCCAAATCTGGGAAATGAGATAAAGTATTCCTAATGGACATAAATTGGGAAATCCTAACTCAAACGAGGAAATGATGATGTTACTCTTACAATGCATAGTGCTGATTTGTAATTGATATAATTGTTATCATGTGCACTAATAATGCAGATGAGATGGTGGACACAGCCAGGTATGAGCTATGATGCTTTACTACTGAATTTGTTTTATGAGCCTTGTGAGCCATAATATGTTGTGTTGCCTAGTGAGAGGTAATAAGAGATATTATTGGGCTTTAAGAGCCATGTGAAATACATGCACTGCAATTATTATGTTTACAATGATCAGATGACCTGAAGGCATTAAGTTACCTGATAAAGTGGTAACAAGTGTTTTGATGAATTAAGGGTTTGAACACCCATGTTTCATAATCGTGATGATGAGATGTTAAGGGATGAGAATACCCTGATGTGATAAGGGATTGAGATCCCAAAATCTATAAAGCTTTGAAAAGAACTTGATAGAAATAGTACTCATTCTTTGTAGCAACTGTTACAATGTTTTATGTTTGAAAAACATGTTTGATGCTAAAACAATATTGTAATGTACTTAATTAATCAAATGAAATGGTATCATGTTGAGCCCTGACCATAGATCCATCATCGTCAGTAGTTTGATGATGGTGAAATAGGTTTTCCTACAGGAACTCCTGGAGGGCATACTTTTGAGTATGTGGGGGTTATGGGCGTGAATATCCTCACGCCCTAATGGAGGAATTGATGTGAGGTAAACATTAAATCTCTCAATCCTTCATTAATTATCCCGGGATGGATGTATCACTAATCACCTGAAGATTGGGATGGATGTATCATTAATCTCCCGATGATCTTAATGTCAGATCAATGTGAGATAAATATAATATCTCTCAATTACGAAGAGAGTACAGCATGCCATTGTAACTCTAATAGCGAAGTTGCTAGTATACCCTACAAAGCTATTTAGCAGAGACATAAGATGTCCAGCATTTGGTCCTCACACTAACTGAGGAAGATGAGGTCATGGAAATATGGCTCTTCTATTGACCTATGGTACCGATTTCGATTTCACAATGGTCTGTTGGAGTATGAGCAGTATACCTCATCTCCTCAGGGCTTAAGTATGTTTGTAAAATGTAATCAGTCGTGTAGCATATTTGCTTAGGGATGAGATACGAGAATCAATGGTTGATGATACATTGTTTAGTATGTCTTAGTTGGCTAAATTATATTCATGTTCTTCATATTCCTTATTAAATAAATGACATACTGCTCTATCAAGATATAGCTGAAATGACTTGAGTAGAGAATACCGCTCTAAATTGTTTAGTCATTAATTTATCTGTTGTTGAATACTTATGATTCATCTGCTCAGTTTTATTCTATTAATTGCAATAATAATGTTTCTAGGGGAGAGTTATATCTCTCGCTGGGACAATTTTCAATTGTCTCACCCCTGTGGGATTCAACTTTTTAGGTAGACATAGAAGAGGTAGGAACCCTACAACAAGGGAAGAACAGCAGCAACAGCAGCAGAACCAAGGACACCAGTGAATCCTCAGGTGGAGACCCTGGTTGTCATGACCTGTAAATAGAGAGTCCTATGTGTCGTCTTTGTACTCTCAGGTCCTAGGAGTCAGTAGTTAGTTTAATATTGATCTGAGATTTTGGCATGATGCCTCGAGATTTTTATACTGCCTATGTATAGTCTAACAGGGCAGCTGATGTTTGTAACTCTCGAGAAAAATTGGTACAAGAGATGTACTAGTAAACCAGAATGTATTTGAAATACTTTGGTTCTTATGAAAGAGTTTTTCTATTTATGGATCTCTTTGAAAAAAAAGTTTTAATTTATAGTGATTTTCAGTAATTCCGCTGCTAACAAATGCTTCCGCTTAAGTAAATCTTGTTTTCATAAGTTGGATGTCACAAGTTTAGTGGTATCAGAGCTCTAGGTTTGTTGAGTCTATAGAGACATAGGATTAAGGTTGTTGAGTCTATTCTAGTGTCTTCCAGTTTATCTGATAGTGTCTTCTGCTCATATAGGAGGAGGAGGAGAACTAAAGATGTCTGGATCACACGATGAACATGATGTTGAGAGAAGCGTTGCTGCACCAGGAGGAGGTGCAAGAGACCATGATAGGGAGGAGCCCATACATGAACAACCCCAGTTCAATCAAGCTGATATGGGGAACCCAGCCTTCTAAGCTATGTTTGGACATTTTATGGCAGCCATGACTCATATGACAGATAGGATGTCATTATCTGCACCTAGGGAACCTACCCACCATGAAGGACAGGGAGCCGGCAAGACATTTGAATGACTTCGCTGGGTTGGAGCCACAGAATATGCTGGAACAGCTGACCCAGTAGATGCAGACATGTGGCTGACTGAACTAGAGAAGGCCTTTAGAATCCTTAACATCCCAGAAGCTGAGAAGGTTAGACACGCAGTATACCTTCTTAAAGGGAGTGTTGGTCATTGGTGGACTATAGAAGAAGGCAAGAGGCCGGGTGTAGAGATCGGATGAGAAGTATTCCGATGAGAATTCATCAATAGATACTTTCCTAAGATGTTCCTGGATGAGAAGATCTCTCAGTTTGAGATATTAAGGCTAGGACCATTGAACGTTAGTGAGTATGAGGCTAAGTTCATGGAGCTTCTGTGGTTCTATCTGCATATGGTAGCTATCGATGAAGAAAGGATTCAGCGTTTTGAGAAGGGGTTGAACGTCAATTTGACCACTCTTGTGTCTGCTTTAGAGAACAGGGAGAGGTTTGCTACTTTTGTGGAGTCTATCAGACGCATAGAGAGGTATGTGACAGAGAAGTGACAAACTAAGAGCAAGAAGGTGTACACTCAGTTTCATGGACAAGGGTCCAAAAGCTTTAATAAACTGAGGTTTTCTGCACCAATTGCACCACCAAGGTTTAATACCCAGACGCAATGGACGTCTAATAGGGGTAGAGGTCGTAGTTTACCACTGGAAGGAGCCCACAACGTAGCATCAGTATCGGTAACAGGACCATCTAGACCATAGCCAGGGAATAGAGGTTGTTTATATGTGGAAAGATGAGGCATCTGATGAAGGATTGTTGAGCCAGAGAAATAAGTGTGACTCAACCCCTGAGGTAGAGTCAGCAAGGCTCTCAGAGGCAATAGTTTCCAAGTGGAACAAGAGGACGTGGACAAGCGTCCCAAGTTGGATTGAAGGCACCCAGTAATCGAGCACCGAATCAACCGTAGGTGACGGCGAGATTCTATGCGATGAATCATCCTGATGCATTAGTCAACCCTAGGGTTGTGATGGGTCAGATGGAACTATTTTATTCTGATATGTCTACATCTTGTGGCGTATCTGTTTTAATTGATTCGGGTGCTAAACATTATTTCATCACTAAAAGAGTGATTTTTGACTGCAATATGACAATTGGTCATAGGGAAGAGAGTTTGAAGTTAGAAACTCTTTTGATGGGATCTGCTGTGTTACGGGAGGTGTGTTCTCCCTGCACTCTTTTCTTTTCTAAACATCACATTCAAGTGAACCTTATCCCACTTGAGATGCATATGTTTGATATAATTCTTGGGATGGACACCCTAGAAAAGTATAAGGTTGTCTTGGATTGTGAGTCCAAGCAAGATGTGTTCACAGATGATTGTGACACATGGATCTTTCAAGGATATAGAAAGATTCTTCCAACCTGCCTTGTGTCAGCTATGGTATCTGAGAAGTTGATGAGGCAAGGATGTTTTGCATTCTTGGCACATGTGGTAGATACCACCATGGAGAGCCCTCATCCTTCTGAAGTTTCGATAGTTAGGGAGTTTGAGGATGTATTCCCTGAGGAACTTCCAGGTGTACCTCCGCCCAGAGAGATTGATTTTGAGATTAATCTAATTCTACGCACGCAACCTATAACACAAACACCGTATAGGATGGCGCCTGTTGAGATGGCAGAGCTGAAGAAGCAACTTCAGGAGTTGCTTGAGAAAGGCTTTATCCAACTGAGCACTTCACCCTGGGGTGCTCTGGTAGTTTTTGTTAAGAATAAAGATGGATCGATGCGGTTATGCATTGATTATAGACAGTTGAATAAAGTAACTATAAAGAACAAGTATCCCTTGCCAAGGAGTGATGACTTGTTTGATCAGTTGTGTGGTGAAACTATCTTTTATAAGATAGATCTGAGATCGAGATACCATCAGTTGCGTATTAAGGAGGGTGACATACCTAAGTCTGCTTTTAGGACAAGGTACGGTCACTATGAGTTCATAGTTATGTCGTTTGGACTAACTAATGCACCAACTACATTCATGGAACTCATGAATAGAATCTTTCGACCTTTTCTTGATCAGTGTGTAGTCATCTTTATAGATGACATCTTAATATACATTAGAGATACTCAACAGCATGAGAAGCACCTCTGTCAGGCTCTAACTTTGCTAAGAGAGCATAAGTTTTATGCTAAGTTTAGCAAATGTGAATTTTGGTTACCAGAAGTTTCTTTTCTTGGACACATAATATCTACTTCAGGTATTCATTTTGATCCTAAGAAGGTAGAATCTGTCCTGCAATGGGAACAGCCTAAAACACAGACAGAGATACATAGTTTCTTAGGGTTGGCAGGCTATTACAGGAGGTTCATTAATAACTTCAGTTCTATAGCTTTACCTCTAACCAAGTTAACCAGAAAAGAGGTTCCTTTTGTCTGGAATGACAAGTGTCAACATTTTTTCAGTTGTTGAAAGAAAGGTTGACAAGTGCACTTGTATTGGTGTTACCTGAGTAGGGAAAAGGGTACATTGTTTTCTATGATGCATCTAAGAATGGCTTAGGATGTGTGTTGATGCAGGATAAGCAAGTGATTTCTTTTGCTTCTCGACAGCTTAAGAAATACGAGGAGAATTATCCAACACATGATCTAGAGCTAGCTACTGTGGTCCATGCTTTGAATATCTAGAGACATTATCTCTATGGAGAAACATTCCATATTTTCACAGACCATAAGAACCTAAAGCATATCTTTTCTCAACATGAGCTAAACATGAGGCAACGCCGCTACATGGAGTTAATCAAGGACTACGATTGTACAATTGATTATCATCCAAGGAAGGCTAATGTAGTAGCTGATGCACTAAGTAGAAAATCAGCAACACCAACCTTAGATAAAGCACAGTTGAATTCTTTAGTGTTCTCTAAGAGGGATATGTTTATATCTTTGAGGCAAAACAATGTACAATTTAAAGTACCATTGTTAGTCGGGATGTTAGCTGAGATGCACATAAAACCAACTCTGAGACAGCAGATTAAGGAAGCATAGAAATCTGATGTTGTACTTCAACAGATTAGATCTGAATATGGTAGTGAGAAACAAGATGGCTTTCATGATTCATAGGATGAGGTAGTCTGTTACCATGGTAGGATGGTAGTACCTGATGTCAATGACTTGAGGAAGTTAGTTTTGGAAGAAGCTCATTCTTCTATGTATGTTATGCATCCAGGGAGCACCAAGATGTATCATAACTTAAAAAATATGTATTGGTGGACTGGATTGAAGAAAGATGTAGCTGAGTTTGTTATGCGGTGTCTGGTGTATCAGCAAGTTAAAGTTGAACATCAGAAGCCCGCAGGAACAATGCAACCTTTGCCCATACCACAGTGGAAATGGGATCATGTCACCATGGACTTTGTGGTTGGTCTGCCTAGAATAGCCAAAAGTCATGATTCCATATGGGTGATAGTGGACAGGTTGACGAAGATAGCACATTTCTTACCTGTCAAAACAACCTACACTACTGAGAAGCTGGCACAGTTATATTTAGATGAGATAGTGTGGCTGCATGGGGTTCCAGCTACTATCATTTCTGATAGAGGACCTCAGTTCACAAGTCATTTTTAGGAACGACTTCATAAAGCTTTGGGTAGACAGTTAAGGTTTAGTACAGCCTTTCACCCTCAGACAGATGGACAATCTGAAAGGACCATACAAACTTTGGAGGACTTGCTTAGGGCATGTGTCCTTCAATTTGTAGGAAGTTGGGATCTACATCTGAGCTTGATAGAATTTTCTTACAATAATAGCTATCGGCACAGTATTGACATGTCACCATATGAAGCATTATATGGTAGATGATATAGGTCTCCTTTATGTTGGTATGAAACAGGAGAAAATCAACTTTTGGGTCCTGAGCTAGTGTAACAAACAACTGAGAAGATTAAAGTAATACAACAACAGTTAAAGACTGCACAGGATAGATAGAAATCATACGCCGATAAACGGTGAAGACCCTTAGAATTCCAAGTTGGAGACAGAGTATATCTCAAGGTCTCACCTTGGAAAGGAGTTCTTAGATTTGGAAGGAAGGGAAAGTAGCTCCTAGATTTATGGGGCCTTATCCAATCATTGAACGGATTGGAAAGGTAGCTTATAAGCTAGAGTTACCACCTAAGTTGCATAAGTTGCATCCAGTGTTCCACATCTCCATGTTGAGGAAGTGTCACCCTGACACAAAATTAGTTCTACAACCTGTGGAGGTAGAATTAAATAATGATATATCATATGTTGAATGACCTGTGACGATCCTTGATAAAAGAATTAAAAAGCTGAAAAAAAGACATTTGTCTTGTAAAAGTCCTCTGGAATCACCGTGGCATTGAAGAAGCTACATGGGAACTAGAGGAAGAAATGAGGAGGAAATACCCTACTCTTTTCTCTTAAATGTTTTGTTGATAATTTCGGGGACGAAATCCTTGTAAGGGGTGGATAATTTGTAACATCCCTGACCCGGGCTATGCTCTAACCCTAGATTCTTTGCTTAATAATGTTGATTAGATGCTTGTTCATATTTCTTGGAGAGTAATTAAGGCTCAATAGGAACTTATATTTCAATTTTAGTCCTTTTTTAATAATGTTGAAACATTGTTTTGTTAGTTTTGGACTAAAGTGCAAATTACCCAAGTTGAGGGATTAACTTGCAAATTTTACATGATATAATGTTCCTCAGATGTTGAGGCATCATAAGAATGAGAATGATGCAGTGGTATGGTTTCCACAAGCTTGAGCACCAAGATAGAGCTGGCTGAGCAATCTGTGTGCATTAAAACCTAGTTTTGGTGTAATGGGCAATTTACCCAAAACCTAGGGTTCAATATGCAAAATAGAACTTATAGAGGGTCCCCCATGTTTCTTGGCATCAATTAGAGAAAATAAAATGGGAGGGGCGCCTCATTTGAATTATTTTGGAGGAGAGAGAATCTTGATATTAAAATAATCAAGGTTTAAGCATAATTGAAACCCTAATTCAATTTAATGCAAAAATAAATAATATAATTGAAGAACCCTTCAACCAAAAGGTGAGGGATGAATTTGCAAAAGGGTTGGACGAGCTTGTGCCTTACAAAGGCACGAAAATATCTTGAGTGAGTGGAAAGCCCACTCACATTAAGTTAATAAAAAGAAATATCCACTAAAAAGGGGATATTAGTATAATATGATTAAGGTGCTTAATTTTTTTTCTTTTAATTCTTGGATAATGAAGAAGTTTTGCAAGTGGGAGAAGATGTCTTCATGGCCAAGGAATTCAAGGGGAAGAGGCGGCACTAATTTTGGAATTAAAAGAATTTTATAAGGCATTTTCTCTCTCATTGATTTTCTTATAAAAACACCTTTTACAACTCAAATTAAAGGCTTTTTCGAACCCACTTCCTCTCTTTGCTTGCAAACCGACCAAGGGAGCTAGGATCACTAGTAGGACGACCCCCAACCTATTGTTAAGCTTCTTGATCCTCTTTTACCTTGATTTCATTGTGGAAATCACAAAACAATGCATGATTTCTTCTCTATTTCACTCCATCTTCAATCCTAGCCAATCTTTTCACTCCAAAGCTTGAGGACGAGCCTTGGGAGAGTTCCAAAAGCTTACTCCACCATTGTTAATGTGAATCTCCAAGATTTGAAGCTCAATTGGAGGCAGGTTATATAACTCAAACCCTCAAATATTGTTATTGCATTCAAATCTCCATTATTTGTTGAACATTTTGTTCTATTTGAAATTCCCTTGATCCATTGATGTAATTACCATGAAAAAGATAGTAGCTTTTGAATGAATGAAGGTATATGATGATGATATCATCTTGGGCACGCAATCCAACAAGTTTCCCTTGCAAACAGTTTTGAAGATCTTGGTCCAAACGGTTTCACCAAACCGTTTGGAGACTAAACGGTTTGCAAACCGTTTAGAGTATTGAACCCCAAACCATTTAGGGTGGTTGACCATTTGGATGGGTTGACCGTTTGAGGTCAGGACCCTAGTACTTTTTGTATGAGGATTTAATAGTTCCAATTGATTGAATCAATGTATGGACAATCATCTAAGTAGAAACCCTAATCGGGTTGAGTGCTGATTTTGCAAGTGATTAATTTAACTCTTTGGGTTGATTAACCCAAATAGTCTCAAGAAAGTTTGGTGATCACCCAAACGGTCTCAATACCATTTGGAGGTCAACTAAGACCGTTTGGAGGTCTAGGGGATAGTATGGTGAAGAAGTTGAAGATTCAAAGATATCAAATTGTAATGCAATCAATAGCTAGCTTGATGAGTAACCCAATGATGCAAACCCTAATTGAACTTAACAAATTTTGATGATGGGATGGACAAATGGTCTCAAGACCATTTGGAGGTCATCCAAACAACCTCAAGACCGTTTGAGGTCAGGTCATGCCCAATTTGAAGGATGAACCAATGATTCTAAAGCAATTAGTTCCATAATGGCTAATATTAAAGGTTCATCGATTTCAACCCTAATTCAATTGGGTTCAAAACCCTAATTGATGATCAATTGAAGGTTGAATCAATTTAAAGATGATTCATTAATCTCAATTGAAATATGGTTCTTAGGTTCACTTAGTGAGTAATTACATGGATTCAATTGATGAAGGAATTAATCTTGGGAACCCTAAACTAATATGGGTGGTTGAGACCACTTTTGGTCCAATCAATTTTGAGGAGGTTTGGACCAAACGGTCTCAATACCATTTGGGACCAAACGGTCTCAAGACCGTTTGGGACCAAACAATCCCAAACCGATTGAGACTCAAACGGTTTCAAGCATCAACTTTGTCAAACAGTTTCAAGCATCAACTTTGTCAAATGGTTTCAAGCATCAACTTTGTCAAACGGTTTCAAGCACCTACTTTGCTAAATGGTTTCAAGTGTTGATCAAGATCGTTTGGAGGTCTAAACGGTCTTAGATCATTTGGAGGCATTTCAAGCAAGACCGTTTGAGGTCTGGTTGGTCAAGATCGTTTGAGGTCTAAGTGACCAAGACCGTTTGGAAGTAATTAACCAAAACTATATGGACACTTAAGATGATTAAAGGTTAACTGTTTAATTGATCATTACATGATGTAATTCAAGGGTGATTATGGTAATTGTACCCTTAATAATATAGGGTGATTAGTACCTTTTGAATGATTAATCTTTGATGATTATGGAAGTAATGACACAATAGATGTGTCAACTCTCCAATCAAGTTGAGTTGACCTAATCTAATCAAGTCTAAAGTAAGTATCATCTTATAGAGGATGAGAGAGAGAGGACTTCCTACATGAATGATAATTATGTAGTGGTTAAGTCTCAACACTTCCAACATGAATGAATGTGTAATTAGGGTATGATCCTTGATAAAGAGATCATGAACCCTAATTAGGAAGGTTGATGAACCCTAACCCTAATTGAGGACAATGATAGGTGAAACCCTAATCTTTGGTAATGGTATGATCCTAATTTAGGGTAATGACTTGAGAAAACCTAATTCAGGGAATTTTAATAATAAACCCTGATTGAATGTGAATAGTAAACCCTAATGGAGGATGATGTTATGAGAAACCCTAATCACAGGTGAAGCTATATGAAACCCTAAAGTGAGGGTGATGTCATGTGAAACTCTAGATAAGGTTAAGGTCAAAATGAAACCTTACTACAATAATGAGATGTAAAACCTGATTCAAGGTGATACTATCTACTATTATGTGACATTTTGATATGAAATCCTACACTGATATAGGATAAAGATATGTGGAGCCCTAAATCTTGGGTTGTAAGGTATGAAACCCTAATTTTGGGCAATATGATGATAAATCATAACCCAAATCTGGGAAATGAGATAAAGTATTCCTAATGGACATAAATTGGGAAATCCTAACTCAAAGGAGTAAATGATGATGTTACTCTTACAATGCATAGTGCTGATTTGTAATTGATATAATTGTTATCATGTGCACTAATTATGCAGGTTTCATGAGATGGCGGACATAGCCAGGTATGAGCTATGATGTTTTACTATTGAATTTGCTTTATGAGCCTTGTGAGCCATAATATGTTGTGTTGCCTAGTGAGAGGTAACAAGAGATATTATTGGGCTTTAAGAGCCATGTGAAATACCTACACTGCAATTATTATGTTTACAATGATCAGATGACCTGAAAGCATTAAGTTACCTGATAAAGTGGTAATAAGTGTTTTGATGAATTAAGGGTTTGAACACCCATGTTTCATAATCATGATGATGAGATGTTAAGGAATGAGAATACCCTGATGTGATAAGGGATTGAGATCCCAAAGTCTATAAAGCTTTGAAAAGAACTTGATAGAAATAGTACTCATTCTTTGTAGCAACTGTTACAATGTTTTATGTTTGAAAAACATGTTTGATGCTAAAAGAATATTGTAATGTACTTAATTAATCAAGTGAAATGGTATCATGTAGATCCCTCACCATAGATCCATCACCGTTAGTAGTTTGATGATGGTGAAATAGGTTTTCCTATGGGAACTCCTGGAGGGCATACTTTTGAGTATGTGGGGGTTATGGGCACGAATATCCTCACGCCCTAATGGAGGAATTGATGTGAGGTAAACATTAAATCTCTCAATCCTTCATTAATTATGTCGGGATGGATGTATCACTAATCTCCAAAAGATCGGGATAGATGTATCATTAATCTCCCGATGATCTTAATGTCGGATCGATGTGAGATAAATATAATATCTCTCAATTGCAAAGAGATTACAGCATGCCACTATAACTCTAATAGAAAAGTTTCCAGTATACCCTGGAAAGCTATTTAGAAAAGACATAAGATGTCCTACATTTGGTCCTCACACTGACTGAGGAAGATGAGGTCATGGAAATCTGGCTCTTCTATTGACCTATGTATGGTACCGATTTTTCTAGACTCATTAACCATGCCATCTTTGCTAGTGATAGAAGGCAGCCGTTCTTGGTTAGAGATTTCTGGAATGAAGAATATGGACGGGATTGGGAGACGATCCAATAGGTGGTTGATGACCAGGGTGTAGAGCTGATAAAAAAAGCAGGTGCTTGGATAACAAACATAGATGATGAATTGGTGTGGGGTGTTGACCAAAAGGGTCACTTCACTATGATATCAGTAAAGAAGATTTTGATGCAACCAAGAGTGGGAGGACTGGATGCTCTAGGAAAAATATGGGGTCTGGACGCCCCTAAGGCAAGTGCTATCATATGGAAGATGACTAAAAAATCTATTCCTATGGATGATAATGTTCAACATAGATGTTGCATCCCCCTTGTATCGAGGTGTAATTGTTGTGATGATCCGAGAGTAGAAGATGTTGATCACCTTTTCTTCCATGGACAGGTTGCTAGGTTCTTCTGGAACAGATTTTTCCTTTTGACGCAGATGCAGGCACCTCATGATATACAAACACTTCTTGATACTTGTGAGAAAGGCTACTCCAGGAGGATCTCAGACTGGATTGCAGGAAGGCTAGCTGTTAACATACCCCACAGCATTTGGAGGATACGTTGTGCATCTAGATTTGGGGACAAACTACGAGGATGGGAGTTTGAATGGAACCTAATCATCTCTTCTATGAACAACACGATTCAGCAAAGATCCTTCTCCATTGAACATGGATCGAGCATTTACAATAGGATGAGAGATGGCGGGATTACTGAGCCTAAGACGAAAATGAGAGAAATTCAACTGATAAAGTGGATGAAGCTTGACTTGCATAACTTGAAAATGAACTTGACTATAGGAAGAAATAAGGGAGAAGATGGGGTATGTAGGAGGTGGGCGACAGGCCTTATTCGAAATCAAAATGCAGATATTTGCATGGTGTTCCATGCCTGGCTCAAGGCACCAGACTTCGTCCTGGCATATGTACATGCAAGCATTATTGGGCTGAAACTGGCAGATGATCATATGCTACGAGTGTCATGTATTGAGATTGATGACCAGGAAGTCTACGATATTTTGTGGAAGGATGCTATCGAACCATGGAGGACCAAGCCATTTTTTAGAGAGCTGAGGTCCGAGTTGGTTAGATCTAGTATTACATGTTCAATGGTTCACAAAGTTGCTAACTTTATACCCAGAGAGATTGGGAGATGGGGGAAACGATTTTCAAAGATGACAGTTATTACGGATAGAAGGATGATACCGAATAGAATTCGAGGCATGGCAGCTTTGGAGAAAAGGGGCATTCCCTACATGCACCTGAAGAGGATCGACGCTTGAGGAATCATGGATGTTTTTAGCGGTTTCTTTGTCTGGGTGTGATGACTTAGTTTTTTACTTTATCTGGTCTTATGGGGAACAAACCTGCAGACATATAAGCAGGAGTTGTACTCTATTGATGTTTTCACTCACATGAGAGGGGTGGGATGAATAGAGAACCCTCTGGCTTAACTAAAAAAAAATGGTACCGATTTTTATTTCGCAATGGTCAGTTGGAGTATGAGCGGTATACCTCAACTCCTCTGGGCTTAAGTATGTTTGTAAAATGTAATCAGCCGTGTAGCATATTTTCTTAGGGCTGAGATACGAGAATCAATGGTTGATGATACATTGTTTAGTATGTCTTAGTTGGCTAAATGCTATTCATGTTCTTCATATTCCTTATTAAATAAATGACATACTGCTCTATCAAGATATAGCTGAAATGACTTGAGTAGAGAATACCGCTCTAAATTATTTAGTCATTAATTTAGCTGTTGTTGAATACTTATGATTCTTCTGCTTAGTTTTATTCTATTAATTGCAATAATAATGTTTCTGGCAGAGAGTTATATCTCTTGTTGGGACAATTTTCAATTGTCTCACCCCCGTGGGATTCAACTTTATAGGTAGACGCAGAAGAGGCAGGAACCCTACAACAAGGGAAGAACAACAGCAGCAGCAGCAGAACCACGGACAACAGTGAATCCTCAGGTGGAGACCCTAGTTGTCATGATCTATAAATAGAGAGTCCTATGTGTCGTCTCTGTACTCTCAGGTCCTAGGAGTCAGAAGTTAGTTTAATATTGATCTGAGATTTTGGCTTGATGCCTCGAGATTTTTATACTGCCTATGTATAGTCTAACAGGGCAGCTGATGTTTGTAACTCTCGACAAAAATTGGTACAAGAGATGTACTAGTAAACCAGAATGTATTTGAAATACTTTGGTTCTTATGAAAGAGTTTTTCAGTTTATGGATCTCTTTGGAAAAAAAATTTACTTTTTAGTTATTTTCAGTAATTCTGTTGCTAATGAATGCTTCCTCTTAGGTAAATCCTATTTTCGTAAGTTGGATGTCACAGTTACCTAGCACATAAGGGTGTAAGGTGGCAATGGATACTCTTAGTCAAAATGCAGCTATCTTGTTTAGCAAGTAGAGAGGCTAGAAGAGGGTGTTAGGTGAACTCTAAGTTTGTGTGACATGTTTGGCTAACACCCAAATACAACCTAACCCGTTGGTCGAGTAGGGGTTGTTTGGTTAGCCAACCTAGAGCTTGATGAGATAGAAGGATGGTTGTAAGCACCTTAGATACACCTCTCGAGAAAATAAGGTGGTGAAACCCGCTACTAGAGTGTTTTAGGGTTTCTGAGGAGTCACCCTTGAGGAATCATGACATGCAGAAGATCATGATTTTAAGTTCACCATACACCCTGGTACTACTAAGATAGTAAAAGTTTGCAGTAGTACTTAGCGTACCAAAGATAAAGATGTATATCATGTGCATGTGGCTTGTCACCATGCATGTGAGAAGGTGAAGGCTGAACACCAGTAACCCATGGAGTTGTTGTAGAGAATGAGGAGTCCCTGAGAGGGGAAGGGAGTAGATCAGCATAGATGTTGTGGTGAGTCTCCCCTAAACCAAGAGAGGTTAGGATGCAATATGGGTTATGGTAGATTGCCTTACCAAGTTGACCTAACCCCTTGCCTAAGAGAGAGAGCATTGAACTATATGCATGAGAGAGAGATAGTTCAACTACATCAAGATCGAGTTCAATATATGGAGCATGACCACAAGATCACTTCCATTCGGTGGAATTAGGTATTGATACTCGTCGTTTTGCAATATCAATCACTAAGATGGTTAATCCTAGAGTTTAAACCTGTTTTACTTCCGGTTTTAAGGGTAGTATAGAAAGGTCGATCCCACAAGACAACTATTTAGAGATTGATCTTAGAACCCAAAGATTGAAGAATTTTATTATTTGTTTTTGGTATTTTTCTTTTTATTAAAGCAGAAAGTAAAGTCCAGTTGGGGGTTTGAATGATTACACTAATGCAAGAAGAAAGGCACTTAACAAGAATAAACATGCACAAATAAAAAGATTGTTAACACAAGCAAAACTATATGAATGGAAGACTAAGGATTAAAGCAAACAAAGGATGTGGTGATTAAATCAAGAGAAGGAAATCGAGGCTCGTAGGGGTTTTCACCACCTTAGCCTAGGCGATAACAACTAAATCTTAAATGACGATTTGATGAAGGCTTGTGAATTAAAAACTCACAAAAGAGAAACTCCACATGAGCCCATTGGTCTTGGTGCTCATGCTTCCTAGTTTATCATCCTAAAAGACGAAAATCCACGGTCATATCAAAACGTCTATGTAATCGATTTTATTGTTCTAAATCCGGATTTCCATGGTCATATCCATCCGGATTAATATGTGATCCGAAGATCAATCATTAAATTAAAATTGATTACCATCTAATCATTTAAGAAGAAGTCGTTAAAACCATGGCTAAGGGGTTATTCCCCTTGCCCCGATAAAAGACTACTCACACATGGAGAAATGGGAGACAGAGGAAGAAAGAAATGAAGCCATAGTCTAGCCTAGAAATTAGGAGATTAATCCTTATGCTAGAGACAATGAAATGGCTTAGTTCTTTGTTCCTTGCTCCAGAAATAAAGAACGGAAGGAAGGAGATTAAAACTAAGGTGGAGAGAAAAGACAAGAACAAGAATGAAAGAGCTATGCTTGAACCAAACCTACTTTATTGCATAATATGATAATGATTACAAGATTAATTGTTGTAGAACTCCAAAATACAAGAAATCCAAGATGCCCCAATAGAGGAGGAAGTGCCCCTCCTTTTATAGGAGAAGGAGGGGGTTGTACATTTAGGTTTAGGGTTATTTTGAGGTTGGTGGTTGGGACTTTTGCTGTCTACGCACCGCCAACCGACCGGTTCGGGAACCAGCCGATCAGTTGGAAGGTTCTGGAACGTGCATCCCATCGATCGGTTGCCAACCCGAATTAGGGTGGAGGCATAGTTGAAACCGCTCGGCAATGGCCATTAGTCGGGCGTCTGGTAGTTGGAATCGGGTGATCTCAGCCGTCGTCTGATGAGATGAATGATCGACGCTTGAAGGCGAACTGAGCATTTCAGATAGTCAGACGATCAGTTTGATGCAGTGAGACGACCGGTTGAAGATACCAGTCGATCGGCTCAAGTCCTGAAACTGCAATAAAATGCATGTGATTGTCAAATTTTGTGATAGAACGAGAAAATATCAATTTGTGCAATTTTTTAAGAGATGAATGGAGAATTTTTGTGTGACAAGCTTAATAATTCACAGAAAAAGGCGTGATGAATAGCACGCATCAAAATACCAGAGACTTAAAGTTTTGCTTGTCCTCAAGCAATTGAAAAATCAAAAAGATTCCAAGAATTTTGAAACAACAAGTTCATCCTCCCTAGGTTAGCAATTCTTCTATCCTTTTCATGGCCAAGCGACCCATCTCCTAGAACCACAAATTGCAAGCACTATGTTTCTCAAGAAAACATTTTTCATAACTTATTTTTTAAAACTCATACTTTGTAAAGACAATCTTGATCTAACTTGCGCTTCGACACTCATCATTTTTTTCATTTTTCAATTTTTTTTTGGGTTATTGTTGCACGGGAATAGAGAATTTGAGGTGTGACGGAAAAATCCCTCCTCTATTCGACTTGGGATATAATTTTTTTCATGGACTTGTGATTACATTGACCATAATTTTTTTGTGTGCTCTTTTTGGCATCTTTTTATGGTACGCCCCTTTGTGGGGTATGGAAGAAGGGCATGCCACCCCAGACTTAGGGTTTGGCGTGCGATTTATTTTTCCCGTGCAACAAAAAACTTTTTTTTTTGAGTTGTCGTTGCATAAGATAGAAGACACATGTAGCTACATTATATAAGAGAAAAAACAAATAAGTTAATCTAATGCTAAAATTAAGAAAATATGCATTTGATTCTATTTGATACTCTAAGGCTTTCCACCATTTCCAAAAATTGCTATCATGGTCATAGGGAACTTGATATTGCAAAGTTGTTTGAAATGAAATTGATAGTGCAATTGATTTTTAAAGATAAAGTACAGCATTCGGCCGGCTAGATAAAGGCCTTATGTTTGAAAGTAAACAACGTAAACAAATAAAAATGCAGAAGGAAATGTTGAAAAAGGGAAGATAAAGGGTGGATTACGTACCACCCACCCCCACCCCGGACTTAAAAATTTGCTCGATCCGAGAAAACTCTAAGAGCGAGATGGAGGGAAGAGTCACTGCGGTGGAGGGTGTTGCTGGTAGGGAGAGTAGTAGTTTGCCCAACAAGGAGAATCAGGGCTTGGATAACTTTATTGTGCTCCATACTCAGCATAAGCTGGTCGACTAGGGGCATAGTCACCGTTGTCCACATGCCAAGACTCCTACGAACGCTGCATCATGTATATGTGATTGAGATGGTGCGTTAAATAGATCAATGGACCCTCGAGCCGATCGGTTGGATAGCCAACCGATCGGTTGGACTGCATTGGCCGCCAAAAGCAAAACAGTAAAGGATAGAGGCAGCGTTCGGACGACCTGAGCATCTGGGAAAGTGAAACGATAGGCTGGATGTGCGAAACGAGTGTCTGGACATTTGAACCGATCGGCTCGACGGAAGGAACAAGGAAAAATTGAACATAAAAAACAAAAACAATGAAACAAATGAGAAGGGAAGATAGTGTTTGGTTGCCTCCAAACTAGCGCCTTATTTTACGTCGTGGCTCGACCAAGATCAGATTAATTGGAATCTGGGGGAGGTGAAGGGTCAGTGAGGTTCAGATCTTGCAATGGTGGAAATTTGGTTGAGTCTGAAGCGACAACATCTTCAGTGGTGATATATCTTTTAAGACGGTGCCCATTGACCTTAAACTCACCCAAAACTTTATCCCAGAGAAGAAAAGTGCCATGTGGATAAGCGCACTTGACAATGTAGGGACCATACCATCTTGACTTGAGTTTTCTAGGGAAAAGTCATAATCTTGAATTAAAAACTAAAACTTGATCCCCTTCTCTAATGTCTTTGCACTTGATGTGACCATCATGCCACATTTTGGTTCGGTCTTTGTAGATTCTTGCGTTTTCATAGGCACTCATCCTGAGTTCGTTAAGCTCATTCATTTGGAGAAAATGTTTCTCTCCAGCCATGGAAAGATCAAAATTCAAAATTTTGATGGCCCAGCTTGCTTTATGCTCTAGTTCTATTGGTAAGTGACATGACTTACCGTAGATCAGTCTGAAAGGGGTGGTGCCAATAGGTGTTTTGTAGGCAGTACGATATGCCCACAGGGCGTCATTGATTTTTAACGCCCAATCTTTCCTAGTTCGTCCAACAGTTTTTTTCTAAAATGGATTTGATTTCTCTGTTGGACACTTCTACCTTCCCACTGGTCTAAGGATGGTAAGGAGTGGTGTCTTTGTGATAGACCCCGTATTTTTTCAAAAGAGCCTCAAAACGTTTTTCCAAAAAATAGGATCCCCCGTCAGAAATGACGGTGCGAGGGACTCCAAATCTAGGGAAAATGACATCTTTAAAAAGTTTCTTAACGGGTTTAGAGTCACATGTTTTAGTAGGTATGGCTTCAACCCACTTTGACACGTAATCGACTGCGACTAAAATATAAGTAAACCCATAAGAAGAAGGAAATGGGCCCATATAGTCGATTCCCCAGACGTCAAAAATCTCTAGTTCTTGCCAAGAGGTGAGAGGCATTTGGTCACGCTTGGAAATATTACCCGTCCTTTGGCATTGGTCACATGAGAGCACATAATCATACGAGTCTTTGAAGATGGTGGGCCAAAAGAATCCATATTGTAGGACTTTCCTAGCCATTTTTTGGGAACTCATGTGACCACCATAGGGGCACGAGTGACATTGTTCCAAAATGGCAATGCTTTCTTCATGGGACACACAACGACGATATAAACCATCAGCGCAAAGTCAAAACAAATAAGGTTCATCCCAATAATAATTTTTGACATCATGTAAAAATTTAGCTTTAGAATGTCCCGTATACTCGGGATGCAATACACCTGCAGCTAAATAATTCACAAAATCAGCAAACCAAGGAAATTGGGAGTCAACCTTGAGCAACTGGTCATCAGGTAAGGATTCATTTATGGGGTGTTTATCAATCGGGCTATAGCTAAGTCTACTGAGGTGGTCAGCTACAACATTTTCAGATCCCTTTTTGTCTAGGATTTCTAGATCAAATTCCTACAATAACAAAATCCATCTTATGAGTCGAGGCTTGGCATCTTTTTTGGTCATCAGGTAGTGAATAGCTGCATGATCAGTGTAAGCAACAACTTTTGAACCAACAAGATATGAGCGAAATTTATCGAATGCATAGACAATGGCTAGCATTTCTTTTTCGGTGACTGTGTAATTTCGTTGAGCCTCATCTAAGGTCTTGGATGCATAATAAATGACATGATATTTTTTGTCAATTCTTTGTCCTAAAATGGCACCTACATCAAAATCACTAGCATCGCACATGATTTCAAAGGGTAAGGCCCAGACAGGAGCACGGATGATAGGGGTGGTGGTGAGAGCCTTTTTCAAACATAGAAAGCTCTCCATGCATGTCGTATCAAAATGGAAAGGAACCTCCTTTTGAAGAAGATTGGTGAGAGGTTTTGTAATTTTAGAAAAGTCACGGATGAATCGCCGATAGAAACCAGCATGTCCTAAGAAGGCTCGGATGTCTTTGACTGAGGTGGGAGGGGGGAGCTTGGTGATGACCTCAATCTTGGATTGGTCAACTTCAATGCTCTGGTTGCTCACCTTATGGCCTAGAACAATACCCTCCTTGACCATAAAGTGACACTTTTCCCAATTAAGGACTAAATGTGACTCGATGCATCTATCAAGAACAAGGGAGAGGTTTCCAAGGCAAGAAGTGAAACTATCTCCATAGACAGAGAAATTGTCCATGAACACTTCCATGACAGTCTCAGTTAACCCTGAAAAAATGGCAGACATACATCTTTGAAAAGTGACTGGTGCATTGCACAGGCCAAAGGGCATTCGTCTAAAAGCGTATGTACCAAAAGCGCATATGAAGGTGGTCTTCTCTTGGTCTTCAGGATGAACGGGGATCTGATAAAAACCTGAGTAGCCATCTGAATAGCAAAAGTATTGTTGATGAGCTAAACGTTCAAGAACTTGATCGAGGAAGGGAAGAGGGAAGTGGTCTTTCCTAGTTTCTTTGTTGAGTTTCCTGTAATCAATGCACATCCTCCACCCTGTGACTGTATGGGTGGGAATGAGCTCATTCTTCTCATTCCTAACGACTGTGGTCCCACCCTTTTTGGGGACGCCCTGGACAGGGCTGACCCAAGGAGAGTCAGAGATGGGGTAGATGATTCCTGCAGTCAAAAGTTTAATCACTTCAAGACAGACAACTTCCTTCATGTTTGGGTTGAGTTTCCTTTGTGGGTCTCGGGAAGGTTTACTATTTTCAATCATTGGGATTTTGTGGATGCAAATGGATTGATCTATCCCAACCAATTCTGTCATTTTGTACCCTAAGGTTGTTCTCCTTTTCCTAAGTTCTCCCATAAGCATGTTTTCATGTTCAATGGTAAGGTCAGAATTGATAATAACATGGCATAATTGTTGTTCATCCAGAAACACGTATTTCAGACCTATGGGGAGAGCCTTCATTTCCGGGGCCTTTGGTGGTTCAGGTTGTTCTTCTATGGTGGAGATCATCTTAAGGTCTTCAATCTTGGCACATGGGATTTCCTCAAAGTTGTCCAAGTGAATCTTAAGTTGGTTTGATGGTTCATTATCAAAATCACATTCGACGGGGATGGTGAGAGCAGTGCATAGGGGGTCATCAACTAATTCCCATTCTTGCCTTAGTTGGTTTAATTCATCAATGCAATCAAGGAGGTAGACTTCTTCCTCAAGACTAGGTCCCTTCATACATTCAAACACCCTAAACTCTAGGTTTTGCTTCCCTAGTCTTAACACAATGGTACCAGCCTCAACATCAATTAAGGCACGAGCAGTGTCTAAGAAGGGACGTCCAAAAATGAGGGGGTAGCGTAAATCTTCCTTGATATCCATGATCACAAAATCACAAGGGACGTATGCATCATTTCCAACTTTAACCGGAATGTCTTCTATGATTCCCATGGGATTAGTTGTGGATGATTCCGCCAGTTGGATGGTCATGGTTGTGGGTAACATGTCATTGAATCCTAGTCTTTTGCAAAGACTATATGGCATGATGGATATACTAGCTCCTAAATCTACTAGGCCTTTCCTACAAGCATTGTCACCTAAGTAGCATCCTATTCCAAAAGAACCTGGATCCTTCTGTTTTTTAGGCATCTTACTTAGGATAATGTCAGAGGTAGTCCTAGCAAGTTTAACAATCTCGTATTCTTTAGTAACATACTTCCTAGTCAAGAGAGATTTCATGTACTTGGACCAGGCGGGCATGTCTGCCAAAGCATCAAGGAAGGGAATGTCGACATGTATTTTTTTCATAGCATCCCTAAATTTCATGAAGCGGGCATCAAGTCTTGTTTGTTTGAGGCGGTCTTGATAGGGAGGTCGGGGTTTGTAAACTGGTTCTTCATCTTCCACTTGAGGGACATCAAGAACGGATGGTTTGGGTGTAACTTCGGGTTCGACAACTACCATGTCCTCATCCTCAAATTCTAGAGGTGGGTCCGAAGATTCTTTTGAAGGGGGAGGGGTGTGCACCTTACCCGAATGAGTAGAGACTACCTTGAGTTGCTCAGGATGTTTGGGATTGTTTTCAGGTTGTCCTGTAAAAGTCCCAGTAGGTGGTTTTTGTTGGGCAAACAGACGGGCCAACTGTGCGTCAGTTGCCTTTTGATGGGCCTGTATGGCTATGAGGGTTTGTTCTATGCTTGCCCAGTTAGGATTACTTGGGGGAGGAGGAGGGATGACATTTTGAGGTGGTTGGGGAGGTTGAGGTTGGTTTATATTTTGGGGTGGAAGGTTTAGGTTTTGGAATTGTTGGTAGTGTTGTCGATTTTGGTGATTTCCAAAATTTCTTTGATTGTTGTATGGGAATCCAGGTGGTGGTCAATTGGTACTTTGAGGGTAGGGAGGTCTTTGTTGAAGTTGGTTAGAGTTATCGGCACCTGAAGGGTTCGCGTACTGAAAACCAGGGTGATTTCTAGGTTGGTTGGGATTGTAGTAACCTTGGCCTGGTATTGTATGAATTGAGTTGAGGTCTTCAGTTTGTTGTCCTACTTCAGGTTGCATGGGTGTGTTGTAGAGATATTGACAATGGAGGGTGGTATGGTTGCATCCTTGGCAAATACCACAAAGGGAATCCATGGCTTTTAGTTGATGGGGTGACTCCCTAAGGGTGACCAATGATGACTCTAACCGGTTTTGTTTTAAGGAAATTAATTTTAGGCTTTCCGCTATGCTTTGGATATCATTATTGACTTATGCCTTGGCTACCTTAAGGATTCCTCCAATCCCTCTTCTAGCCCTTGTTTCGGAAGCCCTTTTAACTACCTCCCATGCGCTAGTTAAACTTTGATGCATGAAATTTCCTTCAGATGAGGAATCGAGAAAGAATGTTGTATCATCATCAACACCACGATAGAAAATCTCTATGAGTTGGGCTTGAGAGATATCATGGTGGGGGCATTTCCTAAGTAAGTCTTTGAATCTTTTCCAAGATTCACCTAAAGATTCTCCTGGGGACATAGAAAAATGAGTTATTTGACCCCTAAGTTCATAGGTGAGAGACGGGGGTAAAAATTTTCAAGGAACTTGCCTTGGAGAACTTCCCAAGTTGTGACATGTTCTTCACTCTCCATGGTGTTGTACCAGCTACTAGCTTGGCCGGAGAGGGAATACTTAAACAACCTAAGGCGGATGGCATCTTCGGAGACACCTGGGAGTTTGTTCAAAGAGCAAAGGTCAATGAACCTTTGAAGATGATCTTGACAACTTTCCCCATTGTTGCCTGAGAAGGGGTTGGCTTGCATCATAGTGATCCATTGTGTTTGGATTTCGAATTGTGGAGCAATGATATCGGGGGGTATAATCGGATGTTGTGCATAGGCCGTTTTGGGAACAGAAAAGTCTTTTAGTTGTTTTCGCCTTTCGGCTTCCCTCCTATCGGCTTCTATGGTTTCTTGCTTGGCCCTAAAGGTTGCACACAAAGCGGCTTCCCTTTCCGCTTGTTCGGCTTGGATGAGCTCTCTTTGAGCTGCGAGAGCTTGGTCGATTCTACGGGGGACCTTGTCTTCATTCATTCTCACTATATTTTGACGGTTTCGACGATGAAAAGTTCTTTCTATTTCCGGATCGAAAGGTTGAAAATCGTCGTTCGGGCGTCGCATGCACAAATAAAGCAGTTAATTCATGTGTAGAAAAAATGTACTGCCAGAATGGAAACTCGGCAGAAAGAGGAGTACACTTCTGGAATGTTACTCAGAAGGTATGAAAAAAAACGTTTTTCAAAATTGTTTTTGGGGTTCGAAAAAAACAATTTGTTGTCCCCGGCAACGGCGCCAAATTGATACTCGTTGTTTTGCAATATCAATCACTAAGATGGTTAATCCTAGAGTTTAAACCTTTTTTACTTCCGGTTTTAAGGGTAGTATAGAAGGGTTGATCCCACAGGACAACTATTTAGAGATTGTTCTTAGAACCCAAAGATTGAAGAATTTTATTATTTGTTTTTGGTATTTTTCTTTTTATTAAAGCAGAAAGTAAAGTCCATTTGGGGGTTTGAATGATTACACTAATGCAAGAAGAAAGGCACTTAACAAGAATAAACATGCACAAATAAAAAGATTGTTAACACAAGCAAAACTATATAAATGGAAGACTAAGGATTAAAGCAAACAAAGGATGCGGTGATTAAATCAAGAGAAGGAAATCGAGGCTCGTAGGGGTTTTCACCACCTTATCCTAGGCGATAACAACTAAATCTTAAACGATGATTTGATGAAGGCTTGTGAATTAAAAAATCACAAAAGAGAAACTCCACATGAGCCCATTGGTCTTGGTGCTCATGCTTCCTAGTTTATCATCCTAAAAGACGAAAATCCATGGTCATATCAAAACATCTATGTAATCGATTTTATTGTTCTAAATCAGGATTTCCATGGTCATATCAATCCAGATTAACATGCGATCCAAAGATCAATCATTCAATTAAAATTGATTACCATCTAATCATTTAAGAAGAAGTCGTTAAAACCATGGCTAAGGGGTTATTCCCCTTGCCCCAATAAAAGACTACTCACGCATGGAGAAATGGGAGACTGAGGAAGAAAGAAATGAAGCCATAGTCTAGCCCAGAAATTAGGAGATTAATCCTTATGCTAGAGACAATGAAATGGCTTATTTCTTTGTTCCTTGCTCCATAAATAAAGAACGGAAGGAAGGAGATTAAAACTAAGGCGGAGAGAAAAGACAAGAACAAGAATGAAAGAGATATGCTTGAACCAAACCTACTTTATTGCATAATATGAGAATGATTACAAGATTAATTGTTGTAGAACTCCAAAATACAAGAAATACAAGATGCCCCGATAGAGGAGGAAGTGCCCCTCCTTTTATAGGAGAAGGAGGGGGTTGTACATTTAGGTTTAGGGTTATTTTGAGGTTGGCGGCTGGGACTTTTGCTATCTACGCGCCGCCAACCGACCGGTTCGGGAACCAGCCGATTGGTTGGAAGTTTCTGGAACGCGCATCCCATCGATCGGTTGCCATCCCTAATTAGGGTGGCGGCACAGTTGAAACCGCTCGGCAATGGACATCAGTCGGGCGTCTGGTAGTTGGAATCGGGCGATCTCAACCGTCGTCTGACGAGATGAATGATCGACGCTTGAAGGCGAACTGAGCGTTTCAGATAGTCAGATGATTGGTTTGATGCAGTGAGACGACCGGTTGAAGATACCAGTCGATCGGCTCAAGTCCTGAAACTGCAATAAAATGAACGTGATTGTCAAATTTTGTGATAGAACGAGAAAATATCAATTTGTGCAATTTTTTAAGAGATGAATGGAGAATTTCTGTGTGACACGCTTAATAATTCACAAAAAAGGCGTGCTGAATAGCACGCATCAGGTACATGAAGAACTCAATGCCAGTTTGAAGTTTAGCATCGCTTATCACCCCTAACTGATAGACAGTCAAGAGCGTATGATCCAGACTAGAGGGTCTGATGAGAGCATGTGTGCTTATTCGGATGATACATGGGAGCAATTCCTGCCCTAAGAGAGTTTGCTTGTGATGATAGCCACCATAGCTAGTATCGGGGTATAAGAAGCTATATAAGGAAGGTTGTATCAGTCACTGCTTCATTAGGATGATGTCGGTGAGAGGACCTTGTAAGGTCAGAGAGACCACAGTGTGTGCAGATGAAGTCACTTCAATCATGCAATGACTGAGAAAGCCCAGGGGTGACAAGAGTCGTGAGCTGATGTGAAGCATACTGACATGTAGTGCACTGTGGGAGGACATGTGTTATGAAAACCCGACCCCTCTGAGCTATAGCTGGGAAAGATGAGTCCCTGATACATGGGTCCATTTGGGATGGATTGGTGGATTTGCTTATGCTTAGCCTTACCCCTCAGGATAACATGATGTACGATGTGTTCCATGAGTCTGATCTAGAGCGCTATGTGATGTACCTGAACCATGTGTTGAGCCATGAACCTATTGAGCTTCTAGGGAGGCTGAAATATCCTGAGTCACCTACGAGGGTACAAGATATCAAGGTGAGACAGAACTCAGATGTAAGAATATAAGATGATAAAGGTTCGTTGGGAGCACCATGGAGAGGAGGAAGCCACATGGGAGCCATGATGGACATGGAAAAGTCTTATCCTGTTTTGTTTGTATGATTGGTGGAATTTTGAGGGAAAATTCCTATAAGAAGGGAAGGATGTTACAACCCCAATTTTTGGGTTCTTTTGGTTGGAAATGCAATTTTGCCAATAAATGTGTGCTTTTGTAAATTGTATTATTTAAGTAAATTGAGTGGTTTCCTTTGATAAATAGCCTGGTTTGATTTCATGGGCCTTGTTGTCTATTGGGCCCAATAACAAGAAAAAGGGAATAAAAAGAAAAAGGAAATCGATTAATAAGAGGAATAAATAAGATAAAGAGAAATGAAAGATGTAGAAGAATATAAAAGGCTAAGAATTATCCTTCAGTGAGTAGTTTTTGGATCCTTAGGATTTCTTGTGTTCCAAGGAGTCTGAGTTGCAAAAATAATAGGAGAAGAAAGAGATAAAATCAAATAAAGCATTATTAAGAAGGAAAGTTGAGATAATGATGAAAATATAAGAAATATGTGGAAATATGGATAATGGAATAATTACGAATGAGATTTTGACTCCACATGATTTATAATGGTAAAAGGAATCAAAATAAAGAAAATAACAGATTAAGAGAGAGAAAATATGTTTAAAATAAGATTTATTAAAAGATAACTTGCACATGAAGATAATGCCCTTTTCCTTTGGAATTTGGGACTCAATTTTGGTACACGAGTAGATAATATTGATCCAAAGTTTCCTTTAAAATTTGGTTGAAAAAAGATGCTCGGTTTATGAGATATGGAATTTTGAATTTATCCTAAAGTGGAAAGATAATTGGACTAAGATATCTATGTCACGTTTTAATTGGGATTAATATCCTGATTTTTCTTAGACGAGCTCTTCTGACCGTTGGATCTGTGATTTGACAGTGAGGAAGGAGTCTCGGTCTTGTAGGAACTGGGAATACAGGGCAGGCTACGATGGGTTGATCGAGGGATTTCATGAGTTTGGGGCCATCTCCAGAGCTTTGGATGAGTCCATTGACTCTAGGAGATTGAGCCGACTTGATCCACCCCAAGTTTCTGGGGGTTTCGTTAGAATTCCCCAATCTGCATGGAACTCGATGGGTTCCCTATATATATAGGGGAAGCACGGGGTGCCGCAGGGGATGCTCTCATCAGTTCCCACACAATCGGAGCGTGAAACTGAGCATACCGGTACCCTTACTTCGGGAAATAGTCAACGAATTCGTTCCCTTCTCTTCCCTATTTGCCGACAGAGGACCTTATTGTTTTCTCTGATCGATGAATCCCCACCCCAATTGACCCTGCCATCAGGTTCGGCGACGAGGTCCGGAGCTGGAAGCTCCCTTTCCAACTGTGGAGGAGGCCTGGCGCCAAGAGTCAACCCTCTCGTTGACTCAGTCGAGAAGCAGCTCATTAACCAGGAAAACGGAGGTTGAAGAAGAGTATGTGGTTTTACAAGTATACCCCTACGTATGTGTATGACACCTGATGGCACCGGAGTCTTTTCTCACTGATTAAAAGGGCGCCCAGAGTATAGAAGAGACGCTGACGTGTCAAGCCCTAATGGCTCAGGTAATCTAATCTTGCAAAAATCATAGAAATTGCTACGCTACTCAGAATAAGACAAGTTATTGTGAAAATTTATCTAGGAGAATGCAAGGAATACAATAAAAATATTATTAAGGCCTAATTATGTGTGTAACTTGAAAAGTAGGTAAAGATGCTATCTTTAATGATTTTATTAATGAAAAACCCTAATTTTTGGTGTAATGGGATTTAGTAGCATTCTTTGGATAATTTAAGATGATATTAACTTGTTGTCAATATAAAAAAAAGACGTCTTAGATCTAAAGAGATGATTCTTGTACCCAATTGGTTGATTTAGGGTATCATGTGTATAAAGTGCATTAATGGGCTTAGAAACCCTAATCTAGATGTTAATGGTAATTAGGGTTCATTTGTGAATTTGACTGTAATCATTGATGAAAATAGAGTTGTCAATTCAAAAGAGCTTGAACATGCTAATTTGCCTTAATGATCTTGATATGACCTAAAAGGATAAGGTTGGTAGTTTAGTGTAAAAGAGATATATTTTACTTAATTGGGATTCAATCATGCATATGATGTTTAAATTAGGGTTTGTGGGCCAAAATTGCATTAAAAGTGATAATTGGATGGTGGAAGCTAAAACCCTAATAAAACCCTAAAAGATGGCCTAGAAACCCTAATGTGGGACCCGAGTTAATCTTGAGAATGTTTAATGACACATGGGAGTTATGCATTAATTTCAGGGTCACTGGTTGATTGCTTGATTGATTATTCTTGATTATTCTTGCTTGGACATCAAGTTACTCTGGATCATGTATGTTGTTAATTGTGAATAATTGCCTTTAGTTTCATGGTGTTTCTTGGATTTTTTATCGAGTGATTGCAACATAAACTGTTGGATGCTCAATTATGCAATCCTATAAAGTCCCTACGAGTACCACAATTAATTATGTATGTGTATTCTCGAACCTACATGCCACCCTGATGTAAGTTTCAAGACCAAGCCCCAGAGGGAAGGTCTGAGTTGGTCAAGCCCTGGAGGGAAGACCATTGGGCACCAAGAGAAGTGACCCAGACACCAAGCTCAGGATGGAGAAGGTGGCCTTATGTCCCTTGCAAGGACAAAACCCTAAGAGAGGGTACTCCAGGGTTTAGGGCAAAAGCAATTGAGAAGTCACATAGAAAGTGTAATTTGGATTGTTAATAACTTATTTGTGTTAATTACGTTGTTAGAAACTATTTATGAAATTGTGTTTGTTCTCCACATACCAGTATAGAAATATACTAACTGGCGTTTTATTTTTCGGTGTTTTAGGTATTATCTGAAAAGGACAAATAGTAAAGCAAAATCTATGAAGATGAATTTAAGTAATACAAAGGAGGATCAGATAGTTAGATTTCTATCGTGGATAGAAGACTTAGATCCTATTTCGAAAAGGTTTGCAAAAGTTTTATCTTATACCAGCTTCCCAATTTAGTTAGTATAATTTGATAATTATTTTTTATTAAATTGTTAAACCATTGTTCCTGAATTTTGGGATAATGCCTCCTACCTCTTGATCTCCCTTGATTGGGGGTTGCCGGTAAGTGGGGTCATTACAATCACTCTCATGGTGGGTCTATCTAATACATTATTCTTTAACAAGTACCTATGTTCTGGTTTGATATCGAATATCATGACTAATGTGATTCTATCATCAACTAACACACATTCTTGTATTATATATTACTATTGTCTATTTGCTTCCACAATAATATCCAACTAGGGACATAATAAGAATTATGTACTCTTATCATACATATGATCTCATTGTTTAAGGTCCTCAACATGAAGACATATTTTATTGAGTAAAATCATTATTTAGACATTTATTATGTTATAGAATTATCTCATAACTGGAAAAAATAGAATAAACAAAACCACCTTTTATTATTATCAAATCAATTACAGCATGCCACATTACAACATCACATGATTGGCTCTTTGGGCATACATACCAACAGGATCTTCCTCAGTTGTAATAGCAGGATATGATGACTCAATCACCTCTCATTAAGAGAGGATTTTCTACAACCATGAGTAGGTATTCAATCATCAGTTGGTGATGTCCATCAATGAGCGTCATCTCCAAAGCAAACTGGAAAATTTCCACCACCGCCTACAATGTGTAGAGCATACACAATAGCCTCTCTATGACCATTATTGGAGCCATGGCATTTTCCCCACCTACCCACGACCACCTCCTATGCCATATGATCTGCCCCAGTTCACCAAAACATTCTACCCACCTGATCTAAATTTTCCACTAGGAACATTTATCCACCAAGATGATGATCATCCATCATGCTTGTTCTATGTTTGGGCTTGTTTTTTATAATGAGGTCATTCTTGAATTCAAGCTTGGGGCATGAAAAGGGGTTTATATTGCATCTATCTATCTTAATTTACTATTTTATTTTGTTTTGCACCTTATTTTTCTTTTTGCATCATAGTTAGTTCATGTTTGTTTTCATTCATTTTTCATTTTTATGCATGTAGTCCACATCTATCTAGTATAAAACTAGATCTAGAAGAAAAATGCTCACATGTATTTATTGAATTAATGGTCTATATGTACCTTGTCTTTAAAATTTTGAATATATTTGTTTAAGATCATGTTACATTAGGAATTGAGTGGACTAACCAATCTAGAGATATATGTGGCAAACTTGACACCTGATTCTACCATTGACATCTGAATGAATATGTTGTTTGAGTTCAACCTAACCAAGCAATAGTGTGATTTTTTATGTTAATTCAAGAATGGATATTGGATCACCTTAACACATGAGTTAATATAAGTGAGATGTATCATGCCTCTTAACCACTTGATCATATCCACTTTGATATCATTTCATCACCACCATAGACTTTATACGTGATTAAAGTCATTTTTCATCTTTGATTACACCTCGTCATGATAGGTATAAGGTAGTTAAGATTTTCATTCTAAAGTTAAAACATAGTTGTATAAATAGATCATTCATATAGGTTAGTTTGTGTAAGAATTCCATATAGTTGCATTCTATGTTATGTATTCATAAAGGTGTAGTACATCTTTTCTAAATATGGTTAGAAAGTTGTATATGTGCTTACTCCATCTCAAGTTTGTAAAAGGACATAGATTAAACATCAATTGTATATAGATAACAAAGGAAATTCAAAAAAATAGAAAGATATAAAATAATCAGTTCTCTCTTGTATGAGGAATAATATTGTGGAATTCTATGTTAAGTCACCCTCCATCTCCACTCATTGTTAGGGATGAGGCATCCACAACACATATCATTCCACTAGAAATATTAAGCATAAGTACACATTCAATATCATTGCATCCATCATTTTGTTTTCTTGCATAAATGAATTCATTTATGTTTATTTCTTTCCACTTATTCCATCCACCCACTTCTCTACACAGTACGCCACCTATTTAGATAAATGTTTTTAATAGAGGAGTGCAAATAGGAAGATGCTTTGAATCTCAGCAGACTTCACATTTCCATGATATCTATGTTCTTTGGCTTACTTGTGTGTTAAGCAATCTGATTTCAATGTATTATTTTTCACAATTGCTTGCTTGAATAAAAATAGTTTTCTTTGTGGTTGGAAATGACCAGTTTGGGTATGTTGAATGGAGGATGACTAGAATGATATAGTTCACATATGTGTCTCTCTTTTGACTATTTCAACCAAAGTCAAAGCAGTGTTGCTCGAGGATGAGCAACTTTCAAGCTTAGGGATTTTGATGCACATCATTTCTCTATCAAAATTGAGGCTAATATAGGATGTTTTCATGATAAATTCTCTCATATTCATGTGTTTTATGCGTCTTTTGCCTAAATTGCTTGAAATATTTCTTATATGTTTAATTTGAAATATTTCATTTGTATTATTCCCAATGCATCTTTTGTTTCATTATAGAAAAAAAAATCAATTATAAATTGAAGAAAGTTGGTACCACCAACATTAAAGAAAAGATCTCACAGAGAAATATTAGTACCACCTAGATGAAAGTTGGTACCACTAATGGGTAGCTCTATGGAATCAACAAGAGGATTAGAGAAGCGTCAGAGAAATCTTGATACCACTGACAGACAACTCGGTGGCACCAACATCGCAAGCCCTAGTCAGATCAAATAGGTGATTCGGTGGAACCAACTAGATGTCAGTGGCAAAGACATTTTCTTAACAAGTGATTAAGAAAGGCATGATCCAACAGCTCGTAGGATATATGGTGACTTTCATCTTTCTTTATAAACCTAAGAGGGTGGCCATAGAGGGGTATCTAGTTGTTATATGAGGGCCCAAAGTCCAAGAAGAAGGAGAGGAGAAGATGTGGAGCAAGGTGCATCCTGGAACCTCCAAGGAGTAGTCTGGAAATAGAACATTGTTTGACTGTAGCAATCTTTAGAGAGGGGAAACCTTGTCTTATGTTACAAGAGTTTCATATATATATCTTCTCCTCCTCATTCCCTTCATTTGATCTTATCTTGAGCATGAGGGGCTAAATTCCTACCCTTTAGCACTGAAAATATCTTGGTGTTGACTCTAAACATGTTTATGACTGATTCAATATAGATTGTCTTTGCTTTGGATTTTTTTATAATGGAAGTTCTTTATTGCCTTAGTTATGCTTGACCACCATGAATATGTGATAACTTTCTAGTTACTGTAAGAGTGCAATTTAGAAGAAAAAAATTACAGCATAGTCAATAATGTACCATGAGAGTGGGCTAACCATTGTGATATAGATTTTCTATAGATAGATCATATCATTCAGCTTTCTATATTATCACTATGGGAGCATGTAAGTAATTTGGCTAAATAGTGTGATATACTATGCCAGTGGGTATTACAAGCCATAGGCACTTAATCTGAGAAGTAAGATAATTTAAACTAGTCAAGTAGAATGCATGCATAGGTTGCACTTTGAAGATTTTGGTATCCTAAAGACTTCAATAATCTAATCCTTAATCCATTTTAATTCTCTGTTGTTTAATTCTAATTCTTAGTTTAATCAATAACCAACATTTTTCTTAGGTTTAACTGATCTTTATTTGTTAGTACTATTCTGTAATAGTCCAATTTCCTGAGATCTACATTTGAGCTTCTTTGAGTCCCTTTATTACTCGAACACGTACACTTGTGTTTAGCACATGCACCTAGTTGTGTCATATCATAGAGGTGTTTTTTAGTTGGAAAGAGCTTGGTGGACAAATTGATTTTCCAATATTTGTGCATGAGTGGCAACTCCATCCACTTTAGAAGAGATTTGGTGAATGACATCCTTCATAAAAGTTGTTCTTGCTGACAGAATTCATCATTTTTCTTTATTTTATTTGAAAAGAGTTCTCATAAGTGACTCCAAACTTGATTTTGAATACAATTGTTGATGATTGAAATCCATGTTGATATTGTTGTTAAAGCTTGGTGATTTATTTTGCATTAGTGATCCGCTTTGCATTGGTGGTTGTTGTTGGACAAGTTATTGTTGAGGATTCTAAACGTTGATGGTGTTGTAGTAGAAGTTTCAATGATCCTTTGTCCTGGATTGTACGTGTTTGAACAACAATTATAAGGTTTCTTGTTTCCAACATTTCCTATCACATTACATTGTTCTAGTGTTTCTTCAAATGGAATGGAAAGAGCATATCTTGTAGATGATGTGTGTCCAACTGATTCACTTGCATCAAAAAGTAAATTGACTGCTTTAACCGATTGAGTACTTAGATTCTCTTTTTTTTTGTGAAAATGCACCTAGCTTTGTTGTTATTAAATCAATTGCATCAACTTTGTGCTTACCCACTTATTCCATGAAGCAATGTTTGAATAAGATTGTTGTTGCTTCTTTCACAACTCCACTGGCAATTTTTAATGTCCAGGTCTCCAACTATAGAATATGTTTCCATGTAGGCCTTGTTCATTTATGCTCCATTTGAAGCAGCATCAATATACAACCTTGTGTTGTAGAATAAACCATTATAGAAAGTTTCTGATAGAAGTCATTTGCTTATACCATGATGTGGACAAATATCTTAAAGGTATTTGAATCTTTCCCATGTATCATACAAGGTCTCTCCATTTGAGAGAAGTTGGTGAGTTGGATCCTCAATTGTTTGCTATGTGGAAAATATTTGACTAATAAAACTTTTAGAAGTTCTTGGCAACTGTTGATGGTTCTAGGTAAGGAAGAGAGACACGCTTTGGCTCTATCTCTCAAAGTGAAAGGAAAAAGAAGAAGGTGGATCCCATCATAGCAATTCCATTTATCTTGAACATGTCAAGGTAATACAGAAATTCAGCAATATGGAGGTTTGGATCCTCCATCGGTGTCCCTCAAAATACGTTTTGATGGACCATCAGCATGATAGTGGCATTGCTAGAAAAGTTGTTTGCCTCAATTTTTGGACTATTAATAGCCCCATTGGTGTTTATTGCAACTGGAACGATGAAGTCTAAGAGGATGATCTTCTTCCATGATTGGTTCTTCAGGTAGATCAAGATGTTCAAGCAAAGATGGTTTGTTGAAGGTGATGAAGGTTGTGATTCCTCCAAGTAAGGATGAGTTTCACTCTTGTTTGCTCTTTGAAGGCTATCCATGTGCCTTCAATTTTTGGGTTGAGAAATATGGAAGTCTCAAGACCCCTTTTGAATCATCACATGCAGCCCTACAAATAAAGAAGATTACTAAGATACATAAACCAAAATTGAAGATACAACTTGTGGTAAATATGATGATGATGAATAAATGGAAATGATTGGAAATATGATGGGTTATATTCTAGTCTCGCATACTCATCGACTCCTCTAAAAAATCATGATACTTCCTAAAAATAGTGCCCAAAACTAATTAGTTGGTTATCAAATGAGATTTAATATTTATAGTCATCTCGGCTCATTCTCACCCATGATTATATAGATTCATTGTAGTCAACGTATTATTCTAAAAGAGAAAATGTCATTAGGAACAAGAATGGCTATTTTCAACAATCAGATCTAATTAACAAAAAATAGTTTGTTTTCACTCAAGTTAAGTTAACAATTAAGATTGAAAAGGACGTGATCTACATATTTGTCTTCTTTTCGGGGAAGCTTTCTCGCTCTAGAATGGCTCTGTTCCATCTCTAGAGGGGGGCGTCGCCATGGCCGGCGTTGGCCGGGCCGGTGCCCTTTCTTCCACCTCCACCACCACCACCACCCCCACCCCCACCACCACCACCACCACCACCAACAACTCCACTCCACCATCCTCCTCCTCCTTTGCCAGTGCCTCCATTCCCCCTCCTGCTGCGACCATCCCGTCACCTAACCTTACCGGTCCACCCCCCTCTGGCCCTAGCGGCGGATCGTTTGCCGGTGCAGAGGAATTGTAGGCCGGTGGCTTTGCCCGAAGATCCCAAGGCCCCCTTCTTTCGCCCTGAGGATGGGAGGCCCTGGACGAAGTTCTCCCCCCGGTGGTCAAAGATATGGACGACTTCCATAAGAGCTCCGCTATCATTCAAGTGATGGGGAAGAAGGTCTTCATTCAGCAAATCTATGGGTGGATGCTCCGCTTGTGGAAGCCGAAGGGGGAGCTCCAAGTCTCTCCGCTCAAAGACGGCATGTTCCTGGCGAGATTTTCTACTGAGGCGGATATGCATATCGCCCTTGAGCAAGGACCCTGGTTTTTCGACAACCAGCTGGTCCTCACTCGAAGGTGGACTCCGCAGGTGGATGTGCGTCGTGCTGCTCTTACGTCGGCGCCGGTTTGGGTGACCTTCCCTAACTTGGGAAGACACTGGACTAGGCGGGCGTTAACCATTATTGGGTATGCGCTGGGCGTGCCGAAGGTGGTGGATTTCTGGCTTGATGGCAGGTATGCGGGCGCCCCTCATTTGTGCATTGAAGTCACGGCAGAGAGGGTGCCTTCTTCTGTTGTGATGGTGGAAATGCCTGAAGGTGAAGCGCTGGAAATCAAGGTGATTTACGATGCCTTACCGGAGCATTGTCATGAATGCAAGGTGTTCGGCCATATGTCGGGGACTTTCCCCGGGGAGAGAGTGGCCCTTGCGGATCCACCTGTGATCAGGGGGAGGTCCAGAAGCAGGAGGGCTCAGAGAAGAAATAGCAGGAGAGCTGCTAATGGTAAAGGCAAGGAGATGGCTGGCGCCGTTCCTTCGGGTGAACAGAGAGTGGATATTTCTGGTGGGGAGTCCGCCTCAGTGGTGACCCCTTCAGTGGTTACTGATGTCTTACAGGTGGTGGACGAGGTGGCTGATCCGATCGTGGGCTCACGCCTAGACAAGGACCAGTCGAGTAATGAGGCTACTTCTCCAAACGGAGGTGAGATTCTGATCCCTACGTCTGAGGAAGCGGTCAGTGATAGAGCGGTTGCGGAAGAGGTAGAGATGGTTACCCCAGACAATCCTTTCCATCTGCTGGATGATCAGGATTCAGAGGAAATCATAGTGCCACCTGCCAGGACGGTTAACACCAGGAGCAAGGATCCTAGCTCCAGTGGTGGAAGGGGCAAAGGTCGGAGCACCCGTGGAAGGGGTGTTGCATCCATTTTGTCCAAATGAAGCTGATCACTTGGAACGTGAGGGGTGCTTCTCTGCCCGGCAAGCAAAGAACACTGCGTCAGGTGATCCAAGAGAGTAAGGCAAGCATAGTCATATGCTTGGAGACCAGAATAAAAAGAAATGTCGGCCATAGGGTCAGTACTTTGTTCCCTAATGGATGGGATGCGGTTTCGAATCTGGATGATATTGAAGGTGGGAAAATCGCTGTTGGGTGGAATCCTAGGATTTGGGATATCCAAAAGATACATAGCTCTGATCAGCTTGTTTTGATTAGTTGTATCAATGCTGGAGGTTGGCACTGTGTTATCTCGGCGATCTATGGATCCAATTCCGAACGAGAGAGAAGATTGTTGTGGGATACCATTGTCTCTTCAACTCAATATGATCTGCCTCAGCTTGTGATCGGTGACTTCAACCAAGTTCGCCAGGCCAGGGAGAAGAAGGGTGGGCTTCCTATCCATGATTCTATTCTCAGCAGATTTAATGTCGTTGTGGATGCTGCTAAACTCATGGAGATCAATACCAAAGGTGGAATCGTCACGTGGCACAACAAAAGGAAGCCGATCCGTAGGATTTCCAGCAACCTCGATCGTGCTCTGGTCAATGAGAAATGGTTGGATTCCTTTCCCAATGCTGCCATTAAACTGGGAGCACATCCTAATAGCGATCACTCCTGGATGGAGTTGGAGTTGGTCTATAAACCGGCCCTTAATAGACCTTTCCGGTTCCTGAACCATTGGCTTTCTTGGCCTTCTTTTGAGGGAGTGGTTAGGGAAGCTTGGGAGAGTATTGTAGATGGAAATCCGATGTTCAGAATTATTAGTAAACTGAAAAAGGTCAAAGTGGCGTTGAAAAGCTGGTCGAAATCCTTGGTGGACTTGCCCAACCTGATTAAGGTGGCCAGGAGCAGGTTTGAGATTGCGGCTACTAATCTCAGGAGTGATCCGTTGTCGGAGGACTTGATGAATATTGAGGAGAATGTCAGTAAGCGTGTACTGCAGCTGGAAAAAGCTGAGGAGATCAGTTATTGGCAAAGAAGCAGACTTAAATGGATTCGTGATGGTGACTGCAATTCTAAAGTGTATCATGCTACTGTTAAAAAGAACAACATGAGAGATCACATTCATAACCTTATTGATGAAGAGGGCAGATTGGTGGATGAGGAGACTAAAATCGGTTCCTTGGCTGTGGATTTCTTCCAAAATCTGTACAATCAGGGTCACCATAGTACTAGCAGGTCCCCTCTCCTGATCAAAGTAACTGAAGTTATGAACAGGGAGCTTCTTAAACTTGCTACAGATGAGGAGATCAAAGCGGCGACTTTCTCCATTGGTGCTTCCAAGGCACCGGGGCCTGATGGGTTCAATGCCAAGTTCTTCCAAGAGTGTTGGTCTATTGTAAGCGATGATGTGTGTCGTGCTGTGCGGTGGTTCCTTGTTGGTGGAAGGATGGTTCGACAAGCCAATCATGCTTTCATTAGACTCATTCCTAAACATAAGGCGGCGGCTAATATGAATGATTTTCGGCCAATTGCTTGTTGCTCGGTGATCTATAAAATAGTGGCCAAAGTTATTGCTGGGAGATTGAAAGGTATACTACCTGATATAGTTTCGGTGAACCAATCGGCCTTTGTCAAGGGCAGAGCCATTTCTGACAATGCCCTCCTGGCTTCAGAGTTTCTTTTGGATTTTCAAGTAAAAAACCAGTCCAAAAAGACGTGCGTTAAAGTTGATATTTCCAAAGCTTATGATCATGTCAGTTGGCCGGGTTTGTGGAGCACTATGGAGGCGTTGGGGTTTGACAAGAAGTTTATTGATATAATCAAGCAATGTGTGATGACCACTTCATTTTCTGTTCTGGTCAATGGTGTGCCTAATGGGATGTTTCGTGCATCCAATGGCTTGAGACAAGGTGACCCCCTGTCGCCCCTTCTTTTCTCTCTGGTCATGGAGAACCTTTCTTGCCTTACCTTGGCTGCGGAGGAGGCAGGTTCTGTGCGAGCTTTCAAAGTGCAGGGTACGAAGGTTCTTAACCATATGATCTTCGCCGATGATGTGCTTTTCTTCATATCCGGGCATGCTAAATACCTTCGTGGGCTTAGAAGAGTCCTTCATAGCTTCGAGAAAATCACCAAACTCTACATCAGCGATATCAAATCTCGTGTCTTCTTTTCTAAATCCTGCGATAGTAGAAGAGGGAGACTCAGAGAGGCCATCGGTGTGTCAATTGGAAGATTCCCCACTAAATATTTGGGTGTGCCGATATCTGGTGGGGTGGGCAAAGGTGCTGATTATGGGAGCTGTGTTGATAGCCTTCGTAATGTGGTGGACAGCTGGGCCAGTATTCGTGTGTCGCTTGCGGGGAGAGCGGTCCTTATCAACACTATTCTCATTAGCAAGGTCAGGTACTGGTGTAGGATGGCTGAGATTCCGAATTTCATGATGGAAAAATTTAGAGCGGTCATCGCTGGTTTCTTATGGAGCGGCAGTGCTCATGCAATCTCGTGGGAGATGGTGGCTCAGCCATTTTTCTGTGGAGGTCTGAATTTGGCTGATCCTTTGCGGTTGGCCCGGGCAGCTTCAGCCTGCAGAGTTCACGATTTGTTGACTAAACCTGAATCCATGTGGGCCGTGTGGATGACTAGCAGGTACACCAACCTGGACGCGCCCCTTCATGGGCGACTGTCTTCTAGGTGCTGTAGAAAAATGATGGCGACTTGGCTGGTTGTCAAGGGTGAGTACACCTACTGTTTGGGGCGGTGGAGGCTGATCACCGCTCACAAACCTTGGATCCAGCAGTGCTTCAATCCTCGGGTGGCTTGGGAGCCCTTCCTTTGGCACAAGATGCGGTGTCCCAAATGGAGCTTCTGCTCTTACAGGGCCATTTTGAAGAGATTGCCTACCAAAGACAGATTAGCCAGATGGGGGTTAAATTGCGTTCAGGCTTGCTTGCTTTGCTCTGAGGCAAATGAAACACATGAACATCTCTTTTTTGGTTGTAGGTATTCCAAGTACCTTTGGTGTAGAATGGCCTTGAAGTGTGGGTGGGGTGGTTCCCCTCCGGATAATATGGATGATATCATCCCTTGGATGTTTGAGATAACTAGACGGGACTCCATAGCTAGACCCCTGGTGGGTGTAATCTTTACTAACATCATCTACTTTGTGTGGGCGGAAAGAAATAGTAGATTACACGGTAAGAGGGCATGTGATAACATTTTGGGGTTTGAGACTGTTGTAAATAGGTTGAGATGGCATGTTAAAGCCATGCCTAACCTCTTGTTAGGGGTTAATACTCTTATAGCTCAGAGATGGGATCTTGCCTAGATCTTGTATAGTATTTGGGATTTTGTGTTTCCCTTATACGGTTTTTGGTGTTTAATGATATTTTACCTTATCCAAAAAAAAGATTGAAAAGGACTAAAATAGGGATCAATTAAATAGAAGATTCAACTTCAATTAGAGATTCTTAGAGTTAGGATTTTTCATTAATATATCATGTCAATGAATTAACAACAAAATTCAAACAAGCAGGGATAACCATAGGGGAAGGTTTGAGTTCTACACCAGTCTTGGTAGCATAGAACGGTTCTAACTTTATATAGCACCATCGTGGATATATGCAGAATAAAACCAACAAAAACATGAGATCCCCAACACTTCCTAGATACTCCCATGGTCATGGAAATGAGGCTATAATGACAACTCATGTTTCAATGCATACCTTTCTAGTATATACAAGAAGCATAAAACATACACACAAGATGGTCAGTCAAGCATAAATGTGAAATAAACACCAATGCATCGTATAGTGATTAAACTAGTATTAAGTTTAAAATTTGTTGTTCAACAATACATGACACAAGATTTACTCCCCAATGCCTAAATATGAAATATCTACTGTCCATGGCTAGAGAAAAAGGGTACAAACAGTATCAAATAGAGTTAGACATCATATAAGAAACAAATAAATTTGTATGTCGTGAAAAGAAGTAGGACGGGGCTAGAACTATAGTCAAGGAGTCAAATATCTCTCCTAACTAGTTGAATGCTCTCCAACAACCTTCACTTCAAGGTGAAGAATGATTGAAGATTTTGTAATTGTTGAGGAAGAAGGAAGATGAAGAAGGTTCTCTCCCAAGAAACCAACTAGTCCTCCTTGGTCACCTCCAACCGCTTCTCCCTCTTCTCTATTTGAGTCTTGCTTCAAGTGATCCATGATAATTGTCTCATGACGAATTGGGCTCATATATATATATATATATATATATATATATATATATATATATATGGAGCGTTTATAGTCAAGTTTGACTGAAATCTATAGATTACATTGCATTTAGATTGGCCTACACAACGTGTCATTTGTGTTTTATGCAATTGTAACTGAAACAACTTCAGGTGACATGGTGTATAACTAAACGATATGACGTGTTACTTGAGAATTGTCAATATGTGGTGCAAAATCAACATGATATGTCAAATGGCTATATGTCGTGTTGTTGTCTTGTTGTTGGATTAGTTGTTGCTATGGACACTCTATGTTGGGTGTTCAATACGGTGTGTTTTTGACTGTTTCTACAGCATTAAGCTTCTAAACTTGTGGATGATTGGGGAACTAAACAATGGATGATATGATGACCTTTATATCCCCATTTGATGTCAAAGTAAAGTACATGTAATCAAAACTATGGAACAAGTAAAGATAACATAAAGGTAAAGATTTAGCATGATCAGATGCGAATTTAGGTACAAATGAATGAAGAAGTTCATGAAAGAGTAGGTAAAAGGTGATGTAAGTTGTGCACATGGAATACCATCTAATCTACATGCCTTTCTTATTTTCATCTTTATTAAGAGAATTATTGACCAAAAATAATGAAACTCATCATGTGTAAATGATATCTCTTGTATTCATGTCACACAAATCTCTTAAATTATTCACAGTATCTTCATTGAAAGATTATGTAAGTAATTTCTCCAATGAAAAAATTAAAGCAGCTTCTAGTTGTTATAAGGAAAATATTTTGGAAGTGGATGGTGAATGCCACCAACAGTTCCTAAGCATTAGGCCCATGAGGTTGTGACCTTACTTTCTTCCATGAAGAAGTTTAAGGAATGATATTTTAGAAACATTCATTTTGATATTGATCCTTACTTTCTGCCATGAAAAAGGGAAAGGGGTCAAGTTTTAGAAAGATTCAATTTGAGATTCATTTGCTTGTTTGTTCTTATCAATTTGTTAGAGAAGCCAGATAGTAAGAGGTCTTATAGGTAATGATATTTTGTCATTTAGTAGGTTTTTTACTTAGATTCATTTTGGTGTGACCTATAACGGGATGGCTCATGGAATAGTCAAAGATGGCCCTAGTAGGTCAGTTGAGTAGTAGTTGGGAGAAGTTATCTTTTCCCAAGCTCGTTGTGAATCTTGTAAACTCTCACTAATGTAATGGAGGATTGAGGCATACATGTCACAAAAAAGGTTATCCAATTAGAGATATGCATTATTATGCATCACATTTAGGAATATCCATGAATATTTTATAAAACAACACCAAATGATTGTATTATTTCATGGCCTTCTTTTGTTTGATCATATTGACTATGGTTGGTATGCAAAAAAGCAACATGAAAAGTTTATTATTTAAAATTTAAGCCAACTATTGGTTTTTATATACAAAGGACCAACATATATATAATTTTATTCATAAAAATCATGTTTAGGGTTAATATATGAGTTATTGAACTTGGCTTCTCGATTTGTACCAAAATACATTCATATAATGAGAACATGTAGATCTTTATGTAAATAATAAAATGTTATCATTATTGTACATCCATCATCCAAGGGTCATATCCCTCTTCATATGGAATCCAGTTGTATCTGATTTTTGTCATGTACTATTATGCTACTAGCAATATATTTGTTTTATTTCATGCTAAAAAACTAGAAGAGGATTATTCACCGTAATAAAGAAATATATCATGTTTATACTAGAGTGAGGGCAATTGAAGAGTATCACTTAATATATATTTTTTTGGAAATAGGTAAATATATTGCGAAAAGAAGGTATAGCCAGGCTATACTGTACAAGAACAACTACAAAAGTATACACGGGCTGACTCTACAAAAAGCCCCAGTGTAAACGGGCTAAAGGGCTAACCCCTTTGTCAAGGCCTTTCTTGGCCTGTAACACCGCCCCTATATCTCTAGCTACAAAATGGAAAATGTCAAGGTTTGTTGATCTTTTCTGCACCACCTAGTTCCTGACTTTCCAAACATTAAAGCAGATGCAAGTGAAGCAAAGACCACCAAAAGCCAACTCCCTTTCATTCCTACATTTCATCTTTATCTGCTCCATGGTATCCCTTAGAGTTTCGAACCTGAACGTGCCCCACCCATTTTTGAGCCACATCAAAGACCACACATGTTTAACTTTGTTGCAATCATGAAAAAGGTGGTCATGGTTTTCATCTTCTAAGCAGAAGCAACATCTCCCATTCGTGTTGATGCCCCATCTAGCCATCTTGTCTTTTGTGAGGAGTTTACCAAGGATGTCTTTGAAGCAAGTCACGCTCCATTTAGGGATATGTCGTCTGCCCCACAGCAGTTTATACCAAGAAACCTGCTCCCATGTATCTCTGTGGACCCAGGGTTTTTGATGTCCATTGAACATGTAGAGACCATTGCTATCCACAGAGTACATATGACCATTTTTCTGCCATGAGGAGTATAAAGCATCCCATATCCTAGAAGAGCCAGCGCTAGGCTGAGGGGTGCACCCATAATGCCTTCTCATCCATCTTACCCAGATACCCTCTCCCTCCACGAGGAATCTGTCCAACATGTGCTGGTTGATGGCCATGATGATGTCTTCCACCTTGCTCAAGTTCAATCCACCCTACTTATATCTTTTAGCAATCGTGTCCCAAGCTACATTATGCAATTTACCTCCCCATATGAAGTTCTTTATCAGCCTCGTGATCCTATCAGTTGTTGGATTAGGAAGCATGCACATGTCGCTCCAAAACCGTACCATCATCTGAATCACTGAACGGGTCAGCATGATTCTACCCGCCATAGACATTTGGATACCCGTCCTGTGGGCTCCGATCTCCAAAACCACGATATAAATACGATTTAAACTTAGCGGAAGCAATCGATTAACAGCGGAAGACAAAAATCACGGAAAATTAAAACTTTTTGAGATAAGAGCTTGAAACCTTAAAACTTCTTTCATAGAAAAAGGATTAAACTATTTACATCTCTGATAATTACTTCTTGAGTAATTATATACATCATGATACAAAATCTCAAGAGATAAAACCAAAAATCTCAGACCATCAACTCCTAGGACCTGAGAGTACAGAGACGGCATAGGACTGACTTTCTAACAACTATCTCAACCGTCAGTATCTCCACCTAAGATTCACTGCTGCTCCTGGTGCTACTGCTGGGATTGGTCACCTGTAGGCCGGTTCCTCCGTCTTTGACGACCACCTAAAAAGTTGAAGTCTACGGGGTGAGACAATGTACAAATTGTCCCAGCGAGAGTTATAACTCTCAACTAGAAGCTTTATATAGCAAGTCAAAGAACAATATAAGCAATTTAAAGTAATCAACAGCAGAGAGGTATTAAGCCGAATATCAACATATAGATAAGGTGAAGAACATATCTACTATGCAATGTAACACCATTCAAGAATCTCGTAGCTTAAACTAAGCAATTATACTACGCGGCTGATTATGTTTTACAAACATCATTATGCCATGTGGAGATGAGGTATACCCCTCATACTCCAACCGATCACTAGTAAGTTGCATCGGTATCATACATAGGTCATTAAAAGAGCCGAATTCTTATGACCTCATCCTCCTCAGTCAGTAAGAGGATTGCTTGCAGGACATCTTGTGTCTCTACTGTTATAGCTTACCAGGGTAATCTGGTCCTTCGCTATTTTAGAGTTACAGTGGCATTGTGTACTCTCTTCATCATCGGAAGATTTCTTGTTTATCTCTCACCGATGCGGTGTTTGCGTTTTCTTTGGGAAATTCGTGGTACATCTCTTAGTTTGGATTTGTAGTGAAGGGTTGATGGATTATTCATCTACATCAATTCCTACACTAGGATGTAAGGATTTACGCATCCATTTCCCGCACATACTCAAAAGTATGTGCTCCAGGAGTTCCCTTGGGAAAACCTGTTTCACCATCATTTGGTCTCTGACAATGATGGATCTATGATCAGGGCTCTACATGGTATGATTATACTTGATTAGTTAGGTACATTTCAGTATTCTTTTAACATCATACATGTTCTCAAACATTTAATCACTAGCTTGGCAGCTATGAAAATAGAATACTAAATGTAACAAGTCTAACTCACATCAATTATCATTTCTTAATCATATCATCACAAGTCATCTGTTAAGAATGACCTTGATGATATTCATGGCCCTCATAGCCCATCAATCTCATAAGATGCCACTAATAAGGCGTCAGGATATTTCACTATTTCATAAAGCTAAAGCATGCTTTTAATGAATATAGAATCATAATCCTTACCTGGATATGATTATCCTTATATAGAAACATGCATGGTTAGTTCAACTGATAATAGTAAACAATTCATTTGAATGAAGTTGTATCTTCCTACTCTTTCAAGAGTTAGGTTCCCTGATTTTCATCAATTAGGGTTCATTATTCACATTACATATCATCATCCTAGAATTAGGGTTTACTATTCACATCATGGTGATTTAATCTCATAACATCATCTTGTATGATAAACAACATCCTTAAAGTCCTTAGATAAGATTAAGATTCATTAATTATCATAGTTAGGGTTTCCATGATCTCACATAGGTGGATCATACCCTAAACATGCACATTCATGTGTATTGAAGGTAATTTTCTTGAGTTTCCACCATAAAAGGGTACTTTCTCTCTCCTATGATACTTTCTCTCTCCTCTTACTAGTAGATGGTGATTACACCACTCTAGATCAGGTTAGGTCAAGTCCTCATTGACTATCATAAGCCAAAACATCACTATCATGTGATTAGGGTTTAATTAGAGCAAGGTATTACTCAATTGAACCCCTCAAGGGTAATTTGGTAAACTACCCCATTGATCACCATTATGGGTCAAATCTTTAATCACTTAGTCCCTTAATGTCCTAAGTTATCTTTAGGGTTTAGATTAGGTCACCATTGAACCAATTACAGCCTTCAAAATACTAATTAATTACAACCCTAAAACCTTCAATCGGTTGCAGACCTTCAACCTCCAAACGGTTTGAAACCGTTTGGATGTGTTGACCGTTTGCTAAGTTTGACTCCAAGACCGCATGACCTCAAGGTCTTTTGTCCAAACCGTTTGGGTGTGTTGACCATTTGGAAAGGTTGACTTCCAAACCATTTGGTGCTTATGCGGTTTAAAACCGTTTGATCAAAATGACTTGAGATCGATTGGTCCAAACGACCTTGAGATTGTTTGAGCCCAAACGGTCTTGAGACCGTTTGGATCCAAACGGTCTTGAGACCATTTGGTCCAAATGGGCTCAAACCGTTTGGACCTCAAACAAGGTTCAAAAGTTACAAACGATTATGTATATCTCTGTTGAAGCCTTCAATTGGCTAAAACCAAGCTAACCACTTACAAATTGAGTCAATTATAATTAGTCTTAATCAATTGGACACCAAATTGACCCTTAATTGAAAGCCAATTAGGGTTAAATCCAATTCAGTTAGGGTTTCAATCGGATAATCATCAATGTTCATCAATGTGAATCAAATCAAGGTTGAACCTATCAATTGACCTCCAATTGGGCCCAAACTTGGCTCAAACGGTCTTGAGGTCATTTGTATGACCTCCAAACGGTCTTGAGACCGTTTTCCCAAAGTTTGACCAAAAACCAAGTCGGTTGGATAAGGGTGGAACCCTAATTAGGTCTAAAATCAGCAATTTTATCAATTCATCGACTTATCTGCAATTGGACCCTCGATTCTTCAAATTAGCTCAACCCTAGACCTCCAAACGGTCTTGGGTTGTCACCAAACGGTCTTGAGACCGTTTGGATGAATCCCCAAATGGTCTTAAGACCGTTTGGGTCCTTCAACCCAAAACTCAACAAAAACTATACTTGAAATCAGCAAATTTCAGCCCGATTAGGTTTAGGGTGTTGAAGTGCCTTCAACTCTCAATTGGTTATGAATTAGATTATGAATCTTTGTAGGAATGAAATTCAATATTTTACCAATAGACCCTCAAATGGCCATCCCTTGGTCAATTCTATCAAACGGTCTTGAGACCGGTTTGATCCAAACGGTCTTGCAAGATCATTTGAGATCAAACGGTTTGAAACCGTTTGACCTTAAACGGTTTGCAACCGTTTGGACCAAAAGGGTCCAAGGTCGGTTGATAAAGCTACCTAGGAATTCATGCCCATCATCTTCAACCTCTGTTCAGGTCAGTTTCTTCACCGTTTTGCTTGCAAAGGTGCAAGGAAGAAGGGAGGTAGAAGAAGAAGTACTAAAGCATAAATTGCAAGAACAAAAACATGCATATAAAGCAAGGAGTTTAGAATTATAAAACCCGCCTTGGAACGTTGTTCCTAGAGCTACAATCTTCCAAGCTTCAAGCCTCTAATGGTGTCTTGAGCTCCACAACTTGGCCAGAGGTGATTCTCCAAGGAAAAGATGGGGATGGTCGGCTAGAACAAGAAACCTAAGTTAGTTAACCATAGAACCAACCTTTTAAGAAGAATTCCTCCATGAATTCGAGCTAGAAGATGGTTCCTACTCACCTTAGCACTAGTTGGTCGTTCTCCTGAGCTCCAGAGCTCTGCCTTAGCCGTTTGAGAAAGATGAGAAATGAAAAGGAGAAGAGATACGTTTGGTTGGTTTGCAAGGACAAGAGCTTATATACTTTAGGCTATTTTACACCATAAGGACCTCTAGAACATGGATTTCTCATCCAAGTCCCTCCTTGTTCAAGGTCACGTCCAAGACCATCAAAACTTATGCAAATTTCATCTAAACTCAATATCTAAGGGTAAGGAAAGCCACTTTCAACTAGGGTACATACATGAAAGGTCTCCATACCCATACTAAGTGAATTTTATGCACAAAGATTATTTTTCTTATCTGATTACTCATTTATGTGTCTCTTTCATCATTTCTACTCTAAATGATGTTAAGAGTCATTAAAGATGTTCTAGAAGGTGTATTTTATAACATGCACCCCCCAATTTGGGTAAATTGTTAGGGTTTTTAAGCACAAGGATCATTCCTCAAGCTGCATCTTGATGCCTAAGCTTGGGAAATCCATCATACCTCATCATATTCACTCATATGATGTCTCATCATTAGAGGAACATCTTAACCTGTGAACATTGCAAGTTAAACCCCTTAACTGGGTAATTTGCACATAGATCCCTGCATTACAAAACAATGCTACAACTTTGTTTTAAAAAGGAGCAAAATTGAAAGTTTATGTTCCTGAGGAACTTAATTACATGCCAGGGAGTATTCACAAGTATATAATTACATGTTTAGGAAAAACTTCTAGGGTTAGGTTATAACTCAGGTCATGGATGTTACAAATTATCCACCCCTTACAAGGATTTCGTCCCCGAAATCGATAAAACATATTAGGAGAAAAGAGCAGGGTATTTACTTCTCATCTCATCCTCTAGTTCCCAAGTGGCTTCTTCAATACCACGGTGGTTCCATAAGACTTTAACAAGGCTTATTTCGTTCTTCTTTAACTTTTTAATCTTGTTATCAAGGATTGACACTGGTCCTTCCTCATATGTTATATCTTCATTCAATTCTACTTCCATAGGTTGTAGAACTGACTCGGTGTCTGGGTGACATTTCCTTAGCATAGAAATGTGGAACACAGGGTGTAACTTCTGAAACTCTGTAGGTAACTCTAGTCTATAGGCTACCTTTCCAACTCTTTCAACAATTGGATAAGGTCCCATAAATCTAGGAGCTAACTTCCCTTTCCTTCCAAAATGAAGGACTCCTTTCCAAGGTGAGACCTTGAGGTATACTCTGTCTCCAACCTGGAACTCTAAGGTTTTATGACGTCTGTCTGCATAAGACTTCTGCCTATCCTGTGCAGTCTTAAGCTGTTACTGTATAACTTTGATCTTCTCTGTAGTCTGATACACAAGATCCGGACCTAACAACTGATGTTCACCAGTTTCATACCAACACAAAGGCGATCTACAACGTCTACCATACAAGGCTTCATAAGGTGCCACATCAATACTATGTTGATAGCTATTGTTATAGGCAAACTCTATTAAGTTCAGGTGTAGATCCCAACTCCCAGTAAACTGGAGAACACATGCTCTTAACAGGTCTTCCAAGGTCTGTATAGTCCTTTCAGACTGTCCATCAGTCTGTGGATGAAAGGTTGTACTAAACCTTAGTTTGGTTCCTAAGGCTCTGTGTAACTGCTCCCAAAAATGACTTGTAAACTGGGGACCTCTGTCAGAAACTATATTGACAGGAACTCCGTGCAAACGCACTATCTCTTGAACATACAACTGGGATAACCTTTCAGCAGAATAGGTTGTTTTGACAGGTAAGAAATGCGCGGTCTTTGTCAACCTATCAACAATTACCCAAATGGAATCATGTCCTTTGCTTGTCCTGGGTAGGCCAACAACAAGGTCCATGGTCACATGGTCCCACTTCCACTGTGGTATGGGTAAGGGTTGCATTGTTCCTGTAGGTTTCTGGTGTTCAGCTTAACTTGCTGACACACAGGACACCTCAGAACAAACTCAGTTACATCCTTCTTCATCCCGGGCCACCAATACATATCTTTCAAATTTCGATACATCTTGGTGCTCCCTGGATGCATAGCATACATCGAAGAATGAGCTTCCTCTAGGACTAACTTCCTTAGATTATCCACATCAGGTACTATCATCCTCCCATGATGCATGCCACTTGATCATCTGACTCATGAAAACTTTCTCGCTTCTCTTCACCATACTCAGATCTGATCTGCTGAACCGCAGCATCAACTTGTTGTGCCTCCTTTATCTGCTCTCTTAGGGTAGGTTTGATATGCATCTCAGCTAACAAACCAGATAACAATGACATCTTCAACTGTACATTGTTTTGCCTTAAAGAGATAAGCATATCTCTCCTAGAACATACTAAGGAACTTAGTTGTGCTCTATCTATGGTTGATGTTGCTGATTTCCTACTCAAGGCATCTGCAACCACATTGGCCTTCCCTGGATGGTAATCAATTGTACAATCATAGTCCTTGATTAACTCCATCCAGCGACGTTGCCTCATGTTAAGCTCATGCTGAGAGAAGATATACTTAAGATTCTTGTGGTCTGTGAAAATCTGGAATGTTTCTCTGTAGAGATAATGTCTCCAGATCTTCAGGACATGAATCACAGCAGCTAACTCCAGATCGTGTGTCGGATAATTCTCCTCGTGTTTCTTAAGTTGTCGGGAAGCAAAAGAAATCACTTGCTTATCCTGCATCAACACACATCCAAGTCCATTCTTGGAGGCATCACAGTACACCACATATCCTTTTCCTTGTTCAGGTAGCACAAGCACAGGTGCACTTGTCAACCTGTCCTTCAACAACTAAAAGGACTATTGACACTTATCACTCCAGGAAAAAGGAACATCTTTCCGGGTCAACTTGGTTAAGGGTAAGGCTATAGAACTGAAATTCTCGATAAACCTTCTATAGTAACCAGCTAATCCCAAGAAACTTCGAATCTCCGTCGGTGTCTTCGGTTGTTCCCACTGTAGAATAGATTCTACCTTTTTAGGGTCAGCACGAATACCCGAGGCAGATACCACATGACCAAGAAAAGACACTTTTGGCAACCAGAACTCGCACTTGATAAACTTAGCGTATAACTTATGTTCTCTTAGCAAGGTCAAAGCTTGGCGAAGATGCTGCTCATGCTGCTGAGCATCCTTACTATAAATCAGAATGTCATCTATGAAGACGACAACACACTGATCAAGGAAGGGTCGAAAGACTCTATTCATGAGTTCCATGAATGCAGCTGGTGCATTGGTTAGTCCAAATGACATAACCGTGAACTCATAGTGACCATATCTAGTCCTAAAGGCAGACTTGGATATGTCACTGTCCTTAATGCGGAGTTGATGATATCCAGACCTCAAATCTATCTTTGAAAAGACTGTTGCACCACGCAATTGGTCAAAGAGATCATCAATCCTCGGCAAAGGGTACTTGTTCTTTATTGTTACTTTATTAAGTTGTCTATAGTCAATGCACAACCGCATTGACCCATCTTTCTTTTTAACAAACAAAACCGGAGCACCCCAAGGTGAGGTACTCGGTCGAATGAAACCTTTCTCAAGTAACTCTTGAAGCTGTTTCTTGAGTTCGGCCATCTCGGCAGGCGCCATCCTATATGGTGTCTGGGCTATGGGTTTTGTATCTGGGACCAAATTGATCTCAAAATCAATTTCCCGAGGTGGTGGTATACCGGGAAGTTCTTCAGGAAACACATCTTCAAATTCCCTGACTACAGGAACTTCAGCAGGGTTGGGGCTCTCCTTGGTAACATCTACCACATGGGCCAAGAATGCATAACATCCTTGCCTCAGTCTCTCAAACTAAGAGATCTTCTCGTCTAGGAAGGTCTTTGGAAAATATATGTGGACAAATTCCCGCCAAAAGTCTTCCCATGAGATTTCCATTCCAGGTCTCTTCTGCTCTTCCATTGTCCACCAGTGACCAGCACTTCCTTTGAGAAGATAGACAGCGTGTCTAACCTTCTCAGCTTCAGGGATATTGAGAATCCTAAAAGCTTTCTCTAACTCTGTCAACCACAGGTCAGCATCTGCGGGGTCGGCAGTCCCAAAGTATTCGGTAGCTCTGACACGACGTAGTCGCTCGAACGTCTTCCCGATACCTTGACCTTCAAGCTGGACAGGTGCCCTGGGTGCAGGCATAGGTATCATGTCGGTAATGTGCGTCATGGCAGTCATAAACTGCCCGAACATCGTTTGCACAGCTGGGTTACCCATGTCGGCAGGGTCGAACTGAGGTGGCTCCCTGGGTTGCTCAGGTATAGGTTGCTCTATCTCTGGTACTCTTGCACCGCCTTGTGGTGCAGCTACGCTACTCTCTGCCATGTACTCCTCATGTGGCTCAGACATCCTTATATATCTTCTTCTCCTGAGGAGCAGAAGATTCTATTAGATAAGGAAGGAACACTAAAGATAGACTCGACACCCTAAGTCCTATGTCTCTGTAGACTCAGCGAACCTAGAGCTCTGATACCACTTAATTGTGGGCTCCGATCTCCAAAACCACGATATAAATACGATTTAAACTTAGCGGAAGCAATCGATTAACAGCGGAAGACAAAAATCACGGAAAATTAAAACTTTTTGAGATAAGAGCTTGAAACCTTAAAACTTCTTTCATAGAAAAAGGATTAAACTGTTTACATCTCTGATAATTACTTCTTGAGTAATTATATACATCATGATACAAAATCTCAAGAGATAAAACCAAAAATCTCAGACCATCAACTCCTAGGACCTGAGAGTACAGAGACGGCATAGGACTGACTTTCTAACAACTATCTCAGCAGTCAGTATCTCCACCTGAGATTCACTGCTGCTCCTGGTGCTACTGCTGGGATTGGTCACCTGTAGGCCAGTTCCTCCGTCTTTGACGACCACCTAAAAAGTTGAAGTCTACGGGGTGAGACAATGTACAAATTGTCCCAGCGAGAGTTATAACTCTCAACTAGAAGCTTTATATAGCAAGTCAAAGAACAATATAAGCAATTTAAAGTAATTAACAGCAGAGAGGTATTAAGCAGAATATCAACATATAGATAAGGTGAACAACATATCTACTATGCAATATAACACCATTCAAGAATCTCATAGCCTAAACTAAGCAATTATACTACGCGGTTGATTATGTTTTACAAACATCATTATGCCATGTGGAGATGAGGTATACCCCTCATACTCCAACCGATCACTAGTAAGTTGCATCGGTATCATACATAGGTCATTAAAAGAGCCGGATTCTTATGACCTCATCCTCCTTAGTCAGTAAGAGGATTGCTTACAGGACATCTTGTGTCTCTGTTGTTATAGCTTACCAGGGTAATCTGGTCCTTCGCTATTTTAGAGTTACAGTGGAGTTCTGTACTCTCTTCGTCATCGGAAGATTTCTTATTTATCTCTCACCGATGCGGTGTTTGCATTTTCTTTGGGAGATTCGTGGTACATCTCTTAGTTTGGATTTATAGTGAAGGGTTGATGGATTATTCATCTACATCAATTCCTACACTAGGATGTAAGGATTTACACATCCATTTCCCCCACATACTCAAAAGTATGTGCTCCAGGAGTTCCCTTGGGAAAACCTGTTTCACCATCATTTGGTCTCTGACAATGATGGATCTATGATCAGGGCTCTACATGGTATGATTATACTTGATTAGTTAGGTACATTTCAGTATTCTTTTAACATCATACATGTTCTCAAACATTTAATCACTAGCATGGCATCTATGAAAATAGAATACTAAATGTAACAAGTCTAACTCACATCAATTATCATTTCTTAATCATCTCATCACAAGTCATCTGTTAAGCATGACCTTGATGATATTCATGGCCCTCATAGCCCATCGATCTCATAATATGCCACTAACAAGGCATCAGGATATTTCACTATTTCATAAAGCTAAAGCATGCTTTTAATGAATATAGAATCATAATCCTTACCTGGATATGATTATCCTTATATAGAAACATGCATGGTTAGTTCAACTGATAATAGTAAACAATTTATTTGAATGAAGTTGTATCTTCCTACTCTTTCAAGAGTTAGGTTCCCTGATTTTCATCAATTAGGGTTCATTATTCACATTACATATCATCATCCTAGAATTAGGGTTTACTATTCACATCATGGTGATTTAATCTCATAACATCATCTTGTATGAGAAACAACATCCTTAAAGTCCTTAGATAAGATTAAGATTCATTAATTATCATAGTTAGGGTTTCCATGATCTCACATAGGTGGATCATACCCTAAACATGCACATTCATGTGTATTGAAGGTACTTTTCTTGAGTTTCCACCATAAAAGGGTACTTTCTCTCTCCAATGATACTTTCTCTCTCCTCTTACTAGTAGATGGTGATTACACCACTCTAGATCAGGTTAGGTCAAGTCCTCATTGACTATCATAAGCCAAAATATCACTATCATGTGATTAGGGTTTAATTAGAACAAGGTATTACTCAATTGAACCCCTCAAGGGTATTTTGGTAAACTACCCCATTGATCACCATTATGGGTCAAATCTTTAATCACTTAGTCCCTTAATGTCCTAAGTTATCTTTAGGGTTTAGATTAGGTCACCATTGAACCAATTATAGCCTTCAAAATACTAATTAATTACAACCCTAAAACCTTCAATCGGTTGCACACCTTCAACCTCCATACGGTTTGAAACCGTTTGGATGTGTTGACCATTTGCTAAGTTTGACTCCAAGACCGCATGACCTCAAGGTTGTTTGTCCAAACCGTTTGGGTGCGTTGACCGTTTGGAAAGGTTGACTTCCAAACCGTTTGGTGCTTATGCGGTTTAAAATCGTTTGATCAAAACGACTTGAGATCGATTGGTCCAAACGACCTTGAGATCGTTTGAGCCCAAACGGTCTTGAGACCGTTTGGATCCAAACGGTCTTGAGACCGTTTGGTCCAAATGGGCTCAAACCGTTTGGACCTCAAACAAGGTTCAAAAGTTACAAACGATTATGTATATCTCTGTTGAAGCCTTCAATTGGCTAAAACCAAGCTAACCACTTACAAATTGAGTCAATTAGGATTAGTGTTAATCAATTGGACACAAAATTGACCCTCAATTGAAAGCCAATTAGGGTTAAATCCAATTCAGTTAGGGTTTCAATCGGATAATCATCAATGTTCATCAATGTGAATCAAATCAAGGTTGAACCTATCAATTGACCTCCAATTGGGCCCAAACTTGGCTCAAACGGTCTTGAGGTCATTTGGATGACCTCCAAACGGTCTTGAGACTGTTTGCCCAAAGTTTGACCAAAAACCAAGTCGGTTGGATAAGGGTTGAACCCTAATTAGGTCTAAAATCAGCAATTTTATCAATTCATCAACTTATCTGCAATTGGACCCTCGACTCTTCAAATTAGCTCAACCCTAGACCTCCAACCGGTCTTGGGTTGTCACCAAACGGTCTTGAGACCATTTGGATGAATCCCCAAACGGTCTTAAGACCGTTTGGGTCCTTCAACCCAAAACTCAACAAAATCTATACTTGAAATCAGCAAATTTCAGCACGATTAGGTTTAGGGTGTTGAAGTGCCTTCAACTCTCAATTGGTTAAGAATTAGATTATGAATCTTTGTAGGAATGAAATTCAATATGTTACCAACAGACCCTCAAACGGTCATCCCTTGGTCAATTCTATCAAACGGTCTTGAGACCGGTTTGATCCAAACGGTCTTGCAAGATCGTTTGAGATCAAACGGTTTGAAACTGTTTGACCTTAAACGGTTTGCAACCGTTTGGACCAAAAGGGTCCAAGGTCGGTTGATAAAGCTACCTAGGAATTCACGCCCATCATCTTCAACCTCTGTTCAGGTCGGTTTCTTCACCGTTTTGCTTGCAAAGGTGCAAGGAAGAAGGGAGGTAGAAGAAGAAGTACTAAAGCATAAATTACAAGAACAAAAACATGCATATAAAGCAAGGAGTTTAGAATTATAAAACCCACCTTGGAACGTTGTTCCTAGAGCTCCAAGCTTCCAAGCTTCAATCCTCTAATGGTGTCTTGAGCTCCACAACTTGGCCAGAGGTGATTCTCCAAGGAAAAGATGGGGATAGTCGGCTAAAACAAGAAACCTAAGTTAGTTAACCATAGAACCAACCTTTTAAGAAGAATTCCTCCATGAATTCGAGCTAGAAGATGGTTCCTACTCACCTTAGCACTAGTTGGTCGTTCTCCTGAGCTCCAGAGCTCTGCCTTAGACGTTTGAGAAAGATGAGAAATGAAAAGGAGAAGAGATACGTTTGGTTGGTTTGCAAGGATAAGAGCTTATATACTTTAGGCTATTTTACACCATAAGGACCTCTAGAACATGGATTTCTCATCCAAGTCCCTCCTTGTTCAAGGGCACGTCCAAGACCATCAAAACTTATGCAAAGTTCATCTAAACTCAAGATCTAAGGGTAAGGAAAGCCACTTTCAACTAGGGTACATACATGAAAGGTTTCCATACCCATACTAAGTGAATTTTATGCACAAAGATTATTTTTCTTATCTGATTACTCATTTATGTGTCTCTTTCATTATTTCTACTCTAAATGATGTCAAGAGTTATTAAAGATGTTCTATAAGGTGTATTTTATAACATGCACCCCACAATTTGGGTAAATTGCACTTTACTCCAAATTAGGGTTTTTAAGCACAAGGATCATTCCTCAAGCTGCATCTTGATGCCTAAGCTTGGGAAATCCATCATACCTCATCATATTCACTCATATGATGTCTCATCATCAGAGGAACATCTTAACTTGTGAACATTGCAAGTTAAACCCCTTAACTGGGTAATTTGCACATAGATCCCTGCATTACAAAACAATGCTACAACTTTGTTTTAAAAAGGAGCAAAATTGAAAGTTTATGTTCCTGAGGAACTTAATTAAATGCCAGGGAGTATTCACAAGTATATAATTACATGTTTAGGCAAAACTTCTAGGGTTAGGTTATAACCTAGGTCAGGGATGTTACACGTCCACCCTTCAATTTTGATTCTGACTTTGTCTAGGCACATTGCGAAGTCACCGGAGACACCTCTCCCCCCCCCCGCAATAGGTACACCAAGGTATCTTGTAGGAAGGCATCCACAATGAAGGCATGTTGCCCGTCTAAGTCTTCCTCTTCTACTGTCACACGATTTTGATAGGTAAACCCTTGACTTGATATCACTAATATATAGGTCGGTGGCTCTCCCGAAATGTTCTAGAAGTCTCTTGAATTTAGTTAGTCTCTTTGTGTGTCCAGTGGAGAATATCATGATGTCATCCGCAAAGATTAGATGGCTTTTGACTTTAGTACCTTTGATCTTGAAAGTTTTGATGACATTTCTTTGCTCCACTTCCTTGATCATCGTGGTGAGCCCCTCCATAACTAGGGTAAAGAGAAGGGGGGATAAGGGGTCTCCTTGTTGAAGCTCGTTTGAAGCCCTAAGCATTCCCACTGGTCCCCCATTCAGCAGTACAGAAAAGGAAGTTGTGGTAATACATTGTTTGATGAGGTTTATCCATCTGCTAGAGAAACCCAAAGCCACCATTATGTCCCACATTATGTCCCATCGAATGTGATCATAGGCCTTCGTAAGGTCTATCTTGATGCAAGCTTTAGAATTAGAGTTCTTCGTGTTGAAACCAGTGAGAAATTCAGCTGCCACGAGGGCACAATCAGCTATCTTTCGCCCCTTCATGAACGCACATTGTTCCTCAGATATTATGCTCAGCAGCCATTTCTTTAACCTTCCCGCAAGCATCTTTGCCCAAATTTTGTAGATAGTAGAACAGTAGGATATCGGCCTATAATCATTCATGCATCTTGCATCTTTCTTTTTATGTATCAGTTTGATGAAAGTGTGATTTGCAGCCCGCACCATATTGCCACCCTGGAGCAACCACCTGAGCGCCTTGATGATATCCTTCTTAATGTAGTCCCACATATACTGGAAGTACTTGCTGTTGAAGTCGTCAGGCCCTGGTGCCTTGGAGGTATTAATCGAGAACAAAGCAGCTTTGATTTCCTCCTCATCCACTTCTCTGCAAATGTCTTCATTCATTTCAGCAGTTACTTTGGGTGTGGGGTAGATGGAGCTATCAATACTTCGGTTGGTCTCCATCTGCTGGTTGTAAAGCTCCTCAAAGTATTCTATAGTGGTTTTGGTTATCTCCTCTCTACTTTTTGCCACTTCTCCACTCTCATTAATGAGTTGATGAACTGTTTCCTTCATTTCTTTTTTCCGTACAGCAGCATGGTACATTTTAGTGTTTAGGTCCCCATCTTTTATCCACTTGATCCTGCTCCTCTGCCACATTAGCATTTCTTCCGCTTTTAAAAATTTTGTAAGTTTCATTTCCGATCTTAGCCACTCATCTGCAATCTCATCATCTTTAGGATTTTCTCTAGCTTTTGTAGTTGCTTCTTTGTATTGTTCTCTTGCAAGTATTGTCATATTCTTCAGGTTTACCACCTCCTTAGACCACTTCCTAATCGCCTTCTTGGATGTCTGTAATTTCTTGATTACAATGTATAGAGGATTCCATGTGACTGTCGTATCCCACGCCTCCTAAGCAGTGTCTTTGAAGCTTCTCCATTCGCACCACCAATTGCAAAACTTGAAAGGCCTGATCACATTGGGTCTATGAATAAGATCCATCTTCATCCAGCTGTGGTCGCTCATGGGGTCAGCCCCATGCTTGATCACTACGTTTGGCCACACTTTTAGCCAAGCTTGATTGACGAGTCCCCTATCCATGATGCTGGAAATTCTCCTGCCAATTCCATGTTTATTGGACCAAGAGACCTTGCCACCAATAGCGTTCAGTTCTATCAAACATGTTGCATCCATCGTATTGTTAAAGTTCTCCATCACCCGGTGGGGGACCGGTCTACCTCCATTCTTTTCATTGGACCTTCTAATATTATTGAAGTCACCCCAAATTAACCAGGGTACCTCCTCCTGTGCCATGCTTTTAATGCTCTCCCATAGTCTTGTTCTGTCACCCTCCAGGTTCTCCCCATATATCCCTAAAGCAATAAAAGCCATTCCACCTCTGTTACAGCATCTAGTAGTGATGATTTGGTCATTTATAGTGATGGGTTCCACATCCCATACCTCCGGGTTCCATCCTACAGCAATGTGAGCCCCATCCATGCATTCAATATTAGATATTGCCGACCACCCATTGGGAAACAAGGTGTTTATTTTGTCCTTCACCATTCTTCTTATTCTCGTTTCATAACAGAAAATGAGGGTTTCTCCTTCCTCTTCCACTATAGCTCACAGCCTTCTTTTCTTCTCGGCAAGAGAGGCTCCTCGCACATTCCATGCGAGGATAGACATACTATTTCTTTGTGGAGTCGCTCCCCTCGCCGGAGCCACTCTTGTTCTTCTTCTTCTTGTTTGTACTTCGGGTGCATCTCGGGCTCCTGCTCCTGGAAGGGTCTTCCATCTCCATGTTGTCATCATCTGCTATTTCTTCTAGAGCTGTGAAGGGGTTCTTGTCCACATCCAACACAGTAGTTGGTTCCTGAACACCAGAAACCATGGCAGAAGCAGTCCCTACGATCTCAACACCAGAGTCCACATTGGATTGGATATTAGCCCCTTCTTCTTGGTTTGGCATTTCCGCAAGCATGTTACATGCTTCCTGTCTTGTGTTCGTGCTGGTTGTATTGCAAGTCTGGACCACCGTCCCCGAGCTGTTGTTATTATCGTTGGTCCCTCCATCAGCTTTTGTCACCTTCTCCTTCTCTGCCCTGCGTTGAGAAGGAGGTCTTGATTTCCCTGCTCTCCTAGGTCGGCCTCTGGCAAGTTCAGGCACAATGGGAGGGGAAGGGTTAGCAGCGCGTCGTTCCCCTGGGCATTGTCCCGCAACATGGCCAAACACCTTACATTTTGGGCATCGATCAGGCAATGCTTCATACCTCACCTTGACCTCCCATTCCTCTCCATTTGGGAGTTCCACCATGACTTCAGACGGGGGGTTCACCTAAGCCGATATGTCAACACATAAACGTGTGCATCCCATTGTAGAGTCGTCTGCCTTCCTGTCAATGTCCCTCGGCTCGCCTATGGCATGTGCAATGACTGCGATGGCTCTTGGGGTCCAGTGCAGACCCACCTCTGGTAGCGACACCCAAATAGGGGTTGTAGTGAACGCTGCTCTCCGAGTGTTAGCTTCTCGAGTCCATTTCCTGACCAGGACCAACTGGTCATCAAAGAACCATGGTCCTCTCTGCATAGCCTTCCTTTGATCTGCCTCAGACGAGAAACGTGCGAGGAACAGGCCTCCGTCAAGGGTGAAGATCTCAAGTTCGCCTCGCGGCCTCCAGTTGCGGATCATCCACCCCCGCAGCTGTAACGGATGGCATTTCCTCCCTAGGATTTGGACAATGGCCGAGTATCTGTGGTAGTCTTCCATCTCCCCTAGGATTGAATCTGTCATCCGGGTCCATGTCCGTTGGCCCCTTCTCGTCTGAAAGGGGTCTTTGAATATGTAGCCACTGCTCCCTTGATCGTCGGCGGCAAGCCCTCAACCGCGCGGACCCAAGAGCCAGCCACTGTGACGTCTGCTTCCGGTGCAAACCAGCTCCGACTATCATCACTTACCAGAGGAACCTCAGGGGGTGGGCGGTCCCCCCCACCCACCCACCATGTCGTCGCCTGCCCAGGAGCGGAAAGAAGAGCGAGAAAGAAGAGTTAGATTTCAATTTCACATGTATCACTTAATATTGTGACAACAATATTCCTTTTATTTTGGTATGCTTTTAATAAGACATGTATTATTGCTTAAATGTTAATGATAAATGTTAGTAGTGAACCCTTACACAAATTGTTTGGATTTGCACATGCATAAGTATGTCGCCACATAATATTTTTTGCCTTCCATCCAACACCCTTGGCTTTTGAGGGGAGAATTGGCTACTCGGACCATAATTCATGAAGAACACAACATGGTCGTCCTCAAGAGTCAACTAAGATTGTTCACGAGATTGCTCAAGAAACTTCTAGGTGTTCTTCCCTTATATAGTAGGTATGCTTCCTACAGTATGGATGTCAACAATCCCTCTACCAAAGACTGTGACAATAAAACATGTCAAATAAAGGATGTCTCTCTTGAACCCAGATGGCAACATATCTTGCCATTTAAGGGTAGACATCCTTGACAATGACCGATAAGTGTGTAGCAAAACTCCCTATTGTTGTCCCACATCAACTCTTCCATCCATCTCTTATAGTAGTATTTTTTAATTGTCAAGCAAAAAATGGCCTCAAAGAGGGAAGGTTGGTGAGATAGGCAAGGAAATAGTGTGTGGGTTTGGGGTGGGGGTTCAAAAATGCACGCCGAGTTTTTTCGAAGGATGTATTGTACTTGAACTCGCTGTCTAAACAAAACAAAATACATACAAACACGTATATCAAATAAATTAAATGAAGAACGTGCATATTTCAATCTAAACCACGCTTCTTAAATCACGACTTAAGTTATGTACTTATATTATGTTTTAGTTGTAAAGCGTAGCCAAAGGTATCTACGGAATAAAGGTTCTAGTAAGTAATATGAAAGAGCATGTTTGAATATAGATTAACCAAGTATTACTCCATGTGTCGAGGTTTCTTTAAAGTTATCATCCTTGTTAACATCTTCATTACATGTTTGCTTCTTTGATGGTAGACCCCTGTTTTTTTGTTAGTACCATGTAGTCCCCTTTGTTGTTATGGTCAGGTTCCTTTTAAGCGCTATTAGTCAGACGTCTGGAGCGAAAACCAGTATGTAGAATCTGAAGTAAGGGTGTGCTTAATAAGGTGTAGTCAGATGATAAAGTGCAAGTTTGATATACATTTTTAGGTTGCAAATTCACACAACTACAACGAATTACATCCGAAGATAACTAAGAAGCCATTCGGATTTATACTTTTAAAATCTCAGTAGTTATACATTAAAATCGTTAAGCTCAGTACCTAGAAGATATTTCAGGTGATCTAGTATTTATGTTAATACTTAATAGGTAGGTGATATTTAAGAGCATGTCATGTTTGGTAGTTTCATAGACTGTCGCATCTAGTATGGTACCAGTCTTTTGACACGCTCACCAGAAGCTCCTGACGGTTACTTGACTCCGCGACGGTCTGGCTATCTTACTTTTCTCCGTGAAGGTGGCTATCCTAAACTGTGTAACAGTTTTACATGGATGACTACCAAAGTTGAGGGCCAAACGGCCCGTAGGTGTTTAAGACTCATAATATATCTATGACAAATATTGGGGACTCCCAAGCACTACAAAAACACAAATAGCTTTCGGTTGAAAGCTCTCTTTGCAGTTTCAGATGGTAAGAAACTAATGACCATCACACCCATTCAACTAGATCACAAGACAAACACGCATGCTTGAAGTAAGGGTAGTGGGAGTTTATATGAGTACAGATTATATGCTACAAGAGAATGTTTGAAGGTGAATTATTGGATCTTGCTCTCTTTTGCCCATGTGGGATCTTTCTGTAAAAACAGAGAAGTTGTCGGCACAATTCTTTCCGGCCACAAATAGTTGACGGTACGATGTAAAATCTAATCATTAACATATACAATGAATTTTGTAGCTACATCTCAGCTAAAGTATTGAGTTATACAAAATCAGGTTGGCCACTGGACGTGAGGCACCGATGCCACATTCGGCTGTTCGGATCAACCTGCCTGGGTGATGTGATAACTTCTGCTATTGGAAGATATACATAATGGGTGTTGCACAAACCAACAGTGATTCCACTAAATCCAGCAAATGCACCATGAACCTGCAACCAACAAGCAGTTCAGATAATAGGTGGTGGAAAACTCAAAGGGGGTCAGCAAGCAAATACAGCAGGGCTAGCATAGCTGCAGTCTTTGAAGGTATACAAGCAAATACAGTCTTTGAAGTTATACCTCTCAGAACTCTAAAACTGGCACTGTCTACTAATCATGAAAAAAGCAGAAGCCAGCTAATTATATTTATACTCAAAATGTATTATAGGATTGTTGTTCATGTACATTATTGTGTAGGGATATGCAGCAGACCACTATAATACTAGCCAGCACAAGTTTTAAATATAAAACACACGAGTGCATGTATGCACACACGCACTGCGTTTTTGGGTATAACGGGGAAGGTTAACGCGATAGATAGACTTGCAGATACGAGTAGTCGAATAGCCTAGTCCCATAGGAGAAGTAAGCTTGTCTTCGTGTGTAGAAGATACATTTTTATGAAAAAAGGGACTCATGCCCAAGTTTAAGCAAATGTAAAAGCAACGTGTGAAAGTCAGCACTCATCTACAAAGCCACGGAGGGAGTTAGATACATTTTTTTTAGGAATTATAAACTTGTCTTCGATGTGTGCAAATTATACTTTTATCTTCATATATAAAAGTTTGCAGAGGGCTGAATGTAATTTTTTCCATAACTTTTTTATTACAAATTGGTTCATGTATGCCTTGTGTCTTTATTTTTTAAATTATATAATATAAAGAAGACTTGTCCATTTCAAACATCTGGATCAGAGATGACCCATAACAGAGTTGCGGAAAAGAATGTTTTATGTAGCCAACTCCAACATGGTTGGAATTGAGGGTTAGATGATGAAAGAACACTCATCTATACTATATAAGAAAGTCCACGGAGGAGGCTAAATGCAGTTTCTTACATTATATTATAGAATTACAAACGGGTCTTCATGTGTGTAAAATATACTTTTATCTTTACTTTTTAAAATTACATACTATATAAGAAGACTCATCTATACTATATCAAAAAGCTCGCAAGGAGACTAAATGTAACTTTTTACATTATTTTTCTAGAATTAGAAACCGGCCCTTTTGTGTGCAAACTATACTTTTATCCTTGTAACTCTTGAGCTGGTGTTTTTTGAAAAAATGGGTGCCTAAATTCTTACATATACTATTTTATACAAAATTACACATTTTTATATAAAAATATATATTTGTAAGGAGCTTTTATACATATTTAATCAGAAAATCAGTATTTAACTAAAAATTAACTAATATGTTACTACTAATCAATATTTCTAATCACTGAATTCAGCATGCTTATCAGTAATATAAATAACCAACTATGAATTAATTATTCAACTCTTTACTACTAATCAGTGATACTAATCAGTAAAATAAGCAAGAATATCAGTAGATCAGTATTTAACCAAGCATTTATCAATAATTATATTAATCAATATTTCTAATCACTAAATTCAGCAAAGAAATCAGTAATTGTAATAATCAGCTATGAATAATTATTTAATTCTTTACTTCTAATCTGTACTGCTAATCAAGTAATCAGTATTGTGCCAAAAAAATAACACTAATCAGTAATACCATCAGGGAAAGCAACATGGAAATCAGTATAACTAATAATTTACTAGAAGTATAATAGAGTAATATCCATACAAGTATAAAATCAGCAAAGAAATCTATAAAAGTAATCTAATAACTTGGCCTCTACGAGTCGATTTTTACTTAGGCGGGTCAAAGCGGCCGCCCAAAACATCTATTGAAGCGGGCACTTAGGCGAGCCGAGCGGCCCAAAAGCGGGCACTTAATGGCCCAAGCACCAAGCGGGTGCCTAAGGCCTAGATTAGGAGTTCAGATTTGCTACTCCTAGTGTGAATGTGGCATATGTTACACCTTTTGTTATCTTTAGACATGTGTATATGCAATTAAATGTGTTGGTTAGGATAAATGATCGTGACACGTGGCCTTAATTTGATAAGGGTGTAGGCTACAACATGTTCACAGAGGACTAGCAAATCCTAAAGCCTGGATAAGACGGTCAGCACTTGTCAACGCTTAAGTGGCCGCCTAGGCCTTTTTTAATATTGTGTTTTTCCTTTTTTTTTAAATTATATATTATATATATAAATTCAATTATAATCTATAAGAAAGCCTGCAAGTCAGAGCAATAAATACAATTTTTCTATTATCTTTTGGAATTACAAACTGCTCCCCATGTCTGAAAATTATATTTGTCTTTTTTTTAAAGTTATATACTATAAAAGAAAAAATGTCGATAATTTAAATGTAATTTTTTTCAAAAAAATTAACAAATAAATCTTCGGTGAGTAAAATATAATTTTACTTTTAAGAATTATAAATTGTTCTTTCAGTGTTAAAATAAAGTTGCATGTACTAACCCGCAGACGTGGTTAAATGCATTTTTCCAGATTTTTGAAATTATGAATTAGTCCATCTGTGGGTTAATGTCTATCTACGGAATTAAAGAAGAAATATGACTAAAGACTAAAAGGGAATAATTCTCATTCATTAACTGTCTCTACATGGACGCGGATAGAGCCTTTATATAGGCTTCTAAAAGAAATACTAAACGGGCAGTAGCCAATGTAGGACTAAACCACTTGACTTTACAAGGGCCCAAAAAGGAGAAAAAATGACATAATAAAATAAAGCATGCTAATAAAGCCTAACTAATAACACGGCGTCACCTACACTCATAAGTGTGTAAAGGTGGGGCATGTCCTAAATCAACTCCCCTCAGCTGCAAAAGACTCGACAGTACTGAGGTAGAGCTCAAGAAGATCTGCATAAATGCGGCGGAACTCCTCTTCGGTGATCCAAGTGGCGTCCACTGAAGAACGACCTTTCCAGCGAACCAAGAAATGATGTACGGTGCCCTGCCTGGTGAGGACGGTTTGGTCATCCAAGATGGTGTCAATGTGTTCGAGCGGCTATTGAGGAAGTCGAGGTAGAGGCGGTAACGCTGCAGAAGACAGTGGAGCACAGTGACAATCTGAAGAAGTTGCTGCTGGTGGTGGATGGGGCTCGAATGTACCACGATAAGGTGAAAGATCCTCCACATTGAATAATGCACTAATACCCCAATCTGCTTGGCAAATCTAGTACGTAAGCATTGGGTCCCTGTCGACTAAGTATTTGGAACGGTCCTGACGCTCTGGAGTGAAGCTTCTTGAAGGAATTTTCGGGGCAGCGTTCAGGACGCACACGTACTAGCACATAATCTCCCACATTAAATTCTTGAAACTTGCGGTGTGCATCTGCAGAAAGCTTATGGTTTTCATAAGACAGTAATTTTTCAACGAATCTCGACATGCAAATCATGAATGTGTTGGGCAAAGGTCTCAGCAGTGTGGGAAGTACGATCATTAGTGGACAGAGGTAAAAGATGTATAGGTTGGCGAGGTCTGTATCCATTAACAACTTCAAATGGACTCTTTCCAATGGATCGATTGACAGAACTGTTGTAAGCAAATTCAGCAGTAGGTAGCAATAAGTCTCAATTGCCTAAACGCTCACCAACAAGACATCGCAGGAGGTTACACAAACTCCTGTTGACCACCTCAGTTTGACCATCCGTTTGAGGGTGAAAGGCAGAAGAGAATTTGAGGTTGGTACCAAAGATATTCCATAAGGTCTTCCCAAAGTAGCTAACAAACTTAACATCACGATCAGAGACTATGGTGGTGGGAAGTCCATGTAGCTTGACTACCTCATTAAAGAAAAGGCGAGCGATATGTAAGGCGTCAGAAGTCTTACTACAGGCAATGAAGTGGGCCATCTTTGAAAAAAGATCAACAACCACGAACACGGAATCATGGCCATGAGAAGTGCGAGGAAGACCTAAAATAAAATCCATAGTTAGATCCTTCGAAGGCTCATGGGGAATAGGGAGGGGAGTGTACAGACCCGTATTGTCTTTTGGTTTTGGCCAATTGACAAGTACGAAATTGAGACAATATGCGAGCTACATCACGTCGTAAGGAAGGTCAATAAAATGTCTGTCACTAGAGCGGTGGTCTTATCTCTACCAAAATTACCAATGAGGTCATCAGCATGTAATTCCCAAATGAGAAAATTTTGAACGGAAGTAGAAGGGATACATAACTGTGTGCCGCGAAAAAGAAATCTAGCTCATAGAATAAAATCACAAGCATGGCCAGGTGTACTATTAAGAAGGTCAGAATGAATAGTCGCGAAGTCAGGACAGGTGGAATATTGCTCTTTCAGACGGTCAAAGCCCGCGACTTCAACGCTCATAGACTGTAGGGTGGTCAAGCAACGACTGAGAGCGTATGCAGCCTTGTTCTGATGTTTGAGAACAAAAGTGTACTCCTGAAGAAACTCACACCACTTGGTGTGACGCACACTTAAATTCTTCTGGGAATTTAGAAAGCAAAGGGCCTGATGGTCAGACCAAAGGATGAATTCCTGATGGAGAAGGTAGTGCCTCCAATGACGCAGGGATTGCACAACAGTGTAGAATTCTTTATCGTGAGTGGAATATTTACGCTTTGTGTCATTGAGTTTCTCACTAAAAAAGGCAACCGGGTGACCGTCTTGACTAAGAACGCCTCCAATGCCAACATCGGCGTCACAAGATACTTCAAACAGAAGTGAGAAATCAGGAAGGCGAAGAACTGGGGCTTCAGTCAACTTAGTTTTGACAGCCTCAAAAGCACGTCTTGCAGATGGTGTCCACTCGAATTTGTTACACTTCATTAACTCAGTGAGAGGAGCCATAATGGTGCTAAATCCTCAAACAAAACGACGATAAAAAGTAGCCAGCCCGTGAAAGCTACGAAGCTCAGAAATCGAAGTGGGTTGGGGCCAATCAGTGATGCCTTTGATTTTGGTCGGGTCAGCCTCAATGCCGGTAGCGGATACAAAGTACCCAAGGAATAGGACTTTATCTTGAAGGAAGGAGCACTTCTTTAGGCTGACATACAATTTCTCAATTCAAAGTGTATCGAAGATAAGCCGAAGATGATTTAGGTGTTTGTCCTTGGTCTTACTAAAAATCAGAATGTCATCAAAGTATACCACTAAAAAATTCCAATGAATGGCCGTAACACATGGTTCATGACTCGCATGAAGGTGTTGGGTGTGTTAGATAGGCCAAAAGGCATGACTAGCCACTCATATAATCCGTCTGGGGTATTGAAGGAAGTCTTCCATTCATGGGACTCCTTAACACGGATTTGGTGTTAACCGCTACGAAGATCAATCTTGGATAAATAGCGGGAACCCGTCAATAGATCAAGCATGTCGTCAAGGCATGGTATAGGGAAACAATATTTCACAGTGATCTTATTGATGGGTCAACAATCTAAGCACATTCTCCAGCTACCATCCTTCTTGGGGGCAAGGAGAGCAGGAACCGCACAAGGACTCCTCTCTCGAATGAATCCTTTGAGGAGGAGGGCGTCAACCTGATATTTCAATTCAGCATGCTCAGTCGGTTTCACACGGTGATGAGGTTGGTTAGGTAGCAAAGACCCTGAAATCAAATCAATCTCATGTTGAATATCACGCAAAGGTGGGAGCTCATCAGGAAGGTTTGTGGGTGTCATGTCTTTGAACCCATCGAGAAGGGAGACAAGTTCTAGTGTTGGGGGCTGAAAAATGGAGATAGGAGTGGATTCATTGATATATAGGACATATATGCATCCTGATTCGCGACTGCTTCTTCCAACTCTCTTCGGGTGACAAGATGTAAAGAGTGTTGGGATTTGGAGGTATGGGGGTCTGGTGGGGGACTTTTTTTCGGAGGCGAGATGAATCGAGTAGGTGCTAAGTGTATGTGTTTACCCTTGTGTTTGAAGGTATAAACATTGGAATGTCCCTCATTGTGGGCATCTAAATCATAAATTTCAAGGACGACCAAGAATGATGTGGCCGACATCCATAGGCAACACATCACACCAAATGTGGTCTGAATAAGCACCTAGAGTGATGGGCACAAGGCAGTGTTGGGTGATGGGCAAGCTAATTTAGTTCACCCAATGGACTTTATGTTGTTGAGGATGGGGCTCTGGGCACAAGTCCATGCGCTTCAATCCACGGTGTGAAATGATGTTCTGAGAACTGCCACCATCAATGAGTAGTTTGTAACTTTTACCAGTGTGTTTGAAGAAGGTCTGGAAGGGAGTGGTGTGTTTCCATTCGTCTCCTTCCGATGGGGCAGCTAAAACATGCATGACCTAAAGATATGACGGATCATATTCATAGTTGTAATCAATGTCATCATCAGAAGGTTCAGAGGCGGGAAAACATATTCATATTCAATGTCATCCTTGGGGGTGGTATCAGGAGAGTCAGAGGACACAAAAAGAGCACAACGAGGGCATTGGGCAGCTAGGTGGGTCGTGCTATGACAATGAAAGCATTCACGACCTCACGGAGGAGGTCGGACTGGAGTTGTGACTACCTCCTTGTCTTTACTGGAGGAAGGAGTTGAAGAACTTTGGGGAGGTGGTTGGGGTAGGGGATAGGTAGAGCGATTTGGGGTAATGGAAGGATTATTGGTTGAGCGAGTACGTTGTCCAAAACGAGAAAAGGACCACGAGAAGCGGGTTGAAGGTAACTCTCTACCTTATGGGCATGGTGAAAAGCATCATCCAAGGAGTCATATTGTTGTAACTCCATTTCTCGTTTAATGTCAGGTGTAAACGGTGCACAAAACGAGCGGTCAGTTGCCAATCAGAGTCATTGTGAATACAACGGTTCTTAGCTTCCTCAAATCGTTCCATATACTCTTAAAAAATGATGACCCTTGGCTAAGGGCCATCCAGTCAGAAAGAAGTTGTCTTTGGTATTGGGCAGGAACATAGCGCTCACGTAGCTTAGTCTTCATCTCATCCCAAAAGAGGATGGGAGGTTGACCATTACGCTCCATGTCGCGTTGGACACCTTGCCAATATCGCTTGGCTGACCCTTCAAGTTTCACCTTAGCAAACCTAATCCGTTGAGCGTCAGTCATGTCATACCAGTCGAAATAATCTTCCAAACTAACAATCCAGTCAAGAAAAGCTTTGGGGTCAAGTTTACCATCAAAAGTGGGGGCATCTATTTTACCTCATCGAGTGATATCATTGTGATGTGGTGGATGAGGTCTCGGGTGATATTGGCCATATGGGTTGTGGGGGAAAACATGTCCACGCGGGGGGTTATGAAAAACATCATGGCCAGGGGCTCGAGGCTGAGTTTCCATGGGAGGATACGGGCCTTGCGGCGAAGCCCGTGGTTGGTGATGAGGTGCAAGAGCACGTGGAGGGGGATGTGGTGGTGGTGCATAGTGTGCTTGTGGGGTAGCGGTTTGGGGTGTGTGATGGTAGGGTGGTTGATAGGGGTTTTGTTCCACATATGGGTGTTGTGAATAAGGATCAGGTTCGGCGAAAGGATCACCTTCTCCATAGGGGTGGTAGGCAGAGGGCTCATGGAGTTGTGGTGGGCATAACTACAGAGGAGTAGGGTTCAGGGGGCTTTGTGGTGCATGTCCAGGATTTGGTGGCATCTCCTACCCCATAAAAAGTGTCAAGTTCTAACCGGCCTATAGAGTATGGGTTTGGCGATAGTACGAAGCTCAACCATGATGGAATTGATTGACTGACCCAGAGTCTCAAGGGTAAAGGGGGTTTGGGAAGACGTAGGGGTTGCTTCCGACGTGGGTTCTAAAACCGGGCTAGTAGACCTACGATCAGACATAATGATTTGCAACAAAATAGCCAAAAAGTATAGCCCCAACCCCCAAATGAAAACTTAGTTCTATAATGGACAGCGCAAAACAATTCAAGAAAACAATACGGACAGATATATGATAGAAAAGTAGTGCATCGAACAAGGGAAAACCTTTCCAAAATTAGGACTTGGCAAATTTTCGCTGGAGGAATCAAAACCCTATAGACCCATTTGTGAATGTACTAAAACTGCCAAAGATGAGCAAAGGCACAATAAACAATGAAAAGAACTTACCCAAAGTGATGAAAATCGTTGCTTCCTTGCCTTTGATATGGATGGAGAGAATTACCTTGGGAGGAGATAAGATATATGTGCCATGACCCTACGCCGATCCAACTTGGCGGTGAGTTGGCTAGGGGTTGCAGGGGACCAGCGGCTTAGGGCCAGTTGGCGACGGGGTAGTGGTTGGCAACGGGCGTAGGTGATAGCAGGTAGCGGCAGGGGTTGCGGCAGGGGTTGCGGCACTAGAAGGCAACGACTATGGCGGCAGCAGCAGATAGCGTCGGCGGCGGCGGCAGCAATAGCGGCGGATAGCAGTGGCGGCAGCGGATAGTGGCAGTGGCAGTAGTAACGAAGGACAAGGCAGTGGCAGTAATAGGCAGCGGCGGCGGGTGTGGTTGGAGATGGTGGCGGATTACTGGGGGGGGGGGGGGGGGGGTTGGTGGAGAACGGCGGCCGTTAGAGGCAGGACCTAACCCTAATTTTTTAGGGTTAGGCTATGATACCACTTAATGCCTATCTACGGAATTAAAGAAGAAATATGACTAGAGACTAAAAGGGAATAATTCTCATTCATCAAATGTGTCTCTACATGGATGCAGATAGAGCCTTTATATAGGCTTTTAAAAGAAAGACTAAACGGGCGGTAGCCAATGTGGGACTAAACCACTTCGCTTTACAAGAGCCCAAAAAGAGAAAAAAAAAAAAGGGACAATAAAATAAAGCATGCTAATAGAGCCTAACTAATAACACGGTGACGCCTACGCTCATAAGTGCGTAAAGATGGGGCATGTCCTACATCATGGGTAAACTAAAGTTTTGTCTTTACATTTTAGAATTATGTAGTATATAAGAAAAGTCGTGGAAAGATCTAAATAGAAAACAAATCATGATTTTTTTGAATTAGAAAATAGTCCATGTGTACAATATAATCTTATTTCTATTTTTTAGTTTTGAATAGACCTTTTCGTGTTCTAATATATTTGCATGTACAACTATATTGTACTTAAGCACGTGCACCACACGTGCATGTGTAAGATGTTGTATATAGTGTTTTCTTTTTTTTCATATTGCAAAACAATCCTAGTATTCTAATCAAGCAATCGTGACGTTCATGATTTTTAAAACAGTGTTGTGGGAAGTTTGATCTTTTTTCTTAAATATAGTTGGTCCTTTATTTTTATGTATATCTATATGAAAGTATGGCCTTCATACGGAGTTTTGAGTAGTATGTGTTCATATTTACATCGCTAAATGAATTGCGAGCATTGTTCGAGGCTAGATTACATTTACAATATTGTCACATACCTAGTCTGTGTAATAGAATTGGATTTCGAGTGAGTAGGATCGGCCAAGATAACATACTAAAATAATATAATTTTAACATTTATGTAGATATGTATCAGTGTTTTAAAAAGCGGCCGCTTAAGCACCACAATGTTTGTCCGCTTAAAAACACCCTTAAGCGCCGCTTAACAAATTTTGAGAAAAGTGGCCTTTTTTGCCCGCTTAACCCGCTTTTTCCCGCTTTTTTCCCACTTTTTGCCCGCTTTTGTCCCGCTTTTTAAAAAAAACTGAAGTAAGCATATAACATTAAGTACATTATATACCTCGATTAGTATTGACTATAATATATTAAACTAGCATAAATGTTCTATGATATACCTAGTTCTAATTTAGAATGCATACTTTGTATGTGATATGGTATTTTTGTGATGTATCCAAGTAAATTATAGGTAACTATTATCTAATTTAGAATGCATACTTTGATTAAATGTATTGTTGTAATGTATGACTATTTGATGATGTGCAAATGTAATAATATGTTTGTAAGCTAGCTATGATAGGTCTATTGTTTACTGTTTAGCTATGTAAACATGTGATACAAAATTGTTGTTGCATCTTGTATATACACTTATTATTTTATGTGCAGGGTGCTTTATCTATGACAAGTATATTGTTTGCTATATTATATAAATACAATCATCGTTGTATAGTTGTGTTATAAACTATTTGGGTTTTTTATATTGTCTTGTACAATGTTTAGATATGTATAGAAATTTCCAAAATATAGCATTTATATACATATGTATGTAATTTTGCATAAAAGTTTATTGGAATTGGAAATCCGCTTTTCTAAAAAGCGCCTGCTTAATCGCTCGTCTGGCGATTAATCGGCTACAAGGTCCCGTCCGCTCGCTTCCCGCTTCGCGCTTTTTAAAACCTTGATATGTATTTACCAATAGAGTTTGGGAAAAGAGTGTTCACTAGTTATCCAACCATATAGTTGAAAATAATATTGTCTTAATCAGAAATGTTTATATAGAGAATTGAATAGAAATGCATTGGATGAGTAAAAAGGTTTATAGAGCATTCTCTTATATATGATAAGAGAGGAGAAACGAAAATAAAGATGAGCAATATGGGACTAAACCACATAAGTGAAAACATAAGTGAGGCACATGCTAGGCACATGTCACTCAGTGATACATTAACATATCTCTATACTCCCCCTCAAGCTGGAGCGTAGATGTCGAACATGCCCAGCTTGTCTACTAGAGTCTGAAACTGAGCTTTTGGAAGAATTTTGGTAAAGATGTCTGCTACTTGCTCCTCAGTGTTGAGATACGGAGTGCAAATACGACCAAAAAGACCAGTATCATGAACAAAGTGACAGTCGATCTCAATATGTTTTGTCCTTTCATGAAATGTTGGGTTGCTCGCAATAAAAACAGAGGCCTTGTTGTCACAAAACATCGGTATAGGGCTGGAATAGGATATGTCAAACTCCTTGAGGAGACTCTGGACCCACAGAAGTTCACATGCAGTATGAGTCATGGCTCGATATTCTGCCTCTGCACTGGACCTGGCTACGACAAGCTGCTTTTTGCTTCGCCAGGTAACTAGATTGCCACCCACAAATGTGCAATAGCCCGATGTAGATTTACGATCAGAGCGACTTCCTACATAGTCAGAATCTGAAAAACCAAAGAGATTGCAGTGGTCGTGCTTCTTATATAAGAAGCCTTTGCCTGGAGAGCTTTTTAGATAGTGCAGGATGTGACATACATCGTCCCAATGACACTATTGTGGTTTATCAAGATACTTGTTGATGAATCCTACAGCGGCAGTGAGGTCAGCTCTTGTGACTGTAAGATAAATAAACTGGCCAACAAGCCTTCTGAACTGGTGGTGATCAGCATAAAGGGGAGAGTTTTCATCGTCCCAATCCATATTTGGGTCAAGAGGGGTGTTGGCTGGTTTACAGCCAAGCATACCAGTTTCCTGCAAGAGTTCAAGTACATATTTTTGTTGGGAGAGGCACAATCCTGCAGACGATCTGGATACCTCAATGCCAAAAAAAATATCTCAACTGTCTGAGATCTTTGGTGACAAAGTGTTTTTCTAAGTAAGTTTTAGTTGCCTTGTAGCGACATGTAGACAGAAGACGTGGGTTGGCGGCGGGTGGGGGGGTGGCAGCGGAAGAGAGGGGAGGGAAGGGGCTACAGCGGCGGGCGGGGGGGAAGGCTTAGGTCAAGGGGGTTAGGGTGGGAATTGCACGGGGACAGAAAAACTTGCTCTTGATACCATATAGAGAATTGAATAGAAATGTATCGGATGAGTAAAAAGGTTTATAGTGCATTCTCTTGTATATGATCAGAGAGGAGAAACGAAAATAGAGATGAGCAATATGGGACTAAACCACATAAGTAAAAACATAAGTGAGGCACATGCTAGGCGCATGTCACTCAGTGAAACATAAACATATCTCTATAGTTTAACTATCACAAAGATGTCCTATGCTTTTATAGATGATATAAAGAATCATCCAACCATTTTTGGAGTTTTATCAACTTACCATTGATTAACAAAGACATTATATATCTTAATAACGGTTCACAATTCTGTGGAGACTATTTCTATGTTTCCTGTAAAGATAGATGTTATATATGCATAATGTTAAATTTACATGTATATATAATGAATCTGCATATTTGATTTTTGGGTCTAAGTTTACCATGGCAGGTTTGTACAAAAATATTGGTTAAAATTTTCTTACGCGAGCATAGTCTGAGAAGGTCATGCGAACACATAAAATAAATATTAGGTCGGCTGGGAGCAATGTTCATCCTTATATGAAATGATATGAATGGAGTTGGATGCAATTTTCAAGAGGGTGGAGGAACTTGGATTAAAAATTGATTTTTGTTTTTTAAAATTACAAATTGCACCTTCCTAATTTCTGTGTCTATCTAAACTATATGAGAAAAAGTGTGGAGGAAGTTGAATAAACATTTTTCTTATTTTTCTAAGTCACAAGTTGATCTTTTTGTATTTTAATAGAGTAAAACGTTCACTAGTACTCTTGAAAAAAGGACTATCTTCAGAAAATGGAAAATAGAAGAATATGATTGAGCAATTCATTATTATAATCTCGTCAATTCAGCCACAGCATCCAACTGATATTTTGCAATATAAATGGACAGGCTTGCCCTCATAAGGCCCAAGAGTACTAAAGCTATTAGTGCATAATCTGACTTATAAGCACAATAGGCTTCTTTCAAACTAGAATATTAGTCTTTACTGTTTCATCTGAAACAAAGAAAAAGCAAAACTTAGTACTTACAGCATTTTGTCCGAGAACGGTGCAAAGTATTGAATCTGATGCATTAGCACGAACAGCTCTAACCATGTATGTAGGGTCAATATATTTGATATCAGCAAGCACTCCAATATCCTTGAAATGTTTCTTGATCTGGTTACCAACGAATAGCATGCAAGTCAGTTGACAAGAAAAAGTTAGCATTTTCTGGATATATAAGTTTAATTATTTATCATTCATCAGAATAGAAATGTTGATTCATCAAACAAACTGAACTTCTAAGCCCTTTTTTTAAGTAAGACCTCAGCTTTCAAAGCTATAATTCATATCAAGGCAAACAACCACTATTTAGTAATGCTATGAGAAACTTTTTCCTACAGTCTATATCCATTTGCTAGGTACACAAATATACTTTTTCTTCTAATAAACAGCTAAGCACATATTTACATCCGGCAGTACTATATGAAGTTTGCTAGTTAAGTTAGGGATAGCAGTAGCACTCTCTTGTTACCTACATTGTCAGTTTCTAATATAGCATAGGCCTGCCTTTCAGTTCAGGAAATCACAGTTCTAATACCCTTCCGTCAAAGGAATAAGTCTCAAACAGCTTCATGCAATTAGTTAATTCATATCTGAATGCATATTACAACAGCAGGCACAGATTTTAGAACTATCAGAAGCTACTAGGGCTATTGGTACAAAAAGGTGACCAAAATAGCAAGTTAACGAAGTTGCAGATTGTCATAACTAATTTAACCAGTTTTATGCAGATGACAGATTGAACCGAATATGTCAAAGAGGCCAAAGATGTAAGACATTGTCAAACGATGAACTTAGATCCCTATGCAGATATTTATATGGGCACCCGCGGGTCAACCCGCAACCCGATGGGTCAGGTTTGGGTGTACTTTTCTTCCACCCATTTAGAATTGTATCTTTTTGACCCGCACCCCTAGACCCCCAGCCGCAATGACCTAATTCAAATCCAACCTACCCACCTGTTTGACAGGTCTAAAGACGGGAGATCTTCTGAAATAATATGGTTGCAAACCCCCTCATACTCTAGGTGACGACTGGCCAAGAATTTCACGATAGTCTCCTGGTCTTGTTGCTTCTAAAGTTGTTTAGCATCTTTAATTAAAGGAAATAGTTTGTGAAGATCTGCAAGAGGTGTTATTTCAATACATAAGACTAAGTTGATCCAAGACCTCTTTGAAGGTTTCAAAGTGACTCACTAACTTTGCCACATGTGATTCCATATGTTCCATAGAGAGGATAGAATATTAGCATATGGTTCCCATTGCAACATAAATTTTAATGTAGGAGGACCATCTATCAGATGTTTGTATTTGTCCTGGCCTTTCAAAAATATTTTGACGGGGCACTCCACTGACTGTAGTTTTAGTTGTTTAGCTTCCAGTTGGAGATGAATAACTATGGATTAAGTCATCTGTTGACCAGTTTCATTAGCTTCCTTCTTGTCTTTCATAATGGAATCTGGATAATCAATGAAGCGCAAAAGATGAGAGACACCAAGGTATATGTGGTAGAAATACATATCACTGATGAGATAGAGGGAAAAAATATTGTGCAATGTTTGCACATTAGTGCAATACACCCATAGGTACAGTAGCAAAAGACCGTCGATCTAGGGTTTATGCATCCTGCTTGGGTCTCCAGAGCCTTGGACCTCTGGAGCGAGGACATCGAGGAGTGACCCTCTTAGACCAGGATTCTTGGTCCCAACTCCAATCATCTCGTCGCTTGGAGGAGATGGATGAAGCGGGGTACAGTAGCATGTACTGACTTTGTGGGAATGAGAGAGAACTCTCTCCCAATCGATTAGATGCTCTCCCTTTCTCTTCTACCAAGACGCTAGGGATGGGGAGGGGAAGTAAGTCAAAGTCAAAGGGTAGGAGAATGATGTTGGTGGGCCTCCTACAGCCACTGTTGCTAAAGTGTGGCGTTGTCGCAGCTGACTAAAAATTAGGAATAAGAGGGAGGGAGACAGCTCCTTAGTTATCAAGGCGCCCACCTAGATGCCGCCGAGGCGCGCCTAGGCGCCCTAGGCATTAGACAAGACGCCTCAAACTAGGTGCCCAGCCAATTAAGTTCACTAAGTGGGCATCTAAGACCTTTTATGCCAGAGTTACGCCATTTAAAGGCTAAATTAGCATTTATCTAGTCTAGATTTTGTCAAACTATCACCTTGAGTCATTTTATAGTTGAAATAGCCCTGAATCAGGTCAAATTTTGGAAAAATAGGTCTGATCTGGGAAAAACAGATCTGATTTGGAGAAATGAGATCTGATTTGGAGAAATGAGGTCTGGTTTAGGCCAAATTGGTAAGTGAGTCATTTTATAGTTGAAATAGCCCTGAATCAGGTCAAATTTCGGCAAATTAGGTCTGATTTGGGAAAAACTGATCTGATTTGGAGAAATGAGGTCTGATTTAGGCCAAATTGGTAAGTCATTGTTCGTAAAAAAAAATCTACTTCCTCATATGCATATTGTTCTTGCTTCTTTTTCTTTTCTTTTTTTATCCTTTCTCCTGCATCATTCATGAATCCAACTGCTGCTGCATTTTTTTTAGTTTTTCCTCCTATATTCCCTCCTTCTATGTGAGTATGTGCATATGTTTTATTTCAAATTTGGCCTATATCTCCTGCTACCAAATCTACTACTACTATTTGCAAATATTTTTTCTTCTTTTTTTTATTTCTTATCCCTCGATCTCCTCCCACAGCTACTGTTGTTTGCATGTTTCCATTTATTTTCACTGACCTGTTTTTCTTTCCTCTATAATTTCTATTTCAGCACTTGCTACTGCTGTTTTTTATTTTTTTTGTTGAATTCTTCCTCCTCTTTCAATCTCCTTTTACTTCCTTTGTGTTTATCTTATTCTAACTTCTTCCTACACAACTCCTACCATTGCATGTTTCTTTTTATCCCGTTTTCTCTCTCCAAATCCTACTTATCTTCCTCCAATTGTTGTTTCTTTTTCTTCATGTTAATTCTCTTGCCCATGATTCTCCTATAATATCAATTCAAATTAAACTTACACATACGAACATTTAAATATGTAACTGAAAACAAAAGTAAATGAAAAACGCCCAGAAAAGCCTAGGCGCCTAGGCGGGCTACGCGCCTCTTAGCTTAAACCCACCGCATAGGCGCCTTGACAACCATGGACAGCTCTCCTACGGTTTCTTCAGTTAAGGTGTTTGACAGGTCCCCGAGGGTTTACAACCCAATGCTCTAATACCATGTAGATGACGAGAATTACTTGTGAATGAAGAACAGCGGGCACGGTTATAATATATGCATGGGTAATGACCAATGACCTATTTACATAGTATGGGACTAAACACTATCAATACCCAAATAGTACACATTAAGTGTGTGCACAATGTACATACTCTAACCTTTTCGAACAAGATATAGAAAAGAAAACAGGTTACAAAACTATAATTTTATACACCAATCAAAATAGACTAATTGTTAGTGTGAGGTGATACCACAACAAAAATAGAAACCTTTGACCGAACAAAGATTATTTTTCCTACAACAATTGTAAATGCATGAAATTAGTAGCAGATAGAGTGATGCTAGAAATGGAAGATGAAAAGGCACTTGTCAGTTTATATGTTAGAGTTATATTGAAACAAACTATTAAATAAGATAATAAATGTGTACAAGATAAAATAAAGAATAACTATATTAGATTTAATCAGGCTACCCCCAACGATGGGTGGCAGGCTTGGTACTAATGAAAAGGAGTGCAACAAGAATACTAGTCATACATCAAATCATAAAGAAAAATTTGCTTCCTTACAAATTGCACAATGTATGACACGGGACATTATAGGTGAAACGGAACGATCCATGTAACAGACAGAGTATGTTGGTATGGTTGGTTTTATAAATGTAACATAAATGCCATCAGCATCAACATTTCACAAAGTTGGAACTGGCTACAAGGATTCTTCTCTTTCATCCGGCTTTATTTGGGATCAGCCCCATCATACAGTGGATTAATGAAATATAGAAGAGTTCAAAGTTCAAACTATCTTCAGCATGTATATTAAATTGCATAGTTAGTAAATATGATCAATGTTAGATAATGACACAAACCAAAGGAAGAAGACCATCAACTTTTTTACTTCTCCATTTAAGCAAGATAATAGTACAAGATTATTCAGGAGCTGGACTGTATATTTTGTCTATTCCTGTTCTACCAAAGTTTTTTTTATTCAAAAACGACCTGTAAGCAAGAAGCTATATGAAATTGAGAGACCTTTTGTTGGATGTGGACACCAATATCTGCTAAAACAACATTTCCAGAAGCATCTGTAGCGTTAGATCTCTCAAGCAACTCCTGTGAGCAAATAAAAATTAATGATAAGAGCATAGTTAGATGGTTGTACATTAGCAAGCTCAGAAGTGCATTACATATAAGACTTGCAAGTAATGGAAACAGCCGAATATAAATTTTGCAAAACCAGTTGACATTAATATGATCTCATATTTTAACAGTTTAGTAACCACATGTGCACTGGAACTATAATACTGACACAAGTAAAAATGCAGATATGATGCAGGTATCTCCTAAGCAGCAAGGTAGAAGGTGGTTACAGGAAAATCCCACAGAACGATTGTGTTTCTTTCTTAGATAATTAATTGACAAATCAACAAGAAGATTAAAAATCCCTATCGTACTTGGGATTTTGAACAAGGTATAAGAACGTGAGTGTTAATTAAAAACTACCAGACAGAGCACAGAAGCTAGATATACATAGGAAAAAGTTGGTTTGCAACTCAAAATTGGAAACTCCTATTTCAACTCAGCTTCTCTTAAGAAAATTAATTAGATATATTGACTGACTAATTAATCCCACTAGATTTATTTAGTAAGCTTTCTTGATTTTACAATGAGGTCTCTACATTAACTTGTTTTTGTGGCATGCCGATTCACCCTACGATCAATAACATTTCATGAAATGTCAATCAATACCATAGCAACAAACAAAGAGATAAGATAAAGGGAAAACACTTTCATTGATATTTATTAAGCCAAAAAAACAGCATTACATCTAGGAACAGCTGCACAAATTCGATACTTGCCATGGTGTTTCTTGGCAGGGAACTATCCAAATTGGAGGCTGAATCTGGATCAGGATCGTCAATTGGTGGCTGTGTTCCTAGGGAAAAAATTAACTAATAACTCATATTGCAAACATAATTAACCTCGGCATTGGCCCCCATTCCCCCCAATGGTCACTGCTGGGGGCAGAAGCCAGAAGAAAGATGGGAGTGACAGTGTTGCCCCTGCGTCACTCCCCTCCCCTGGTGCTGTCAGGGTTAGTAACTGACAAAGAGGAAAAGGGAGAAGGCCGTCTACTGCAGCATGAGGGGGTGGCCCTCCCTCATCGCAGAGAAATGAGAGTCGCTCCTTACGTGGGCAGCAGGTTCGACTAGGAGAGAAGTGGTGTGGCTAGGAGAAGATGAGGGTTGGGGATTTGATGGAAGGACTATGGTTAATTATAGAATTATCCTGTGTTAGACCCGTGTCATTAGAGAGAATCCCACGACTCGAAACCTCAGAGTCAGGTATCGTGTGTGTGTGTGTGTGTGTGTGTGTGTGTGTGTGTAGAGAGAGAGCGAGAGTTGAGCTACAATACACTAGAGTCTATCAACTTATCTATACACCTCAGTTTACCACTGTTGGATCTCATCCTGATCAAAAGAAAAACAAACTTCCCAAACTGCAGCAACGGCAGTCACTATGGAACATTCCTGCTTCTCTCCTTACTTTTCTGTCACCACAGCATTTACTGCCCCTCTCTCTCTGGTTTTCTCTCTCCGCATCATTTACGTTCCCCTTTCTCCTCTGTTAATTTCTTCCCGACGGAGCCGACCTTCAGCCTACCCCTCAGGTCTCAATCTGCATTTTTCCTCATTGCATTTATTTACTTTTCTTTTTTATATACTCAGTTTTACTCTTCGCTGCATTTCCTTTTCCTCCAATTTACTCCTTTCTTTTATTCTTTCGCACATTCTACTCTTCCTTCAATTCTTCCTTACGGCTTTGGCTGTTTTTCTTCCTTCTTACTAGTATAATTTTTTATTCTCCTGAAGCATCATGGACAGCTGCTGCATTTACTGTGATGTTGGTCATGATTACCTGCATTTAGAAGAATAGAGACGACGTTGCAGTCTTGCCTAATCTGGAGGAAATGACGAGGGAGAAATGAAGAGGAAAACAAAGAGGAAAGGGGAAGGTGACGGAGGAAAATAAAAAGAGGAATTTTGATGTAGACGGCGAGAAGCTAGTATAGAAAGTTAATGTATAGAGAAAAAGGGAGCAGTGGAGGTATCTAGAGAGAGAAGGGTTTGTTCATAGGAAGAAGAAAATAGGGGGAGTGAAAAATTGCGACTATCGAACAGGTGTGAAAAGGCGGACGGCGAGTAATTGAATAGGTGAGAGGGTGTATGGTCCAACTAGGATAACATCTGACATCAGGGCATGATGAGGAGAGGGGGTTAATGAATGAGGAGAGAGATTATAGGATGAGTGTAGTGTACGGCCGTTTGAGTTTGTTCGTCAATTTGTTTTTCTTTTGGTCAAGATGAGATCCGACGGTGGTAAACTGAGGTGTATAGATAAGTTGATACACTCAAGTGTATTGTAACTCAACTATATATATATATATATATATATATATATATCCAAAATCTTTTACAAACCAAACCCCTGACTTACATGCTTACAAGCAAGTCCCTATACATTAACACTCTCCCTCAAGTTGGAGCATATATGTCATATGCGCCCAGCTTGGTACATAAGAAATGATCCCGACAACCATAAGGGACTTTGTCAATAACTCAGCTAACTGATCCTCAGACCGAACATGTGACAACTTAATCAAATTCTCCTAGATCATTTCTCACAGAAAATGACAATCAACTTTAATAAGTTTAGTCTTTTAATGAAAGACAGGATTATAGGAGATGTGGAGAGCAGCTTGATTATCACATTTCAAATCCATAGGAGCATCTTCATAAAGCCAAGCTCATCCAATAGGTGACGAATTCATAGCAAGTTACATGTTGCTAGAGCCATCACTCTGTACTCAGATTCCGCACTAGATCTAGCTACAACGGTCTGCTTCTTGCTCTTCCAAGACGCTAGATTTCCCCCCACATACACAATAACCAGAAATAGACCTCATGTCAATACTAGATCCAGCCCAAACAGCATCTAAAAAGCCATGCACCTGTAGATGACCATGATTGTGAAATAGAAATCCGTTTTCCAGAACACTTCTTTAAGTACCTCAAGATATGCATTACATCCTCTAAATAACATGTGTAGTGCTTCTCTATAAATTGACCCACAACACTAGTAGCAAAGGACATATCAAGTCAAGTGATGGTTAGATAGTTCGGCTTTCCAACAAGGCATCTATATCTCCAAGGATCATCAAGTAACTCCCCTCATTCGGTAGACAATTTCACTTTGGGATCCATCGGAGTATCAGCAGGTCTAGTCCCAAGCATCCTGGTCTTAGTGAGCAAATCAAGGACATACTTCCTCTGTGAGATCACTATCCCAGGACTCAACTTGGTAACTCCAACGCCCAGAAAATATTTAAGATTCCCCAAGTCATTTGTCTGTAATTGTCCCTACAAGAAACTCCTCAACTGTGCAATGCCATAACTATCATCACCAGTAATCACGATGTTGTCAACATGTACCAACAGAAAGATACAACATGAACTATGTCGCATGTAAAGAATGAGTCATCCATTGTACATCTTTGGAACCCAAACTCAGAGAGAGCACTGCTGAACCTACCAACTAGGCACGAGCAGACTGAGCCAGCCCATATAAAGACTTATGAAGACGGAAAAATAGATTGGACTCCCCCTGAGCAACAAACCCTAGTGGTTGCTCCATGTAAATCCCTTCATCCATACGACCATGTAGAACTTCATTCTTAATATCTAGCTGATGTACCGAGAATGAATTGCAGAAAGAGACAAGAAGATGTGGACACATGCCATCTTCGAACTTCAGGGTTTTAAAAACCCAATTAGTCCACGGAACAAATCGAATTTTTTTCCCGTTTTACGCGACTGCTATAGTGCCCCGTGCTGTAGTGTGACGGTCACGAAAGGAGTTGCTACTCCAAGGAGCCACCGTCAAAGTAAAAGCTTGGGGTGGGTCTCCCACTAACCCAGAAGCCTTGAAGTACTGTCCTTCAACAGCCGTGCCCGTTGTAGGGCCCTCTCCATTGTCATCCTTTTGCCTTAACGGCAACTGTAGCTGTTGCGTGTTTTTGCAGCCCATGTAGGAGGCCGTAATAGCACTTTCCTCCCCCCCTAATCCTTGCTCGAGGAGGGCACCCCACCCTCTATTTTCATCATGAGTGGTTGTCCTCTCTACAGCAAGAAAGAGGACAGGAAGTTTGCTTCTTCTCCTGCAACTAGTCTGCTGCGGGTTACTATAGCAGTTACAGCTTTTCACAAGTTTCCAAGCATGTGTCCAGCAGGAGACACATCTCTGAGAAGGCGGCCACTGCTACCTTTTAGCCTACAGCTAGTATTCAGAACCATGTAATCACCAACAGGAAGCTGAATGAGAAGATCCTTGCTCAATGAAGTAGGACTGTGAAATTGTTTTTCAATGGCCAAGGACCCCATCAAACACTTGACCGAAGAGCCACCAACAGATCCTATGATAATAGAACAACGCGAACATCGTGATGTAAACATATTGAACATGATGTGGAACACCATGGAATCGCATACAGCAGATATGACAAATCACTTTGAGTCATGCAAGACATTGTGGGATCATCTACATCTCATTTATTCCAAAAATATATCTCGCATGTATGACATGACATTAGAGCTATATGGATTGCAATAGGGAGACAAGTCCCTGACATAATACTTTTGGAGAAGTTAATCATCTTACTGATGATTTACACGCATTATTGCATCTATCTAGTGATGTTCTGAAGAAGCAGAAGCAGCTTGATCAGATGACCATCATCAAGTTCCTTATTGGACTTCCTTGTGTACGGAGCATACTCGTTAAGGCGGCAAGGCGGCAAGACGCCATGCTTGAACGCCTTGTTCTTAGGTGCGCCTAGGCGTCACTTAGACGACTTTACGAAAATTATATTTATGTACAATTTACCTATATTTATACATGTGATATGATTTTTGTAACATCCCCTCTTCATATATATGTTATATTTTACCTATATTTATACATATGTTGTGATTTTTATAACATTTCCCCCTTCATATATATGCTATATTTCATATAGGTAAATCCATAAAAGTCTGGGTAATCCACTGATATACATTTTCTTTATTTATACTTGATGTCTATAGTGCATTTCCCTATTGTATACATACACTCTTATTGTTTGTGCATAGATATATACATATTAAACACAAATAAACATGTATGTGTACAGTTTCATTGCTGCATACATAAATATATACATATTTTAAAAGTTATACTTGGATGCAATTATGCAAAGATGTATTATGTGGTAATATGTGTATTACAGGTTCTACTAATACTCAAAACAAACCTTATGTAAGTTATGTAATCCACCTAATCAGTTTAAACTTGAATAAGGGATTTCGGATAGCAGTGATTAAGGATAGCAGTGCTTTACATAGTATCAGTAGATAATTTTACTTACTTAGGGTAATTATCAGCTGATACATATATGTTGCAGCTAATATGGCTGTTTGAAGTTCCTATGATAAGCAAGAAGGGAGTTAGTATACATAGCATGATATTTATATTGCAATTGAAGAGCTATTCAGGGTGAAAATATCCATCAACATTTAAATCACATTCAAGCTAATACTAAGAAAATTAATATAAATATGTAGAGTATAAATTCCATTTAATAATGATATTGTACAACAACCATAGATAAATATACTTAATTTGAATATTAGAACAAGTGTAGATCAAATAAATACCAATATATAGGGCCAGGGGTCCATAAAAAACCATAAAGCGACATATTGGTCAAGGCGCAGGGCAAAGCGATCCCCCTTGGAACGCCTTGATGCCTAGGCGGCCGCTTAGGCGTGCCTAGGCGGACGCCTTAATAAGTATGGTACGGAGTCAAATTTTGTCTGGAACGGAGCTCCCATCCTTAGCAGAGGCTTATTCCAAAGTCTCTCGTGCTTTTCTAGAGCATGATACCGTCACCGTCAATAGGTGACAAGTCAGTCTTGGTACTCTATGCGACAGAAATATTGCACCTAGAGTTCATGGGCATGGCAGAGGGTTCGCCAGAGCACCTGGTACAGGTTGTGCAGCACCCTGCCAATGTCCAGAGTGTGTTCATTGTGGCACAAAAGGACACACTAAGGAGACTTGTTATGAGCTATGATACCATGTTAGAGCCTTGTTATTAGTGAGAATCCCACGACTCAAAACCTCAGAGTTGGGTACATATATATATATATATATATATATATATATATATATATATATATATATATATATATATATATATATATATATATATAACCTATAAAGCACTGTACTCAATAGGTTTCATCATACCATATACATATATATATATATGCTTGTATACACTCGAGTGTACATGTAAGACCCCTGACCTAGCTTTATGGTTGAACATGCTTGCTCATCTTAATGGGGTGCTTAAAAGCTTAATCAAACCCTAATCCATGCTTTGATATCATGTGACAAAGTTAAGTTCCAAATTTGGTCCAGTTTGGACATTGTTTGAGTAAGTTTTGCAATTTATGTGCTTAATAAGGACTTTTATGCATTTTTTTCATAACTATGGTTTTATCCGTGTCACATGTATGTTGTGCTTCACAAGTTTACATACCATGTTTGATGTAGTTGCATCTTTGGGCACCTAATTACACCATCGTATGTGGGGTGTTATCTAACTTAGGGTTGAGAATAGGGTTTCTCACCTAAGTGCCCTAACTCGATGATTAGCTCTGTGAGAGCATAGGATCTGATGGTTCTCTTGCATGGCATGAGATTCGATGGTTTACTTTGAGGCACAACAGGTTGATTGTTTTGCATGTGCAATGCAAGAACCGATGGAGGTTTTAGGGCTTGTTTTTGTGGCCAAGTGAGTGCAAGATCTGATGGTCCATCTAGTGTTTGAACTCGACGGTGCTCTTGGGGTTGACAACCGATGGTTCCCCTAGCGTCAAGATCTGGTGGTTGACCTGGTTTGCATGGATGTGAGGTTTCGGTATTTGGACACATGGCACGCATACTTTGACACCTCAACCTACCTTTCTCTCTCACCCTAAGCTTTATATACCTCTCTCCTTTCACCCAAACGAGCTCTTTACACACCTTCTTCATCTTCTTGTTGTTTAGGAGGTCCGACTTTCTTGCTTGGTGGAAGAGAAGAGCTCTAGAGGAAGAAGCTTGGTCGAGCTTGGTTGCATGTACTTTTAGGGATTAGATCTACCCTCTCTAGGAACGTGAAGCTTCCTAACCTTGTTCCTTGACCTAAGCAAGTAAGATCACATTCCTTATCTTTGTTTTTCTTGTTGCCCTCCTCTCTTTCTTTTTGGATGGATCCATTGTGTTCTTGGTGGAGCTTTTGCATGTGGATGAAGACACCTTCTTTCTTCTCTTCTACCCTAGGTTTTCCTTGTTCTTGGAGAAGGGAGCTAGCTTGGACGTGTGGAATGTTTAAGCTAGGGTTTCTCCTCTCTCTCTTTTGAGCTACCTTATTGTTTGGACCTTCATCACCTTCTTTGAGTTATATAACTTTCTTCACGTTTCTTGGTTACTCTTAACTTGCTATGTATTGATCTTTCCTAAAAACGTAGTAACAAGTAGAAACATGATTCTTTGACTAGGGTTTGAGGCTATGTAGTAGTGCTTGTTTAGCTAATGTACCTCATAACCTTGTACACATTCTTCCTTGGAAATAGGAGTCCTAAATCTTGCATGTCCATGAACCTATGATTTCTTTGTGGTGAAAAACGATGGCTTTTCCTTAAGTAATATGAATTGATGTCTCTCTTGATTCATGACTCGATGGTTTGATTGCCCATACAACTGATGGTTTATACTTAGTTGATGTTTTGATGGATTTGCTTCAGCTTGAGAATTGATGGTCATGTTTCCCTCAAGAACCGATGGTCATGATTCAATCAATGGTTTCTTTAACCCCAACAAACAATGGTTTTCCTTGATGCATAAAATCTGATTTCACCATGTCTTAACATTTGATGGCTTGCCTAGCCTTGACAAACGATTGTTCCTCTAGTTTTAACAATCGATGGTATTTCTAGCTTAACACCCGATGGTTCACCTAGCTTGACAAACTGATGGTCTACCTATGGTTGACATCCGATGGGTTATCTAGCTTTATCAAACGATGGTTCTTCTAGCTTCTGTAAACGATGGTCTTACTAGTCCTATTAAACAATGGTTTCTCTAGTTGCATGATTCGATGATTTTGTCCATTTGGAATCCGATAGTTTTGATTGATAGGGTGGAGAGGGAGAGGCGGCGGGTGGTGGGGAGGAGAGGGGATGTCGGCGGGAGAGAGGAGGGGGCAGGGGCAGCGCCGGCGAGGGGGGTTAGAGGTGGAGGTGGAAAGGAGGGGTGGCGGCTAGGGTTTATGGTAGCATAGGTTAGGGTTAGGGTGGGAAGGTTTAAGGAGGATCAAGGTGCTCTGATACCATCTAGAATAATGAAAGGCTTTGTATCAGATGAGTAAAACAATTACAGAGGTCTCTCTTTTATAGGACAAGAGAGTAACGCATAAAGCAGACACAAGCAATATGGGATAAAAGAAATAAGCTAATAGACAAGACAAGTCTAAAGCCCATAACGCAATAATAAAAATAAGCCCAGTAAAATATATATACTAATAAGGTCCATGATCTGATGGTCATGCTTTGTGTTATATATGAGTTCATACTTGTGCATAGTATGTGATCTGATGGTTTGTGTTGAAGCACATGATCTGATGGTTTATGTTGAAGCACATGACCCGATGGTTTATGTTTGAAGCATATAATCCGATGGTGGTGTTTTGGCTTAAGTGCATCCATGATCCGATGGGGATGCTAGGTGTATGAGTTTATGTTTTGACCTAAGTGTATGAATCGAAGGATTTCCTTTGAGTGATGATGTGTAACCTTAATCTTAGTTGAACTGAATATTTAAGTGATGATGGTTAATTATACTTATCTCCCTTTATATGTTATGGTAACCCTACAATGTTACCTTGTGCACATCATAGCTCACATGTTTGAGGATATCTTATGCTAAAACTATGTACCACAAGTGTGATGATGATTTGTAGAACATTCTACAATGTGTTGAAAGATAACGATGTTCTTGCCGGAGTGAATGGCCTAGATTGCTTTTGGGCATGACTTGAGGCCTAGTGGAGGTGTCATTCTCCTCATGTGTGACAAAGGGTTTAAAGTCAGTGATGTTGTGATAAGGAATATATCTCATACGTTTTATGTCTTCTGGAGTTGTTATATACCCATGTTTTTGTAGAACTCTTTTAGGGTTTGTATGCAACTTGATTGATGCGGCCTAAACTCACCCGATTGGCAGTAACTAATCAGTGAAACCTTAATCATGTAGTGCCCCGTGCCGTAGAGCTATTCCAGTATCAGGACTTACTGGATAGCAAAACGAGTATTCTAAAGGGGAAACTCGGAGTCGTATATTGTTGAGTATATGTGGGTGTAGGGAGAGAGTGTATCCTTGTCATCCTGATCCCAAGGTTATCGAGAACGGTCGAGGTTGTATCTCTTATGGATGAATATGTATACGTGAAATGATTGAGGACAGTTGCGATCGTACCTTGGATGATAGGGTTGAATATCTTGATTTCTAGTGTCGCGACTTGTATACCAAGGGCGGAATAGGCTGATTGCAGCTTGAATAATATGTCGTTGCGACAGACTCGTACTGACCGAGAGAAAGAGATCTTAGGATTTCGGCTCTCCTAGACCTTGTACGAAACTGATTGCAACTTCGCAGTGGTCAGTTGGAAGTTTAAGCGGTATGCCTCAAAATCCACAGGACTTAATAAAATATGTAATCCAGTTGTGTAGTATATCTGTTAGGGGTATACCGCGATTCACATTGGATGATAAACCTTGCCTTGTTTCTTGTAATGATTAGTTGTTATATAATGCGATAAGAGCATCAACTATTTATATGGAGATGGCTTTATTTGTTCCTCTGAATCTTATATTAATCCAATGTTTTAAAAAACGTTAAGCGGTAACTGTGCGGACAGCCCCTTGTAACTGGCTAAGCGGTAAGCAGCTGATTTTTGAAAAAACGGATTTTAATTTCCTATATAATTTTATACAAAATTATATATATATGTATATAAATACTAATACTCTTTGGAACTTTTATATATATCTAAAGATTCTAAACACTCTACCCAACAGTACAAAACACCCGTAGGAAGTGTGAATGGGCTTTATGAATGTAATGTAGTCGAGTTGGGCTGTAATAGTTCATATCATGAGTAAATAATGATCGGTGATTTGCAAAAAAAAAAAAAACAATACAAAACACCCAAATAGTTTATAAGATAGCTATAAGACAATAATTATAGCCATAATATAATAAACAATAGATTTGACATGGACAAAACACCCTACATACATGATACAGAAAAAAAAATTGCATCACATGTTTACATAGCTAAGCAGTAAACAATAGACTAATTATTGGATACCTTTCTGACTTATTGTTATATGTGCTATCATCAATTAGTCATACATTACAGCAGTACATTTAACTAAAGTATGCATTCTAAAATTAGATAATAGTTACATATATTTTACTTGTATAAATTACACTTTACAGCAGTATCCTATTATCCCAACTTGCATACAAAGTATACATTCTATATTAGAACTAGGCTTATCATAGGATACTTAATGTATATAAGTTTGATATATTATAGTCAATAATACTTGGGACCATATAGTTTATATAAAGTTACAGGTGTACAGAAAAAATTTAAAAAAAGGACAAAAAAGGCCAAAAAGTGCGGAAAAAAGGGCCAAAAAGTGGGGGAAAAAGGCAAAAAGCAGGAAAAAAAGGTTAACCGGCAATTTTGGCAAAATTTAAACGGCCTGGGTGTTGGGTCGATTAATCGGCCGTTTAATCGACCACTCAGGCTGTTTTTCAATTCACTTTGTTAATCATTCGATGTTGTTATATTATCTTCTCTATTTGTTTAATCACATAACCAGTTGTAATCAACAAACATTGTTTATCTCTAGCTGCGACATGGGTCTTGCCTCATGGGTCACCACATCTTTTTAAGTGATTGTCAAGCGGCAACGTCAGGCTCGTAGTAGTGAAAAAGAGCAGCTAGGAGATCAGTAGGAGCAAAAGGTTGGATAGTGTTTAGTGTGTCCTAGAGTCGTCTATGTACTCTCAGGTTCGGACAGGAGATGTTTTGTAGACTGTGTATCGACTCGAGTTTTTGGCAGTACATTGGTGTTGTATACGGCATGTATATGTGGAACAATGCTTTTACAGGTTGTGGCCTAGGCCATTGGACAGTTGTATAACTACATGTTATGGTATATGTGCTTTTATGCAGGATGTTGGACCTACATGTAAATGTTTCTGGACATGTTTGAGATGTTTAATTTGGTTTTAACTGCTCCTTTTCTGGATATGTGGTTAATTAGTAATCGATCGTATTTTGATTTTGAGTAATCTCATTTAGCGTAGCAGTGTGCCACAGTACAGATTGCACCTTACACCCAGTGGTGTTTACATATTAAGACTAAGTCTTTTTAAAATCCATACCAATATATATATACATATACTATGAAGAACCAATCTCCAAAATAGGTTTCATATACCACACAAACACACATACATATATATACTATGAAGCACTGATACTTCAAAATAGGTTTCATATACCACAGATATACTATGAAGCGTCGATACTCCAAAATAGGTTTCATATACAACATTCCATATATATAGAAAAAGAGAGTCGGGCTAGAATATACTCAATTGTACAAATCACACCGTACAGTCAAGTGGTGTTTGCATATCTGGATCACTTTTTTGGAAAATCCAAACCGTTCATATTCATTGTTATAACAAATATAGGGCTCATGCAAAATTTGAGCTCATTTGGATTCTTCTAAATCACTCTTCCATGATTGATGGTATCGACGTACAAAACTAATTTGAATTTCATCATTTTTGTAGTCTTTAGATGCATGACTAGTGTCCAAATGAGCTCAAATTTTATGTAGTATGATCATAAGATAATAAGAAGATGGATGATTCAGATTTATTAAATAAACATTGATGATGGAAAATGACTTAGTGTATTCTATCTCCTAGACACTCCAGTGCATTCCAGTCTGACTCTCTCTTGCTATATATATAGATATACACACACACATATATACATATGTATATTATATGAAGCACGATACTCCAAATAGGTTTCATATACCACACACACATATATTTCTATGAAGCACCAATACTCCAAAATAGATTTTGTATGCAACATACATAGATATATATGGCATATACATATATGGTAGATATATATATACTATGAAGCACCGATACTCCAAAATTGGATTCATACCCGTAGTGGATACATATTGCATATCGATACTTCATGGATACTCCCAAATATGTCTAAGTCGTATCTATGACATATCATAGTTGTATCCAACTAATAAAACATCAATTAAAGATTAGCACCCAAGGCATCATCTCCCTCTCAGTCCTCTCTAACTAGCAGCAAGGCCGTTGAATTTGCTTCCCTTAAGTCAATATAGAGTGGGTTCTTGGAATATTGCCTCTTTGACAAGAAAGTCTTAAGAGGTAGTTGATACTATGATTAGAAGAAAAGTTAACATTATTTGCTTGCAGGAAACTAAGTGGACAGGGGAATGATGCAGAGAGATTGGAGACACAAGGTACAAAATTAGGTATACATGTATTGACAAACATAGAAATGGCGTTGGAATATTGTTAATAAGATGTTGAAGGATGATGTCATTAAGATCGCACGGATGGGGGACAGAATCATCTCTATCAAGGTTGTTCTTGGGGGAAAGATTTTCAATACTATTAGCGTTTATGCGCCCCAAGTTGGCCTTAGTGAGGAGGCAAAGAAGGATTTCTGGAGTAACATGGATGAACAGATGCAAGAAATACCAATAGAGGATAAGATCATTATTGGGGGTGATTTAAATGGCCATGTGGGGAGTAGCAATGTTGGATATGAGAGAGTTCATGGAGGTTTTGGATCTGGCAGCAAAAATGGAGAGAGGATTTTAGATTTTGCAGTTGCTTATGATATGATCATGGTGAATACTCATTTCAAAAAAAGAGATCCTCATATTATTACTATCAAGAGTGGGTGCAATTGTAGCTAAATTGATTATTTCATTATTAGACGGCTTGATAGAAAAGTATATAAGGATTGTAAAGTGATTTGTGGGGAAGAACTCACCACCCAACACAGGTTGGTGGTTTTGGATGTGAACATGAAGATCAACAAAAGTAAGCATAACATAAGCCAAGATTGAAGGATCAGGTGGTGAAATCTTAAAGGAGAAAAGAAATTGACATTTTATGATAAACTTGTCAAGGAAAGAACTTGGAACTAGCTAGATGTTAACTTAATGTGGCAAAATATGTGTGCATACATAATAAAAATTGCCAAAGAGGTCTTGGGAGAGTCCAAAGGGTGTGGGCCTCCACAGAAAGAGACTTGATGGTGGAATGATGAAGTAGAAAAGGCTATTAAACTCAAAAAGGAGATCTATAGGAGCTTGCACAAATCTAGAGATGATGCCACTTTTCAGAGATACAAACAAACAAAGAAAGATGCTAAGAAGTAGTTCAAGAGACAAGGTCCAAACACTTTGATGAGATATGTTAAGAAGTTAGACACTAGAGAAGGGGAAAAGATATTTATAAAATGGCATGTATAAGAGAAAGGAAAGGAAGAGACTTGAATCAGGTAAAATGCATCATGAAGATGGCAGAGTGTTGGTGAAGGATGATGGCATAAAGAACCATTGGAGAAACTAATTTCATAAGCTTTTCAATGGAGATATTGTGAACAATATAAGAGACTCGGGTGATATGAATGCAAGAAATTTTACTTACATACAACGAGTTTCACTGTTTGAGGAGAATGCTCTAAAAAAGATGAAATGAAAAAGGCATGTGGTCTAGACAGTATTCCTATTGATGTATGAAAGAGTATGAGGGATGAAAGAGCTACATGGTTAACACATGTCAAAGAGCTACGTGGTTAACACATGTCTTTAACAAGATTAAGAAGACAAAGAAGATGTCGGATGAATGGATAAATAGTACTATAGTACCGATCTACAAGAACAAAGGAGATGTTCAGAGTTGCACAAACTACAGAGGTATAAGTTGATGAGTCATACTATGAAGCTCTGGGAGAGGATTATTGAGCAAAGGCTAAGATTGATTATATAAGTAGCAGACAACCAGTTTGGTTTTATGTCGGGAAGATCAATAATTGATGTTATTTTTCTTATAAGGAGGATTATGGAGAAGTACAAAGAAAACAAAAGAGATCTTCATATGGTGTTTATTGATCTGAAAAAGGCATATGATCGAGTACCCAGGGATGTGTCATGGAGGGTTTTGCATAAAAAGGGTGTGTTTCTCTAATACATTGACCTAATCAAAGACATGTATGATGGCTCAACTACAAGTGTTAGGACTCTTGGAGGAGAGACAAACTTTTCCTATCACCACTGGGGTACATCAAGGTTCGGCACTCGGCCCTTACTATTTGTTATTGTTATGGATGAGTTGATAAAGCATGTTCAAGATAATATCCATTGGTGCATGTCATTTGCTGATTATTTTGTGTTGATTGATGAAAGAAAAGAAATATTGATTGATAAAGTTGAACTTTAGAGAAATGCATTGGAATCTAATGGACTTATGATCTGTAGAAGCAAAACTGAATATATGCATTGCAATTTTAGCCAATCTAGAATTGTGAATGGTGGGGTCAAGTTGGATGGAATGGATGTACAGATATGTGATAAGTTGTGTTACTTGGGCTCTATTATTGAAAGGGAGGGTGAGGATCAAGATGATGTTTATCACAGGATCACAGCAGGATGGTTGAAGTGGAGGAGTGTTATGTGACCAGAAGATCCTTCTCATATTAAAAAGTAACTTTTACATAACAGCTATACGGCCAGCCATGCTATATGGGAGCGAATGTTGTACAATAAAGAAACAAGGTCTCGACAAGATGAATGTGGCCGAGATGTGTATGCTGAGATGGATGTGCGGGAGCCGGGAAGACAAGAAAAGATTGTTTGAGGAATGACTATATCAGAAACAAAGTGGGGGTGGTGAGCATCGAGGACAAGTTGTGTGAAGGTCGTCTAAGATGGTACAGTCATGTGCAACGCAGACCAACAAATGCACCTATTTGAAGCAAGGTTATTGAGTCAAGCACAACTTAAAGAACCAGAGGCAGACCTAAATTAACTTGGGAAGAGCTTATAAAGAGAGATTTTGAATCTTTACATCTTGATCAGAGTATGACCCATAACAGAGCTGATTGGAAAAGAAGGATCCATGTAGCCAACCCCAACATGGTTGGGATTGAGGCTTAGATGATGATGATGATGATAAAGTCATAACAGCCACCATTCCCCTTGCTAAATGGCATCTTCATTCTTCTCTTTATTGTTTCTACCTCCTCCATTGTTTAGGGATTTCTCTTTTCAAATGAATTTCCCTACTTAATCATGGATTTTTATTGGTTCTTTATTGCAAACATGTTCATTTACCACTACACAGTACTTGTGGATGCTTTCCTTTGCTAAGTTGCACATTTTATGCACATTAATGTCCTCCACATTCTCTGAAAGGCTTCATTTTGGTATTATTGGCTAACGTACATCTTGTACAGATGACTACATCCATTGTGGTTTAAATCTGGACTTCTATCTTGACAATAACCATTTCATTTCCCATAAAGGTAAGTGTTGCATCCTCAGCCTTTTGTTTTTTCAGCTTTGTCTTTTACACCATCTAATTTTCTAATTCTATCAACTTGTCTTACTCGATGTGTTTGCATGCACTTGTATATAGATTCTGAAATACTTGTAGTGAATTGTTTTTATATTATGTCCACTTTTAGTTCTAAAAGTACAATAGAGTATGGCTCCTAAACATATTTTCAAACTATGAAATTCTTGATCAATTCAAGTTATAATACAAAGCTACAATATACGTATAAACTCAATTTGACTTTTAATAAACCCTTTGATCACTTTTCTTTATGCTTAAGTGAATGACAGCGGATGGTTTCCATTTTCATATTTATAAAATCTATATTTTTTAAAATTTAAAATAAACATGAAAAAACGGTCGCATCCACATCGTACATGTATCCTATATTTTCAAAATTGTCGTATATATATATATATATATATATATATATATATATATAGGGCCCATCTTTATTGCCCGCACGGGTAGCTACCCGCCCACCCTTCCGATCACTTTTTTTCAAAAAAAAAATTTCGAAATTGTAGAGGACTATTTTGTCTCTCTCTCCAAAAAATTTGAGCCAAAAATAATATCATTTGCCCCTCCAAAACCAAAAAACCCGTCCTTATATATATCTGCTGTATATTTTGTACAGAGTTACTTTTTTGGCCAGCAGAGTTACTTTTTTGACACCATAGTTACTTTTTTTACAGCAGAGTTACTTTCTTAGCTAGGAGAGTTACTTTTTTGGCTGCAGGATAGCGAAAATCCATGCTACCCGCGCGGGCAATGAATGAACACCCATATATATATATATATATATATATATATATATATATATATATATATATATATATATATATATATATATATATATATATACAAACATACATGGGCGTTCATTCAATACCCGGTGGGTAGCCTGGATTTTTGCTACCCGTCAGCTAAAAAAGTAACTATTTGACCAGAAAAGTAACTCTGTGAAGAAAAAAAGTAACTATGTTGATAAAAAAAAGTAACTATACAACTAAAAAAGTAAATCTGGGAAAAATACACAGCAAATATATATATATATATATATATATTTTTTTTTTGAATCTGTTGTTGCAAATGTAACTATCTATGCGTGGAAAGTAACAGTTTGCAATGTACCTCTACATGTCAAAAGTAAGAAACTCCAAAAAAAGTAACCGAAATAGGGGGCGGGTAGCTACCCGCACGGGTATTAAATACATGCCCTATATATATATATATATATATATATATATATATATATATATATATATAATCATTTACAAGCCAAGCCCCTAACTTACGTATTACAAGCAAGTCCATGTACATTAACACTGTAATATCATGCTATACTTCAGTGCACAAAGATTTCCTTATATAGGAGCAATGCATGGGTATAGTGTACTATAGGTACATAGTAAGATAAACTATACTAGTTGGCCCATGTAGGCCCTATAGCTTATATTCTCTAACAAGGAATATCATAGAACAAGTCAAGCCTTTGACAATATTACTAACCGTTAGAAGGTTCAAAGGAAATGCAGTGGCATAGAGAGTGATGGTGAGTAAAGGAACATGAGGGTTTGTTGGTGTTGGAGCAATGCACGGGCAAGAAATCTGGCAAAAAGGAATCCTCGGCCTAAGAATAAGGACATATTTGCACACATACAAGAAGACCCGACGTCTATGAACCCGCGCGATCATTATATTGTGGTGATGTTCTTATCAGAAGAGATAACTACTTGGTTGGACAGTAGCAACATGAGAACTAGAATTAGAAGTCATAGTGGTCTAAACTAAAGTACTAATCTCTCAAGCTAAGCCTAGCTCAAGCATCAACATAAAAAGTCTTAGCCCGTCAGAAGCACGGACACATTTCTAGACATTAGTGTTTTCATATACGGCCCATGGGGCCACATGCGGTTCGGCCAGCTCTCTGAACTACATATTAATATGGAGTCCAATATGCAACCATACGCGGCGCTTATGCGGTAGCTTTATACATAGAGATCGTATATATGTATCGTTATCAGTTATCATGTTTAAATATTTATTAAACTACGTAAACACACAAACGCATACCCATATATACAATACACACACACACATATATATGCCGGCGAGGAGTGGCACAAGTGGTCAACCACGGTGTCCCCTAACAAAGGGACCTGGGTTTGAATCCCAAGCGCTGCCTCAATTTACCATCCTCCTAGGTGTCTGACCTCTGCCATGGGCGTTCAGAAGGGGGAGAGGAAACTCTCTAACCCACATATAGGGATAGCGTGGTTGGCTTGATGATCCTTAAATGAAGAGACTCAGGTTCAAACCACACGGACAAGCATTCCTCAGTTTACCACCCTCATGGGTCTTCGGCCCAACTTTAGGATGGGGGAATATTTCTCTCTTAGTCTCATACATACATGTATACATATATATAACATACTATACATACATATATATGTTTACAGTTTAATGCATGAGTTTGTGATATTTTACACTTAAAATATACAACAGTATGAAAAATCCAAAACCGCGGATGCGCCCACGTTACACATTCACTCTATGCAGTACCATGGTCGCACACATGTTGCACATCGCTTTTCAAAATATTACTAAACACAGGCATGTACACAAAAAGGGACATGGGATGTGGTGATTTTATGAAATTAAGGACATAGACATGGCAGTGGGTATGGTGATAATCATTGCAAGTTTGTGTGCATGTGTGTGTTACAACATATATATATATATATATATATATATATATCGCCTATGTTTCGTACATTTTGTGCAAATGTAGTCGATTCCAAGCCCGAGTAAAGGAGGGTTGGTGGTAGGTTGACAGCCAGCCTTAGTCTAAAATGTCGATTTCGATGCCATTTCCGATGGTCCAGAAATAGAAATTTTGATATTTCTGCTTACTTCAACACAAGATTTCAATGCAAATTTTGACGATTTCAATGCAAATTTTGAAAAGGAATTAAGTCATAAAATTGTATCATGATGATCTACATACATAAATACACCTAATTATGCAATAATATCATATGTTGGTATAGAGTGGAGGGCTCCTACATTTTTGAGTGAGAATACACAAAACTGTTTCGATCAAGATTTCGATGATGCAATGTATACATACATATATTCTTATGCAATAACATGTTAGATCTTATATTTTGGATTCAATTAATGCAGGGGGGGTCTCCCACATTTATTTAGGATTTTCATTTTTTTTTAATTAATGCAATTAAAAAATCAAAAATTCCGGCTATTTGCATTGTCCATTTCGATGTCATCGGTCGAAACCGAAATTTTGAATGAAATTTCACAATTTTGATCGAAATTTTAAACCATGTAGCCAGCCGTAAAAACTGTCACTCTTTGTATGATATGGATCCTTATAAAAATTTTGTTGGAGCGTCCCTACCTAGCGACGCGCTGCATCGGCACCCAGGTGCAATGATAAATATGCAAGGGGTTTCGACATAACGGCGCTTGATTGTGTTGAAGGACAAACAAAGGTTTCCACATCTTGGACGGGTGTGGGTAAAGAAGCTAGTCGCGCTGCATCATTGCCCAGATGTAGTGAAAAATGTACAAGGGTTTCCACATCTTGGACGGGTGTGGGTAAAGAAGCTAGTCACGCCGGATGATTGCCCGGATGTAGTGAAAAATGTGCAAGGGCAACATTTTCGATGAAGGCAGGTAAAGAAGCAAGTTCAACAAAAAAGGATTAGAGTTGGATCATAGAATATTGGCTCTTTTACAGGAAATTTTTGGAGATAATGGATACCATGATGAGAAGAAAAGTCAATATAGCTTGCATGCAGGAAACCAAGTGGACAGGGGAACGTTCTAGAGAGATTGGAGACATGTGATACAAAATCGGGTATACATGTATTGATAAACATTGGAATGGTGTAGGTATTATTGTTGATAAGATGTTAAAGGATGATGTTGTCAAGATCAAAAGGATGGGTGATAGAACCATAGCTATCAAGGTTGTTCATGGGGAAAGATTTATAACATTATTAGTGCTTATGCCCCCCAAGTTGGCCTTAGCGAGGAGGCTAAGAAGGATTTTGGGATAACATGGATGAATTGATGCAGGGAATACAGACATATGAGAAGTTCACTACTAGGAGTGATTTAAATGGCCATGTGGGGAGTAGCAATGCTGGATATAAGAGTTCGTGGTGGTTTCGGATATGGAAGTAGAAACGGCAAAGGAGAGAGGATATTAGACCTTGTAGTTGCATATGATATGATTTTGGCAAAACCCATTTTAAGAAAAGAGAATCTCATAAGATTACTTTCAACTTTCAAGAGTGGACACAATTGTAACCAAATTGATTATCTCCTTACGAGGCGAGTGGATCATAAACTATGAAGGATTGCAAAGCGATTCATGGCGAAGAACTCACGACCCAACATAGGTTGTGTTTTGGATATTGACATGAGATCAATAAAGGCAAGCATAACAGAAACCAAGATAGTAGGATCAAGTGGTGGAATCTTAAAGAAGAAAAGAAATTGGCTTTTCATGATAAACTCATCAAGGAGGGAACTTGGAACTTGGAGTCTGATGTTAATACTGTGAAATGTGGTGTCGTAATGCAACGTGCAATGCAGCGTTGAGAGAGGTCATAGGCCTTCTCCCTTTTTATTAATAAGAGAAACTGGATAATTTACATAAAGGTCCAGCAGGATATAGAAATTACAAAATAGAATAAATATGAAATATATAGTAACACTCCCCCTTAAGCTGGAGTGTACACATCGTGTAGACCCAGCTTGTTGCAAAAACTCTGGAAAGCTGCTGGACTCAATGGCTTCGAAAGAACACCTACAAGTTGATCTTCAGACTTGACATGTGGAGTCACAACAGTTCCATTCTTGATCTGGTCTCTGATAAAGAGGCAGTCAACTTCAATGTGCTTAGTACGTTCATGGAAGACTGGATTCTTAGCAATGTATATGGCCGCTTGATTGTCACATCTGAGTTCTATAGGAGACAAAACAGGAATCTTTAATTCAGAAAGTACAGATTGAACCCACTGCAACTCACAACATGCATGTGCCATTGCTCTATACTCAGCTTCCGTGCTAGATCTTGCCACAACATTTTGCTTTTTGCTTTTCCAGGTAATAAGATGATTCCCCAGAAATGTGCAATATCCAGACGTAGACCTCTTGTCATTCAGATTACCAGCCTAATCTGCATCTGCATAACCAATAAGAGACAGTGTGGATACAGGAGTCTTCGGCCTATAATAGGTGATTCCCTTACCAGGTGCACCTTTCAGATATCTCAAAATACGACAGACAGATGTCCAATGAGACTGTTTTGGAGAGATCATATGCTGACTCACCACTCCTACAGCAAAAGAAATGCCAGGATGTGTGACTGTCAAATATATCAATTTCCCACAATTTTCCTGTAATATCCTGGATCTGGATAATCAGCATCATCAGTCATCTCCTTCACATGATAGTCCATAGGAGTAGACACAGGCTTGGACTCACTCATACCAGTTTCCTGTAGTAAATCCAACACATATTTTCTCTGAGACAAATTGGTACCTACATGAGATCTAAGTACTTCAATGCCTAGAAAATATCTCAGTTTTCCCAGATCGTTTGTGTGAAAGTGCCCCTGCAAGCCCGCTTTCACACGAGATATACCTATGGAATCACTACCAGCGATAACAATATCATCAACATACACAGCAATAATAATAGATCCACCAAAAGAAGTAGAATAAAATAAAGAGTGATCAGTAACAGAACGAGAAAAACCCATGTTTAGCACATCACTGAACTTGTCAAACCAAGCTCTAGGAGATTGTTTCAATCCATAGATGGCTTTCTTTAGTCTACACACCTTCTGACACTCCCCCTGAGCAACAAAACCCGGTGGTTGCTCCATGTACACCTCTTGTAGATCACCATGAAGAAAGGCATTCTTGACATCGAGCTGAAATGGAGGCCAGTCAAATGTAGTAGCCAGAGAAATAAGAATACGCACAGAATTCAGACGAGCCACTGGTGAAAAGGTCTCAAAGAAACCAACCCCATATGTCTGAGTGTACCCCTTTGCCACCAGTCTAGCTTTCAATCTCTCCACAAAACCATCTGGATTATGTTTTACTGTAAATACCCATCTGCATCCCACAACGTTTTTATCTGGAGGTAAGTCAACAAGTTCCCAGGTGTTGTTCTGTAACAGAGCAGACATTTCAACATGCATAGCCTGTTTCCAGCCAATATCCTTCATAGCATCAAGATGATTTCTTAGAATGACCACAAAATCAATCCCAAGAGCAAATGAGCGAGCCTGCTGAGATAACTTGGACAAACAACACACATTTGTAATAGGATGCCGAATAGTACAGGAACGGGTACCTTTGCGAACAGCAATGGGAACATCAAGGTCAGATGGTTCTTCAGGAATCTCTTGACTAGAAGAGGATGGGGAGGGCTTAGAGACTGGAGTCGCTACCTCCTCTGGATCTTGTCTGCCACGTCTGCAATAAACATGTGAATATTGCTGAATTGGTGAACCATCTACTGGCTGCTCTTCCTGAATTATAGTATAGTCAGGAATGATAGGTGGCACTCTCTCACTCTGATGTGGTGGTGGCACTCTCTCATTAGCATCTGATGGTGGCACTCTCTCACATAATTGCTCCCCCTTACTGGGAACACTAGAGAAATATGGAGTGGATTCATGAAAAGTCACATCTCTAGACACAAACATGCGACGAAAACTTGGACAATAACACTTGTACCCTTTGCTAGTGTTGGAGTACCCAAGAAAGAGAGTCCTAATTGACCTAGGAGATAACTTATCAGCCTTAGGATCAAATTTGTGGACAAAAGAAGTACAACCAAACACTCTAAGAGGAACAAGGAAAGGTTGATCTTTGGGACGTAGGACAGAGAAAGGAGTACGTCCTTAAAGCACAGAAGAAGGTTGCATGTTGATAAGAAAACAAGCAGTAAGAAGGGCGTCAGACCAAAAATGCTTAGGAACATTAGATTGAAACATGATTGTCCTGGTAATATCAAGGAGATGACGATTTTTCCTCTCTGCTACCTCATTCTGCTGAGGGGTGTGAGGACAGGATGTACGATGTATCATCCCAACTGAACTACAAAAATCAGCCATAGCATTTTGAACATACTCCAAGGCATTATCAAATTGAAGAAATTTAATATTGCAATCAAATTGAACTTTTATTTTTTGATGAAAATGTTTGACAATAGATAGCACAGACTCTCGACTTTTTAACAAATTAATCCAAGTCATACGCGAGAAGTCATCCACAAAAGAGATAAAATAACGAAAACCATTATAACTATGGTCTTTTACAGGACCCCAAACATCACTATGGACCAACTCAAAAGGACATGATGTCCGTTTATTGACACGACCGGGATAAGACATTCTATGATTTTTCCCCAGTTGACAGGATTGACACTCTAGAGACGATATTTGAGACAATTTTGGTTCTAACTTTCTCAGGCTCTCTAATGAAGGATGTCCATATCTGTAGTGCCACAGTAAGGGAGAGCCACTCAACAGGATAGCTGGAGCAGGAGCAGACACTTGGTGAGGCAGACTGTCACCGTGGAAGAGGTAGAGATCACCTTTCCTAGGCCCCCCACCAATCGTCCTCATACTCTTGAGATCCTGTAATACAAAACAAGGTCTAAAAGTTACCGTACATTTCACAGTATCAATCAACTTAGCAACAGACAGAAGATTAAAAGGAAAAGCAGGCACATAATGTACGGATTTAAGATCAATTCTAGGAGTCAGAGAAACAGATCCACTGGCTAACACTCCTCACTGAACCATTTGCTATTGTTACAGATTTGTGAGGAATATGTGAGTCAATGGAATGAAGAAGTCTCCTCATACCAGTCATATGTTGTGACGCTCCAGAGTCAAGGACCCATGATGAAGTAGAACCAGAAGCCAATAAAGAGGTAGCCTGATTACGAGTGGTGGACGCTGAAAATGATGATCCTAAGCTCAGATGTTGAGTAGCCAGAATAAATCTATCATATTCCTCCTTGGTGAGTGTAATGCCAGAAGGACCAGAACTCAAAGCAGGAGGCTCAGTAGACTCAGTAGTGGTAGCATAATTTGCTTCTCCCACAGGTGATGCAGCAGGTCGACCATGCTTCTTCTAGCATTTCTCAACTGTGTGTCTAGGTTTGTCACAGAAAGTGCACTTAGGGCGAGTTCCATGTCCTCAGCCCATACCTGTCTGTCCTCCTCTCACTGCAGCAGCTACATAAGCATGAGAATCTCCCTGAGATGAGACTACGGTAGGATCAACAGGTTCAAAATTTGCCTGTAAAATCCTTGAATAGGCCTCTTCCAAGCTGGGAAGTTTATCAGAAGCTAAGACAACACTACGGGTTGAACTGCACGAAGAACTCAGACCAGACAAGAATTTTGTTGTAATCAAGTCATCTCTGTCTTTGACTTGCTCCTGAACAGTTACTGGATGGTAGAAACTCAGCTCTTGTGCAATACCTTGAATCACTCCAAAGTATTCTTCTAAAGGTCTGTCTCCCTGTCGTTCTGCAAACAGGCGATCATATATCATGAACTGACGAAGCGCATTCTTCTCTTGAGAATAATGTTTCTTCACTGCATCTCAGATCTCTTTGGCGATAGTGTAGAACATGAACCTCGAGGCAATCCCAGGTTCCATGCTCCCCCACAACGAGGTCTTCACCAGACTATTATGACGCTTCCATTCAGCATAGCATTTGTCAGTAAGTGCAGGAGGATCAGAATCAACGTGCCTCGCATTGTCGTGCGACTCCAATACAGTATGAACAGCATTCATCCATAAGAGATAATTCTTCCCGTTCAGCTTATGGAGGGGATAGGAGACATCTCATTGTAGATGGTAGATGCCTTGGTGTCCTCCATGATTTGATGAGAAGGAAAGTGACGGATTGATACACGTCGCAAGAAAATATGGACGACGGGGAGATACACGTCACGTCACAAGATCAAATGTGTATCTAACGCATCCACAGCCCCCAACTGAAATTTCCTAATCACACATGGAGGAGAAGTGATTAGGAATTTCTTACGTACCGACGGACCCTCCGGTTTGAGATTTAGAAATCCGTTGGATCAACCGAAGGACCCAACGATCCGGAGATAGAAGAGAAGGGGGGCGGTGGCTACAGCGCCTAGCCCGGGAGACGGTTGCTCCGCCCGCTTTGGGCCGACGGCGCGGCAGCCGGGGAAGGCTGGCGACATGCTTTGTTCACGCAGGAATTATTGTTCACGCCGGAGTTATTGTTCACGCTGCGTACTGTTCACCGCTGGAGTTACTGTTCACGCTGGCAGCCGGGGAAGGCTGACGGCCGGCCAACCGGCGACGACGTTGGGTTGTGACGGCTGGGTAGGGTTAGGTTAGGAACCTTGCTCTAGTACTATGTGAAATGTGGTGCCGCAATGCAGCGTTGAGAGAGGCCATAGGCCTTCTCCCTTTTTATTAAGAAGAGAAACTGAATAATTTACATAGAGGTCCAGCAGGATATAGAAATTACAAAATAGAATAAATATGAAATATATTAACAAATACTATATGGCATAACATGAGCTCTTGCATAACAAATATTGCCAAAGAGGTTTTAGGGAGTCCAAAGGTTGTGGGCCTCCACAGAAAGAGACTTAGTAGTAGAATGATGAAGTACAGATAGCTATTAAACTGAAAAGGGAGATCTATAGGAGCTTGCCCAAATCTCGAGATGATGCAACGTTCCAAAGATACAAGCAAGCAAAGAAAGAAGCTAAAAAGGTTGTTCAGGAGGCAAGGTCTAGATACTTTAATGATATTTATAAGAAGTTTGGATACAAGAGAAGGGGAAAAAGATATATATAAAATGATTCGTATAAGAGAAAGGAAAGGAAGAGACTTGAGTCAAGTAAAATGCATTAAGAATGAAGATGGTAGATTGTTGGTGAAGGACGATGATATCAACAACCAATGGAGAAATTACTTCTATAAGCTTTTCAATGGAGATACTGTAAATGATGCTAACAACTCGTTTGACATGAATACAAGAGATATCATTCACACACGACGAGTTTCCCTATTTGAGGTCAAGAATACTTTAAAAAAGATGAAAATGAAAAAGGCATGCGGACCAGACGGTATTCCCATTGATGTATGGAAGAGTATGGGGGATGAAGGAGTTATGTGGTTAACAAATTTTTTTGACAAGATCGTGAAGCCCAAGAAGATGCTAGAAAAGTGGAGAAATAGTACTATAGTTCCCATCTACAAGAACAAAGGTGATGTTCAGAGTTGCACAAACTACGGAGGTATCAAGTTGATGAGTCACGATGAAATTTTTGGGAGAGGATTATTAAGCAGAGGCTAAGATCTATAGCACAAACATCAAACAACCAATTTGGTTTCATGCCTGGAAGATCAACAACAAATGCTATCTTTCTGATGAGGCTTATGGAGAAGTATAGAAAAAGCAAAAGAGATCTTCATATGGTTTTCATTGATTTAGAAAAGGCTTATGATCGAATACCCAGGGAAGTATTGTGGATGGTTTTAAAGAAAAAGGGTGTGTCAATTCAATACATTGACTTGATTAAAGACATGTATGATAGCTCTACTACAAGTGTGAGGACTCTTGGAGGAGAGACACCAACTTTTTCTATCACAGTTGGGGTACACCAAGGATCCACACTCATCCCATATCGATTTGTTCTTGTTATGGATGAGTTGACAAAGAATGTTCAGGACGATATTCCTTATTGTATGTTATTTGTTGATGATATTGTATTGATTGATGAAACTAAAGATGGATTGAATGATAAAGTTGAACTTTTGGAGAAAGGCATTGGAATCAAATGGATTGATGATTAGTAGGAAAAAATTTGAGTATATGCATTGCAATTTCAGCCAATCTCACGGTGTGAATGGTGGAGCCAAGTTGGACGGATTAGACATACCAAAATGTGAAAAATTTTGTTACTTGGGTTTTATTATTCAAATAGATGGGGATGTCTAAAATGACATTTGTCACAGGATCACTGCAGGATGGTTGAAATGGAGGAGTACAACTTAAGTATTATGTGATCGGAAGATCCATTTCAGATTAAAAAGTAAGTTTTATAAAATTGTTATACGGCTAGTCGTGCTCTATGGGAGTGAATGTTGGGCTGTGAAGAAACAAGGTCTCAACAAGATTAACGTGGCAGATATGTGTATGCTGAGATGGATGTGTGGGAAGACAAGAAAAGATCGTTTTAAAAATGACTATATCAGGAACTAAGTGCGGGTGGCAAGCAATGAGGACAAGTTGTGTGAGGGCCGACTCAGATGGTATGGACATGTGCAACGCAGACCGACTAATGCGCCTATATGAAGTAATGTATTGAGTCAAGCACTATTAATAGAAGAAGAGGAAGACCTAAATTAACATGGGGAGAGCTTATAAAGAGAGATTTTGAATTCTACATCTCGACCAGAATATGACCCATGATAGAGTGGAATGGAAACGAAGGATCCATGTAGCCGACCCCAACATAGTTGGGACTGAGGTTTAGATGATGATGATGATGATGATGTGTGTGTATGTGTGTGCGCATTTGCGTTCATACACACACACATATAACCGTGTGTATGCGTGTGTTGGGTGGGGGGGTGCGTGTGCGTGCGTGCGAGGGGGAAGTGTTTGCGCGTGTGTGCATGGGTGTGTAGGTGTGTGTGTCCATGCATGTGCATGCATGGGTGTGTGTGGGTGTAGAGAGTGAGAGTGAGAGAGAGAGAGAGATTTGGGCTAGGATATCTCTACCACTCAAGCTGTTTTTTATCATCCAACCATTATATTGAAAATCCAACCATTGATCTTCTTAAATAAATATGAAGACGTTTTGTGTCATCCAACCATTATATTGAAAATCCAAACCATTGATCTTCTTAAATTCATATGAATAGCCTACAAAATATTTGAGCTCATTTAGATAGTTATTGTCATTTATCTAAGAGCAACAAAAATGATGCACTTGAAAAAAATTATGTGCATCGCTTTTGTTGTTCTTGAATGAGTGCCTTACGAGCTTCCAAATAACCTCAAATTTCGTGCAGCCCATACTTATTATTACAGTAAATATCAATGGTTTGGATGTTTTTAAAACTCAGTTCTCATATTTAAATACCACTTGAGTGTACGGCACAATCTATATACTTGAGTGCATTCTAGCCTGACTCTATAATATATGTCATAGTTGTCAAGGCGTCGCCTCGACACTAGAGTAGGGTCCCAAGCCTGGGTGCCTAGCTCCTCTAGTGCCCAATATGGATGTCCAGGGCCTTTTAAACCTAATTTAAGACATTTTACGGGGGAAATACTATACTATAGATCTAAATTAGACCAACTTAGGTGATTTTAGGGTTGACTTGGGCTCAATTTAGTCTGATCTAAGTGAAATAAGGTCTGATTGGGTCAAATAAAGTCCGATTTTGTTCAACTTAGACCAGATTCAGCCAAATTAGGTCTAATGTTGGTCAGGGCAGGACAATTTAGGTCTCATTTAGCCAGATTTGGCCAAGTTAGGTCTGATTTTAGTCTAATTACGTCAAATTTAGGCCATGTTATGGCAAGTAAAGTCTGATGTGCTTTTGGTGAATTCAGGATTGATTAAGATTAGAGAAAATCATGCTTCATAAAATATATATGTGAGTATATATATGTATACATAGGGTAGTGATTAAGAGAGCAACATGCCAAGGTGAGAGCAAAGGAGGCAGTTGAAAATCTGCAAAGAGCATGTTTCTAGATCCAGACTGCAGAGATGCAAACAGCATTGAATAATTTACTTTTACATCAAAAATCAATGTGATCTGACATTTGTTACTTGCCCATCTATACTATATACAATTTCTTCATTGAACGGTTAGTCACAAACTCAATCCTGAGCATTGAAAAGTAATTTTACTATTTGTGCATGATATACAAGTCTGACAGTAACGAAATTTTGTAGGTAGGTGAGTGTTATGGCATACTTGTAATTCATATGGTTGGAAACATTGAAGTGTTATTTGAATGCATGTGTATGTGTGCAAAACAATATAAAGTATAAACACTGCATTTTTTCCTGTGCAATAGTACATTTTTAGAATATATAAATGAGTTCCAGTTCAATTAGTCCATTAGCTAGACCGGAGTGTAATTCAGGCTATCTAATTAATATCAGATCATACAAATTGACTGTATGTCAAGGACTTTGTTTTGCTTACTGATTAGATCTCAGCCTTGTGTTACATTCTCCCTCAGACAATAAGCACCTAAATAGTGTTGTTCATTCTGAACTTAGAATCTGAAATAACTTACTACAGCACTTGATCTCTGACAGCATGATCAGGATGTGTTCAGGATGCTAAAAAGGACCAAAGGGACCAAGCACGTCCTAGCTGTGTCCAAAACATTTTCGTTTGTGTCCAAGCCGGGTCTGCACCCAAAATGATGCTCCTATGGGAATCGCACCCCCATCAGTCTCAAACATATGTTGACTTACCTAAGTTGGCTCCCCTTAATTCCATTAGCACCTTCTCTTCTACACCATAATCATTTTGCCATAGTTGTAGTGAGCAATGACATTTAGTGTAACAGTGACAGATGCAACAGATGTAGTAGACCTTGTGGATAATTTCAAATATCGTCAAGCTCTAGCATGAGATCAGTAGAAAGGATTTGTCCAAATATTCTAGATTAGGCATCCAACAGATTGTAAGCAAGGAAACAAATTGAAGCTCTCATGGTTAATTCTGAAGAGTGCTCCATCCTACTCTAAGGGGGTAATCAGGCTCCAACTTATCCTGGCCCCACAAAACAAGAGTAGTCCTTATTTTCTCTCCAGGAGCATATTTCAAGGGAAGCAATTTCTTATAATTTCCAACACCTATGGATTTTTTATCATAAGTTTAGTTGGTCATACATTCCCTTAGAAAGCATGTTACAGTATTACATCTTACCCTTTGTTTGACAGTACTGGAATTCATGACAGAACAAAATGCTCTACAGTAGGCAGTGCTATTCTCCTTATGTGAATTGTCAAATAAGATTAGTTCCCTTGTAATTCAGCAAAAGTCACAAAGGAACGACTCCAAACTAGACAGTTTGATAAATCCAGTTCAATGGAAGTACATTTTAGGTGGGTAGTGCGATGTACAATACGATGATCCCACAACCATGATAACTCTAAAGTAGTTAACTAGAGGTACCAGGGATCAAACATAGTGGGCAGGCAATCATACAGTTACATCGGCCACAATAACCTCTTCTGAAGATTTAACTATATCACTTGTAGGCTGTAGCAATTGTCAAAATGCTCCATAGTAGACAATGTGTTATTCTCCTTATGTGAATTGTCAAACGGGATTATTTCCCTTGCAATTCAGCAAAAATCACCATGGAACGACTCCAAACTAGACGGTTTTATAAATCCAGTTTCATGGAAGTAAATTTTAGGTGTGTAATGTGGTGTACAATATGATAATCCCACAACCATGGTGACTCTAAAGTAATCAACTAGAGGTACGGGGGATCAACATAGTGGACAGGCAATCATACAGTTACATCGGCCCCAATAACTTCTTCTGAAGACATCTAACTATGTCACGTGTAGGATGTAGGGAGGTATAGAATTGACGTTAGCATGCAAAAGGGAGGGAGGGATAGAGTGAGAGAGAGGAGGGAGAAGAAGTAGAAGAAGGGAGTAGATGGAACAGCGAGGAGGGGGGGACGTGTAGGGGAAGGAACCAGAAGGTTAAACGCGAGAAGGAGCAGAAAGCATGCAATCAGTCCCAAGATTTCGTGCTATCGACCACCTCAAGAAAGAAAGAAAAAATAGCTGTGAGGGTACCTACATACATCCTACACGGCGAAAAAGAAGAGTAGGGGAAAACCAAAAGAAACAGAAGGGGTAATAAACAAAGAAAGATAAACATATCCCAAGTTATAAGTTCCTAACACTGATCTTGACTGCATATCAACGGAATTTTGAATCTAACATTATGCAAGACTGAATCTTGGGTTGGATAATAAACTCTTCTCTATTTATCTCCTTGGCTCTAGTCTGCATTGATGACTTGGTGTCAGAACAACATGCATGAAGTTATCTGAGCACTTGCTTTGACAAATATGGAAGCTCAAAGATGGTACCCCTAGGACTTTATAATCTTGTACAGGCCTAATGTGGGCAGGTGAATCAACATTCAGTACAATGCACCAGCGGAACAAGCTGCAGCACTAACCATAAAGTCCCGTAATAGTTTTCCACTGTAGGATTACAAACTGAGACCTCCTAGTATGCACCATGTTCAAATCACCAGTACACCAAGCCTTGTGGTTACAGATCGCATTCACAATTATACTTCTTATATTGTAAAAGTATTTCTAAATTAATAAATGCCTATAATGAGCACCTGCGTACCTATATCAAACGTCCAATATAAACCCCAACGATGAAAGGAAATGATTCATAAAAAAAAAAGAATTTAGTAGCTGTGCAAATGAGAAACACCCTGATTGTGTCATTTCCGATCACTAAATGTTTGTGTTTCATTTCAATGCCAATAGATGAGACAGTTGGATTTAAAAAATTGAACCGGTATTGTATTGTACAAATAGTAGTTATTCACAAAAGTATAACATGTATGACTTTGCGGAATTTGCATCTATCTTCTTGTATCTAACATGTCATACAGCCAATGAAGTTTTAGCACTATGAGCATTATCGCCATTCGCCAAGCAAGCATCAAATAAGACGAGCCATGTAGCTCGAAAGATGTTTGAAAAATGCAACTAAATCTAGTTAAAGAAATCTAAGTCATCCCAAGGTAAATATAATCTGAAACATGGATGTCCAAATTTTGGATCATGTTTAGAATAGTATATTATATATTATGCAATAGGAGAGAATAAGAATCTACATATCAAACTATCCAAATCAAAATCAGAAAAATAAATCTCACACATCAAAATCTTAAACATCTATGAACATATAAAATATATCTAGTAAAATACTCAAAGAACCTAAGATTGCAATGGAATTGGGCCATCTTAAGAAAGACAAGGGTAAAAAGGCAAACTGTTGAGCAAAAGAAGACCAAGATATTTTGTATGCCATACTTGTCCAGCTCCCTCAGCAATACAAAGCACGGCAGATCCTTTAGTCTTTATTAAATGTTCAAGGTGATGCAATACTCCATTAGGACCTTCAAGATTAAATGGCACCTGCATCCAGAATTCATAGTATCACTGAAAGTAAATTCCAGGAAATATCAATTAGATATAAAGCGAACCGGAGACACTGACCTCGGGAATCAAGCACACATCAGTCTGGCCACTTGAAAGTGACGCATGCATGGCAATAAAACCACTACTTCTTCCCATCAATTTGACTAATCCAATTCCGTGGTATGCACTGCGTGCCTAAACGAAATATGAAAGGAATCACATCTCGTCAAACAAAAGATACATATTATATTACGGTCTGATAGAAGATGCACCATTTGTACCTCAATATATGCAGAATTAATTGCTCTCTGAGCCTCCTCAACTGCTGTATCAAATCCAAAGGTCTTATCCATGAGAAGTATGTCATTGTCGATGGTCTTAGGAACACAGACAACTGTCACTTCCATTTTCCTTTTACGACACTGCACCCAAACAAAAAGGAAATTAATATATACAATCAATTTCAGTTGTCAATTCTATATCCACTGCTAAATTTGGACCTAGACGTGGAGGTGAGTTCAACTCCAAAAGGAAAGAAAAAATCAGGAAATGCATATAGAGATATGTTTATGTTTCACTGAGTGTCATGTGCCTAGCATGTGCCTCACTTATGTTTTTACTTGTGTGGTTTAGTCCCATATTGCTTATCTATGTTTTGTATCTCCTCTCTTATCCTATATAAGAGAATGCACTGTAAACCTTTTCAATCATCCAATACAATTCAGTTCAGTCTTCTATATGGTATCAAGAGTAGGTTCCGTCCCGTGCAAATTCCCACCCTAACCCTGCCCTTCATGACCTAGCAGCCCTGCCCCACCCCGGCGCCGCCGACACCCCTCCTCTCTCCCTTCCCGCTTGCCGCTTCTGCTCTCCCTTTCCCCCTGCTCCCCCCCACCACCCCCCCCACCCGCAACCCCTCCCATCGTCGGCGGCTCCCCGCCCCCCCCCCCACCCTCTCACCCCGCCGCCACCACCCACCCTGTTGCTGCCCCCCACCATCCCCCCACACCGCCAGCCCCATCCCACCCTGTTGCTGCGCCCCCACCATCCCAATCCACCCCCCCTTTCCACCTCCCACCAATTCCTTCACCCACCATCTCTCCCATCTAACCCTCTTCCTTGCCAGATCTACTTTTCTGCTCCTTTTACAGCTTCGGACAGCCATTGTCATAGCAAGTTGAGAGTCTCCGGGATATTCGGCTTCTTCTGCCTACGCCTCATGGTGGGATCTTAATTCTCCTCATGATGGCATAGGTTCCTTTATCAGTCTTTCTGCCCGTAGCGGATCTATTCTGGTCTGATGCGTCAGATCTACAACTGCTCTCTACTGCCCCATAGCAGGTTTCTTTGGATCTGTTGATCCCTGTTTGTGGGTTCTGCTACTGCTGGACCGGCGATCTTCTCTACTTCTTCAGTCTTGTTCGCCATGGCTTCCGTTGAGCCTCCTCGTTCCATGTGTGTTACCACAGTAAAACTTGACGGCTCCAATTATCATCTCTGGTTGGCGTCATTCATCTTGTTTGTCAAAGCACAAGGTCGCCATTCTCATATCACCACTGACCCCCCGCCTGTTGCTAAGGTGGATGAGAAATAAAAGCAAACTTATGCATAATGGACCAAAGATAGCTCAGGTGTTATGTCGTGGATTCTTAATAGCATCGAGCCACGGATCAGCCAATCCTTACTCTGTCTTCATGATGCTAAAGCAATGTGGGATCAATTATCTCACGTCTTCTCCCATTAGCAAAATCCTAAGAGAGTCTTTGAGATATTCAAAACTCTGGCCAAGAAGGAATTCTCCTCTGACATTTCTGTTGAAGATTTCTATAATCAATGCTCTGCTCTCTGGAATGAATATGAGATTTATCATCCTTTGACTGCCGACATCAAAGAAGCTCAGAAGCAACGCAATGAGCTGCAATTAGTCCAATATTTAGCTACACTACCATCCTCTTTTTCTAGGGTGGTTGACCAGATTTTATCTAGTGACCCACTACCCACTCTTCGGGATGTCCTCAAGTGTGTTCAAAGACTTCCATCTGTGACCTCCACCCCTGCAATCAAACATCCTGCTCTTGTTGTTCGCACCGCTGATTTCGGCCGTGGACGCGGTCGAGGACATGGTCGTGGAGGTTGTCTCACTACTTACGGTGGTCGCACATCTTCTACTGCTATTGGTCGAGGACAACCTGTTGGTCCTCGCTTCTGCAACTTCTGTGGACGAGACAATCACAATGAAGACCGATGTTGGATCAAGCACAAAAAACTTTCTTGGGCAAACCAAGCATTTGTAGAGACTTCGACTGATACTACTGCAGCTCCACAGCCACCTACTACGCCCTTGCCTGTGTGGCTTCGCTCCGAGCTCGAGAAATTTTTTTCATGAACACCTGTCTCAGCTTCCAGTTCCATCTACGTCCGCTATTGGATCTTCTGCTTTGCTAGCCTCTCCTTCTGCTGGTAACAATAAATGGTGCATTGACTCTTGTGCATCGGTTCATATGGCCCGTAATTATCAACTTATTTTCTGCTCTTACTAAAACTACTCAGATTCCACCTATTAATGTTGTTGATGGTTCTAAAACTTCAGTTCATGGCATTGGAATTGTTCCCTTTTCTTGTAATTTGCATATGAAATATGTTTTATATATCCCAAAATTTCATGTTTACCTGCTTTCTGTCAGTAAGACTGTGAAAAAATTTCAGTGCTCCATTAAATTTGATCCTTCTGGTTGTGTTTTGAAGGATCTTCGTACAAAGACGATGATTAGTTCGGGGCATGAGGGACCAGACGGACTCTACTATCTGGATGGACCACCAACGGCATCTGCTCTTCTATCAACATCAGTAACAGGACTCCAGTGGCACTACCGACTTGGCCACCCCTCTGCTGCAAAATTCAAACATTTATTTCCAGCTTTATCTGAAAAAATATTTTCTTGTGAATCTTGCCAGTTGGGTAAACTAACTCATACTGTGTTTTCTGCTAAGAAAGATATTGGCTCAAAAGGTAATTTTGACATTGTTCATGCGGATATTTGGGGTCTGTGTTCTATTCCAAGTCATTTTGGAGTTAAATACTTGATGGCCTTCATCGATGATTATTCTCGTGCTATTTAGTTGTTTTTACTAAAAGATCATAGCACGGTTTTGGATAATATTAGCATTTTTTCTCTAAAGTACAGACACAATTCACCAAACCCATTATAGTTTTCCGCACCTATAAATGCCCTTGAATTTATGCAAAAATCGGTGACATCCTTTTGTTCTATCTGTGGCACTCTACAACAAACTACCTACCCCTACACTCCACAACAAAATGGAGTCGTTGAAAGGAAAAATTGCCACCTTTTAGAGGTTGCTCGCACTATACTTCTTCATTATAAAGTTCCTCATTGTTCCTAGCTTGAGGCTGTCTCTACGGCGTGCTATCTTATCAATCGCATATCAACTTCTATTTTGCACAATCAAATTCCTGACAACATCCTTTTTCCTAATGCCCAACTTTTTCTGTCCCTCCCCGCATTTTTGGGTGTACCTTTTTTGTCAAAAACATTCGCCCGGGGTTAACAAAACTTGATCCTCACTCCACCAAGTGTATCTTTTTGGGATATTCTAGAACCCAGAAAGGATATCGCTACTTTGATCCAATTCTGAAGCAATGGTTTGTAAGTGTTGATGTAGTATTTTTCGAGCATATGCCATATTACTTTGATGACAGAGTATCACTCTCCGGTGATATTTTGGTACCCACGTCGTTGCTTGATGTTGTTGAGATTGTGCCCTCTTCTGAGCTACCACCTGAAGCCCGACCTCTGCAAGTTTACAAGCGAAGAAACAAGACAAGTACTCCCTTCATGGCCCCTCCACAACCAATTCCTCCTTCTGCAGATGATCATACAACCACTGAGGTAACCTCTGATTTACACCTACCTATCAGTCAGTGCAAGGGTGTTCATTCCTGCACAAAACAACCTATTAGTCATTTCTACTCATCTTCTAATCTGAATGCCAGTTTTGCGTGCTTCACTACTACTATCTCAGTTGTCTCTATTCCCAAAGTTGTTGCAGAAGCTCTTATCTTTCCTGCATGGAAACAGGCTATGGAAAATGAAATGCAGGCACTTTTTTATCGCAAGACATGGGAGCTTGTGGATCGTCCTACTTCCTGCTCTACTGTTGGCTGCCACTGGGTCTTCACCATTAAATATCAATCAAACGATACGATTGAGCGACTGAAAGCTCATCTTGTGGCAAAGAGTTACACACAAACTTATGGTGTGGACTACTTTGAAACTTTTTCTCCTGTAGCAAGATTAAATTCTATTAGAATTCTCATTTCCGTTGTTGTCAACAAAGAATGGCCCCTATTTCAGTTAGACGTCAAAAATGTGTTTCCGTATGGAGACTTGCAGGAAGAAGTTTAAATGGAGCAACTACCGGGATTCATTGTTGAGAGGGAGTCTTCCTCGCGAGTTTGTAAACTGAGAAAGGCCATCTACGACCTAAAACAAACTCATGTGCTTGGTTCGACAAGCTTAGTCAGATTTTAGTAAATTTTGGCTTTCGTCGTTCCCATTCAGATCATTTTGTGTTTATCCGCAAAACTGTGGTCGGGCTAGTCATTCTTATTGTCTATGTTGATGATATTATCTTATCTGGCAGTGATACCTTGGGCATTCACGCTACTAAAACTTACTTGGAAAAACACTTTGTCACCAAGGATCTCGAAAAGCTGAGATAGTTTTTAGGCATTGAGGTATCCAGATCATATGCAAGATTGTGCCTTTCCCAGCGAAAATATGTCCTTGATCTTTTGCAGGAAACTAGCATGCTTGGCTATAAACCAGCCAACACCCCTCTCGATCCAAATATTGATTGAGACGATGAAACCTCTCCACCTTATGTTGATCACCACCAATTCAGACGATTGGTTGGTAAGCTTATTTATCTCACTGTCACGAGAGATGATCTACTGCTGTTGTCGGATTCATAAGCAGGTATCTTGACAAACCTCGACAGTGTCATTGGGACGTTGTGTGCCACATTTTGTGTTATCTTAAAAGTTCTCCAGGCAAAGGATTATTATGTAAGAAGCACAGCCATTGCAACCTCTCAGGTTTTTCAGATTCTGACTATGCAGGAAGTCGATCTGATCGTAAATTTACATCTGGCTATTGCACATTTGTGGGTGGCAATCTAGTTACTTAGTGAAGCAAAAAGCAGACCTTAGTAGCCAGGTCCAGTGCAGAGGCAGAATATCGAGCAATGGCTCACAATGCAAGTGAATATCTGTGGGTCCAAAGCATGGTGCAGGACTTCGACTTCGTGTCGACTTCGCCATGTGTGGAAGTGGAAGTTTGTGGAAACTTCGAGGAAGTTTCGAGGAAGTTTAGACGCAAATTTCGACAAACTTCGATGTCGATTTTTGAAGAAAATGATGTGAATTTGAAGGAAACTTCAATTGAAAACTTCTAATTATGTTATACCTCTCTCTTATAATTGCTAATTTAACAAAAATACACGATTCATGAGTCTTTAGCCCTAAGTAGGTTGATAATATGATGTGCACCTGCAATGGTCAAACATGCAATACACATTCTAATACAGTTCAAGTGTTGAACATATGTATTATATACAAATATACAACCAAATAGTAGTTACAAGACCCTCTCTAGGAAAGAGTGGCGGCAAAAAACATAGGAGTTGATATTAGAAGTTGTGAAGAGGGTTGGAGGCGACACTTATGCATTATATGGCCGTTAGTGCACTAGTTAAAATAATGTTCTGGGTCGTCTCAATTTCGCCCCAACTTCGCCAACTTCGAGGAAACTTCGACAACTTCGGAGAAGTTGAGACGAAAATACATACAAAAAAACCAACTTCGACGAAATCAGGGAAACTTCGCCCCGAAGTTTAGACGAAGCCGAAGTATTGAGGATTCGACTTCGCCTAGGCTCGAAGTTCGAAGTTTCGGCGAAACTTCGCCCAACTTCGCCGAAGTTTAGTTCCATGGTCCAAAGTCTTCTTAAAGAGTTTGACATATCCTACTCTAGTCCTATACCGATGTTTTGTGACAACAACGCTTCTATTTTTATTGCGAGCAACCCGACATTTCATGAAAGGAAAAATGTATAGAGGTCGATTGCCACTTTGTCCGCAAGACTGTTCTTTCCGGTCGTATTTGTACTCCATATCTCAGCATTCAGCAACAAGTAGCGGGCATCTTCACCAAAATTCTTCCAAAGGCTGGCTTCCAGAATCTAGTAGACAAGCTGGCATGTTCAACATCTACACTCCAGCTTGAGGGGGGGTATAGAGATATGTTGATGTTTCACTGAGTGTCATGTGTGTAGCATGTGCCTCACTTATGTTTTTACTTGTGTGGTTTAGTCCCATATTGCTCATCTCTGTTTTATATCTCCTCTCTTATCCTATGTAAGAGAATGCACTGTAAACCTTTTCAATCATCCAATACAATTCAGTTCAGTTTTCTATAGTGCACATGTAGAAGAATACCTCATTGTGTATTTCATTGGCACCTGCATGTGTACCATTTCCACCCAGTACAAAGAGCATATTGATCCCCCTTGCCTGCAAGACAAGTCATTTCAGAAAATTTGCAAACAGCAGAAAATATATCTTAAATTTGTTATGCAACCTGGATGCTATCCACAATGTCAGTAACACTAGCTCCACCACGAGATACTCCCAGCAGACTTCCACCAGCAAGGTTTATGTTTTGAACCACTTGACGAGAAAGCTGCAAAATATACCTACAGATTAACCAAAATGCAATATGCATTCATCCAAAGTATCTATGTCATGAAGCTAAAGAGAAATCTCACTGGTATTTCTGGTAAGCCCTCATCAAAGAAACCACGGTAGCCATAGGGAATCCCAACAATCTTTTTGACACCATATATATCTAAAGTGAATACTATCTGCACACAATTTAAAAAAAATCGTAAATTAGGATATAAATCAGAATTTAAACACAGACCGACAAAGGTAGTACATACTACATAATTCATGATAGAATTTATGATGGACAAAATTGTAAATATATAAAATTAAGCATAATCTGTAGTAAAAATGCTTAAAGTTACCTGCCGAATGACATCATTTAGACCGGGACAAAGACCTCCACATGTAACAATTCCAGCTTTTACCTTTTCAGGTTCAAAATAGATTTGCTTTCGAGGACCTGCACGGTGTACCCTGTCAAAGCCTGATGTTAGCTACAGGTAGCAGTAAAATGCAGCATATGAAATGATAACACATGAGATTTGAGCAAGTAGAGAAATCTTGGCACTTAAAATAATAACAGTATGTTCATCGAAACAGACATGGTATTAATAACTGGAGTGGTAACTATTAACACATGTTAACTAAAAATTGGCACATATTAGCAGCATGAGGATAATGAGATTGTTTAATCAAGAATTTTGCAGGAATTGCTTTCTTTCATGCTTTATGAAAATAGCCAAAATTATTGTATACCATAGTTCAACCCAGCTACAGTTAGGATCTATGCATTCAGCTCCAGCTGAAGTTGGAGATGAATAACGTATAACCTACAAGACCAAAATCCAAAATTGTTAGTCCTCAAGCGGTTGCAAGAAAAATATGCATGTTATGATGCAAATATATTGGTTATTCCATAATTCAAGAAACTGTCTCGAAATGATAACATAAACGTCACTATCACAATAACACATTTTTTCTTTCTTTTGGTTATATACACAAAATGTTAAGTAGAATATGGTGTTACTTCATGAGAAAATCAGTGCATAATATATTTTTGTATAGAAGAAAGAGCAAGGCACCAACCCCTGACTGCACAGGTATAACTTTAAGCTAAGGTAGGCCCAATAGGCCCACTAATACTGAAGAGTTTTGCTTAACTTCAACACTCCCATTTAAACTGGAGCATATATATTGATCATGCCCAGCTAGTCCACCGAAGGATAAAAGGACATTCCGCAAATGCTTCATGAATAGATTCACAGCTTGTTCTTTAGATCTGGTGAAAGGAGTGTAAATAGTTTTTTTTGCCTAAACTGCTTTTCGTACAAAGTGACATTTGACTTCCTTATGCTTTCACCCTTCATGAAAGAAAGAATTGTTGGCGATGAAGATGGAAGACGCATTAGACAAAGCTCATACAGTGATTAAGACAGTTTGCATTCTTGGCTCATTGTCAGGCATCTCATCCTCTACGAGAGCCTTAAACAATCAACAAGTATTAGACAAAGCTCATATAGTGATGTAGATAGTTTGCATTCCTGACCATGGTTGTCAAGGCGTCTAGGCGGTGGGTTTAATCTAAGGGGCGCCTAGCCCGCCTAAGCGCCTAGGCGGGCACCTAGGCTTTTCTGGGCGTTTTTGTTTTTACTTTTTTTTTTCAGTTACATATTTAAATGTTCATACACATGATACTATATGTGATAATGTATTATTTATTCATTAAATGTTATTGTAAATCTAATTTGAATTGATAACTATAGGAGAATCAGGGACAACAGAATTAACATGAAGAAAATGAAACAACAGTAAAAGGAAGACAAGTACGAATTGGTGAGAGAAAATGGGATAAAAAGAGCATGCAAATGGTAGAAGTTCTGTAGGAAGAAGTCAGAATAAGACAAACCAAGGGCAGTAAAAGGAGATTGAAAGAGGAAGAATCAACAAAACAAAATAAAAAACAGCAGTAGCAGGTGCTGAATTAGAAAATATAGAGGAAGGAATAGGTCAGTGAAAATAAATGGAAACATGCAAACAACAGTGGCTAAGAGAGGAGATTTAGGAGGAAGAAATCAGAAAAAGAAAATTAGATATGTAAATAGTAGTAGTAGATTTCGTAGCAGGATGTATAGGACAAATTTGAAAAAGAAAATATGCACATGCTTGCATAGTAGTAGGAGGGAATATAGGAAGAATAACTCAGAAAAAACATAGCAGCAGGACTCAGGAATAAGATGCAGGAGAATGGATAAAAAAAGAAAAGAGAAAGAAGCAAGAACAATAAACATATGAAAAAGTAGAAAAAACTTAACAAACAACGCTATGAGGACATACCAATTTGGCCCAAATCAATCCTCATTTCCCCAAATCAGGCCTGATTTTCCTCAGACCAGACCTAATTTGCCAAAATTTGACCTGATTTACTCCAAATCAGACCTATATCAACCATGCAATGACTGAAAGTGATCTAATTTGACCAAATCTAGACTCGATTCACGCTAGTTTAGCCTTTAAATTGCATAATTTGGGCCTAAAACGCCTTAGACCCCACTTAATGCATTTAATAGGTTGGGCGCCTAGTTTGAGGCGCCTGGCCTAACGCCTAGGGCGCCTTGATAACTAAGTTCCTGACTCATTGTCAGGCATGGCATCCTCTATGAGAGCCTCAGATAGTCGATTAATAGTCAATTAGCCATTTTAGGGTTGCATGTAGTTGTTGGGACCTATTAGTTATTTTAGGGACACCATTGTTATTTGAGGGACTCAATTGTAAGGTTCATGTTTCATTACTTTATTTCGGTTTGTTCATTGATTTGGCCATTAGTTAGACGTTGCAAATGTCACCTCGATAGGGTTTTAATTGAGTTCATTACAAATATCATCATTGGGCTCATTATCTAGGCATGCTTGATTTTATGAACTGATTATTTGAGGAACTGGTTTGCCATCAGTTGAAATAGAGCACAAAACCTAAGTCTTAGGTCTAAGTTCAAGCCACCTCCCAGCCACCATATACCCTAGGTCTATGAACTATCCTATCGATCTAAAGTCAAGAAGAAAAAAAAACTTGTGTGTGCTATTCATATAGTATGTTGTCGCCTCCTTTTTGTTCCTCGTCTTCCTCCTCCAAATTATGTCTCCCTTTCCTTTCATCTTCACCATTGTTTCTTCATGTTTTTCTTCATTATATTTTTCTCCATTTCCATTATATTCTCATTCCTTTTTTACGTTTGACTGTCGCATGCTAGAGTAAAACGTTCTAGCGACAATCAAATGGGTAACAAGAGGTCGGAGTACAGCGCCACTACCATCCAGACACCCCCACCTCTTTGTGGGGTCTATGGTGGACACTAGGTGTGGACCCGACCTCCAACAACATTTGTAAGAGCGGCAAACTACCCCCTCTTGGCAGGAGAAAAAAGCAAACAAAACGCCTATTGATCGATAGCCTTCCATGTGAAGGGAGTACACGCTACGACCAAGGAGCTAGCTTAGGGTACCTCAACCTCCAATGTCTACCCCACTAGTTTTGTGAAAATCTATGGCATAAAGAGGGAATAGGAATGTAAGGACCCATTCCTGGATTACCTTAAACCCTAGTTTTAATCTTTCTTAATGAGTCATTAGTTGCTTTGTAGTGGTATCAGCATCTAACCCTAACTTTGCTTAGAAGTTTTGCTCATGCCCTCTCCCCTGCAAAACCTAGTTGCCACCCTCTCATGTTGTACCTAGTTATTGCCTTCTTCCCTACAAAACCTAGACACCACCCTCCCCTGCCCTACCTGGCCGCCGCCCTCTCCCATCCACCGCATCCTCCAACTACCGCATGTAGCAGCAGTAGCCACCTTTGTCGTCGTCGTCCGCTACAACACCTGTTGTCGCCACCCGCAGCAACACATGTTTTCGTCGCTGCTGCCCATAGCGGCAACAGCTTCTGCAATCGCCGCGTCCTGAAGCAACAACAGCCTTTGATGCCGCCGTCGGTGCTTGTAGCAGCATTTGTCATTGTCGCCTCCCAAAGCAACGGCAGCCTCTGCAAATGCGGAAACCAACAGTCTCCTCAGATTAAGGGCAAATATATTACTTCCTCACGAGATATCCCCTTCCATTATATCAAATTCAAGGAGGCAATCGACTATCAGCGATTTCAGTATGATATTTCCAACGTTTACCATTTTTTTGCTTGTCTTGTGCAAATTTAGTGCACTCACAAACGAGTCCATAGGGTGTGTTTGGTTTCCCTACTGTAAATTTGCCAAGTCCCGTTTCCATGCAAGGTTTTCCTCTGTTTTGTACGCCATTTTACATTCATATTTTTCTGTCCACTGTAATTTCTTGAAAATATTGTGTTGTGTGTTGCAAAGCAAAGTCTTTCATAGACACGTATATTTTTGCTTATCTCATTGTGCAAATTAAAATGTCTGCAATAGATCTGATAGCCCCATGTTGGAACCCAATCTGAATGTCACTCCTAAATCTTCACAACCTATGTTTACCCTTAACACTCTTGGTCAAGCGGTCAATAACATCATAACTGAGCTTCGCGCCTTTCACTAGGCAAACACACTCCATGCTAGTCAGCACTCAACATCTCACATGGGGTATTCGATGCACTAGATCCCTAAAATGCACCCAAAAAAACCCCATAACCCTACTCTACGATTTTGTGCGCCAAAAATCCATGAGACCCCTAGATACCATCCCTCTGGAGACATTGACCTTTTTGCAGAATGTAAATTAGAAAGTGATTTGGAGAGCTTAGGGTTACACAATGTGTACCCTTCTATTTATAATACTGGAACAATTACAGAGAGGTCCAAATATAATATAAAATAACAGAACAGTAATAACAACACATATATTAACACTCCCCCTCAAGTTGGAGCATAGATGTCAATCATGCCCAACTTGTCCACCAGAGAGCAGAAGTCCTTTTTCACCAGAAGCTTGGTGAATATATTAGCAACTTGATCTTCAGAGCGAGTGAAGGGAGTGCAGATCTTGCCAGAAAGAATTGATTCCCGGATGAAGTGACAGTCGACCTCAATATGCTTGGTGCGCTCATGATAGACAGGATTGTTAGCAATAAAAATAGCAGCTTTATTATCACAGTGCATAGGTATAGCAGAAGAAGACTCAACACCGAAGTCTTTCAGGAGAGAGCGCACCCACAAAAGCTCACAAGCAGTACGGGCCATGGCCCTATATTCAGCTTCAGTACTAGATCTGGCAACCACATTTTGTTTCTTACTCCTCCATGTGACCAGATTACCTCCAACATAGGTACAATAGCCAGAAGTGGATTTCCTGTCCATTTTGCTCCCTGCATAGTCAGAATCTGAATAACCCTCAAGAGAACAATGTCCATTTTTTTTGTAATGAAGTCCCTTGCCAGGAGACTTTTTCAGATATCGCAGAATATGACAGAGTGCGTCTCAGTGACACTGTCTGGGTTTATCTAAGTACCTGCTAAGAAGACCCACAGCAGTAGATATATCAGCTCTAGTCACAATCAAATATATCATTTTACCAATCAGCCTCCTATATTTTTTATTATCAACAAAGAGTGGAGAAGAATCATCATCCCAATTGACATTGGGATCTAAAGGAGCGTCAGTAAGTCTAGCTCCAAGCATACCAGTCTCCTGCAGAAGATCTAAGACATATTTTCTCTGAGATAGCACAAGAGCATTAGAAGTTCTAGATACCTCTATGCCCAGAAAATACCGCAGCTTACCCAAATCTTTAGTAGCAAAGTGTTGGTAGAGATGGGCTTTAGTAGCATGAATAGCAATAGAGTCACTGCCAGAAAGAATAATATCATCCACATATACAATCAAAATCACAATGCCAGCAGAAGTCTTCTTAGTAAAGACAGAATGATCCACCTGAGATCTCAGAAAACCAAAATCAATCAGAATCTTGCTCAATTTATCAAACCAGGCACGAGGACTCTGTTTGAGCCCATAAATAGACTTCTTCAGCCTGCAGACTTTATGTGATTCCCCCTGAGCAACAAACCCAGGAGATTGCTCCATATAGACCTCCTCTTGCAGATCACCATATAAGAAAGCATTTTTAACATCCAGTTGTACTAGAGGCCAGTCAAGATTAACAGCAACAGATAAGAGAACTCTGACAGAATTAAGACGGGCAACAGGTGAAAAGGTTTCAAAGTAATCAATACCATAGGTCTGTGTATAAACTTTAGCAAAAAGACGTGCCTTCAGACGTTCTACAATCCCATCTGGTTGATATTTGACAGCATACACCCATCTGCAGCCTACAGGCTTACACTGAGGAGGTGGATCCACCAACTCCCAAATTTGTCTGTCAAAAAGAGCAAGTATTTCTTGCTTCATAGCAGTAGTCCAAGCTGTACTTTGCAAGGCATCCTGTACAGTCTTTGGGATGGCAATAGCAGATAAAGCAGTGACAAAGTTGCTAACATGAACACTTAAATTATCAGTCGATACATAGTTAGCAATGTTGTGGATAGTGCAGGAACGAGTGCCCTTCCTAAGAGCAATAGGCACATCAAGATCAGAGATTACCTCAGGTGATGCAGAACCTTCTGGAGGAGAAGATTGGCTTGGTTTGGGGGGGGGGGGGGGTGTCTTGTATAGGTTGAGATCTGGTCATGCGCTGATAAACAATAAGAGGAGGTGTTGGTTGTACAGAAGTAGTGGCATCAAAAACACAGTCACTAGTAATAGGCAGCGGAGAAGCAATAAGCTCAGACTGAAGATATCTCCTTGAGTAGAGTAGTATGGTGTACCCTCAAAAAAGACAACATCGCTGCTAGTAAACCATCTTTTGGTAGTTGGGCTATAGCATCTGTACCCTTTCTGTGTACGAGAATACCCCAAAAAAATACATTTTTCAGCACGTGGAGATAGTTTATCATGCATTGGGCCAAGCAACTTTACAAAGCATGTAGAGCCAAAAATGCGAGGAGGTACAATGAATAAAGGTTTATCTGGATTCAGAATTTGCACAGGTATTTTATTGCCAATTACAGAAGAAGGCATTTAATTTATTAGAAAACAGGCAGTCAAGATGGCTTCTGGCCAAATCCCCGAGGTACATTAGCATGCAACATAATAGTTCTGGCCACCTCTAGTAAGTGTCTATTCTTTCTTTCAGCAATGCCATTCTGCTGAGGTGTGTATGCACAAGAAGTCTGGTGTATAGTGTCAACGGATTTACAGAACAACTCAACATCTTTTTGCAAAAATTCAAGAGCATTATCCGTTCTAAACATTTTAACCGGCATAGAATATTGTGTTTTCAACTCAGCAAAAAAGAATTTAATTATGGTCAGAACTTCAGATCGACTTTTCAAAAGAAATAACCATGTGGCCCAAGAAAAATCAGCAATGAACAGAATAAAATATTTGCTGCCAGATAGACTAGGAACATGACATGGACCCCATACATCAGCATGAACAAGATCAAAAACATTTTTACTACTAATCTGAGAACGTTTAGGATAAACAGCCCTAGTCTGTTTGCCTAACTAGCATGATTCACATTGAAACACATTTGTTCCTACATCAGATACAACATGACACAATTTCTCATATGATGGGTGCCCAAGTCTATAGTGCCACTGTAAAGCCGATACTGAAGACGATATTGCAGAAGCCAGAGCCACATTGTCCATTCTTTTCAGATTGTCCAGGTAGTACAAGCCATCAGGTCCTTCATGCCCCCCACCAATCTTCATCATCGTGCGAAGGTCCTGAAAAACACAAGAACCAGGAACTAAATTCAGGCTACGCAAAGTCTTGTTAACAGATAGTAAATTCAATGGAAAATGAGGCACATATAGAGCAGATTTCAACACAATATCAGACACAATGTTTCCAATCCCCGAAACGGTAGACTTGGAGCCATCAGCAAGCATAACAGAGGAATGAGTAGTCGGTCTAGATAAACTTCTGAACAACGACCGATTCCCAGAAATATGAGAAGACGCGCCTGAATCTATGACCCATTTTGTATTACCAGTAGTAGAGGATGGTGCAGTAAGGAAGGCAGTGTCACAACCAGAGTATGTCACAGCATGCGCTCCAGTGGTGGTGGCAGTAGATGACGAGCCAATACGCTCCATCAACAGGCGCTCAACCTCAGCACGAATGAAGTCAGCACTAGAAGTATCTGGGGCATCAGGCTGGGTAGACACCTCAGAAGATGTAGTAGCCTCAGTGGCCGCATTGGCCCATGTTGGTTTGCCGTATTTTTCCCAGCACTTGTCTTCAACATGGTTAGACTGGCCACAGAAGTTGCAAAAACGTTGGCCAGTCTGAGGGCAAGTAGTAGCAGTAACAGGTCCAAAGGCTTCTCCACGACCTGAAGGGTTCCTCCCCCTGCCAGCACCAAGAGGACGGCGAGCGTCGTGTGAGCGGCCGCGTCTATGGCCACGGCCACAACCAGACATCGCAGCAAAAGCAGTAGTATCCCCCGTATCAGCAGGAGTTTCAGATGACGATGCAGGCAAGCGCCGGAGTCTCTGAAAGGCAGTCTGTAGAGTAGGCAGCGGATCACTGGCGAGAATCTGATCCACCACCCCGGCATAGGAATCAGGTAGTCCACAAAGGAACTGGACTACTTGCAACTCATGTCGTTGTCGTTGCATAGTAGCCAAATCGGTAGACAAGGGGTGGTAGGCTTCCAATTCCCCCCACAGTCCCTTGAAAGGAGAGAAGTGATCCGTCATATCGGATCCAGAGAACCGCAGGCGACTGAGCTGCTTGTTGATATCAAACACCTTTTTGGGATTCTGACTGTGTGAATAAGTGTTGGCAAGCTGATCCCACATTTGCTTCGCCGTTTGCTGATATAATAGTGTGACGCTAATCTTGGTCTCACTACTATTCAGAATCCATGTCATGACTGTGGAGTCGTCTTTCACCCAATCATCATATGCTTTCACATCTTTCGAGTCTGCTGTTGCAGGAGACACAGGTGGTGGATCTCGCGTCAGGTGCGACAGTTTTCCTTGTGATTTGACATATATCTGCATAGAGCACAGCCAGTGCTGGTAGTTTCTCCCATCCAGCTTCACAGTGGTCACCTGTCGGCGCAGATTTTCATGGGTAGACGCCATTAGGTAGAGACGGATGAAGTAGCAGAGAGACAGGCAGGCAGCAGCAGGCAGGAACAGGCAGTAGAAGGTTGCCTACAACTCCAGGTAGGCAACAGCAGGCACAGAGCTACGGATCGGAAGGACCTCTTCACATACGGACTACGTCAGAGCACAGCAAGGAACCCGGTGGCTCACACAGCCAACACGGGCAGGCAGAAAACGTGGCCGGAAAAAAATTTCTGCACACGTAGGCAGCAACACGTAGGGGACTAAATCACTCCAGACGGGCCCGAAGGAGAGCGGACCAGTAGCCGATCAATAGGAGGCGACAACAGCGCCCAGCGGCCGGCTACAGCGGCAGCACCGCAACGCCCTGCGGCGGCGTGGGGGGGGAAGAAGGATAGGGAGGGAGGGGAGAGACGCGGCGGCTGGATCAGTCCTGCTCTGGTACCATGTAAATTAGAAAGTGATTTGGAGAGCTTAGGGTTACACAATGAGTGTACCCTTCTATTTATAATACTGGAACAATTACAGAGAGGTCCAAATATAATATAAAATAACAGAACAGTAATTTCAACACATATTAACACAGAACATGATCTTTATTGAGCACACCCCTAGGTGGAACCACACCCCTATTAACCACCATACCATCACGCTAACCATTACGCATCCCAACCCACTGCCCCACAAGCAAACTATGCACCACCACCATGTCCCTCTCCATGTGTTCCTTGTGCTCTGTGATTCGATCTTGCAACCCATTACTCACCCCATCACCGACCACTAGATTTGTCGCATGCTCCCATGGCCCCTCCTTTGGGACCATGTCCTTGTCCCCCTGGCCATAAGGTTTTTCATGCTCCCCCTTATGGACCTATTTTTTCCTACAATCCTTACGATCAGTATCACCGAGGACCTCATCCACCACCACAAGATGATAACAGTTGATGAGTTGAAATTGATGCACCCACTTTTGAAGGCAAACTTGATCCCAAAGCTTTCTTCGATTGGATTTCTAGTTTGGAAGACTATTTTGTCTGGTATAACATGATAGACACCCAACGGATTAAGTTTGCTAAGATGAAAGTCGAAGGGTCGGCCAAGCGATATTATTAAGGTGTCCAGCACAACATCGAGTGTAGGGATCACAACCTCCCATCCTCTTTTGGGACGAGATGAAGACTAAGCTATGTGAGTGCTATGTACCCTCCTAATACCAAAGACAACTTCTTTCTCAATGGATGGCCCTTAGCCAAGGATCGCCATCTGTTCAAGAGCACATGGACTGATTTGAGGAGGCAAAAAAACTATTGTTAATATAGTTGTTTTATGTTTCTTATATTTCTTTATGCCATTTACCTTTACTACTAGACCTCTCTGTAATTTTCCCTTCTCAATTAGTAATAAAAGAGAGACAGCACATTGCTGCCCTAACGAACGCAGCAACCTAATTCTTCACATGGTATCACAGCGGTGAATAGTACGGCGCCGTGAACAGTAACGACGGCGTGAACAGTAATTCCATTGTGAACATTGAGACAACGTGAACAGTAACGGCGGCGTGAACAGTAACTCCGGTGTGAACAGTATGTGTGTGAACAGTGTCGGCGGCCTTGGCCATTCTCTCTGGCCGGTAGCGCTGGCATCTTCAAAGGCTAAGACGGAGTTTTAAAACTCCAGATTGAAGGGTCCGCGTCTACCTAGAGACTTCCTGATCACATCTCCTCCATGTGTGATTAGGAAGTATTCGTTTGGAGGTTGTGGATGCGTCAGAAACGCATCTTGTTTCTCGTAACGTGACGTGTATCTCTCCGTCACTCCTCTCTGTCGTAACGTGTATCAATCTGTCACCTCGTTTCTTATCGGAGACGTGTATCTTTTCGTCTCTGTTTTATCAACAATAGTTCAAAGATCCCTACATCACAGCTGAATATGGAGGACAAGACGTCTGTTGTCTAAAATGAGGCGTCACCTATTCCCGCCATCAAGCTGAATGGGAAGAACTATCTTCTGTGGATGAATGTTGTCTACACTGTTCTAGAGTCCAGAGATAAATCGAAACGTGTCGATTCTAGTCAACCTGTCGAGACCGACAAGGGATATGCAGAATGGAAGCATCACAACAGTCTAGTGAAAACCTGGCTATGGGGAATATGGAGCCTAGTATTGCTGCTAGGTTCATGTTCTACTCCACAACGAAGGACATCTGAGATGTTGTAAACAAGCGTTATTCTCAGGAGAAGAATGCTCTGCGACAATTTATGATTTATGATCGCCTTTTTGCAAAACGGCAGGGAGATAGGTCTTTGGAGGAATATTTTGGGATGATACAGTCTATTGCCCAAGAGCTAAGTTTTTACCATCCTGTGACTACGCAAGAGCAAGTCAAAGATAGGGATGATCTAGTTACAGCGAAGTTTCTTTCTGGACTGAGTTCGTCTTTTTGTTCAGGACGAAGTGTGATTCTAGTAGCTGATAAACTTCCCAGTTTGGAGGAAGCTTATTCCAGAAGTCAACAATCAAATTTTGAACCAGTTCACTCGTCTGCAGCTCCTTTTGGAGAGTCTCAGCCTCTCAGGCATCTGTTGCTGCTGTAGTTAGAGGATGTACAGATGTTGGACGTGGAGGATCCACTAGGCCAAAGTGTACTTTTTGTGGTCGTCCAGGACATATTGTTGAGAGATGTTGGAAGAAACATGGAAGACCCTCTGCGCATCCTGTTGGGACAGCTCACTTTTCTGGTAGCACTGAGTCGTCTGAGCCTCGTACTACTGCTACTGCTTCTTCTGCTAGTGCTTTTGGAATTACTATCACTAGGGAAGAATATGACTCCTTTATTCGGGCCACTCAACATCTAAACATGGGAGCCTCTCCGTCTTCAGCTCACCTAGCTTCCACCTCTGGTAATTCAGCTTCTTCCTTCATGGCTTCCGGTTCTTCTCCTTCCTGGGTGGTAGATTCTGGAGCTTCGCAACATATGACTGGTATGAGGAAATTGCTTCACTCCTTTGACTCATATATTCCACATCCGTCTGTGACATTAGCTGATGGTTCGGTGCGGAAAGTATTACCAAGTGGTTCTGTTTCTTTGACTCCTAAGATTGACTTCAAATCTGTACATTATGTGCCTGTATTTCCATTCAATTTACTTTCTGTTGCAAAATCGATTGATACTGTGAAATGTACAGTGACGTTTGGTCCTTCTTGTTTTGTATTACAGGATCTCAAGAGTATGAGGACGATTGGTGGGGGGCCTAAGAAAGGAGATCTCTACCTCTTTCATGGTGCAAGTCTGCCTCGTCAAGTACCTGCTGCACCAGCCCCTGCTATCCTTTTGAGTGGATCTCCCTTACTGTGGCACTACAGATATGGTCACCCTTCTTTGGAGAGTTTTCGGAAGTTAGAACCAAATTTATCACATGTATCTACTATAGAGTGTCAGTCTTGTCAGTTGGGGAAGCATCATAGGATGTCTTACCCTAGTTGTGTCAATAAAAGGGCTCTTCGTCCCTTTGATCTTGTTCACAGTGATGTTTGGGGTCCTGTAAAAGAAAGCAGTTATAATGGTTTTCAGTATTTTATGTCTTTTGTAGATGATTTTTCTCGCATGACATGGACTTATTTGTTGAAGAGTTGAGAGTCTGTGTTATCCATTGCCAAACATTTCCATCAAGAAATAAAAGTCCAGTTTGATTGCAATATTAAAACTATCCAATCTGATAATGTTTTGGAATATGTTCAACGTGCTATGGCTGATTTTTGCAGTTCTGTTCGAATGATACATCGTACTTAAAGCTTTTTTTCTAATTATCTGACTTCTATTGAAAATGATTAATAAATAATGAAATTAAGAGGAATTCTAAGAAATTCCAAACGGAAATAATAGAAATTAGAAAAAGAAAAGGAAAAAAGTGAAACCGAAGAATTGCCCTCATAAAGCCTAACAAAATGGGGTGGCTGAGAGGAAAAATCGTCATCTTCTTGATATTGCTAGGACAATTATGTTTCAATCCAATGTTCCTAAGAGATTTTGGTCTGATGCTTTATTAATTGTTTGTTTTCTTATTAATAGGCAGCCCTCTTCTGTTCTCCGAGGGTGTACTCTATTCTCTGTTTTACGCCCGCATGATCAGCCCTTTCTTATTCCTCTTAGAGTGTTTGGTTGCACTTCCTTTGTTCATAATTTTGATCCTAAGGCCGACAAATTGTCTCTGCGGTCTATGAGGACTCTCTTTCTTGGGTACTCCGATACCAGTAAGGGGTACCAGTGTTACTATCCAAGTCTTCGCCGCATGTTTGTGTCTAGGGATGTCACCTTTCATGAGTCCACTCCATATTTCTCTAGTGTTCCCAGTTAGGGGGAGCAATTATGTGAGAGTGAGGGAGTGCCACCATTAAAAATCAGTGAGGGAGTGCTACCACAGCAAATTGAGAGAGTGCCACCTGTCATTTTTGAAGATACTATAATCCAGGAGGGGTCATCTGGTCATGTTCCTCCAATTCAGTAATACTCTCAGGTATATCACAGACGAAGCGGGCAAGATCATGATGAGGTAGTGACTCCAGTCGATGTGCCTTCCCCATCTTCCTCTACTCAAGAGATTCCTCAAGAGCCATCTGATCTTGATGTTCCCATTGTTCTCCGCAAAGGTACTCGCTTGTGTACTATTCGTCATCCTATTGCAGGTGTTTGTTGTTTATCAAACCTGTCTAAGCAGGCACACTTTTTTGCTCTTGGGATTGATTTTGTGACTATTCTAAAAAATTATAATGATGCAATGAAGGATGATGGCTGGTTAAAGGCGATGAAATCTGAAATGTATGCACTTGTACAGAATAATACATGGGAGCTTACTGATTTACCTTCAGATAAGAATGTTGGGGTTGTAGATGGGTCTTTACAGTTAAACACAATCCAGATGGTTCAGTAGAGAGGTTGAAGGCTAGACTGATGGCGAAAGGATACACTCAGACATATGGTGTAGATTTCTTTGAGACCTTCACACCAGTGGCTCGTCTTAATTCTGTGAGGATCCCTATTTCTCTGGCTACCACTTTTGCCTGGCCACTATGGGGGAGTGTCAGAAGGTGTGTAGATTGAAGAAGGCCATTTATGGGTTGAAACAATCTTCTCGAGCTTGGTTTGACACGTTCAGTTCTATTGTATTACAAATGAGCTTTTCACGTTCTGTGACTGATCATTCATTATTCTATTCTAATTCTTCTCCTGGGTCCATTATTATTGTCGTTTATGTTGATGATAATGTTATTACTGGCAGTAATTCTGTAGGCATATCAGATGTTAAAGAAGGACTACAGAAGCACTTTCACACAAAGGACCTAGGCAAATTGAGGTACTTTCTGGGCATTGAAGTTCTTTGATCTCATGCAGGCACTAATTTATCTCAAAGGAAATATGTGCTTGATCTACTTCATGAGACAGGCATGAGTGAGTCCAAGCCAGTATTCAATCCTATAGACTATCATGTGAAGGAGAAGACTGATGACACTGATTATCCTGATACAGGGTATTATAGGAAGATTGTGAGTAAGTTGATATACTTGACAGTTACCCGTCCAAAAATTTCCTTTGTTGTAGGAGTGGTGAGTCAGTATATGAGCTCACCCAAGCAGGCTCATTGGATAGCAGTCTGTTGCATTCTTATGTATCTAAAAGGTGCACCTGAAAAAGATATCACATATCTTAGACCTAAGACACCTACGTCTACTCTTGTTCTTACTGGCTATGCCGATGCAGATTGGGCTGGTAATCAAAATGACAGAAGATCCACATCTAGATATTGTACCTTTCTAGGGAATCATCTTAACACCTGGAAAAGCAAGAAGCAGAATGTGGTGGCTCGTTCTAGCACAGAAGCAGAGTATAGAGCTATGGCTCATGCTTGTTGTGACTACAGTGGGTTCAATATGTGCTATCTGAGTTGAAAATTCCTGTTGAGCTCAGATGTGACAATCAAGCTGCAATTTATATTGCTAAGAATCCAATCTTCCATGAACGCACTAAGCACATAGAAGTTGATTGTCATTTTGTCAGAGATCAAGTCAAGAATGGAAAGTTGGGGACTCCTCAAGTCAAATCTGAAGACCAACTTGTTGATGTTCTTACAAAGCCATTGGGTCCAGCAATGTTTCAGAGTCTTAGTAACAAGTTGGGCATACATGATGTGTACGGCCCAGCTTGAGGGGGAGGGCTATTTTATGTCTCCTATATTTCTTTATGTCATTTACCTTTACCGATGGACCTCTCTGTAATTTTCCCTTCTCAGTTAGTAATAAAAGAGGGAGAGCACATTGTTGCCCTAACGAACGATGCACAACGCAGCAACCTAATTCTTCACAACCATTGTGCTCACAATGATTCGGATTAGCAATTGGTCATTGGTTTTGTGCACTTCTTGCACCCTGATATTAAACGAGAATTAGAATTACAATAGTATGACTCCTTGGATGATATGTTTCACCGTGCCTAAAAGGTAGAAAGTTACCTACAACGGTTGCTCGAGGCCTTTCCTTTTCTCGTTTTACGCAATGCTATCACTCCACCAATAACCATCTATTACCCCGCCTCGTTCTATCTACCCCTTGCCTCCACCCCCTCATTAGAGTTGTACAACCCCTTCCTCCAGTTAAGGGCAAGGAACTTGTGACAACCTCATCCAGCCCTCTTTTGCGAGGTCGTGAATGCTTTCACTGCTACTATACAAGTCACCTAGTTGCCCAATGCCCCGTCGTGCTCTATTTGTGTCCTACTATTCTCCTGACACCAGCCATGGGGATGAGATTGAGTATGAAGAAGTGCTACCTACCTCCGAACTTTCCGATGATGACGTCGACTTCACTTATGATTATGTCATATCTTCAGCTCTTGCGTGTTCTGGCTGCCCCTTTTTGAGGGAGACAAATGGAAACGCACCACTCCCTTCCAAATCTTCTTCAAGCCCGCTGCTAAAATTTGCAAACTGCTCATTGGTGGTGGCAATTCTCAGAACATCATCTCACTACACGAACTTAAGGGCATGGAGTTGCGCACGTAGCCCTCAGCCACACAAGGTCCATTAGGTGAACCAGATTAGCTTGCCCATCACCCAATTGTGCCTTGTGCCCATCAGTCTAGGGGCTTATTCAGACTAAATTTGGTGTGATGTGTTGCCTATGGATGTTGGCCACGTCATCCTTGGTCATCCTTGGATTTATGACTTGGATGCGGGCAATGAGGGACGTTCCAATGTTTATACCTTCAAGCACAAAGGTAAACGCATGATTTTCCCCAATTTGTTTCATCTCTCCTCTAAAAAAGAGCACATCACTAGACCCCCAACCTCGAAGTCCCATCATTCTTTACACCTTATCATTCGCACAAAGCTTGAAGAGGCCAGTCGAGAAGTCAAATGCATGTATGTGCTATACATCAAAGAATCCACCCATATATCTGATTTTTAGGCCCATCACCAGAAGTTGTCTATCTTCTCGACAAGTTCAAAGACATGACACCCACTAACATCCCTGATGAGCTCCCACCTTCGCGTGATATTCAGCATGAGATTGATATTGCTCCTGAACCGACCTCATTTCCACGTGAACCCAACTGAGCATGTTGAATTGAAATGTCAGGTCGATGCCCTCATGCTCAAAGGTTTTATTCACAAGAACAAGAGTCCATGTGTTGTCCTACTCTCCTTGCCCCCAAGAAGGATAGTAGTTTGACATGTGTTTAGACTGTCGACCCATCAATAAGATCATTGTCAAATATTAATTTCCTATTATAAACCTTGACGACATGTTTTATCTATTGCTAGGATCCCGGTACTTCTCCAAGATTGACCTCCATAGCAGTTAACACCAGATCTATGTCAAGGAGTCTTAAGAATGGAAGATTGTCTTCAAAACCCCAAACAGATTATATAAATGGCCAGTCATGCCCTTTGGCCTATATAACATGCCCAGCACCTTCATGAGAGTCGTGAACCATGTGTTGTGGTCATTCCTTGGTAAAATTTCAGTGGTTTGCTTTGACGATATTTTGATTTTAGGGTACCAAGGAAGAGCACCTGACTCATCTTGGACTTGTTTTCGACACACTTCGCCCTGAGAATTTGTATGTCAATCAAAAGAAATGTTCTTTTCTCAAAGATAGTCCTTTTCCTTGGCTACTTCGTATACGCTATCGGCATTCAGGCTAACCTTGCCAAAGTCAAAGCCATCATCGATTGGCCCACACCCACTACGATCTCTGAGTTCGGTAACTTTTACGAGTTGGCCACATTTTATCATCACTTTGTTCAAGGTTTCAGCACCATTATGGCTCCACTCACTAAGTTGATAAAGTGTGATAAATTCTTGTGGACCCCATCCGCAACACAAGCTTTTGAGGTAATCAAAACCAAATTGACTGAAGCCCCTTGTTCTTCGGCTTCCTGATTTTTTGCTTACGTTTGAGGTATCATGTGATACTTTTGGTATTGGCATCAATGGCATTCTGAGCCAAGAAGGCCACCCTATTGCTTTTTCCAGTAAGAAACTCAATGATTGGAAGCGTAAATACTCCACCTATGATAGAGAATTATATGTTGTTGTGCAATCTATGCGACATTGGCGGCACTATCTTCTACATAAGGAATTCATCCTCTGGTCTGACCATCAGGCCCTTCGCTTATTGAATTTCTAAAAGAATTAAAGTGTACGTCATGCCAAGTGGTGTGACTTTATCCAAGAGTACACTTTTGATCTCAAACATCTAACTAGTGTTGAGAACAAGGCCACTGACGTTCTTAGAAATTGTTTGACCACCCTGCAGTCTATGAGCGTCGAAGTTGTGGGCTTGGACCATTTGAAGGAGCAATACCCCACATGTTCTGACTTTGGAATAATCCATTCCGAACTCCTTGGTAGCACACTCGGCCAACCTTTTTTTTTTATTCTACGTGATGGATTTCTCCTTCGTGGGTCACAGTTATGTATTCCCGTCATTTATGTTCAAAATTTTCTCATTTTGAAATTACATGATGGTGGCCTAGTTGGTTGTTTTGGTAGGAATAAGACCACCACTCTAGTCGAAGATTAATTTTATAGGCCATCCCTATGTTGTGATGTTGCTTGCATCGTGTCTTAATACCATACTTGTCAATTGGCCAAAACTAAAAGGAAAAATATGGGCCTCTACACCCCTCTCCTATTCCCCATGAGCCATGGAAGGACCTGATATGGATTTCATTCTAGGCCTTCCCTGCACTTCACGTGGTCACGACTCAGTGTTCGTGGTCGTTGATTGTTTCTATTAGTTGTAGTAGGTCAAGGATATTTTTGCACCATAGCTGTATAGGCGGCCAGACGTTGTCTGGGGACGGCCAAACAGCCTAGGCGTTTCTAGGTTTTTTTTTATAACATATATATACTATATAATATAATTATATACTTACACATATAGTTATATACTAACCTATAAGCAGTATATGAATCAGTAGGAATTATTAAGAGGAGCTGGGGAGGAGCATTAGTTTGGGAGGAGATGGATGTAACAAAAATAGAGAATAGAAGGAACATTGGGATGAAGAAGAAGAACGTAGTTAGCTGCTTGGTGGAGCAAAAAGCAAACACAACCGAGAATTGTGATAGGGAGAATTAAGAACAAAAAGAAAGAAAAAATCATGGCATAGCAGCAACATTGCTGCTTGATGGAGGAAAAAGGAGACAAATACAGAAAATTCGGAGGGGAAAGAAAAAATAACAAAAATAAAATTGCAGCAAGTCTAAAAAGATGATGAAAAGTAGACATTTTATTTTTTAACTAGGTGGACCAGCAGTACATTAGTAATAGAGGAGCTGCAGTAAATTAGTAATAGAGAGCAGCAGTAAATTCATAATAGAGGAGTTGTCCTAAATTAGTAATAGAATTGGTCAATTAGCAAAGTTGTTGCTGCTTGGCGAAGGGAAATAATCATGGAGCATGTAGTAGATGAGTAATAGAAGAGCAGCAGTAAATTAGTAATAGTGGGGAGCAACAGTAAACTAGTCACATTGAAGCTTGATAGAGCAAAAAATTTAAAAAAAAGTCTAGCAGCCGCCTAGGCATGCCTACGCGCCGCCCAGGCGTCCGCCCAAGTCACCTAGGTCGCCCAGAGGCCTAACTAGGTTGTGCACCTAGGATCTGGACCCCAGGTGGCCGCCTGCGTCATGGTTGTATAGGCGGCTAGGCGGCCAGGCGTTCCAGGGGGACGCCCAGACTGCCTAGGCGCCCAGGCGGAGGCCCAGGCGTTTTTATATATTTTTATTTTAACATATATATGTAAAATTTCTGAAAAATACAATCCTTACACATAAATGTATATGATAAATATGCAATCAATGTGCTAGCATCGTATGAAGAAAGCAACATTATCATTAGATATGGATTGAATTGTGGAAGTTTTACCTAAACAAAATTCATATAGAAATCAGAAAGCTAAACATGTATAATGTTTGTAGCCAAAACAATGTATAATACTATTATGTAGAATTTAGGCTAAATCAAAACTAACAAGACCTAAACTAGAACTGATTGGCCCTAATTTAAACTCATTTGATCCAAATTTGATCAAATTTAACCTAGTTTACCCTAAATTTTGCCTAAACCAGACCTAATTTTGTATACCATGATCTAATCAATCCCAATTTCCATAAATTTTTCATATATTTACCTAAATGAGACAAAATTTGACCAAATAAGACCTAGTCATCCAATTTAGAACAAATTCCCCCAAATCATACTTGTTTCCCTTAAATTAGACCTAATGTGCCCAATTTTGACATGATTTGGCCTAAATAAAACCTAATTTTGTATATTATGATCCAATCAGACCTAATTTCCCCGAATTTTCCCTATATTGACCTAAACAACATTTAATTTGGCAAAATTAGACCTAATCTCACCATATCAGACCATTTCTCCAAAATCAGACTTATTTTCCCCAAATGAGACCTAATCTGCTCAAATTTGACATAATTTGGCCTAAAATCAAACCTAATATGCATAACACAACCAAATCAAACCTAATTTCCCTATGTTGATCTAAACGAGGCCTTACATGACCATATCAGACCTAATTCCCCCGAATTAGACCTAATTCCCCATAATTAGAACTAATTCCCCCAATTTAGACCTAATTCCCCCAAATCAGGCTTGTTTTCCCCCAAATCAGACCTAATTTGCCCTAAATTGACCCCGTTTGGGATGAATCAGACCCAATTTAACCACAAAATAACTCAATTTGATCAAATTTAGATCTAATTTATGCTAAATTAGCCTTGAATTGGCTTAATTTGGACCTCAAAAGGCTTAATTTGGGTCTCAAAAGGCCTTACGCAACAACTTAGGTCAATTAGGGGGTTAGGCGCCCAGTTTGAGGCGGGCTGACTTAAGCCTAGGCGCCCAGGCGCTGCCCAAGCGCCGCCCAGGCGGGAGCCTGTACAACACAGGCCTGCGTGAGCACCCGGACAACACAGATTTGCACTGAGATAGACATACTCCAAAAGAGGAATGTGATACTTCAATTTCCATAAAATAGTGTAACTTTCCTAAAAATTTAGTCATAAAGTGTTTGCTTAAATATTCGTTCGTAGTTTGAATACCCTGATGGTCACTCCCATAGAGGATGATATCATCCGCATACAATCAGAGTAACTAACCCAGCATCAGTTGTTTTCATAAACACAGAATGATCGGAATGCAGCATTGTGTGGAGCATCAAGATAGTATAAGTCGTCTAGTCCATCATGGTCCAAACCAATCTTCATCCTCGTGTGGAGATTCCTGAAAGACACATCCATTAGAGTCACCTGTAATACAGCACCAAAGTTGTTTGACAATTTTACTAGTAGAAAGTAGATTTAGAGGAAACCGGGGAACATATAAGGCAGATCTGAGCAAAAAAATTTGATGTTCAGATACTTCCAACCCCATGTACTGGGGATTGAGTGAAATCCTATATGGTGATCGAGGGAACAGTATATGTAGCAGTCACATTAGAAGAGTTTAGAATTGCTAGAAATATGAGTACAAGCACCAGAGTCGATAACCCATTTGTTTTTATCATAGGTAGTCGAGGACACTAAAAAAGCACACCATCAAGGCGCGCAGCCGCAGTCTGAGCAAGGAGTCTCGCTTGGAGCAGTTTCTCCAATTAAGACAGGATCCGATCCGGAGAAGTAGTGAATGTTGTGGCATGCTCTTCCTTGGTGTAGTCAGCAGAGGCCTAATTAGCCCATGTGAGGGGATATCCATGTTTCGCCCAACATCAATCTTCAGTGTGGTTGTTTTGACCACAAAAGTTACAGAGTCTTGATCCAAAAGGTTGACCGTTGCTAGGTCCAAAAGAGGGATGACCACGTCCAGGTCCAATAGGGGGTTGACCACGTTCATGTTCAAATGGCCCAAGGCGACCACGTCCTCTCCACGGCTAGTCACCAGAACGGGCACCGAGAGCCAACGCCTCAGAGGTACTAGCATGTGAAGAAGATATCGATGAAACGCATTGGATCTTTCTAGAATATTACAAATTTTGGGTAGAGGATCACTGGACAAGATTTGATCCACGACTCCTACAAAGGAGGCAAGTAGTCCAACAAGAAATTGGACTAGCCACAGTTCTTATCGCTGTCTTTGGATTTCGATAATGTAAGATGACAAGGGATGGTAAACCTCAAACTCATCCCAAAGAGCACAGCATTAGTTATAATAATCATCGACTGAGATATCAGTAGAGAATTCTTTTTAGCTAGATTTTCAAAGATCTCAAATACTATTTTAGGGTTTTGTTGACGTGAATATACATGAGGTAACTAATCCCACATGGCCTTAGCAGTTCGAAGTCATAGAAGAGATTGACTTCTTTTTTAGATTCTGCTAGATGAATGGATTTTCAAGTGGACGGGAGGTTGCAGGTGTAGGAGTTTGTGGGTGGAGGGGTTTGTGAGGGTTGGCAATGGCGGGCGTGGGGGGTCGGCGGGTCTACTAGAGAGTGTTAGGAGGATCGGGAGGGGTGAGGGGTAGTGGATGGTGGATGGGGGTCTGCAAGGTGGTTGGCTAGCAGGGGGCAACAGGGGTGGTGGGCGGTGAGGTGACGGGCAGCATGGTGCAGCGTGGGGTGCAGGCGGCCAGGGTGTTGGCGGCTAGGGAACAGGGGAGCATGAGTAGTGGCAGGATGCTAGCAATAGATAGAGAAGGGGGTGGTGGGTAGCAGGGTGGAGAGGGGGTGGACAATGGGAATTGTGACAACGACGGACAGCAGGGTAGAGAAGGGGGCGTGGTGAGATGGCAGCATCAAGTGGATGGAGCGGGTGGAGAAGGGATAATGGCACAAAAGAAAGAAGAGGTAGGGGCGGCGGGTGGAGAAGGGGAGAGGCGGCTACGGGAGAGGTAAGGGAAGCATTAGGGTTAGGAGAAGCTTAGGGTGGATCAATCCGCTTTGATACCATGTGAATAAAAAAAGGATTCTATCATTGAGATGACTAAAACAAGCATAGACCCTCTCCTTATATAGGATAGGAGAGGCTAGCAAATACAAAGTTCACCAATATGGGATCAAAGATAAGATACTAAAATACACAAAATAAATAACAAAAAACTAAGTATATTAACACTTTCCAAAGAGATTTTCAAATTCAAGGTAAAATGTTTGGAACTGGAAGTGGAGACAAATTTAGACATGCCCAAATGCCATTCATTGGATACATCGGTAACTTTAGAACATAATTTGCATATACATTCATGGTTTAGGGATCCATACAAATAGAATCTATCTTCAAAGTAAGTCATAACATGAGCTTTTTAGAAGAATAAAACCACAAAATAAGGATAAAAACAAACCCAAGGTTCATTTTCAATATGAATTGTAAACTTTAATATAATGAAACCATTAGTGTGTTTATATCATGAAATTAAACATTATCTATGGAGAATAATTCCACAATATTGCAGTATGAAATCAAATAAGCTAAATCAAGAATGATGAATTATAATAAATTTGCATGTCACAATACCTAGAAAAGCCTTTTCAAGAATGATGAATTGTATCCGCAACAAGGATATATAATAGATGACTGTCAATGGTTAATAGTAGGAGGGGAGATATATTTGTGGTGGGCTATGGGAAGAGGATGGAGGGAGGAGACATAGTTTATATCTTATATAGAGAATTGGTTTGGATGTGTCGTGTCCATGATGTGTACATGTTGTGTCCATGATGTGTATATTGTATCCCTACCATGTACATGCCATATCTAGGTCTAAAAAAAGTGGACACATCTTAGCCATATCCATCTTCTGTCCATTCTTGCCCACCGTATGTTGTGTGTGACACGTGTCCAGTTTGGACATGGCTGTCTGGGGAAGTGTTTCTGCTTCCTAGATTACATATTTAGGACCAATTTGGAGAAAATTTCAGATTGTATGAGAACCACAGTTTCAGGAAAAGAGGGTCTTCCCTTCTGTTTTGTCTTAGGGCCCTTTCCACTTTTAATAATTATATAGGTTGTTTCTGGGCTTCTATAATTTCCTGGTTTAGGATTAATTAATTATTATTTTAAGGATCTAGTTCAGCATGTTGTCTTCTTATATATGAAAGAATTGGTTCAAACAGATGATCAAACTGCTAAAACTAAAACGAGAGATATATTCTCGGTATCAAATAAAAACATGTGCTCTAGATAAAATTGAAGAAGCTCAAAATATAATGTAAAAACACACCCTTAGAAGTGCCCTGTCATTGTCATTCACATAGTCACTTCTGGCATCTGGTGGATATGCATCGCTTACTCGGTTGCCCCTATGAAAAAGTGTTAACCAAGTCAATAAAACATTATTTATCAATGGTTCAAAGTTGTTGCAAGATTGTATTGTTTTATAAGCTCGGTAATAGAATAAAGGTAAAAAACAGAAATATTAGAACAAAATGGAAATATGAAAATAATTCTGCAGCTACTCAAAGGAATAGAACAAATCCAGGTATGAATATGATCTAGGACACATTAGGCTTTATTCTATTTGTTATTGCTTTATTTTTTTATTTAGGGACCCAGGTGCAAATTATCTAGTTAATGTACTTAGTCGTAAATGTTTTATGTTTTTCTTTATTTTAAGTTTTATTTAATTCCGAATTTTTTCTATAGAAATAATGTGTTATTTACTTCTGCTGTGTTTTTCCTCCTACTGCTTTATTGTATTAGTCCCATATTGCTCGCTTGTATATGTGACTCAACTCTCTGTAGCTATATAAGAGAGTACCATGTAAACCTTTTTACTCACTGAATAAACAACTCGTTTACTATCTACATGGTATCAAGAGCAGGTTCTCCTTTTCCCCACCCATCAACCCACCCATGACTCCCCTCCCGTCGCCGCCCCTCCCTCCTCCTTCCAACCCCACCGCCACCGCCCTCCTCCCTCCTTCCCCACCGCCTCCTCTCCTCCCATCGCCGCCTCAATAACCTACTCCACCCGCAACATCCTTCCTCCTCCAGGCTTCTAGCCTTTCTGCCGGCTGCCACTGGTTTTTACCTCCCGTCTCCATCTACGTCCGGGTGTTCTTCGGATCTACGATCGGACATCCACTGGCCGGCTAAGTTGAGAGTCCTTTCGTCTATCCCTTCTATCTGTCTGCGCCTCATGAAGGAACGTTGAGTTTTCCTCATGACGGCGTAGGTTTCTCTATGCATATTCTGCCCGATACGGGTTTTCTGATCTGACGCGTCAGATCCCTGCTGCTGCTATCTGCCCTTTGTGGATCCTTACTCTGCTACTGCACCAACTCCTGCCTCTGCTATGGCGTTCCCTGAGCCTCCGCGCTCCCTGTGTGTCACCACGGTGAAGCTCGACGGCGGCTCCAACTACCATCTCTGGTCGGCGTCCTTTGTTCTATATGTCAAAGCACAAGGACGGTATCACCACCTTACGGCAGAGCCTCCTGCTGTTCCTACTGCTGATTCAGATGACAAAACCAGACAAAGCTATGCCCAATGGTCCAAGGATGATTCCGACGTCATGTCTTGGATCCTCAATAGTACCGAGCCTCACATCAACCAATCTCTTCTCTGCCTTCATGATGCTAAGGCTATGTGGGATCAACTGTCCCATGTCTATTCTCATTAGGAGAATCCCAAACGTGTCTTTGAAATTTTCAAAACTCTGGCGAAGAAGGAGTTCTCTACTGATACTTCCATTGATGACTTCTACAATCAATGCTCGGCTCTATGGAATTAGTTTGAACTCTACCACCCTTTGACGGCGGACATCAAAATTGCTCAAAAGCAGCGCAACGAACTGCAACTGGTGCAATTTTTGGCTGCACTTCCTGCCTCTTTTTCTGGAGTGGTTGACCAGATTCTGTCAAGTGATCCACTGCCAACCCTTCGAGATGTTCTGAAACGTGTCCAACGCCTGCCGTCCATGACTCCTACACCTGTTGTTGAGCATCCTGCGCTTATTGCTCGCTCTACCGATTCTGGCCGTGGTCGTGGTCGCGGCCGTGGCCGTGGCGATCGCCCTCCTTCTTCAGGAGGTCGAGGTACATCTACTCTTGGACGTGGTACTGCTCCCGGCCCTCGCTACTGTAACTGGTGTGTACTCTAAAGATAGTCTCTAGGACACATTATGGCATGCTTGAGGTTGACAATACCCCAACTCTGATCGCCGCGGCGGCGTCCAATCCATTCATCCTACCACCGGCCACTATTGGGAGAGCCTGCGTAGGATAGGTACCTGACTTACCGATGGCTCATCTTTTGAACCCCGGGGGAGTTGATGTAGGACGCATTAGGCTTTATTCTATTTGTTTTTGCTTTATGTTTATATTTAGGGACCTAAGTGCAAATTATCTAGTTAATGTACTTAGTCGTAAATGTTTTATACTTTTCTTTATTTTAGGTTTTATTTAATTCTGAATTTCATTAAATAGGATTTTATTTCCATTACTTGAGGGTCAAGTCATGTAGCGTTATAAAAGCCAGCCTAGGGGCCTTTGTCCAGGCAGTTGAATATAAATTGAATTTTGAGAATTGTCGTTTATCTTCTTCTTTCTTCTTCTTCAAGATGTGTTCCACATCAGAATTTCTTTAATTGGTTGAAAACGTTCAAAGTAATTAGAGCAAAACAATAGCAGTGGAGAGTTCGGCTAGTTGGGTGCATTCGGCGTGTTACCGAAATATGAGCTGTTAAATAAAATCCGAAACAGTGGAACCACTTTCAGTTGCTTGCAGTTTAAAAGTAGAGAAATGAAACTAAGCCTCGTTTGGGTGAGGACACAAGTCATAGTTAGTGGAAGCCATATATAGCAGTTGCCATTCTCCATTTAACCAATCAAGTATGAGGTAGCATCCTTACACCTGTGATTTTCAGCACAACCAAAGTAAAAAATCGGAAGCAGCTTGATAATTACCTGGTTTTTAGAGAAAAAGTGGTAGGCCTTGGCTGCACGTCTAGGACGTCCCTCAGGTGCGGCAAGCTGAACCGCTTCTCAAAGTCTTCTTGAAACTTTATCTTCCAGTCCGGATCACTGAAATCTACCTTCGCATTTGAGAAAAGTGCCCTGGCTCGCATGAGCTGTTGTCTTTTCCCTGTTCTCGTCCTACATCTTGAGCTTGTGGACCAGATAGCTGAGCCATTGAAGCTGCTGCAATATAGAGACTGGCATTTGTCTAGAGGAGAGTTCTTGGCACTGATCATGCTGGCCCCTTGCAACGGCACCAGAAGTGCCATCTTTAGCTAGTATCAGATAATCTGGTTAGGGCAAGAGGTAAACCGTCCTCAAAAATATTGTCAACGGAAATGAAAGAGTTCCACAAAAAACCAAAAAGGCCTTAGAAGGACGCAGAATGATGTTTCTGCTGAATTGTTGCGCTGTTTACAACTAGATGTTTTCTCTAAAGGTGTAGCTTTTATATACCCTTTTGCTTATTTTGCGAGTTGCATCTGTTTAGTGGTTCCGCACTCTTTTATATAGTTGATTTGGAATCTAAAGGACACGGTTTTTCTGGAACAACATTGTATTCGTCGTTTCACTAGAAATACTCAAATGCGCTTAGCCATGTACTGGGAGAGATGAGCCAGTTGAACATTATCTTTAGTAGCTAATCAAACCAGATTAGAAATCTTTAACAGCAAAATAAGAGAAGTCTGACGGGAAGATTTCCGCGAAGAAGATCGTCAGAATCAGAAGTTTTGAAAGCAATGCCTTCAATGAAACAGAAGCAACAGCCCCGATCTGGATTCCTTCCCAGGAAAGCGCGACATTGCAGTGGGGAATCAAACCAACTGAGAGTTTAGTCCAGTAGAACCTCGGGCATTCGAACGCAACGCGACTCAGACACCGCAACACATAGGCAAAACAAGAACACAACTGCAGAAGTGCCAGAAAACCGAAGAAAGGGAGCTACCAGCGTTCGGCGCGACCCGAGTGGCACGGGCGCTTTTGCTCGTGATTGGGCGGCAAAAGGCGAGAGCCTTTCCCCGGCGAACGTGGACCTCTAGGACCCTCTGTACTTTCTTCCAGACGATTTGGAGGACAATGCCTGTGCTAGTGGCTTTCCCTGTTTGCTACCAATCGCCTTTCGCCATTTTGCCGCGGCTGTCGTGGTCGGGGAGTCCAAAGAGAAAAGAAAGGACACCCGCTGTGGCGTGCGGTCCGGTGGTTAACTAACGACGAGCCCGAGCCATGGGCGATTCGGACACCACAGGGCTCCAGCCCATGATTTTGTTGATACTCCCCAATTCACACCACTCGCGGCAGTGGGTTCGGTTTCTGTACAGCCAGGCATCAGTGGCGTTTTCCCTTTATAATCATTTAATGCATTACGAGAAAACATTAGTCACGGGTGTAGAAACTGTCTAGGGACAGAAATAGTAGATGCAAATGCAATTGGTACAAGTAGTACCATAGCAGCTATCCAACACTATGTGATTCGTGGTATTAGCCACAAACAAAGGCATTCATGCGGATACGTTTGTCATAACTAGAATTAGGGTCTGATTTCTACGTTCTCGACTCCCTATTGCAGACGTGTTACATTTATTCTCAATTGTTACAACACCTAATTAATTTTATTAGGGTGAGTTTTTGGGTAGAAGTACGGTTAGGATTGGCTGGAACAAGATGCGAAACAGTATGTTGTCACATTGTATGAGATTTTGAGAAATATCTACAATCTTTGTATTCGTGAAGTGATTATCAATGATGAGATTTCATTTAAGAAGATTATTTTTATTAGATCTAAGAAAATGGTGGCTTTGGTGACACCTAGATGGTTCGGTTTAGGTGTAACACAATAGAAGGTTTTGTGTCTGAGATAGTACCATACTATGACCACAGGTCAGGCGAAAAGTTGATCTTAGGAAAATATTTAGGAGGTTTCGTCCTATTTTAGATAATATAAACAATACATTGAAGATACTTTAAGAGAAGGTGGGGACCTGGATGTGGTAATATACTCCCAGGGGTTTCACTTCCCATACTATCTGATAATAACATATGTGGACAAGGTGGTGTCATTCTTCTTGGTGAGGGAATTTATGACTTTGCTAAACATGTAGTGATAGTGAGCTTTGATGCTCATGATACCCCACCCACCCTCCAAGTTTACATGGTTTGCGGATAGCCTCTTTGATTGACTAGGTGTTAGTGCTTCATCTCGGGTGTATCTCCCCATAAGAATTGTCATGGGAAGATATTGATTAGATTATCCACCAAAGTAGGTAGAGGGATACAATTGAGGAAGTATGAAGTTGGTGAAAGTAGAATTGAGGAGAGTAAATATGTTACCCTTGATGATGAATTTGGTCTTTCAAACAACTATCTTATAATTGGTTTTGTGGATGATAGACTGCCAAATAGAATTCCTAAGTTACAAGGAATTTATGGGGAGTCCAAGGTGTTTGATGGGGAACCAGTCCTCCTGACATCCCAATATATGCTTTGAGTGATTCATACACTCTACTAAAATAAGTATACCAATTTGTGGAATTCGATAAATAGCCCTTAAACATATAATAAAAATCCCAAATTGTGAACCATGTTGATTAGGCTTTTATAACTCTATTTTAAGGAAAATGATTGTATCATCTGTGAATTGCATGATGTTATCTTCATCAAACATGTTGTCAAAAGTTCGATCTAAGGCCTCATTTGGAGGTAGCAAAGGATGTAACTGAGATTAGAAAGAGGTTTGAATGAGATAGGATATGGTTTAAAAGCAGATGTTGTGTTCCTAGGATATGGTTTAAAAGCGGATGTTGTGTTCCCATCCTATGTTTGGGTGGAGCTAAAGAATGGATAAATTGAAACATAAATTCTACTTCTAGAAAATATCCTTGCATCATGTTCTCATTTCTAAACATAGTTTAACTTTATGATTGGAAAAAAATATAATAGAAATGCATGAACTTATATTCAAATTAGAGCTTTGAATGTTTGTTGATGTCCATTTTAGAAACCAACCTAATATGCTACAATCAAATCATAAACAAAAATGGTATTATAACACACACAATAAGTGTGTTTCATCATGGTTGCTTGATATTCGATTTTACCTTATTTTAACGATAACTTGAAGAAAAAAATTCTAAGACTCATATGTAATTGGCTACAATTAGAAACTCCAATGCTCGATATCATTGTTAAGGGCTCTAGTCTCAATTCTTATAGTACATCTCGATTGCATAAGCACTCACTGTGTTGTTTGGTCCCTTATTCCTTGATGACTTAGAATTCTCTGTCAATAGGGAATCCATGGGGATGATGAAAGTGGAGAGCAATAATAGGTTTGTCGACAAGCTTTGTTGCGCAGAGTTGTAGTGTACCAAGTAGTCTGTCGGGAACCATCCATGAGCAAAACAAATTGGAAAGACTAAAATTAGATGGGAGCCACACGAGTTATGGGTCATGTCACAAGAGTGGATCGTGCCGAACTATATTATTGGGTGAGGATGGATAAAAAAATTCCACCTATTAGGCATTTTTCGAAAGTATAACGAGTTTAGGACTAAAGATCAACAAATTAATAATTTGATTATAATTTTCTACAAACAAAAATGGGTTGAGGATTAGATGAAAAATTAGAATACTATCCCTCACACCAAATGGGTCCTAAGGCCTCATTTGGATGGCAAGAAAAGGATGACATTAGACATAGGTTAGGATGAAATAGGGTATGGTTTTCAATAGGATGTTGTGTTTCTATAACATACCGAAATCTGCTATGTATCTCTTTGTATTCTTTTTCTATAAGATGTATCCTTCATTTTCGTCCCATATGTCTTTGGAATTTATTTAGTGGAATTATGATGGTTATTGGATAAATATTTCCCATATATTCTTCATAAAGGGTTTTATGCACAAATACCTCAGTAGAAACCTAAGTAATGGGTCTGAAGTGCAAATGTCCACTTAGGTAATACAAATAGTGATGGAATTCATGCTAGAACTTTCTAGGACTTTTTTAGAAGAGGGAAAAGAAAAGGAATTCCAAAATATACATAAAGGAGATGACAAATGCTATAAATAGGATAAAAGGAGATAATGTGGACTATATTTCCAAAAATCTCAATTCAATAAACCCATGAGATAATTTGATACACAAATTCATTTTCTTGGACTAAAATTTACGTAAGGGTCAAGTATCACCCAATGTGGAAAAATATAAAGAAATATAAAAGCCTTTATTAAAGGAAAATATGAAATAAGCCAAGAAGGAGAAACAAAATATGTAATGTTTCCAAATTGGAAAACTAACCAAATTCATAATCTAGAAGTAAAAATAAGCCTTTAGGCAAGTTTTTAATTAATTTGGGTAATATTTGGATAATATGAAAAACAAGGAGAGGGAAAGTGTATAGAACTTTCATTTTAAGAATTGATTAAATAAATGGCATAAACATGACCAAATAATGGCCAAATCGTATCCAAGACATTAATTGGGACACATGGGTGAAATTTGAGCATCTTTGGATAATCATAGAGACATAAATAATGGAGGAAAGAGAAAATGAGTTTTGAATTATTTAACCCATTAAAAGTCCTCAAAAGGTAAAACTAATTCCATATTTGGATTCTACACAACAAATCAGACAGGATGTCAGTTTTTGTTAGATTTGGAGTTTGTTTGAGCCTAAAAAAGTGAAATTCATTAAATAATGTATATACCACTTTATTCGGGTTATAATTCAATTAGAAATATATTTGTCACACACCTAATATAACCTATGCGCGTGATCCAACATCTCAGATGGCCCTGTGGATCGATCGGACGGTAGCGAGATTATCTCCTACCTTGGTTTGGATTAGGAAATAGGGAGGAGTTTTGTAAATTTTTGTTTGGCAATTACTTGATCTACACTCAACCAAATCGAACGATTTTTGGTGCTATGAATTCCTTTCGAGATTACGCTTCCAACTATCCCATATTTTTCATGTTTTAGTGAAGGTTTGAGAAAACTCCAAAGTTGCGACAACTCTTTTCTCCCCCCGGGTACCAAAACCCTATCCCATGCTCCCTTGCCTATAAATACCTACACCCTAAACACCCCCATCATCTTTGCAACTCGACGCACTAGACAATTTGATATTTCATCCTTATTTGACCCCCCAGTGAGCTGCCAAAGGTCCTGAGTTTGCGGTGGACTCCTCTCTCCCGTCTCTTCATCTCTGTTGAAATTTGAGGTATCATCAAGTTCGGTTCTTCCTGCTCTTTCATTTGCATCTATTACTTTTGTGTTTGGTCAAGGATTTTGTTTTTGCCCAACCCCCCTACTAGAAGTAGAAGCTTCTCAACGCCATGGTGTCACGGGGCTTGGGGAAGAAAAACTAGTGTGCTTTTACCATCTTAGCCCCCACTTGTTCTCTCTTGTCTCTCTGTTCCGCGCGAAGGGTCTTCTAGTCTTTTATGTTTTGTTTTGACCGCGTTGAACCGGCTTTGACTGGAGCTAGTTCAGCTGCCAATGAGGGCGGGCCGCTGACTTGGCCCATGGTGATTGGTCTAAGTAGTGGGCCCCGCCCCTCTCCCTCTCTCTCACGCTCTCTCTGGTTTCGAACGTGGATGCCTACATGGCGATTTCTAATTGGTCGGTTTTAGAAAAATCGTATCTTTTGATTCGTTGGTTGAAAAATAAAAATAAAATATGTTCTAGAATCATAAAAATGTAAGCTATCTAATAATAAAAAAAACGGATGCTTGATTCTGAGGTTTTCACAAAAGTGTTTTTGAGGATGGTTTAATTAACTAAAAATCACCAAAAATAACTCTAAAAGTCCATATCTTCAAAATACATAATATTATATGTTATATTGATCAGAAAACCCTAACTAAGTCGATGGTGATGTTTTCGAGACCTAAATCAGTGGTTTGTAGAAAAAGTTGACAACTTTAGGGTTTTGAGTTCTTAATGAATAATACTAATACTTGAACATGGTTATGATAATAGGACAAGTGGACTCTAATCTTACTTAGGATTTTGGAAAGTGGTTTCTAGGGCTCTAAGAAGAGGTATGTGCATCTAACACATCAGTTGGGAATATTTATGCCTTAACCTAGTTCTCCATTATGAGGCTTAATTGAACCTTAATCTTTTATTCTTGAAACTCTAATTTGCTTATGCCTCAAATCAGTTAATATATTATCTTGTTTGGGTTTTTAAACCCCACTGCCATGCTTATTGGTTCATGAATTATTCTTTCCATAACTATCTTTATAGCATGTAGATTTATATTCTATTTAAATTAAAGTAACGGTACATGTGTACAACCACCCACAGAGGGCATGTATTAATTCGCCTTGGGGAATGTTTTTATTATCCCCATATTATTGTAGGTGACTGAGAATGTCTTATTCTCCCCTTACCTAAGGTTAGAGGTCCGGTAGGTGCCTCAACCCTACTTATTTAGGTAGACATAATTATCTTACATGCAAAACCTCTTTTTAATATAATTGTTATTGGCAAGTTTTCTTTTGATATAGTCTCATATTTTTGTTATCTTCATCTTATGATGAACCCTAACATGTTTTACTTGCTTTACTTATCTTGTTATCCTAGACTAGTTTTCTTGACACATACTTTTTCTTCCTTTTCCCTTTTACTGGGTGCTTCCCAACCACCTAAGTACTGGTGTTGTGCAAGGAGAAGGACAAGCTTGAAGGAAGACTTCTTAGGAGTTGATCTCAAGCTTTTGAAAAGGATGACTAGGTTGCTATAGCTAGATCTTATTTCTCTTATCTTTTTCTTTTGGGAATCAATCATGTAGTGAACAATGAAAGCCATGTAAAGGCTTAGTATTCTTATTTTCCACTGCTATTGACATTTTATAATGTATCTGGAATCATGCTTATTTATTTGGAATATTATGCAAGCATCCCAAATTCTCTATTTTTATGAAATGTGTGGATATTTTGTATTTCCTTTAAATTTTAGTAAGGAGGTGATCTCGCCTCTTTATAGTTTCCAACCTATCCTTGGGAGGAGCTAAAGAATAGATAAATTGAAACATAAGTGTCTTCTTTTGTAAAATATTCCTACACTATGTTCTTATTGGTAAACTTAGTTTAACTTTATAATCGAAATAGATATAATATAATATAAACTTGGATTCAATAGAGATTTGAATGTTTGTCGTTGTGCATTCTAACAACTACCTTAATATCCTAAAATAAAATCATAAATAAAATATGGTATTAGAGCACGCACAACAAGTGTTATTCATTACAACTGCTCAATATTTTTGTTTTACCTTATTCAAAATGATGACTAGGAGACAAGATTTCTAAGACTTGCATCTAAGTAGTTATAATTAGAAACTTCAATGCTTTGTATCATGTTTTTATGGCTCTAGTAACTATTGTTAAATACAAGACCTCTTGATTCCATACACATTCACCACACTGCATGTTCCTTGTTCCTTGGCGACTCAAAGTTTTTTGTCAGTAGGGATTCCATAGGGAATGATGAAGATGGAGAGAAACAACATGTTTGTTACCCAAGCTCTGTCGCGTAGAATTGTAGTATATATAGTAGTGTGTTGAGAACCATCTATGACCTACAAAAATAGGAGAGACCACAGATGGGGGAGTCACATGAGTTAGGGGGTGTTGTCGCAAGATTGGATTGTGACAAACTATAGTAAGTGAGGACAAAGAAAAAAATATTCCTATTCGAAAACTTTTCATAATCCAATGAATTCAATATTTGAAATTCGATAATCAATATTTTGATCCAGTATTTCTATGCACAAACATGGATTGAGCTATTGTCTCATTCAGTTTCTTGGATCACCTTATCCACACTAGGGGGCACTACTTTGTGGTTATTGGCATTGTCTTTCCCCTTAAAATGTCATAGTTGTCTCTTTATTCTTTTCTTTGGCAATATTGGTAACATCTTTTAGAGCTTCCCTCTTTTTATCAACGGTGTCCATGTCCTCTTTTCTTTCCATACCTTTGCACTCTTCTCTCCTCCTCTTTACTTAATAGATCAAAGGGTGAAGAAATCATATTCAAAAAGGGAATGACACTAACACTACTCATATTGTATATCAGATGGAGGAGGACAACACAACTAAAAAGAAGGAAGGGGATATGGACCCTGATATGGAGGAGGTTTCAAACACAATCATTCTCCATCCCCTTCCTCCAGGAAGGAAGATAAAGGGTAATATCACAAAGATGAAGACTCCCAGGACAATACCACCTTGTGGACACAGGCAGAAGAGTTGGATACTATGTGCATCGGCAGTTGAGGAGAACTCGAGCGAGGTAAAGGAAGGAGAAGGGGCGATCATGAACATGGAAGAAAGCAAGATGGTTGCTTGAACTATTCTACCCTGACGTGTATTTTACTACGCGCTAAAAACGCAAGTGTACGCGTCGAGTAATATAGGCCTTTGTGAGGCCCGAGTCGAACACAGGGATACGTTGAATTATTGGAGACTTCTACTAACTATTTGCGATCAGCTAAGCCGGATAAAAAAGTAGGGTTTGTTGTCGAAATTAAAAGAAAATAAAAATAAAACAAAGCAAACAATCGATTAAAGGTTAATTTAATCAATTCAAAATGATATCTTTAGGATTTCGGTTTCACCGCGGGTCAACATTGCATTAGGTTTCATATAACTCCTCAATCTTCTCTCTCTTTCCGGGTAGTGGCCTGAAAACAGAATTACCCACTGTCGTGGTGTAATCCACTACTTAGGTTTAGGTTGATTCCACCGTCGTAGTAATCATTCCCCTAAACTAAGCGCATTACAAACGATCTCTCAGTTTCCACCATTAATTTTACACCTCCTTTGTCAAGGGATTTATCGATTAATGTAGGTTTCGTCTCTTTTCAACCGTTAATCCTTCTGTCGAAGTGATTAAGGGCATTAAGTTATTGTTATGGTGATCAAGCATAACAATATATGGAGAAAACGAAACTATACCATGGATTTAAGAGAGAAAATATGAATTATTAATATAAAACTGTCATACAATGCATTCCCGGGCTACTCCCGGTCCTAAAGATGGAGGGGATTAGCCCTGCATGGTCATCTTGCACAAATACATGGTAGAAATAGGGGAAATCATATGAACAACATGAATTGAATGGGAAAACCCCTGAACGGAGGAGAATAGGTGGATCCTTTGCGTAGAACACGAGCTTTCCCGCCTCTCGGTGGTGAAATTCGTCTTTGGCAGCGTCCGGATCGACAGGGATGAGCTTCTGGCCTCCGTTCTCCTTTCTCCCACTCCTCGGCACTTGTGCAATGGCAAATTAGATGATGATCTTGTATGGGCGGCCGTCATTAGGTATAAGTCCCTAATTAGGTCGTCAATTAACTCCAGCCATCCGATTGAGATCGAAATGAATCCAACGCATATCTGCCGGCGTCGATACCATCGACGCGGGTCGATGGTATCGACCCTCCCTTTTTGGCGTCGGTTCTGTCATTAAGCGACGTTGTAGCCTCCATGTGTCGATGGTATTGACTTGGTGTCGATACTATCGACTGCTCCTTCGCCAGCAATCTGAAGACGTCTCGATACCATCGACATCAGCGTCGATGGTATCGACTCTTTGCTGCTCCTTTCGGCTGGCAACCTGTGGTCAAGTTGATGGTATCGACTCCCGTCGATGGTATCGACGGAAGCAGATACTTGTTTTTCCTGAAATTTAAAGACCAGATCAAATAAATCCACACAAATTATGATAATGTGATAAATAATGCTCTAAATGATAAAACTAAGGGGATTTGACATAAAATGATGGCAAAGACCGAAATGAGTGAATTATGCAATATTATCCATAAAAATGACTAATAAGAGCACAAACCACATATAAAACAGGTCTATAAATGCGACTCAAAATCATCGCATCAAACTCCCCTAAGCTTGAACGTTGCTTGTCCTCGAGCAACTAATCCTTAGAATAGAATTGCAAATGTCAACTGAAAAACAACACACCAACCCAGCATCCTATGTGACTCCCACTGAACAGTCTCAAACCGGCCTTCTCTAACCACAGAACAACAATTGCCCTAAAGGCGACAATAATCATCAATAAAAGAAATTTACCTCCAAACCGATGAACACTATCACATAAGGAAGTTAACATAATAAATTTCGCCGTATCAGCATTGGTGCATCTTGTGATTACCTATACTACGTTGCTCGCCCTAACTACCATCTACATGGAAGCAGTTCTCCTGATAATCACTAGTGAGGAGAATTTCACGGTGGCCTACCAATCCGAGCAACGGGTGGATGAGAATGGGTGGCTCATGGAAGAATTTGGAAATATTGTATAGTTTCAACATGCATAATACAAAAATGTCCTAAATGATGCCAATGCACATTGAAAATACCCTAATGCCTAAAATTGGGTGAAGTGATGCATGCACTAACCTTCCTCCTCAGAATGAGATGGACGTCTAATCAAATTACATCATGTACTCAATTTCCTGTAATGCGAGTGATATCCTGTTCCTTTCTCCCTCTTATTTCACTTCCTTCTGAATTCTCACTTTTTTTATTTAAGATTTTCAGAATATTTCTTTTTTCTTTAGCCCACATATCCATAATTGCTTAAGGACAAGTTTATTGGGCTATTTTCTTCATGCTTGGAAATATTTGCAATATTTAGAAGGTATGGAACCGTTAAATTCACCTTTGAGGAAAAATTGAGATACATGGTGTAATTTATGCATGAATATCATGAGTGCAACTACATGGCATGCACCTAAAGGTAATGTGCATGAATCCCTATATTTTTTCTTTTTATGCACAAGAATGGAAAAATATCAATGCGAGTCCTATCTAAATGCTATGCACACAAGAAGGAATTAAAACTGCACTTTACTTCCAATTCTTAGGTGGATTATGGAAAAATGAAGTGGAATGATCACAAGATTAAATGACTGAACCTTAGAAAGATATTATGTGTCCCTCCTTACTGACCTGTGTAGTGGTTTAGAAGGTTCTCTCTCTTACATCCAATTAAGGTCTCATTACCATTTGGTTAGGTTAGGCTCAAACAACCATTACTGTCCACTTTGCATGAATCCATAGGAGTACAGGTGTGAAATGTTGTTTTAAAGTTGACATAATCAATCATTTTCATAGGATGTGTTCCCCAAGGTCAACCAAAGCAAGCTATCCAAAGACACAAAAATTTTTAAATTTTCCTTAAATTTCCCATGAACTAACAGCAAGATGACACACGTTTATGACATCCACAGTTACACTAGATAGCACGTGGATCCTACAACAACTAAAAATGCAAGAAACAAATAACACTGCTAAAGAAAACTAAAAACAATAAAAGAAAAGATAGAGTTGTTCCAACTACCCCCCTAAGCTTGAATTCGACTATGGCCTCATAGTCAAAAACAAACTTAAGAGTGGAACAGAGATACCCGATCAGTCTTGTGGAGGCGGAGGTGGGTACTGTGGGGCCGTAGGATCCCAAGAACGATACTCCCCCTGGAAGCTCGGATCGTAATGGGTCCTCGGCGGAGGTTGTGGATAGCCTCCAAAGTAGCTCTGACTCCAGTAATGGTCGTAAAAGGGCTCCTGTTGCATCTCCATCCTTTGCAACCGATTGTGTATCTGCTGTTGGTTGTCGAGGAGGAGACGTTCATTCTCGAACATCGCCCTTTGGTTGTCAAGTAACCGGTTCGTAGTATCCTGAATACCGGTATACATCTCTAGATGCTGATGTGTGTCTGATGGATGTCCTGCAGCATCGTGTACATGCCTTGCATGGAGTAGGCATCCTCGCTCGGCTGCGAGGGCTGTGGTGATGGCGGCGGAGGCTGTGATGATGAAGACGCACCCGGATGCATCCGAGGACGCTTCCGGGGTGCTACCCGTGCACGAAGAGGTGTGAAAGCCTCCTCTTCCTCCTCAGCCTCGCCTTCTTGTTCGTCGTTGCCGCCTTCTTCTTCATCAGACTCGACGGCTATGATCGGCCACCGGAAGTGCTGTGCGCCCACGATGTTGAAGACGGCGTCCGGCAGTGCGCACTCCTGATAAGCATGGTTGACGTGGCAGTGTGCGTACGCCAACCCATCCCGTAGAAGGATAAGGTTTGAACGGTGCAGATGATGCACGTTCACCTTACTCCTCGTGGAAATCGGAGTCATGGACTGGAAATTCAGCCCCAAGTACAACGCCAATTTGGTGATGAGCCCACCAAAATGGATCAGAGCCTTCCTTGTACTCCTCTTCACCGCCAGGACGCGCTGCAGAAAGAACGCACCCCAGTTGCATTCTTGTCGCTTCGGGAGCATGTAGAGGAAGAAGAGGTCGCTCTCCTGAAACTTGCTCAATGCTAGATCACTCCGAGCAAAGAACGTCAAGCTCAACATCCGGTGTAGGACCCAGACGAAGGGATGCTCGAAGTCCGCTACCGCAGCATTGTGGTAGTTCACTGTCTTTCCCGCCGACATTGTGACTAGCTCGGTGAAGATCTTGTCGTAGTCGGTGCGGGAATCTGGGCGCCGGTGATCGTTGCGACCATGGTTCCAGTTGAAGATTGCATTGAACTGGGCCAACGTGATGTTGTAGTTGATGTTGAACAGCCGGAAGGACACCCTGCCCTTGATCCACTCACGATCCGATGCAACCACGTCGTTGGGCACGACGCAGACGTCGAGGGACGCCATAAACTCCGCCACCAATTCCTTGTAGGTGGGCCATTCGCCGAAGAATGGCTGCCCATCCGCATGGTACTCCAGCTCGTCGGCCAATCGATTGGTGTGACGTGCTTGTCCTGCCAGCACATAGGCCAAGTTGGCCTCGAATCCAAGCTCCTGGATCATACCCCGGTCCACATACTGGGTCGGCTCGATCTTCCGCTTCATGATCTCCTCATAAACCTTCTTCACCTCCGCGGAAGGGTGAACCAAGCGCGGACGTGGTACGGAAGCAGTAGGGGGTGGAACAAACTCCACGATCTCCACGTGATTCGCGCGCGAGGACGATGATTCGGCGACGTGCACCATTGTTGCAAGAAAGATGGGATTGGAGGAAGAGAGCTCGGGGAAGGTGGAGAATTGATTCTCCGCTCGGTGAAGATCCTTGCTCGATGGTGCTGCTCTTCAGTCTTGGAGGGCTCAGGGGAGTGCTCGGCGCAAAGGAGGAAGTTTGCTCTGAAGGTGTGACGTCAAATGACGTTGCAATTCTCCTTATATAGACTTCGGCGGCGCCACTATTGACCCGTCGATACCATCGACGCAGGTCGATGGTATCGACACGTCTCGCTGCTATCCGCCCCCCTCGCGAGTATCGACGGCTGACGTTTGCTAGATCGGGAAACCCGGATTGCTGACCGGTCGATACCATCGACACAAGTCGATGGTATCGACGCAGCACCCAGATCGCTGACGTGGACTCGCGATCGCCGTCGATGTCCTTGCGCGGATCGGTGACATGGATGTCGATACCATCGACAGGTGTCGATAGTATCGACTTGACTTTATTGCGACACCGCCACTTTTTCATTTCAACCTGTGACCATGTCGATACCATCGACGAGGCCGTCGATGGTATCGAGTTGATTGAGACAACTCGTTCTGAACTTCTCCAGAGATCTCGATGGTATCGACTGGTGTGTCGATACTATCGACAATTATTACGCAACCTGCCTGTAGGTATGTCGATACCATCGACGGGACCGTCGATAGTATCGACCCAGAACGATTCTTGGAGTTGTCAACCTGAACCTATCTCGATACCATCGACCAGTGTGTCGATGTATCGACACTGCCTTAGCCTGCACATTGAACGAACGGATCAAGGTATCTTCTTTACATTAGAATTTAAACGAAATGAAAGTAATCTATGACTATAATTAAACTATCCTAATGTACCAATGGTTGGGTTGCCTCCCAACAAGCGCCCTTGTTTAACGTCTTAGGCTAGAAGGTATGAAGCTCATCATCTTTTCACTTCGGGGACTGCGCTTAGAGGTCATGCGGTAATTTGAATTCAACTCGATCTCCTCCAATTCCCAAGGACAAGGTCCCTCTCCCTAAGGCAGTCACGACATCTGCCGTTGCTTGAAACGGTCTTCCTAGAAGAATTTCACAGCTTTGGAGCGGCGGCATATCCATGACGACAAAGTCCACCGGAAATATGAATCTATCCACTTTGACTAGAACATCTTCACATACTCCATAGGGTCTCACTGTAGACCCATCCGCTAATTCAATTGTTGCGGCCAACTTCTTTATCTCGTTTAACCCAAGCTTTTGAAATGTCGCCAAAGGCATGAGATTTATGCTAGCGCCGGAATCACATTGTGCTTTAGGAAAATGTCGACCACCTATTGAGCACGGAATGTAAAAACCTCCTGGGTCTTTTCTCTTCTTCGACGAACTCCCGTGTATCATCGAGCTCACCGTCTCATTCATCCGACAAATATCATCATCTTTAATCCGCCTCTTCTTATTGATGATTTCCTTGATGAACCTCCCATAGGCGGGTACTTTCTCGATCATCTCCACTAATGGAATATTGATGTGGAGTTTTCGGAATATCTCCAGGAATTTCTTAAAATGACGATGCTCTTTCTTTGTCTTAGTATTGACCGAATTTGAAATATCTGCTGCATCAACACGCCTGTGAGGTGGCATATATGAGCTTTTCGGGGGTACCTCCCCTAAGCTTGCTTCAATCACTCCCTCCGACGTGGGCTTTGGCGAGACATCCTTAATAGTAGCAGCTTGTTGTGGTTCCTCTCTCACCTTAGATGTCCCCGCATGTGTACAAACAACCTGCACTTGTTCTTCTTGCCTAGATGGAGATACCATACTCACAACTCGCTGTGATTTCCTGAAGAAAGGGTTTCCTCCCGGCAATCCGTAGTAAGTGCGTGGATATGGTATCGCCAGTGTCGCATGCGTATTAAACATCATTCTTCTTTCTTCTACAGCTTCTTGCACCTGAGGTTCCTCCTCATTGCTTACCAGAGACACATATTTGACCTGGTGGTGTGCTTGGGCCACGTTTGCATTCTCGGCCGGTTTCTGTTGATTGGCGTGCTTGATGGCCGCCACTTCACTTGAAATCTGCGCCACAGTGGTTTCTAATGCCCGCATTTGTGCTCCATGGCTTTGCAGCGTCTGCCCAAACTTGGTTAGAATATCACCTTGAGATTGGAATTGTTTACCAAACATGGCCATCATCTCTTGGTTTTGCTGGACCATTTGACTCAGTAATTCAGTGTTCTTATCCTCGGCTCTCTGTTGTGGCTTGGCATCCGGATCCTGCAGAAAATTATTCAGATCCTTCCATGAGAATTTTTTATCCTTCCTCCATGCATAGTCATTGTTTCTATAGCCCTGTTGTTGCATGAATTTCACTTGGGCCTCCTCATCTTCAGATGCATCCTCCTTAGTCAGAAGCTTCTTGGCTAGAAGATCTAACTTATCGTTCAGCTCCCTAACTATTCTGGATTTGCCAGTAGCTCTGACCTGTTCCACGGCACCTCTGTCACCCCATGACTGTTTCCTAGCCATGTTCTTTAGTATCTCCCAACATCTGGTATCTGTATTATTCAGAAAGAATCCGGATCCAGTTGAATCAAGGTTACTTCTATCGTGCTCAGAGAGAACAAAATAGAAGATTTTCACTTGTGTCTCTTTATCCAGCCCGTGATGCGGACACCTCCTCAACATAACCTGAAATCGCTCCCAGGTTTCAGAATATGTTTCACCGGCCTGTTGAGTGAAATTATGAATTTTTCTGATCATGTCGTTAGTCTTCTCAGGAGGGAAGAACCTCTCAAAGAAGACCTCCACCATATGATCCCAAGACTCCACAAATTCATCATCCAGGTTGTGTAGCCATTCTCGTGCAATTCCCGCTAGTGAGCTCGGGAAGAGCTTCAAATAAATTGCAGTCTGCGGAAATCGGTCAATTTTCACCATATCGCAGTTCTCCACGAATTGACTCAGGTGCGCAACGGGATCCTCATTTTTCAAACCGTGAAAAGCATTGGACTTAACCAAATTGATTAGAGCTGGATCAATCTTATATGTCGGTATATTGATTGCTTGCTTCTTTATCGGCCTTTTAGAGGCAGATGTGGAAGAAGCTTTGATCTTCGCCCATATCGTCGGTTCTTCGGCCATCTCTTTGGGTTCGGATTCGGAATCCTCCTCTTCTTGTTGCTCTTGCTCTTGATAATCCTCGTCTTCAGGTCCCAGAAACGGAACCTCGGGTGTGTGATTGTTGTAGTCTGTACTATGTGTATGCACCATACACAGTACCTGAAATAAGAAAATTCGAGTTCAGTACTATGCTTAGACGAGTATAACAATTATAGTGCAATGTAAAAATATTTGAATTTGAATGAAAATTAAAAAGAAATTTGTGGCCTAGAGTGGCCGCGCATAGCACTCGAAGTGCTAACAATTCGCCGTATCCTCGGCAACGGCGCCAAAAACTTGACGTGTATTTTACTACGCGCTAAAAACGCAAGTGTACGCGTCGAGTAATATAGGCCTTTGTGAGGCCCGAGTCGAACACAGGGATACGTTGAATTATTGGAGACTTCTACTAACTATTTGCGATCAGCTAAGCCGGATAACAAAGTAGGGTTTGTTGTCGAAATTAAAAGAAAATAAAAATAAAACAAAGCAAACAATCGATTAAAGGTTAATTTAATCAATTTAAAATGATATCTTTAGGATTTCGGTTTCACCGCGGGTCAACATTGCATTAGGTTTCATATAAATCCTCAATCTTCTCTCTCTTTCTGGGTAGTGGCCTGAAAACAGAATTACCCACTATCGTGGTGTAATCCACTACTTAGGTTTAGGTTGATTCCACCGTCGTAGTAATCATTCCCCTAAACTAAGCGCATTACGAACGATCTCTCAGTTTCCACCATTAATTTTACACCTCCTTTGTCAAGGGATTTATCGATTAATGTAGGTTTCGTCTCTTTTCAACCGTTAATCCTTCTGTCGAAGTGATTAAGGGCATTAAGTTATTATTATGGTGATCAAGCATAACAATATATGGAGAAAACGAAACTATACCACGGATTTAAGAGAGAAAATATGAATTATTAATATAAAACTGTCATACAATGCATTCCCGGGCTACTCCCGGTCCTAAAGATGGAGGGGATTAGCCCTGCATGGTCATCTTGCACAAATACATGGTAGAAATAGGGGAAATCATATGAAAAACGTGAATTGAATGGGAAAACCCCTGAACGGAGGAGAACCGGTGGATCCTTTGCGTAGAACACGAGCTTTCCCGCCTCTCGGTGGTGAAATTCATCTTCGGCAGCGTCCGAATCGACAGGGATGAGCTTCTGGCCTCCGTTCTCCTTTCTCCCACTCCTCGGCACTTGTGCAATGGCAAATTAGATGATGATCTCGTCTGGGCGGCCGTCATTAGGTATAAGTCCCTAATTAGGTCGTCAATTAACTCCAGCCGTCCGATTGAGATCGAAATGAATCCAATGCATATCTGCCGGCGTCGATACCATCGACGCGGGTCGATGGTATCGACCCTCCCTTTTTGGCGTCGGTTCTGTCATTAAGCGACGCTGTAGCCTCCATGTGTCGACGGTATCGACTGCTCCTTCGCCAGCAATCTGAAGACGTCTCGATACCATCGACATCAGCGTCGATGGTATTGACTCTTTGCTGCTCCTTTCGGCTGGCAACCTGCGGTCAAGTAGATGGTATCGACTCCCGTCGATGGTATCGACGGAAGCAGATACTTGTTTTTCCTGAAATTTAAAGACCAGATCAAATAAATCCACACAAATTATGATAATGTGATAAATAATGCTCTAAATGATAAAACTAAGGGGATTTGACATAAAATGATGGCAAAGACCGAAATGAGTGAATTATGCAATATTATCCATAAAAATGACTAATAAGAGCACAAACCACATATAAAACAGGTCTATAAATGCGACTCAAAATCATCGCATCATACCCCATTCATTTTATCTTAATGATAGATTTTTTGTGCTAGAATACCTAAGGGATTGATAATGATGAAATATGTTGTGCCCTCAAAGAGTTGCTAACTATACATAAACTGAGAGTTACAGGTATACTTGAACCTAGAATTAGTGCAAAGGTGGCACCACATACTATCAGGAGGCTAGGGTTCCCCAACTCCTATAGGGTGGAGACTGAGGGCTTGCATGAGGAATCTGGCTTTGATGGGATATGGGCCAATGCAACATGGAGATTGTATGCAGTTACATACAGTTCATCTCTTGTAGGACAGACAATGCATGTAACATTACCTTCATCTATGCAAGTCCTCAAATCACCACAAGGAAATACCTCTGGAAACACTTGATTGCGTTGTGTAGGAGGTTCATAAGGCCTAGGGTGGCGATAGGCAATTTCAACACCACTCTTGATCTAAGAGAGAATAGTGGTAGTAGATTCTATAACTATACTAAAGTTGTTGAGTTTCACAAATAGTGGAAGCAAACTTATAATACTTGGGCTTCTCGGGTATGCAGTTTACCTATAGATATGGTTTACTTCAAGAAAGGCTTGATAGAGCCACGACAAATAGTGCTTTTATACTAAAGTACCCCGACATTATTGTCAAGCACCTTATGAGGTTTGGATCAGACCACTACCTAATTCTCATGAAATTTAAACCCAAGGCAAAGATATTCCTAGGTTCATTACTCAGGCATCTTGGAAAATGCGAGAGGACTTCTCAATGATGCTCGAGGACACTTGCAACAAAGATATGAGTTTCAACGAGGCCATCAGGGCTGCTCAGAACTCTATTACCAACTGGGATAGAAACTTAAAAGAGATCAAAGGGAACAAAAGGATCACATCATTAATAACATCAATTAACTCCATATTGAGCTTGTGGTTTAGTATAATGACATTTCAGATGCGCTTTGCTTAGATCTACAATGTGAGCTACACAACATCCTAAAGGAAGAAGAAGGGGATCTAAAGCACAAGAGTCATGTCAATTAGATTAAGGTCGGGGACAATAATACTAAGTTCTATCACTCTTTTGTGAACCAAATATGAAGAAAAAACTCCATACCTAGTCTCGGGAACACAAAAGGAGAGTGGATATCAAATGAAAAGGAACTAATGGACATGATCGTCTAACATTCTAAAAATGTTCTCACTGCACCAACTGCAAGCACTAATCCAAACTTTAAGGCATTCCCTAGGACATATAGGAGATTGAGCAGGGATCAATCTGAGAGGTTGGGGGCGATTCATTTGGAGGAGGAGGTTCAAAAGGTATCTATCCAATTAAGACTGTCGGTCAGATGGGGTAAATGACAACTTCATACAAAAGAAATGGAGCATTATGGGGCCAAGTGTCATGAACATTGTAAAGAATGTCATATCCTACAGTGACCTTGCCAATGACATGTCTAAGTGGGGCCATCATCCTAATACCGAAAATTACTAGACCAGAGAGGTGTGAGCATCTATGGTCAATATCACTGAACAATGTCACCCTAAAGATAGCCTCTAATTTAGTGGTGGAAAGGTTGAAGACCTTCATTGTAGACTGGGTATCAAGTACACATAGCAGTTCTATACCAAGGCGTTAGATCACAGACAGTATTTCAGTGGTTCAAGAGTTGATTCATATGATGAAGAGAAAGAAGGTTGCTCAAACAATGGCGATCAAAGCTGATCTCACCAAGGCATACGACCATATGTTGTGTAACTTTATTAGAGATATTATTAATCGGATAGGGATACTAGGTAACATTATTAATTACACCTGGTAACATTATTAACTACATAAAGAAGTAAATGAAAAAAGGGGATACTTCAATTGTATGAAATGGAAAACTATCTAATACTTTCAAATCCAGCCGAGGCCTTACACAAGGAGATTCGGTCTCCCTTTACTTCTTCATGTTGTGCCTCAAATGTCTGAGCCAACTTATCCAATAACAAGTCGACCAAGGAGATTAGAAACCCATGAAAATGGGGGCAAATGGACCTTACATCTTACATGCTTGCTTTGCAGAAGATCTCATATTGTTTGCTAATGCCAACGTAGAGCAAATGAGGGTTATCAAGAACTATTTTCATGCTTTTGAAAAGGTGTCTGAGCAATTAGTCTCAGCTACCAAGATCAGAATCTTCTTTGCCAAAAGCATCCCCATCCACCCGAGGAGAAGGATCAAGAGATATTAGTCATCAGGTCACCAATGATCTTGGTAAGTACTTAAGTGTACCGATAATACACAAAAAGGTTGATAAAAATACTTACACTAAGGTCTTGGAGAAGGTCTCAGACAAGATAATGACTTGGGCTGCCAGAACCTTCTCTCTGGCTAGGAGGGTGTATCTAGAAAACACCACTCTAGATGTGATACCAACATACATTATGCAGACGGATGTACTTCCTTTGAAACTATGTGACATGATTGACGGGTTGATCTAGAGGTTTATATGGGGAGGGAACTATAAGAATCATCCACTAGCCCTTGTCGCATGGGATAAAGTGACCTACCACAAGGAAGAAGGCAGGTTGGGGACCAAGACAATTTTATAATGGAATCATACTTTACTGCTTAAACACTAATGGGCCATCAACAACAAGTGTAATACTCCTTGGAGCTTAGGTGTGATGAAGAGGTATATGAAGATTTTGTATGGCAATGGTATCTCAATGTCTACATTAGGTCGTGTGGTGCTCTCTGGTAAGAGTTTTATTGAAGAGAACTCCTACATTTACCCTATAAATAGCCAAAGTATCAGGGTATGGGATGACAAATGGTAGAAGGAAGGATAGATCCTACGCAATGAGGTAATGAAACCCATACCATATGAGATATTAAATTTCACTGATGAATGTCTCATTAATCTTAATGGGGAATGGAATGTGAAGTTTTTGGAAGAATGGTTACCTCAACACATTGTGAGTGGGATCATTTAGATTCAAGTACTAATACAATTTGATGGAGACAACACCAGGTCTTGGGAACTCATAAAGAACGACCAATTCTTGACTAAATCCGCATATAGAAAGCTAAGAGAAGGAAATTGGATTCACACGGAGGGGGGCTAGAAGGATATTTGGGTAGCCAGGGTCTTTGAGAGAGCTAAAATGTTTGCCTGGCTTCTAACCCATTAGGTGTTACTTAAAAATAGCAAGAGAGTTCATAAGAATATAACATAATTTAGTTGTTTCCCTAGATTCCAAGGATAGGAGGAAACGATTATTCGTGCAATATGAGACTGCACCCATGCAAAAGGTACTAGGAAGGATTTCCTGACAAGCGGAGACCATGCAAAATTTTTCTATAGCAGCAACCTAATAGGATGGCTCAAAGAACAAATGAAGAAGGATGATGACTTCATCATTGTGTTTCTAACAACCTACTGGCACATATGGTCATGCAGAAACAAACAAGCTTTCGACAATATCCACACCCACATGAGGAGGCATGTGAGATTCATCAGATTGGAGGTGCATGATCAGTTGGAAGCTTGCATATATATGATACGGGTTAGTCAGGCCTCAAGTGTCACCAACTGGAGAACTCCAGATAAGGGCGGGGTGAAGATTTAATGTAGATGCAGCTTTAAATCATGGTCATGCTGCCTGCACTGTGGTAGTTAGGGACGACATCAGTAGATGGGTCAAAGGAGTAGTAGAGAAGTTGAACATCACTATTTTTGTTGAGGTGGATTGAGAAGGGATTAGTTTAGCATTGAAAATTGCTAGAGCAAATGACTAGAAATTTGTCTTTATTGAATCAAATAGTCGGACAACAGTGAACATGTTAAACATCACACCTCAAACCAATCCCATGTATGCTAAGGAGATTATGAAGATATTGAGATGGAAGAACACCGAGTGTACTGTGAAGTTCATCAGAGGGGATGAGAATAATGTAGAGAATAAGCTGGAAAAGCTACATCTCAAAAATCATGAGTATAAAAGTCATACTCTTCCTCCAAATGAATCAAGGATCTCATAATCCAGGAAATGTGTAATGGTAGTAGTAATACCATCTTTAGTTCTATTGGCTTAATTAGTGGTTGTAATATGGTGTTTAATTTTGCTCACTAGGGGAGGGGGATGAATAAGAAAGCCTCACGACTTACCTTAACAAGGCATGGATTCAGGATTAATAATAGATTAAATCATATCACATGTTACATACCACAATTCAAATGGGTTTTAAGGCCTCATTTGGTAGAAAAGGATGTGAGTGGGACTACATAAAGGTTAGATGAGATATGATATGGTCTAAATCGGGATGTTGTGTTCCCATCCTACATTTGGGTGGAGCTAACGAATGGATGATTTGAAATGTAGATGTCTTATTTAGTAATATATTCCTACACTATGTTATTTTCTAAACATAGTTGAACCTTATAATTGGAACAATTAGAATATAAATCTGAACTTAGATTCAATACCATATCTGAATGTTTGTTGTTTTGCATTCGGTCAACCATCGTGATATGCTACAATCAAATAATAAGCAAAAGATGGTATTAGAATACACACAATAAATCTAATTACAGTTGCTCTATACTTTGGTTTTACATTACTTTAATGACGACTGTGGGAATTTTTTTTCTAACACTCACATCTTATAAGTTATCATTTGAAACTCCAATGCACGATATTATTTTTAATGGTATAGTCTCCATTCTCTCAGTAGAAAGCATTTTAGTCCTTGTTCCTTGATGACTCATGATTCTCTATCGGCACAAATTCCACAGAGATGATGAAGATGGAGAGCAACAACATGTATGTCACCCAAGCTCTACCAAATTAACTACTTACAACCAAATTTCTCCATCCTCATTAGTTCTACTGTAAAGAAGTGAAACCACTCCTCTACAAGAAAGAAAATAACACATCCCTTGAACCAAACACCACATAATTTTTTTTGCCAAAGGGATGGAGACCAATTCATTCAACATGAATGTATCATTACACAATGAGTAGCAGTGGAAAAGAATATTATCTAACAATTTACAAAGCTTGATAACATAGTACATCTCTTCACCACACATGGGTGTCCAAAAGGAAAACTAAACATATAAGACAAAGATCAAGCTGAGGATCATCTAACCACTTCTCCAAGTCTCCCAAAAGCTCAGCTACAAGGTTGATGTTGAAGCTCTCCTCTCCTTGATCTAACCTGGGGTTGGAAGCATACCCCAAAAAAGGAAGGGAAAAAGGATATCAGTAAAAAGCTGGTATGCGTATACTAAAAGAAAACTTGAGCAATGTGTGGCAATAAGGACATCAAGTATAAATGATTCCCATATAAGAGATAAGGACTACCCACACAGACATAAAAGAATAGATTCATCATCATAGTAAAAGAATGATACTTTCCATAATTAAAACAATAAATTAGTGCCATATAGGGGCTTAGGCCCAGGCATTGTAAATACCAGGTTCTTTCCCTTTTTTTTAATGAGATGAGACACACGCTGGGTTCACCAAAACAAAAAAAATTAGTGCCACATAAGCACGTCATAACTGTCATCCTACATATATGTGAGATAAGCATAACACTAGAATATTATAAGAGACAAAGGTGGCCAAGAATCACACATCTTGAACCTAGTGAGACATGGGCCAAGAATCACACATCCTGCCCCGGCATGGGGAATCACACATCCACCATCCATACATATATAACATGGTCCAGGAATCACACATCCTGCCCTGGCATGGGGAATCACACATCCACCATCCAAAATATCACAATATTGCCACAAATTATAATGAGACAAAACCAATGCAATTATACTACTCTAGGGCTAGGTAAATGTAGAGGCAAGTAGGAAGTATAGTTAGAATTATACAATGCTGCCATATCACACAATGGACAACTCATGCATCCACAAATAAACATCCACATCACAGTGGGTAGATACCACCAATAAGTCTATCATGCACCATAGCACAAAATAAAATATCAAGAGATTATCCAAGACCACTATAATTAGGATAGTTCACATGAACTATGATATCAAGAGATAAGACATATTGTGTAGGCCAAATTCAAGAGAATGAAAAGATAGGTGAATTGCTCAATATAGAGGAATAGGGGATACAACATACCTTAATATCATAATTCAAAGTCCAAAGCACTTCTAGATCCAAGTCTAGGTCACCAATGAGCCTATTAAACACATATACATATTTTATGTCAATTTCATACACATTAACCAAACCCTAAAAACCACCTTTTTATTAATGTGTGTATTAGGTTATGAAAATTGTTCCATATTTTATTTCACGTTATTAGGAGTCCAAAACATAGTTTATTATATTTTTCCGAATTATAAATATTTAGTTATGAATTATACAAATTATTAACTTATTAATTAGATCCATTAAAATCATCTCTTCAAAACATGAGATTCAGGTGACAAAACTAATACCATTAGAAAGCTTACATTTTTCTAAATTCAAGGAGTATTTATTTGTAATTTTTGGACAAGTAGATAATTAGTTATGAAATTTAGAATTTAGACCAATTAGAATACTAGATAATGCCACATAGGTGAGAGAATCTATGAACAGCAAGCCGGGCCCGCACGACTTGGCCCAATGAACGGCGACCAAGTTAGTGGGTCAACGGCTTGCTTGACTCACCCCAAAGCAAAGGGATAGAAGGAGGGAATTGATGGAACTACCCTTATCTGAGAACGCGATCACAAAAGGAAGTCAGGGGAAAAACGGTAAAACACAATGATTCATCTTCTTCCTCACAGACACCCGCTGTGAGAGAACCAAGCAAGAAAGAGCTTGCTAGGATTTTGGGAAAAATTGGTCGGTGCGATGATTCACGAAAACAAATACACGAAAATGAAGAAGGTACCTTCACAAACCTAGAGAGCAAGTTAATTGGGACCAAGATGGCATGGAGAGGGAGCAGCAACCATCACAAACCCTAGCCCAAAAATCGACTACCGACAGCAACTCACGCGATGGGCACCAGAATTGAGTGGATAGGCTGACTAACCAAAGAAAAATGAAGCACATGATAGTCTTATATATAGGTATGGGCAAGCATATCGGGTTTTCCTAAGGTGACTGAGCTACCTTGGAGCCCAAGTTTAGGCGTTTCTAGGAAACTCAACAAAACTGGATAAATAAGGGCTCTTTGTGTGTGGCTAAATCCAATGAATTCATAGGAGAAGAAATTTTGTGGAGAGATCTAACACACGGAGAGAAATCTGTTCCCGAAAATATCCCAAAACCAGCACCTACTTTCTATTTTGGTTCGAGGAAGAGGACGAGCTAGCAGCCGTCCGATCAGAAATCAATGACCCTGGTCACTTGCTACAGTACATAATGTAAAAAGCAACACGTGACATCGAAAATCATACTCAGACAATAAAATCGATTAAAGTGATACATTAATTATCTTTCTTTTTCTCTCTCCTTTTTTGAGGGTGCACACGAACTCCAAATTAGGTAAAATTTTTCATAGAGGTTAATATTGACATGTAGAATCCAAATATAAAATTATATTTACCTTTTGACAACTTTTAATGTGCTAAATAAATTAAATCACATTTTCTCTTTCCTCCTTCATTAATGGCATTAGGATTATCCAAAAAATACAAAACTTGACCCACAAGTCATATTTAACATGTTGGGTACGAATTTGCCATCAATTTTATATTTTGGAGTTGCTTTTATAATTATTTAATATTTTGAAGGTATTACACACTTTCTCTCTCCTGATTTCACCTTTTAATCAAACTTTCTCCAAATTTTGTGAAAATTCACCCAAAGGCATATTTTATTATGTTGATTACGAATCTATAATTATTTTCTAATTTTGGAGTCATTAAATATTTTATTTAATATTTTTAAGGAAAAACACCCTTTTCTTTTCTAAATAAAATAGATATGATTATTATTATTCTAAATTGGTGAAACTTGGACTCCAAGCCAAAGCATATCCCAAGAAAATGAATTCGATCTTATTATTATCCAAGAAGTTTTCCTTTTAACACGTTATTCATTATTTCTCCCATTAATAATCTATTATCTCATTATTCGTGTATTAAGCATTATCTTTGATTCCCTTTTTCTCTTCCTTGCACCCTAAAGCATAGGAAGGATCTAGAACAAATCTACACCATCATTATCCCACATAGGATTATTTATTTCATATTTTTTGGAATTATAACTCATTATCCTCAATTATGAACACTTTTCCTTTTATGCACATATCTTATGTACCTTTTATTGTTTTCATAATTAATTTGAAGGTATTGGGTAATATTAATTTATATTCTATGTTTTAATGTAATTTATGCATGCTTTAATATATTTAAGGTCACTAAAGATCATATGCTTATCCTTGTTTGGCTAAACCTCAAAGGCTAAGGGTTTTATGTTCTTAACCCTGGAATAAGATTAAGTCCTAGGTTTCAGTATGTTACATCTACAAAAAAAAGGGTTGGTATTTCTAGGTTGAAACTAGGTCCTTACTATTGAAATTTGTGAAGCATCTCAACACTACTGATTCAAGGGTCAGTTCTAATGATATGGAATTGAAGACTTCATATATATATATTGCAAATTGAATCGCTGCCACTAATAGAAGGATTAGTGGAATTGACTCTTTATTAAAGTTTTTCTACACATTGCCCACAATAAGTTGGTGGAACCAATAATGGGATCAACATCGTGGAGCTTGTGAAACTCTATTATTGTAACAATCCAAAGGGGCTCGATGCCACTAACATTGGGGGTATCAACTCTGTTAAGTTTTTGCACACTAAACAAACACATCTTGGTATATTCTTTACTTGTACAAAAACCACACCATGACATAATTGTTAATCTATTTGATTTAATCATAAAACACTATCTAACATATTACCAAATTTGAAAATAAAAAATCAAACTTAAACCTAATTGGTGGGTTACCTCCCACAAAGCACCATAGTTTTACATCCTAGGCTTGACAAAAAGCATTCCACTAACATTTGTTATCTCACATGAATGATGATATTGTATTTGGTAATTTGAATTCCAATATGTCATCTCGTATGCCCAATGTCCAGTGTCATATACACATAGAAATAATCACATCTATTGGAATGACCTCCCCAATAGAAATTTAGATCCATGACTATCCTTCATATGCATCACTATAAATTTGACTAGATGTATACATTTGTCTACCTTCACTAGCACATCATCTAATATCCTAGAGGGTCTAAAAATATATTTGCTGGCAAAACCATAGTCATGTTGGTCCTTTCTGACTCCTTCAACCCCATCCTCTTGTATGTAGTAAAGGGCATGATATTGATGCTCTCCGTTGTATCACATAGAGCATACATGAATGTATTGATACCAATGGAACATGGGATATTGAGGCATCTTGGGTCTTTTTTTATTGGGTGGAAGCCTTCCCTGGATCCACGTACTAACCACTTCATCGTGTATCACCACATATGAATATGAAACTTATCTTTTCTTGTGAATGGTCTCCTTTAGAAACTTCCAATAGGTTGGGATCTCGCAACATATTTGACTAATGGAAGATTAATGTGAATCATCTGAATAATATTTAGAAACTTTTGGAGCCTATTGTCACTCTTCCCTGATTTAAGACTATTCAGAGATGGTACTAGTGGCATGTCGATGCACATTGATGGAGGAACTTATAGCTACTTGGGGGTCTCCTCCCTAAGCTTGCCTTGGAGCCACAGTCCACTAGAATAGAATTTTGTGTGGTCGAAACTATATGTGGTTTCTCCTCCCCTAGTGATAGAACACTCACGTGCTCATGCTTTTGAGCTTCACCCATGCATCTACGCATGAAAAACAATTTAATAGGAAATGCACTCAATGGTATATAAACTCACATGGGTTGAGCGGTTCATGGCTTGCTTCAGGTGTCTCCTCAATAGCATAAGACTTCCCATTATAAGTTGTAATCAAATTTGTCTGTTATTGATTGTGAGTAGCCTCCATGTTTCCTAGAAAACCATGTTGCATTGTATTCTTCAAGTATAAAAGTATCATTAGCCATAATGAATTTGAGTCTATAAACTCTTAATATGAGAATCATGATTTCGCATCACCCAATACGACTAGTTAAAGTATGATTCTCTCTTCATCATAAACTTACCAAAAACATCCTTCAACCTATCCCATATTATAGGGCATCCATCTCTCTAATTTTGATGTTGCATGGGCTATTGTTGTTGTGAGGGATCCTGATACAAAATATATGGGTCCTTCTATGAAAAATTAGGGTGATTGTTCCAAGGTATATGATCATTGTTCTTGTGGTTAGGACGTGCCATATGCATGCACTCCTCCTCATACTAGAATGTTTTGGAGTTCAAGGCCCCCAACTTCTTGGTCAAAATAGTGGTTTGTGACTTTAAATCCATCTCCTTGGGATGTTCTCTTTCTTGACCCTGATTGTTCATGTTTATTACTCCCAAGATTGATTCAAGGACATATTCTTCATGATCTCCTTGCATTTGGTTGATGTATTGAATATTCTCCTACCGAAGCAAACATACTTCTTTCACACAATCATACAATATCTTTCCTTGATAAATTTAGAAATATCATGGTGAGAACAGTTCCTCAATATATCATGGTAGCATTCCCAATCTTTATAAGATGACTCATTAGCACCTTTCTTAAAAATGTGGATGTTCCGTACTAGTTTTGTAGTCTTCTAAGGTTGGAAAGTATCTCTTAGAATATGTATCCACCATCTAATCCCATGTTTCTATAAAGCTTTTCTCAAGACTGCCAAATCATGTCTTGGCTCTACCAACTAAGGGAAATGTGAATAGCTTCATGTATATGACAATGGTTGGAATCTAATCCATCTTCAACACATCACAACACTCCATAGAATTTCTAACGTGATGCAAGGGATCTTCTTGGGAGTGCCCATGGAAATTTTAACGTTTTACAAGTGCAACACGACTCAGATCAAGCTTTTAGTTTCCAACATCCAAATCTTGCCTCCTGATGGGCCCTTGTTGAGTTGTGGCTAAAGAGGCCCAAATCCTCTCCTAGATGATTGGTCCCTTCTCATGAGGAAGATCTAACTTACGGACCACCACCACCTCCTTCATTTGCATTTACATCCCCCGTTTCAATCTATTCTTATTTTTCTACATGTGGATCATAATAGGAATATATGTAGATGAATGAGGTGTATGATCACTATAATAGTGGTGTGAGTTTGTACCATAAACTAGTACCTACAATAGATCAACAAAATAAAAAAACATAGACCATTATTAGTGACACCAAAACTATTTACAATGACAAAGAACAAAATTTTAAATCTGGACTATAGTGGTTATTCTAGCACTCACAATGCTAGTGTTTTCCAGTTTCTTGACAAGAATGCCAGAAACTTGACACGCCAATACCATTATTGCAAACAGTCATCAAGAAATATAGGATGTGAGTCCCAAGTTGTTGAACTCAAGCAATTATGGAACAATAACAAATGTTGCTAACTAGTCTGAATCATCTAGACTGAAGGATATTTTGGGTTTGGTTTTGATTAAACTAAGAAATTAAACTAGGAAAGACAATAAATAAGGTTGTGAATCAAGATTACAGTTAGGTTATCTAGTTTCATCACAATACTTTCTATATCTAATTTTTTAAAACCCCTAACTTAGCTTTATGGTAAGCATGCTTGATTGACCTAATTGGGTGCTTAATTCCTTGATCAAACTCTAATCCATGATTTGATATAATGTGAAAAAGCTAAGTTTTAAGTTTGGTCCAGCTTGGACATTGTATGATCAAGTTTTGCAATTTATGTGCTTATAATGGCTTTTTTGCAATTTATCCAACTTCAGGGTTTAATCTATAATTTTTATACATGAATGTTGTGCTTCATAGCACTATTCATAGTGTTTGATATGTTTGCACCTATAGATACCTAGATAACCACCAGTTTGTTGATATTCCCTTGGTAGGTTGGAAATCTAGGGTTTTCACCCAAGTATGTTGATAATTTTTTCTAAGTGTGTGAAAGATTCAATGATATCACCTAGTGGGGGAAAGATCCAATGGGTCCTACTTGTAGTTAAGGGTCCTATGGATTGTCCTTGATACCCTAGAATTGATGGATACACTAGTTGAAGTAAATGATCTGATGGATGGTTGGTTTTGGAGAAATGGCTAAGTATAGAGAAAAGAATCGATGGGTTCACTAATGACACCTTGATGAGTTCACTATGGTAGGAACTGATGAGAAACCTTAGTAAAGATCCAATGGAACTTCTGCATGCATGGTTAAGGACTGATTTTGACTTTTGGATACCTGGCATGCATGTTTTGACACCTCAAGCTACCTTCTTTGCCATCTAAAGTATATCTATCCATTTCTTATTTTCCAAATGAACTCTTTACACCTCCCTCTTCCTTGTGTTCTAGAGAGGCTCGACCCCTAGCTACTTGGTATAAAAATAAAGCTATGGAGGTTGGAACTTAGGTGGATCTCACATGCAAGTTTCTTTAGGGTTTTGATCAAGCAACTTTATGGTTTTGAAGGTTCCTAACATAGCTCTTGATCTAGCCAAGTAAGTTCTTCATCTCTACCTTGTTTCTTGTTGTTCTATACCTCCTTTCTTCTTAAGTGGACAAAAACTTGGTTTCTTTTGAAGAGAGGTTATGTATATGAGGATGAAGATCTCCTTTTTTTTCTCTCTTTGCCCTAGTTTCACCTTGATCTTGTGGAAAAGAGTTGTTTCAGAGCTTTGGGTATGCAAGTTAGGATTCCATCCTCTCTCTTTGAGCTATCTTTCTATTTGTATCTTCATAACCTACCTAGAGGTGAGTTGTATAACCTTCATTCTATTTCATATCTTTCTCTTAACTTGCTTTATATATATCATACCCTAGAACATAGTTGATATGGTAAAGATGATTCTTTATAAACTATTTTACATACATGCAAGTAGTTTGTGTGATGTTAACCAGCTTTTGTTCGTATTCATATACTCTCTCTGTATATGAACTGTTGGTCTTGAAGAAAATGAAATGAGGGTATTGTTTAAAAAGAAATGGAACTAATTTATATTATAGTGAAGGAACAAATGGTCTGTCTAGTATATACCTTGTGGATTTCACTAAGTAATGAAATGATGGTGTTCCTTAACACCTAATCTGATGGACATGTTTAGAATAAGATAACAATGGCTTTATTTTATGTGAATAGAATTGACCCTACTTGAGTAGAAGAACTGATGACTTCACTCGAATGAATCTAGGGTTAAGTAATCAACTGTTGGACTTGTGTGTACTCTTTCATAAATCGATGGGCATACTAGATACATGAACTGATTTTGGGTTAAGTTTCTAAATAATTTGATGGTCTTGCCTACATGGAATCTAATGGGTTTTTTTGGCTAAGTATCAAAATAATCCAATGTTCTTATTATTTACTATATATTTTCATGAATCAATGGGTACAACATATACATGAACAATTTTGACTAAGTCTTTAAAGGATTCAATGGGTTTCCTTTGGTTAAGTATAATAAAGATCTGATGGACCTTTTCTTGGTTAAGTACCTCAAATAACTGATGGTAGGCTAAGTGTAAGACTTTGAAAAATTTTCACTAAGTTCTGAAAAGAACCAATGGCTCTTGTTGTCCATCAATTAACTAATGGTGATGCTGAAAGGATATGATATTCTCACTAAGTTACTTAATGATCTGATGGGTTGCCTACGTGTATCAAATGAATTTATGGGACAACTAAAGATGTTGATTTGGTGATACTAATCCCACATACATCTTTAGACCTTTCTTGTAAATGGTTAGCTAAAGATGGTATAAGAGTAATTCTTTTGTGTTATGCTTGATAATATCATGACTTATATGTTTGATGTAGACTTATTCTAAGCCTGAAATGGTGGGTTCATTGTAATATGATAAATCTTATACAAGACTTAGATGATAATGATGTGCTTACAAGAGAATCAATAATGTTTTGGCCTTAACCGCTTGTGGGTTGTTTTATGCCCTAAGTGGAGATATAATCCTCTTTGTGAATTGGTAATCGACTAGTACCAATGATGTTGTGATGAAGAATATGTTTCATATGTGTTATATTTTCTGATGTTGCTCTACACTAATACTTTTGTAGAAATATTTTAGGATTTATACGTAACTTTATTGATGCGGGCCTAAACTCACCCAATGGTCAATAATTAATCAAGTGAAACCCTAATCATGTAATGTCATGTGTCATAGAGATATTCTAGTGTCAGGATTTCTGGATAGAAAAATGAGTATTCCATAAAGGAAACTCAGCATTGTATACTATTTAGTATATGCATGTGCAAGGAGGATATATCCTTGTCATCCTAATTCCAAAGTTATGGAGAACAGTCAAGGCCGTAACTCTGATGAATGAATATGCATATGATATGTGCTTGAGGATAGATGTGGTTGTACCTCGTATGATGGGGGTTTTGTATACCCTTATTTCTAGTGTTGCGCCCTATATACCCAGGGAAGAAGGGCGGACTAGGCTGATTGTAGCTTGACAAATAGGTCACTGCGGAAGACTTGTACTGACCGAGGGGAAGAGATCTTAGGAACTCTCTTAGATCTTTTATGATACTGATTACAACTTCACAATGGTCAGTTGGAAGTTAAGTGGTATACCTCAAACTTCCCAGTGCTTAATAAAAGGAGTAATACAACCATGTAGCAATATGTTAGGGTTATATGACACATCACATGAATTGATAACCCTTGCTTTGTTTCCTATAATGTTTAGTTGATAAATAATGCAGTAAGAGGAATCAAATGTTTAAATGATGATAGCTTTATCTGTTCCTCACATTATATGTTAAATCCTTTTAACTCAATAATACTATATGCTTGCCTGTTTAATAATATAACCTGATGTAAGTTGGAAATATTATTGAGATTTATATCTCTCACATGGACAAGGTGTTGGATCTATGGCTCTAAAGGGGGGAGGTGAATAGAGCTTCAAAATTCTCACAAGATAAGTTAGACCTTCAAATTATATCAATAAAAACAAAATGCTTAAGTGCGATTTGAAGTCCTAACTAAACAAGCATAACAAGGATGAGAGAAAGTGAAACAAGCACTTGGACAAGGTGGTTTAGAGTGGTTCCACTCTCCAAACTAGGAGAGTCAATCTACTACCTAGAGAGCTAGGACTTTGCAATATGTGTATACTTATATTGCATTCATAAGAGATACAAGGAGACCACCATACATCCAATGACTTACTTATTCAAGGCAAGAGTCTTCCACCTACACAAGGACTTACCCACTTGATCAAGATGTCTTCAGCCTTCAACACGGACTTACCCACACTTGCATCAAGTTTCTAGCCTTGAAGGAATTTTCCCACTCTTCTTGAATCCTGGACTTGCCCTTCTCCTTCACCCAAAGAAGATCCTCACCTCTTCTCCAACCTTCAAGAAGAACAGCAACAACTTCACCTTCACTCAGAGTAGCTTGCTTCACCTATGCTTCTTTAAGAAAAGGGGTAGGGAAGATGGAACAGAATGAGAGATTTACAAGCACATGGAAGTAGCTCTCTTACAACTGGACTAACTCACTCATAATCACAAAATGCTTTGTAAATAAGAAAGAGAAAGGGGCTCAAGGATTTGCAACACACTCAACTATAGCAAGGACTTAGAATAGCATGAATGAGCAAACTTGGAATGAACTCCAAGGGGTCCTATTTATAGTTGGGGGTGTTCCCTTGAGTGTGGGATCACTTAAGGGAAAAACATAGCCATTTTCTAAGTTACAACAGATCTATTCTCTCTTAAAACAACTTTGCAACAGTTATAATCACTTTTTCTGTGTTTTCCATACAGTGCATTAGGTCGAGTTTCAATAAAGATAACTCGACCGATCCATTAAGTGACAAAGCCAATTTTCAAACTATCGGTCGAGTTTGTTATGGGAAACTCGATTGATGAGTCAAAATCAATTTTACTTAGTTGACCGATCGGTCGAGTTCTGTGAATGTGCAACTCGATCGATTAGTCTCTCCAGAAAATCCATCAATGGATCGTTCGAGTTTCCAACTCGACTGATGAACAGTCCGTGATAAATTTTCTAAACTGATATTTGAGTTATCAAATGTAAAAATTAAGTGTCCCTATTTTTTTTCTCATCTTAGTTACAAGTCATATCATCACTACAAGTGATTAAAAAAATCATCTAAGGTCATTTGGAGTGATTTCCCAAATTACACACTTGTATTGCTTTTGACTTGAACTCGAACAAGCTAGGGCTTGTGTAATTTGATCCTTTACATGTACCTAAAGCCTAAAATAAATCTTGAACAAACATATTAGATACATAGGAATGGAATGGTTAAGTCAATATCAAAATATGGGCAATGTATAACTCTCAAGTCAACACATGGGACTCACCTCGTGGGTCACCACATCTTTTTATGTGAACGTTAGCAGTGTCATTAGACCCATGTGAATGAGGAGCAACTTGTAGATTAGTAGAAGTAAAAGGTTGGCTAGTTGAGTAGATAGTCCCGAGTCTTCTCTATACTCTTAGGTCTGGGCGGGGAAGTTAGGTAGAAGAAATGTATCGACTCGAGTTTTGGCATTATGTCGATGTTTGTACATGATATATATATATATATATATATGGATATGCTTTTGTATATAGGTTGTGGTTGTGGCCATTCTCCCCCTTTTTGACAATGATGAACCATTCCTCAATCATATTGAAAAGGATATGTAAAGTTATACCTTTTCCTTGTGAATTGCTGGGGGGGGGGTTCATGATTTGAACAATGTGAATTTCTCCCCCTCAATCTATGCTTACTCTTACATGCATAGTTAGTCTATCTACACAAAGCAACATGACATATATACTATATGATCCTTTAGCAAGTCACATGATAAAGCATATAATGAACAATAGAAGGATCACATAGGCAATAAAAGTAATATGGTTGAGCTTCAAAACATTGAACTTCTCTCCCCCTTTTGACATTATCAAAAAAGGAAGGGGGGTAGAAGAGCACTGAAATGGGTCTTCTCCAAGAACTACCAAACATACATCCACAACATGCAATCTCAAAGCATACACCAAACAGAGATGAGAAAAACATACAGTCTAAGTCATTATCAAAATATGGTAAACATGGCACCAACTCACAAATATAATAAATCAAAGAGTAAGTGTACAAAAGATTAAGATTAAAACCCAGAAAGCATGTTCTCAAAAACAACTACAAGCCAAAATGATGAAAACTAGATGATAAAATAGTACAACTCAGAAAATGTGCTCAGATGTTTTTAATACAAAATAGCCTAGAAAAATATATATGATCAACATCTTGACTAAAAAACTAGAAAATCTAAACATAATCTATGCCCACTTCATCAACATCATTATCAGAAGCTTCTGGCTCATATTCATCATCTCCTTCTAAAGGTGCATCAATGACAACAACATCACCTTCATCACCAGAGGCACCAACAAATCCATCAGAGCCATCAACATCCTCATCATCCTCACAAGCCTCCTCATCAACAACAACCTCCTCATCAGCCTGGTCTGGTATCTCCTCATCAGCAAGGGAACCAAAACCACAACCAGACCCAATGGGCATTCTGCTCATCCCAAGGCATGCCAAGAACATGAAGCTCACTGGCCTGTGGGAAGGAAGGAGCAAAAGTACCAAGACTGGCAAGTAGGGTGGCCAAGGGGCCAACAGGTAGAGGCAACACTCCAGGGGTAGATCCACCAATAGAAAAGGGTGTAGTAGTAGATGTAGCAGAAGGAGGGACTCGGTAGAAGTGATCATATGCATAGGATGCATAATCACCTCCTGGGTAGGGCTAATAGGTAGGATAAGGATGTTCACAGGATAGGTTCATATTTAACATGATGGCATAGAGGTCCTTATGCATGTGCTCCTGAACCTGAAGGTTATACGCTTGTTGATGCATCATGTAGCTCATAAGGGTTTCATTGGATACATGGAATGAGGCATGGGCAGGTCAGGCAGGCTGAGGTGGTGGAGGTGCATGGGTAGGGTAGAGGTAGATGTAGAGGCACCAAGTGTGGTAGAGGATGGGATAGGCACAAACTTCTGAAGTGTGGTCTCACTGATACAAACTCCTTTCTGGACAGGTTTGTAGTGAAGGTCGTGGAAAAGAGATTTTCCAGTGGCAAGCTAAAAAAGACCACAGATCAGGGCAGGGTAGGGAGGGTGGGTGCCACAGGTGTTCTTGCCTGAGTCAAAGCAGGTCATATGGTGGAGAACATATCTTACCCACTTGACTCCTATGTTCTTCAAGAGACAATACATAATTACCGTAGTGTTTTCTTCAATTTTAGTCTGATTTTTTTATGATGAATATTGCAGTTAAGGACTAAGGAAATTATGTGGTTCTTGAGGTCTAAGGCAGAAGAGGGAAGGGTACACTTCTTCCTATATGGGAACTGAGGCTTCTTCAAGAATTTATGAATATCAGGGAGAGTAAGATCATATTGCTTGTAGAAGGCCTCAGGATTGACTAGGTCAAAATACTCAGGGTAGTCCTTCCTCCAGGTGTCAGTCACTTCAGTACTCGAAAACAAGATGTTCATGGTATCCTCAAAGACTTGGAATTTCTTCCCGACAATCATGGAAGTGAGGACTACTTGAGTATTGGGTGGTGGTACTAGTATGTCATAGTTCCATTGCAAGTTAGCATAGAATATATGAACGACTTTTGTGCTAGTTATGGAATTGTTGTAGCACAAGCGTTCAACACACAAGGAAGAGAGATGGTGATTGTATAACAACTCGACCACTTGATCAATGACCCTTTGTCTACGAGGGGATGGCTTAAAAATGGCACATAATGAAAAGGATTCCTAGGAAGGAGGTCCTTGTACCTATTAAGAGCCTCATTAGAGACAAAGAAGGTGTCATCAAAGGGTATGAGACGTGAGTTGGAAGACAATGATGGTGCTCCATGTGGAGAGGATGAAGAGAGAAAGAGTAGGAGAAACACCACCAAAACCCATACACACACCTAGGGTTGATAGGAAATAGGTAAAGGGAGGCTGGTCTAGGTCAAAATAGGGCTAGGAAGAGGAAGGTCGGGGCTAGGGTTGAGAGCTTGAGGGAGCTAGAGGTTGGATTGGTCGATTTTTCTTTAGTTGAGAGGGAGAAAAATAGGTCGATCCTAACTTATGTTTGCTCCTGCCCGACCATTGGTCGAGTTTTTTGACTCATGATATTGTCCGATATGCTCTTAAAAAATCTCTCGACCTCCCATCGGTCGAGTTGGCAACTCGATCGATGGTCCAACTGAACCAACATTAGAAAATCTAATTTCTAGACATTTGAGTGCTAATTAAATTTATTTTTCAAGTCCATATTACATTTTAAACATATTTGGGAACATATCACTCATCATTGGGTACTATTTTACGATAAAATATGCATTTTCGAAAAATACCTAAAAATAAGAGAAAAACAAGGCAAAAAGAACATGAAGGTTGATTTTTAACATATTAGCAAGCCATGGTGATCAAAATATAGGCAAAGCATATATGATAGATGACAACTAGCTAGAAGGCATATCAGATTCATTCAAAGAAGTTATGAGTAGTTTAGATCTAATAAAGTTAAATTGCTCTCTAGCTAGAGGTTTAGTGAAAATGTCCGCCAACTGATTTTTCGTGTCCACATGCGTGATATAAATATCCTTTTTGGCAATGTGATCACGAAGAAAATGATGGTGAACCTCTATATGCTTTGCTATACTATGCAAGATATGATTATATGACAAGTTAATTGCTCTAGTATTATCACAATAGATAGGAGAAGCATCAAAATGAATGTTAAAGTCTTGGAGCATTTGCTTCATCCATAGGACCTGGGCACAACAACTTTTGACTGTAATGTATTCGGCCTCGATAGTTATTAATGCCATTGTGCTATGTTTCTTGGAGAACCAAGACACCAAGCATGGTCCTATGAGAAAGCAAGTGCCACTTGTGCATTTTCTATCAATCAAGCATCACGTGTAATCCACTTCACTATAAGATGTAAGAGTAATGTCCCTGGACTTGGGATACCATAGACCAAAATTTGGAGTTTTGGCTAAGTACCTTCAAATCTTCTTAACATCTATAAGATGTGATTTATTAGGATTTGTTTAAAAGTGAGCACACAAGCCAACACTAAACATCATATCACGTCTAGAGGTAGTTAAGTAAAGTAAACTTCTGATCATACCTCTATAGAGCTTCTCATCTACCTTCTCATCTTCTTCATCCTTATCAAGTTTGGCGGTGTTTGACATGGGTGTGTCAATCAGCTTGGTGTTCTCCATCCCAAAGTGCTTTAGTAACTCACTTGTGTACTTGCCTTGGTTGATGAAGTTCCCATATTTAGTTTGCTTGATTTGAAAAAGAATGTGAGCTCACCCACCATACTCATCTCAAATTCACTCTGCATAAGATCACTAAATTCTTTGCAAATATCAAGGTTAGTTCCACCAAAAATGATATCATCCACATATATATGAATGATAAGAAAATTGTTAGAAGTGTGCTTTAGAAATAAGGTAGAATCTACTTTGCCCATGATATATCCGTGATCTTACAAAAAGTACTTTAATTTCTCATACCAAGCTCGAGGTGCTTGTTTGAGTCCACAGAGAGCTTTTTGTAACAAATAAACATGGTTAGGTAAACTATCATATTCAAAGCCTGGGGGTTGTGCAACATACACTTCCTCCTCAATTGTACCATTCAAAAACACACTTTTAACATCCATTTGATATAGAAGAAAGTTTTTATAACTAGAAAAAAATAAGCAACATACGAATGGACTCAAGTCTAGCTATATATGTACATATTTCATTAAAATTTATACCTTCCTACTGATTGTAGCCTTGATCCACTAACCTTGTTTTGTTCCTTACCACTTTTCCACTTTCATCTATCTTGTTGTGGTAGACCCACTTGGTACCAATAATCTTTCTATCACTTGGTCTTGGCACTAGGGTCCATACTTTGTTCTTTCAAATTGCTCCAACTCTTCTTGCATGGCTAGGATCCATTCATCATCCCCAAGAGCTTCCTTGATGTTCTTTGGCTCTAGTTGTGAGATGAAGGCGTTGTTGGATTGTTCTTTGTTGAATGCAGCTTGCATCTTCACTCTTTCAAATGGATCACCTAAAATCAACTCTTTTGGATGATTCTTTGCAAATCTGGGAGTTGGGTCCTTCTTCTCTTCATCTTTCTCTTCTTTTTGAGTTACCGCCTCTTTTCCCTTTTGAGTGATGTTGAGTTCTTTTAGAATAGGAATTACCTCACCTACAACATCATCATTTGGAACAATATCTTTGGGAATAGAGGGGTTAGTTTCAATAAACTTAACATTTATATATTCTTCTACTTTAGCAAGATCAACATTAAACACTCTATAAGCCTTTCTAGTAGTGCTATAGCCAAGAGAGAAAGCCTTTTAAGATTTCAGATCAAACTTGTTGAGATAATCTTTCATATTTGAAACAAAACAAGGTCATCAGATACTCGATAGAAGGTTTTCTACCATGCCATAGCTCATAGGAGGTTTTCTTTATAGAAGGATGTGTAAAAGCTCGACTTTGCACAAAAAATGAGGTACTGACAGCTTCGGCCCAAAACTTCTTTGGAGTGTCATACTCTAAAAGCATGGTCCTAGCCATCTCCTATAGTGACCTATTCTTCCTCTCTACAACCCCATTTTGTTGAGGTGTTTGAGGTGAAGAGAAGTTATGTGCATAACCAGATTCTTGACAAAAACATTCAAAAAGACCATTTTCAAATTCTTCCCCATGATCACTATGGATGGAGATGATTTGACAAGAAGCTTCATTCTCAATTCATTGACAAAAGATTGAGAAAACATCAAACGTATCACTCTTGGAAATGAGAAATAAGGTCCAAGTATATCTAGAGAAATCATCAACAATAATAAGGCAATACTTGGAACCACAAAGCGATTGAGTTCTCATTGGTCCAAATAGATCAATGTGAAGAAGTTCAAGAGATATCTTGGTACTAAGGAATCCTTTGGATTTTAAGGAGGACTTAGTTTGCTTTCCTTGGGTACAAGATTGGTATTCCCTATACTTCTCAAAATCTAATTTGGGAAGTCTCTTGACCAAGTCCTTTTTTCTCAACTTCTTCAACTGATGCATATTTACATGACCAAGATGATGATGCCAAAAAGAAATATCATTCGAATTGACTACTAGGCATCTACCAACAACATGCTTAATAGAGTCAAGCACAATTACATAAAAATTATCACTTCTAGTTCCCTTATGTATGACTTGATAGGTGAGGGAATCTAGAATCAAGCATTCAAAAGAAGTAAATAGCACAAGGTAACCATTATCACATAATTGACTAAAACTAGTTAAATTGTAATGTAGTCCATCCAAAAAAAGAACATTCTTGTCACACAAGGATTCACCTACATCACCCTCACCTTTGACCTTACCTTTCTTGTTGTCCCCAAAGGTAACCGAACCTCCTTTCTTTTTGGTGAAGTTGTTGAAATGGCTTATATCACTTGTCATTTGCTTAGTGCAGCCACTATCAAAAATCCATCTACCTTTTTCCTATAAGAAAGGAGAGTGTTGATTCTCAACTCAAACTTCGGGATTTGGAGTTAGCTTGGGGACCCATTTCATCTTTGGGTTGGTCCCCTTAGGCTTGCAAGGACAATAAGTAGAGTAATGATCATCACACTTGCAATGAGAACAAATCATAGGGTTTTTAGTGTTGGAGGACTCTCCAATGAAAAAGGAGGTCTCCTTGCTCTTTTTATTACCTCTAGCTTTGTTCTTGCCCTTAGGTTCTCCCCTTACAAATCCCATACCACTAGTACCACTTAGTTTGGTAGAATGGTCAAGGATTTCATTAAGGGAGTTTTCCCTTTGAGGAATTTCTACAGAGAGGCCATAAGTCTATGATTGTCATCATTAAGAGATATGATAGTAGAAGACAAACTAGAAATATCATCTATATGAACAAGGTCGACCTCTAAACAAAGGACTATAGTCAAATAAAAATCTTTCTCAAGAGAAATGGTAGCAATATCATTACTAGGAAAGATAGGTCTAGAAGATAAATCATTAACTTGACTAAGCAACCTAGAATTTTCAGATTTAAGCACTTGAATTTCCTTAATATAAACATCCCTCTCATATCTACAAGCATCAACAATAATCTTAAATTCAACATTTTCAGTTTTAAGAGTTTCAAGCTCATTTAGGCACTTTTGGTTTTCTTCCTTAAGAGTTTCAATGTTCTTAAGGTAGACACCATTCTCTACTTCAACTCCATTATATTGGATCTCAAGATCAAGATATTGGGCTTGCAAGTTATCAATGCTCTCAAGATGAGTTTTCTCATTAAGCTCAAGAATTTCAAGTTTAGCATACAAATCATCAATAATTTTTCTTAACCTTTTTCTTTTAGATTTACATTTAGCAAAAGAAGAACGGGTAGCAACAAGCATATCAATAAGAGTTTCCTTATATAACTCATGCAAGCTTACCTCACTTACTTCACTTACCTCACTTACCTCACCAATTTATTCACTAGTAGAGGCCATGAGTGCAAGGTTGCACTCTCCATATCCTTCGGAGCTAGAGCCACTTGAGGATGATTCCTCCCAAGCTGCATGAGCTGCATTCTTGAATCTTTTCTCCTTCCTTTCCTTCCTCTTGTACTTGCTCTCCTTCTTGTACTCTTCCTCCTTCTTGGATCTGCCCTTGTGGTGTGACTTTCTTGACTTGGGACATTCACTCTTGTAGTGTCCCTTTTGTCCACACTTGTAGCATCTAGGAGTAGAGGAGGAGGATTGTTGTAACATCCCCGGGTCTGCCATCTTGAGATTTAGAAGTCATGAGAGGACAAATTCGAAAATGTTAGCTAACCGTTTCAAAGAGCAATGTGGAAGCAATATATGCATACATGAACATATAACCATAATGCATACACCATAACAATCTCAACATTCAATATGTATAATTACAACATGAATTGTTACAACTTACATTTGCATAAATTAAAAGGAAGTTTTACCAGTCTATGAATATGTATGCTAATAGGATCTAATCACAATAGGTACCACCTAAACACTGCTCATTTCATGTCTTTCCCCATGCTAGCTCTGAACCTAAAACATACTAAAACAACAAATCAACACAATGTGTTGTGTACGTGGGTGAACGATACATGTATATTGTTCTTGCATACTTAAAAATTTTAAGAAAGAAGAAAATGTAAAAGAAAACATTATTTAATGTGATAATCAGGTAAACACATGTTTTGGGCATATATGTAGATGTAGTTGTACTACTATTTATATAAGCACTTTATCATTCATCCAGTAAGAGCAAATCACTTTATCATACATATAGTATGGGCAATTCATCATACATCCATACTAAGCAATGTGTCATACATTCATACATGGCCATTTCCCATTTCTGCTTACCTTAGTAGCTGCAACTCATCCGAAGTTCTTTTATGTTCCTTTAAGTTTTGATGAAGCATATAATACTAATACACATCCAAGAATTTATATGCAAATAAAAGCATCCAAAGTACATCATATCATTATGCATCCACGAAAACTAGTCTTATACTTAATAAAACCCATGTACCTGAGTTTAGAGATTCCTATTTATATTATGGACCATCTACATCTTTGATCATCACCTGATTAATAACAATTAATCATTGTTATTAATATATTCACCATTATTAATGGTATGTTAGGTCCAAATTAGGGTTTGGCCAAATCTAGGTTCAAACAACCTAGAGCTTAGGTCTGATATTTTTGTTTTGATCTATAGGTCATTATTAAGGTCTGATACAAATTTCATATTTTTCTATTGCTTTATCTATTTTGTAGAATTAAAGTGAGGCTAAAAGCACTTAATTACACTTTAATACCAAAAGACCTAATATTGAGAAATATATTTCAAATCAGGGTCAACTTATTATCTCCAGATAATATTAAGGTTGAACGAATTTTTTATCATATTTGATCTTGATCATTTGCTATTTATTTCAACTAGTGAACCCTAAATCATCTACATTATAACCCATCATTATTTATTATTCAAAAGCCCAATTTAGGGGTTCAATAGCATAGGGAATATTTTCCTGAGTCTGTGGGCATTTTTAGGGCATTTATTGGCCAAAGGAGTATTTTTAGGCACATTTCTAAGACTTAAATAATTTGGAAATTAAGTAAATGGTTTGCATCAGTTCAAAACTCTAGCTTGACTAGGCCGAACGATTCAAGGATAGTCTGCCTAAACTGACCCATCAGAGTTCTCCTTCTCACCAGTGCTATCAAACTCACACCTTTTGTCTACACTATGATCATCTTGCGTGAGCGCCGCAGGTGCAAAGGCTTGGTCCGCGACCATCACCCACCTCACATGCAGATTTGTATCTCAACCTCACCGGTGTTCTAGAACAGTACCCATCACCATGGCTCTAGGATAGGGTTGAGGGTCTCGATCCTGCTAGGTTGTTGGGTCCATCACATTGGCAACCCAAGATTACTGCCATGGAGCATCGATGTAGGAAAGAAGAATAGGAATATGATTTTAGATGCTGGCGAGACCCCTGTCTGAGATGAGCCCCTATATGAGATGATCACTTTACAATAAGGTGCATCATCGTCAATGCCTTTGGGGTGACCTTTGGTGTTGATGAGATGTTGTAGGTAGAAAAGTGCCTCAGTTGAAGATTGCCCTGTAGGTTCAATAGGGTAGAGCTTTAGGGATTTGGGTGTTGACTATTGGCATGGACAACAAAGGTCTTCTTCATCCCTTTTAGTTCAACGATGGCACCATCTGGCTCTGTGTGGTTCTCTGATCTCTGGCCCTAGGGGGTACCTCAACTGGATTTGAGGCTCACGCTCTAGGTAGCCCTACCGCTTCTACATCTGTGGTGGGAGTAGGAAGTTGGAAGAATCTATCTCAATAAGTAGATTCTCTCATCATCTCCCCTGCCTTAGGCAATAGGCTTGGGAAAGTCATCTATTGAAGTAGGTTGTGATGGCTACAGAAACACGACCAATGCTGCAATGTGCCTTCTTCTCCATCTTACATGGTCGTAGAGGTGGAGTTTCTCTACTCCTTAGTGGTCTTCACCCTTTATGAATCTCCTCTGATCCCTTTTCTCACTGTGGGGTGGGGTGAAACAAGAGTTGAGAGGGAAGAAGAAGTCTCTTATCTATCTACCCAACAACATGAGGTAGGTTTCATTGCATACCCCGCATCGATTTGCAAGATCTAGTTGGTTAGGATATGTGGAACTAACCAATCTGCAGACTTACTATTGGTGGTTCCAGGGAACATAGAGGTGGAAGACATAGTCTTCACCACCCAATATAGACCCTAATCCTCTACAAACTAACGACCGGGTGACATATTTATAAACTTGACCCCAAGTCATATTATGATTCATATTTCAAATCATATCAGTTGGCCACATCAAACCTCAAGGTCCATCATTTATATCACTTTACTCCATTATATGGCCATGAAAATGAATTCCTCAAACGATCTTATAATTAGATGTATAAACCTTGATTTCAATTCAACCGACTACAAAAATATTGTTTTGGCGAGTTCTTAAAACACATACTCCAGCCTCATCAATCGACCACTTGAGTTTATTGCAACTAATAAATGGACCTATTGGCCTCATTTTTGAGTACTCAAGTCGATCAATAAAACCTATTCATTAAGATTGAAATCATTCATGTGTCATCATCACTAAAAGTATCTAGAATAAGACCTTTTAGGGCAAACTAATTCATAATTTAATAATCAAGTCCTCAATTGGATTCAGTCATCTCGATAACATTCATGGCCTTAAGATACTATATATGGTATGAAAATACTAAAAGTCAAGGTCATCACAATTGCTTTTACTTGAAGTTCTTGCCCTTGGTGTAGTTGGCTTCATGCTCACTAGGGCCATCATCTTCACTTGAGGAGGAGGGAGATGTATGGAAAGCAAGTTATTGTTGAAGGATGACCACCTCCACTTGTACTTTGAAAGCACTATCTTTGATCTTCTTTGCTTCCTTCTCTTCTTGCTTGGCTTCTTTTTCTTACTTGTCAAGCCTTGTCTTATGAGCTTGGAGGTTGCCAATGATCTCTTCAGTTGGGATGTCACCAAGGCTCCTCACTTCTTCAATGGAGGTCACTTTTGGTAGAGTCCTCAAGATCTTAGAGTTGATTACACATGTATCCAAAGTGTTGCCCAAAGCAGCTAGGCCATTGATGATCACATTGAGCCTAGAGTACATCTCTGTAATCCCTTCTTTCTTGCCCATCTTGAAGTTCTCTAGAAGGTTGTTCAACATGTATATATTAGCCTCCTTTACTTGCTTTGTGCCCTCATAGGTAATGCACAATTTATCCCAAATCTCATAGGCGGTGTCCCAAGATGAGATGCGGTTGAACTGCATTGGGGCAAGGGCTACATAGAGGATGCTTATGGCTTTGGCATTGAGTTGGGATTCTTTTAGTGCAACTTCATTCCATGTTGAAACAACTCCGATTGGCTCCTTGTATGGTGTGACCATCACCTTCCACATATCAAAGTTCATGCCTTGAATGTAGAACTCCATACACCTCTTCCAATAGAGGAAGTTGGTGCCGTCGAAGACCGAAGGACACATGGAGAAACCTCCCTCTAGGTTGAGTGAATGAAGTAGGTTGTCGTCCATCTTCTCATCTTGTGGGAGATTGTTGAAAAAGATCCTTGGCTCTGATACCACTTGTTGGATCTAGGGATCTAGAGAGGGGAGGTGAATAGAGCTTCAAAAATCTCACAATATAAGTTAGACCTTCAAATTATATCAATCAAAACCAAATGATTAAGTGCAACTTGAAGTCCTAACTAAACAAGCATAACAAGGATGAGAGAAATTGAAACAAGCACTTGGACAAGGTGGTTTAGAGTGGTTCCACACTCCAAAATAGGAGAGAGTCAATCCACTACCTAGAGAGGTCAACCTCTAGGACTTTGTAATTTGTGCATACTTATATTCCATTCATAAGAGATACAAGGAGACCACCATACATCCAAGGACTTACCTATTCAAGATAAGATTCTTCCACCTACACAAGGACTTACCCAACCTTCAACAAGGACTTACCCACACTTGCATCAAGTCTTTGGCCTTGAAGGAATTTGCCCACTCTTCTTGAATCTTGGCCTTGCCCTTCTCCTTCACCTGGAGAAGATCATCACCTCTTCTTCAACCTTGAAGATGAACATAAACAACTTCACCTTCACTCAAAGTAGTTTGCTTCACCTTTTCTTCTTTGAGAAAAGGGGTAGGGAAGATGGAATGGAATGAGAGCTTTATAAGCACAAGGAAGTAACTCTCTTACAACTAGCTTAACTCACTCATAATTACAAAATGCTTTGTAAATGAGAGAGAGAAAGGGGCTCAAGGAGTAGCAACACACTCAACTATAGAAAGGACTTAGAATAGCATGAATGAGAAGACTTGAAATGAACTCTAAGGGGTCTTATTTATAGTTGGGGGTGTTCCCTTGAGTGTAGGATCACTTAAGGGTGAAATATAGCCATTTTCCAAGTTACAACGGATCTATTCTTGCTCAAAACAACCCTTCAACGGTTATAATCACTTTTTTTGTGGTTTTCATACAGTGCATTTGGTCGAGTTTCAATAAAGATAACTCAACCGATCCACTAAGTGACAAAGCCAATTTTCAAAATATCACCTGAATTTGTTCTGGGAAACTCAACCGACGAGTCAAAATCAATTTTGCTTAGTTGATCGATCGATCAAGTTTTGTGAGTATGCAATCCGATCAATTGGTCTCTCCAGAAAATCCATCACTAGATCGGTCGAGTTTCCAACTCGACCGATAAACAACTTGTGACAAATTTTCTAAATTGACATTTGAGTGATCAAATGTTGGAACTAAGTGTCTCTGTTTTTTTCTCATCTTAGTTACAAATCATATCATCAATACAAGTGATTACAAAAATCATCTAAGGTCATTTGGAGTGATTTACCAAATTGCACACTTGCATTGCTTTTGAATTGAACTTAAACAAGCTAGGGCTTGTGTAATTTGATCCTTTTCATGTACCTAAAGCCTAAAATCAATCTTGAACAAACATATTAGATACATAGGAATGGAATGGTTAAGTCATTATCAAAATATGGGTAATGTATAACTCTCAAGTCAACACATGGGTCTCACCTCACGATTCACCATATCTTTTTATGTGAACGTCAGTAGTGTCGTTAGACCCATGTTAATGAGGATCAACTTGTAGATTAGTAGAAGCAAAAGGTTGGCTAGTTGAATAGACAGTCCCAGAGTCTTCCCTGTACTCTCAAGTCCGGGAGGGGAAGTTAGGTAGAAGAAATGTGTCGACTCGAGTTTTGGCATTATGCCGATGTTTGTATGTGATATATCTATATGTCGATATGCTTTTGTATATAGGTTGTGGCTGTGTCCATTAGACAAATATAAAGTTACCTAGTACTTTATAAGTTTTTATGTAAGGTGTTGGACATGTATGTAAATATTCTTGTACATGTATGAGATGTTTAATTTGGTTTTTAATTATCCCTCTTTTTCATGATATGGTTAAGTAATGATGGACTGTGATTTGGTTTTGAGTAATCTCACTTTTGTGTGGTGGCGTGCCACATTTGGTGGTATCAGATCTGGGGTTTCGTTGAGTCTATAGGGATATATGACTTAGTTTTTGTGTCTATTCTTACGCAATCCAACACATCTGATCATAGCTTATGTCTATGAAGATATGTCTAGAGAACATGAAGAACATACTGAGAGTAGCCATGTCACACCAGGAGGTGGCGATAGGAGGTAGGTACGAGAAGGAAAAGTACTTGAGATAGGACCTGAACATCCCACACCACCTCCATTTGACCCTACAACTATGGTTAATCCAACTTTCCGGTCCATGTTTGGGAAACTCATGATGACGATTACACATTTAACGGATACGACACATGCACCTCAACAAAGGGCACTCGTTCCTAATACATAATCCGTTGGTCTAAGAAAGACATTTGAGACATTGAAACATGGTGTTCCCCCACCAATGACGTCACACACCACTCAATTGAGACTTGAATGGATGCAACTCCACGGACAAAAGCACACAGGTGGATTCAATTTTTGAAATTTATAGACCTACACTCAATACACTCGCACAAATTAAAACACTACACCTGCAAGCACACAGGGTCGTGTCGTAGTATAAGAGGGTGACAAGTATAGGATCGACCCACAAGGAGAAAAGGGGGGCACTAGAGCTAGGTTTGTTTTGCTAGGTTCCTACTGCGGAGACTAGGGTTAATGGTTTAAAGGTGATTTGATTGTTAAACTAAGAGTGAACAAGAAAGAAAGACAAGAAAGAACAAAACCTATGTTAACCCTAGATAAGCAATTCTACTAAGCAGGAAAAGGCAAGACAAGGTAAGAAAAGGCAATTTGAGAACAATCTACACTAAGGCAAGAAAAACAAGGCAAAAGAGAAATTAAAGACTTAATCTAGCAAGAACAAAGCAAGAACAGGGAAAAAAGCTATCTAAGCAAGAAAATAGCTAATTAAGCTAACACTAGCTAAGCAAGATGGAAACTAGGGTTTTAAAGCAATTAAGGAAGATGTGAGCTATTTAGGGGATGCACTTATCAATTAAGTTGGGGGGTGACATATGAACATTACGATTCCATTTTGATAATCAAACCAAACAACAAGTTAGAGTCTAATAAATTATCCTAAGCTACTAACTGGTCATGGATATGCTAGGTTGTGTATAGGGGAACTACTCCCTAACACACCCTACTACCCTTGTGAGGCTCAATTGGGTTAGGGCTTAGGTGTAATGCAATTAGAGTCTAATAAAGCCTAGGTTTCTAGGTTAGATGATCTTAGGATGATTAGGGGCTGAGATTAGTAATGGGGGTGGAAGTGAGGTTTTAGGCCTCCTATCACCCACATTCTAACCTTGAGAAAGCTCCATGCTAAACACACCAATTCCATCTAAACTAGCTACTTAGATCTCTCAACTAGGGTTAGGGAGATTGATTAAGATGTAGGAGGACATGTAGCTAGCCAGGGATCTAAGAATTAGACCTAGAAGCAAATCCTAAAATTCACACATATAATCAATTTCCCTAAATTCCCAATTGATTTCAAGCACAAACCAACAAGTAATTCGTGGAGAATGAGATAGTAATAGAACATAATCATTAGCAAATGGAATTACAAAGTTTACATATCATTTTCCCCCAACATGGTATCAAAGTAACATTTTACACCCCAAACATCCCACCCAAGGGGGATAGCTACTCTTGAAATGCAAAATACAAAAAGGGAAGAGAAGGAGATAGAAGAATCCATGGAGCTCAGTGTAGATGAAGAATTCCTCCACTTCAGTTGTTGCAGCGCATCATCCTCTCTCCTCCAAGGTTTAGGGGCATGGAATGATGGTGGAAATGAGAGGAAACTAGGGTTTTGGTGGTGAAAATGGTGAAATGGAGTGGAATGGCTAAGGGGTGAAAATGGGGAGCTAAGAGGTGGTAGAAAGTAGCTACCTTCATGCTGGAGCCACCACCTAGGTATATATAGGTGTGGGGGAAGCACTAGGTCAAGTAGGGGTAGAATAGGAAAAAAAGTGTAGAACAATAGTAGGGTTGAGTGATCAACATGACTGTGGTGGATGGCCACGGCCGTGAAAGGGGTTAGGTCGCATGGACTTGGGTTGGGGACACGGTCATGGTGGAGGAGGTTTTAGGTAGATTTGTCTAAGTAAGGTGGCATGGCTATGGCAGGGTGCTATGGACGTGGTGAAGAGTATGTGGCACGACCGTGCTAGGTAGCACGTTTGTGGTGGGTAGGTTGAGCCACAATCGTAGTGTTCTTGGAGGTTGTTTTGTCTTCAGCTCGCCACAGTCGTGGCGGATGGCCACGACTGTGGCTATTTAGGTGTAAAGTGGCCAAAGTTACTGTGATCTTGGCCAACTTGAGCAATTAATTCCCACATCCGTGGTGGGAGGCCACCGCCGTGATGTCTTCATTTGGCCATGACCATGCTGATGGCCACAACCGTGGTACTTTCAGTGCAAAAGTACTGACATCCCTGTGATTCTTGGCTTTAATTCCCACGTCCATGGTGGATTCCCACGGCCGTACTGGGCTTCTTGTTGTTGATTCTGAACTTGGAAAATCATCAATTCATGTCTTCTTTGTTTGGGTTGATTCTTGTGCATCCATGGATAGATCAGGGAAGATTGGGAGATACTCCTTAAGCTTAGGGACCCAAAGGACTCCTTCATCTCTTTCCTTGCATCAAAACATGCATAAGTGCCTTGAAAACATACAAGAGGATACATAAGCATATTTGACTTTAAATTCCAAATTAGGGGAATATGATTGCAATCTAACATGTTTGGATGTACATAAAGTGCAATATGACACAAGATGAAGCCCTAAAAATAGGGCTACATCAAAACACATAGGAACTACTAAGTATGTGAGTACAAAAGACCCAACAGATGTCAATATGTGGATAACCAAGTTGGAAAAGGCGTTTAAGATCCTAAAAATTCCAAACGATGACAATGTGAAGCATGTTGTATATCTCCTCAAGGGTAGTGATGGCCATTGGTGGGTCATAGAGGAAGAAAAGAGACCAGGAGTTGTAGTAAGTTGAGAAGATTTTTGGTGAGATTTTGTGAGTCACTACTTCCCTGAGACCTAACTGAAAGATCTAGGGGGGGGGTGAATAGAGCCTTTTTTGAGTTTTTAAAGTTAATTAAACAATTAAAACACTTGAACAAGAAGTAGGAGGAAACAAGGAAGACACAAGGATGTAGAGTGGTTCCTACCTTAGAAATCTAAGGTAGTCAGTCTACTACCCGATTGTTTCCAACTGGGATTTTGAAAGCAACTTATTTTATTACCTCGCGAGGATGTTACACAAAATACAATTGCTTTCTTACACCCTTTAGGTAGCCTTCACATGAATTAGCCTCAATCCTCCTAGAAGTAGCCTTCTGAAGTAATTCCAAGTTCCCCCTTGGAGTAGCCTTCACCTGAAGTAGCTTCAATCCTTGAGGCAGACTTCCAAAGTAACTCCAAGTCACTGGGAGCAACCTTCACCACCTTAGGGTAGCTCCACAAACCTCCTTTCAACAGCCTCCAACCTAGGAGTAGTCAAGGAGAACAAAATACAATAAATGGAATAAGATTGGAAGAAAGAAACAATGTTACCAATGAGTACAACGCTTTGATCCTATATCAATCATATTGATCTCCTATCTACTATAGATGAACGTGGTAGTGTGACGGCTAGGAGATACTAAGCTATAGGACACTAATGTTGAGCTCAAAGAAACAAATTGTAAGTGTAGATTTGCTTGTTGCTCACTAAGAATGAATCTCAAGTGTAATTGTATGCACAATTGATGCTTTGGGTGTCCTAAGGCATGTCCTATTTATAGGAATGGGTTACAAGTGCTTAGGGATGTTCTAGACACTTTATAGGGTGTTCTTAGTGCTCAACTAGCTGTTAGATGTCCATAAATTGCATTGCAATGACTAGTTGTTTAGTGCTGAAAAGTGCAGCCCAGAACCTGTCTCGGTCGAGAAGTTTGTCAACCAAGTGTGTCTCAGTCAAGAATTTCTTCGACCGAGGGAGGGTTTGGAGTGAATGTGTTGCAACGTTCATTTCCAACTTCCAACCACTTTCATAACTCAGTCTAACGTCTATAGAACCTGCTGGAAGGTCTACTCTCGGTCGAGAAAGTTGTCGACCGAGGGTTGATTTAGGGTTACATGTACATGTCATTAATCAGTGCTCGTGTGTTAGACTAAGGTGGTTCTCGATCGAGAACTTTGTCGACTGAGGGTGTATCGGTCGAGAAGTTTGTCGACTGAGAATGTCCCTGTTTCAATATGTTAAATCATTTACTAAGTGTGTGTATGAATGTGTAATTGTGATTATATCTCAGGGGAGGATATATCTAAGTGTTGTGAGTGGATAGGGAAGATCTAACACTTTATTTACATGATATCTATGTACTTGTACATTATATACTTGTACAAGTTTTTACATTGAGTACAATCATGAAAAAATAGAAGTAATCTAAGCATGTTGATCTTCCAATTTGTATTGATCTTCAACTATCCACTTCCTTATTTGTTTTATCCTTGAAACACTCAAATAACAAGTTAGATCCACAAGAATTAAATGTTTGTCATCATCAAAACAAAGGGTTTATTAATGTCCAATTTAGTTAAAAATCTCTCCCTTTTTGAAGATGACAAACATTTCTAATATAAATCAAGGGAATTTAAATAGCATGAGTTTCATACCTGAGATTTACCTTATGTAGGCATTCTTTTGTTTATTCATGGAGTGTGTCCTATTATTCCCAAAGAAGTGTGGAACATAATATCCAACTCTTTAGGGAATATATCAACAATTAATGTGAAGCCAAGAAATTATGAAACTCATTTAGTTTTGAGTTATATTATTTTGTTTTTGATTTATATTACTTATCCCCCTTTGTCATTTCAAAAAGGTAACCATTCATTTGTATTATTACTATTATTATTATTATTAGTACTCCCCATGAATATGATGCTCCCCCTCAATATGATACTCAAATTTGTAAAACAAAGGTAAGATATGTCCAATTCAAGCCACAAAGTAACCACTACAAAGTGATTACAAGCATCTCACTACATGATAACACCTCACTGAAAAGATCTCAAAATGACATCAACCTCGGGATCCTTTCCAAGGAAAGGAGCAACACCATAGTACTTCACCAATGACTGTCAGTCTAGTGCACATGTCTTGGTGAGGGCATACACTTCCAAGAAGGTGGGTACGTGATCAAAATGGAAGTGGGAAGCGATGCCTTGAAGTTGCATGGGTGAGAATTGGGTGTGGGAGAGGTCAAGTGATGGTGGAGGTGGAACTTGAGTGTAGTTGTGAGATAGGTTATAAGGGTAGAGAGGACCAGGATAGCGGGAATAAGGATAGTTGTCTGGGACATTTGGAGTGAGAGCTTGCATTCTTTGGTTTATGTAGGTCATGGCATGATGAGTATAGTCCATTTGTCACCCTAAGTGATAGGTAGCCCCAGTTAGGTAGGTAATGTTATTGGATAGGTTATCAATGGGTTGGCTAGGAGTAGTAGGAGGTGGAGGAATATCTTGAGTGGATGGCTCCCCTTCAGTCCTATCCCTTTTATGTCCAAAGTCAATTTCCATTTTCTCAACTATATTTCTAGTAATCTTTTGAGGTTTCCTATCACTTTTAAATCCTAGGTTCTCAAGGCTTTTCTTAAGACAATGTTGGGTGATCTGGCAAACAAAGTCAGCACAAGGAGGATTGCCAGTAAATTCAACCATGTTTTTGAGAATAAGGCGAATGAAGTTTATGGGTATGCTTTTGAGAATGGCATAAATGAGATACATTCTAAAGGTTAGTACTTCTGATTTATTAGATATAGGATAAAATTAGTTAAAACAATAAGGTTCACTATCCTAGCTTCAGGTTTTAGATTGATTACATAATAGGTACCCCGTTCTTCATGGCAAGATGTGTTGGGTAGAAAGATGGTTCTATTAATGTCACTCAAGCTAATGGTGGTGTCATCTTGTGATAGTTTAGAAAGGGGATTTCTAGTGGTTAAGTCAATGAACCCCCTATACTCTTCTACGTCAATGTTTAACATATTGAGAACATCCTCCTCAGAAAAATGAAATCCAAACCCACTAACTGTAGAGGATAAAGAGTGAGAGTGGTTGGGATTTGTGGTTAGATTGGCATAGAACTCATTCACAACTTGTGTAGAACAGGAACAAAAGGATGGAGTAAGAAATTAGGAGAGATGTTGCACCTCAAAGAGCTCATCTAGATCAATGATAGTGATGAAGTCATTGACGTCCATCGGCCGTCTAGGAAGAGGAGTCTTTGAGGACAACTTTAGATAGCGATCTCCGGTAGCAACGTCGTTGAAGGGAATGTCGTTGATGATCGTCAGAGCTGGAGAGACCGTCCTTCCTTTCCTTGCCGCAACTTGCTTCTTTCCACATGAAGAAGAGGAAGCCATCTTGAAAATATGAGATGGAAGAGGAGCAAGGCAAGATTATGGAAGAGAATGGCTGAAAATTCGCACAAGAAAGCACTAGAGGGGAGATAGAGAAGAGAGATTGTGAATTGGTGAGAAGAATGGCCATTTTGGGCTCTATTATAGCAAAATAGAAGCCTTCTCAGTCGACGAATTTGTCGACCGAGAGTCCCAACAGTCATTTTTTGGACGCTCCACTTGCAACAGTCGGTCAGGGTTTTGAAAAATGGCCATTGCGGGTAAAAAAAATCAAAAGTTGCATCTTATATCAGTCGAATAGGGGGTCCACCAAGATGTTCTCAGTCAAACATTTTGTCGACTGAGACCATTATTTAGTTAGAATATGCAAAATACACATAGTGGGTGTCAGTTGAGAAAAGGACCAACTGAGTGATTCTCGATCGACAAACTTGTCGAACGAGATAGTTCTCGGTTGAAGTTTTTTGCAGACTGACTAAACTCCTATGAATGGTCATTGTGAAGGATGTTTGAGCTTGTTTTTAGTAATAGTCATGAAAATCAAGTATGAGACTGTATTAATTTATAATTTTCAAGAGTTTGGAGTACATATATCAAAGAAGACATCATCTAGGGGAGTAATAAGTAACTTCTTTCTAATATATTGAAATTTATCAAGTGGAAGCGGTTTTGTAAAAATATCAGCCAATTGTTCTTTAGTGTCAACATGATGAATAGATATGTGATTTTTAGAAATATGATCCCTTAAGAAATGATGTCATATTTCAATATGTTTAACATGGTTGTGTAAAACAGGATTGTGTGCCAAATTTATAACACTTGTATTATCACAGAAAATTGGTGTAGATGAAAATGTAAAGCCATAATCATTCAAAACTTGTTACATGTAAAGAACTTGAGCACAACATGAACCAACCACCATATATTCGACTTCAGTGGTAGAAAGGGTGACTGTATTTTGTTTCTTACTAAACCACAATACTAAAGCTCATCCTAATAAGAAACAACCACCACTTGTGCTTTTGCGATCAAGTCGACAACCAGCATAATCGACATAAGTAAAAGCTTTTAAATCTAGTGATTGACCTTTAGGATACCATAATACATAGTTGGTAGTACCAACGAGATATATTAAGATACGTTTAATGGCTTGAAAATGAGATTGCATTGGTTTAGATTGAAATCTAGCACAAAGTCCGACGGAAAACATAATGTCCAGTCTAGAAGCAGTTAAGTATAACAAGCTACCAATCATAGCCCTATATAAGGAATCACCAATGGGTTCTCCATCTTCATCCTTGTCAATTTTAGAAGAGGTGGCCATTGGTGTGGTAGCATGCTTGTAATTTTGCATTCCAAAACGTTTTAATAGTTCATTAGTGTACTGCTTTTGGCTTAAGAAAATTCCAGTGGACATTTGTTTTATTTCAAAACTAAGAAAGAATGTTAATTCACCCATAAGACTCATTTCAAATTCCTTTGCATTATGTCACTAAATTATTTGCATATGGAATCATTTGAGGAACCAAAAATGATGTCATCAACATATATTTGTACAACAAGAAAATCTGATTCATATGTTTTAAATAATAATGTAGAGTCCGAATTTCCAATTGAGAAACTATTATCGAATAGATAATTTTTAAGTCTTTAATACAAGTTTCAAGGTGCTTGTTTAAGCCCATAAAGTGCTTTCTTAAGTTTATATACATGGTCACTTTTACTAGGGATTTTGAATCCAGGTGGTTGGGAAACATATACTTCTTCTTGTATGATTCCATTTAAAAATGCACTTTTTTACATCCATTTGGAATAGTTTGATGTCTTTGTGGGCAGCTATGGCTAATAGCATTCTAAGCTTCATGTGTTGCCATGGGTGCATAAGTTTCATCAAAATATATTCCTTCTTGTTGATTATACCCTTGAGCCACCAATCTAGCTTTGTTTCTTACTACCTCCCCGGCTTCATTAAGTTTATTTTGAAAAACCCATTTAGTCCCAATGATGGTTTTGTCTTGTGGTTTAGGAACTAGGTCCCATACCTCGTTTTTTGTGAATTGATTTAGTTATTCTTGCATAGACATTATCCAATATTCATATTTTAGTGCTTCATTTACCTTTTTAGGTTCAATGATTGATACAAATGCCATATTTGCAAAATCTCTAAATGATGATCGGGTTTTTACTTTATCATGAGGATTTTCAATGATTAAATCTTGGGTATGATCTTTGATTAATCTAGGAATATGTTATTGTGTCTCATTTTGTTGATCGTCTTTAGTATTTTGATCATCTTTTGTGGTTATAGTTAAGTCTTCAATTTGATGAGAAATGTCATTTATATCCTCATATTCATTTTCAACATTTTGAGTTGTTACTTCATGAAAAGTGATATGGATGGATTCTTAAACTTTTCTAGTAATAGTATTATAAATTCTAAAAGCTTTGCTAAAAGTTGAATATCCCAAAAAGAATGCTTTATGTGATTTAGAATCAAATTTGTCTTTATCATCTTTGGTATTTAAGATATAACAAGTTGTACCAAAGGTATGCAAATAATCCACTCTTGGTTTTTTGTTGAAGATGAGTTCATATGGAGTTTTCTTTAGATGAGAATGTATTGTTACTTGATTTAACACATAGCATGTTGTATTTACTGCTTCAGCCCAAAACGTTTTAGGTGTATTATTTTCAAGTAACATTGTTCTAGCCATTTCTTGTAAGGATCTATTTTTCCTTTCTACTACGCCATTTTGTTGTGGAGTGCGTGGAGCTGAAAAATCATGAGTGTATCCTTGAGGTGTGCAAAATTCTTTAAAGATGTGATTTTCAAATTCCCCACCATGATCACTCCTAATTGTACATATTTTATTTTGTAATAGATTTTCAATCTTAGAACAAAATGTTATGAATGTTTGGATTGTATCATCTTTGTTTGCAAGAAAACGAACCCATGTGTATCTACTATAATCATCTACAATGACAAAGCAATATCTTTTTCCACCAATAGATTGAGTTGTCATAGGACCAAACAAATCCATGTGCATAAGCTCTAATGATCTAGTAGTGCTAAGCATTATTTTTTATTTGAAAGAAGTTTTGTTTTGCTTTCCTAAGGTACAAGGTTCATAATTTTCAGGTTTATCAAAAGATACTTTAGGTAACCCACGTACAAGATCATATTTAATTAACTTTTTGATAACATGTGAACTTGAATGACCTAATTTTCTATGCCATAGTTGTAAGGATTCATCTTTTGCAAGAAGGAATTTTCCAATAATGGCTTGCATAGAATTAGGCCTAAGTATGTATAGATTTCTGATTCTTTTTCCTTCATAAACGATTTCATTAGTGTTTTCAATCAATAGTTTACAACATGTTTTATTGAATAAGACATCATAGCTGTTGGATAAATTGGACATTATGATAAATCCCTTTGTTTCGATGATGACAAACATTTCATTCTTGTTGATCTAATGTGCTACTTGAGTGTTGCAGGAATTAAGTGGATGACAAAGCTCTAGGGAAACTATACGCTTGAATGATTGTAAAAGTTATACAATGTAATCAATTGTAAACTTGTACAAATATATAATGTACAAGTACTTAGATTCCATGTAAATCAAGCGTTAGATCTTCCCTAACCAATCACACACTTAGATAGGTCATCTCTTTTAGATAGGATCACATATGCACACTCATACATATACTTAGTGCCTAAATTGAAAGATTGAAACAGGGTCAATCTCGGTCGACCAAACTCCTCGACCGAGACACTCTCGGTCGACAAACTTCTCGACCGAGAATGACCCAAGTAGCCGTTAGACTCAAATGACAAGGTAGTTGGCAGTTGCAAATGAACGTTGATCCAGAGAGCCTGTCGGTCGACAAAACTTCGACCGAGTAGGTGTCTCGATCGACAAATTGTCGACCGAGATGGTCTCTGACAGCAACTGCAGAATAAAACAACTAGCCGTTACTAATGCACCTAACTTATACCTAACGGCTAGTTAAGCACTTAGAAACCCCTAGAAGTTGTCTAGAACGTCCTTAAGCATCCATAGGCCATTCCTATAAATAGGACAAGCCATAGGACACTCAAAACACACCCAAGCTACACTTGTGCTACATTTGAGCAAGCAATTACATTTGGCAATCTGTTGTGAGCAATAGAGCAATTCCTACATTGGCTATTCATTTCCATTGCTCCCATTTCGTGTCCTATAGGCTAGTATCTCCTATCCACTACAATCACATTGTCATACACATTGGTTAGGAGATCTACACGCTTGATATAGGCAAATCAAGCCTTGTGCTAAAAAGGATAAGTTGTAATTTCCTTTCTTCTTTCTTGTTCCTTTTTATTCTTTGTATTCTCCTTGCTACTCCTAGGGTTGGAGGCTGCGGATTGGAGAAGGTTCTTCTCGGAGGAGAAGGTTGACTTCAAGCTACTTCAAGAAGGCTATCGCACGGGAAGCTACTTCAAGAAGGCTATTGCAACGGGAAGCTACTTCAGGAGGAAGGCTGCTTCAAGGTGGTGCAATTACTTCTAGGTGAAGGCTGCTTCAAGGTTGGGCGATTACTTCTAGGTGAAGGCTGCTTGAAGGGTTTAGGGAGAGAATTGTAATTTTATGTAAAGTCCTTGCGAGGTAATAAAATTAAATTCTTTCCAAATCCCGGTTGGGTAAGCAACCGGGTAGTGGACTGACTACCTTAGTATTTGCTAAGGTAGGAACCACTCTAAACCCTTGTCTCCTTGTCCAATATTTTTGTGGTTGGTTGTTTGAGTTAATTATTGTTAAAATAATTATAAAACTCTATTCACCCCCCTCTAGTAGTTTTCAATTGGTATCAGAGCGAGGCTTCAAGGAACCCTAATAAGGTCTTGAAGAAATGGGTGACGGAGTGCTCAACAACCTCAACATTGAAGGGACACTTGTTGCTAGGCCTCTGGTGTTTGATGGAACAAACTACCAATATTGGAAGAGAAGGATGCAGTTCTACTTCCAAGGCATCAACTGGGATTTATGGAGAATGGTGTCTACCCCATATGTGCTCCCTCAAAATGAATTTGCGGAATGGGATGCAAATACGGTAAAACTGGCCCAAATGAATGCAAAAGCTGTAAGTATTTTATATTGTTATATTTCGGTAGGAGAATTTAATAGAATATCTAATTGTGATACAACTTATGATATTTGGCATAGACTGTCAATAACCTATGAGGGTACAGTCCAAGTCAAAAATTCCAAAGTTAGCATGTTTAAAACAAAGTTTGAACATTTTCGTATGGATCCTGATGAATCTATTAGTGAAATGTTTGCAAAGTTCTCTACTATTGTTAATGGTTTAAGTGCCCTAGGAAAACCTGTCCTTGAGGAAGATCAGGTATCAAAAATCCTTTGATCACTTCCTCCAAAATACAAGCCAAAGGTGACAGCTATTGAAGAAGCAAACGACCTTACTCGATTGAAAATGGAGCAACTTATCGGCAACCTAGAAGCTCATGAAGCAACCCTAGCAGAGGAAGAAAGGAGAGAACATGAACGCCAACATGGGAAAAAGAAGGATATTGCATTCAAAGCATCAACTAAAGACAATCATGACACAAGTGAAGATGATAGTGAAGAAGAAACTCTCATTGTAAATGGTAAGCAATATAAAAGTTTTAAAACTAATAAAACTTATAGTGTTTCTTCTTCCAGGTGCTTTGAATGTGGCAAGAAAGGACATATGAAAGGTGAATGTCCAAAACTCAAGAAAGGGAAGAAATCATCTCACAAAAAGAAAGAAAGAGCATATCGAGCTGCATGGTATGATTCAAGTGATGATAGTGATGATGGAAAAGAAGAAGTGGAATGCCTCATTGCTACAACAAATGAAGATGAAGAAGAGGTAAGTCTCTATGATCTACCAAAAGAAGACTTAATTTCTAGTCTTCAAGATACTCATGAGAAATATATTGAGTGCAAGAAGAAACTTAAGAAATCAAATAAAGATTTAAATGCTAAACTTCTTGCTCTTGTGTCTGAAAATGAAAATCTCAAAAAGGAAAATGAAGATTATGCTCTTAAGTTAAAATCGGTAGAAGCAAATTGCGATCTTCTTTCCTTAGAAAAGTTAAACTTGCAAACTCAAGTGAATGATCTTCAGAAACAACCTATTCTATGTTCACATTTATATTATGATGAGGTTGTTAAAGAAAGAAACTCTCTAGTATCTGATTTAGATCAAGCAAAGAAAGACATTGCTAAGTTACAAAGAAATGTAAATGAGTTAAGAGGAAATGACATGCTTGAGAATATTCTAAAACTTTCCTCTAGTTATAATGGAAGAAGAGGACTAGGATATGATCCAAGGAGAATTAAACCCAAAAGAGTCCAAGCATCCAAGACTAAGATTATGTTTGTACCTAGGAACACAACTTCTAGAAATGAAGTTGATTCTATCAGCTGTTATTATTGCATGCGTCTTGGACATTATTCATTTTCATGCCCATTTAAGAAAAAGAAAGATGAGTTAGCTTGGATTCCTAAAACTTAGTAGCTTAAAAATAAATAGTTGAGATTTGACCTAAACTGATTCTTGATATCATAATGTCTTATCTCAACACAATTGAGCTCTAATTTGTATAATTTCTTTTTGCTTGAAATAGATTTCTGAACATTTTACAGAAACTTGTTCGGTCGAGGATTTGTCGACCGAGTGAACCTCGGTCGAGAAATTGTCGACCGAGCATGTCACTGTTTTTCAATACTGTAAAATTGCTGAATTCTTTTAAAATTAATCAAAATTGTTGTCTATTTGTGGTTAATGACTGTACAATAAAGTATAAATTATGGAAATCATCCTTGAAAGCTTATGTGAAATTAATTTGGTCAAAAACCAAAATTATGCTTAGTTTAAAGAAAATTTCTATTTTATCATTACATGCTTTTATTGTTCTATCATTACATAGGCAAACAAAAGGATTTATTGGTGATATATCTCTTAAACATGCTTGTAAAGAGTACAATGTTTTCAATTGGTATCTTTAAAAGATTTACAATATTCATTGTGCTTTCATGTTTAGTATCATTGATACGAATGCTTAATTGGAAATCTGAAATTTATGCCTCTTGGTTAAAATGTAATTTGACCAAGGGGCGCTATGGTCGTAGTTAAGGGCGACCTAAAATAAGCTTTGACAAAATGCTTATTTGGACATCATTTTATTATACTTAATCTTAGTATACTTTTGATAAAGGTCAAAATCAAAATTTAAAATCATTTGTGACCTTAGAAGCATTAAATTGCTTAAATTGTAAGATTAAGGGGGAGCTCATAACAACAAATTGGATTAATTGATTAAGAAGCTTAGAAAAACATTGTAAACATCATTTGAAGCTTGTTAATACCTTAGTATTTTTACTCTTGGATTAAAATGAAATTTATGTATTTCATAAAAATGATATATCTTGTTCTTAAAGGAACTCTCTAAACAAATCAGGGCTTAACATCCCTTGCATTTGGTTGGAGACATCTTTATGTACTGTAAGATTAACGGATTCTCATTTCATTTTGGGGCTTAACATCCCTTGTAAAATGGGTGAGAAATTAATACATATGCCATGAACCTAACAGGATCTCATATCATTTCAAGGCTTAACATCCTTTGCAAATGATTGAGAAATAAATTGTGGCTAAATTAGACAAAAATGTTATTAATACCATGTTCCTAATAGAATATCTATCTAAGGGGGATCATAGTATAAAATTAAGGGGGAGAAGAAATATAAAATATTCAAAATGGATATCTTTTTGAAATGACAAAGGGGGAGAAAGAATATAAAATCAAAAATGTAAATGAAATCAAAAATGTAAATGAGTTTCATCTTGATGGCCAGCACTCACCTCACTTGCAAAACAAGAATGGCTACAAAAGGTAATCTTCAGGTATGAAACTCACATGCTTTATATTTCCTTATTTTATATTTAGGAAATGTTTGTCATCTTCAAAAAGGGGGAGATTGTTGGATAAATTGGACATTATGATAAATCCCTTTGTTTTGATGATGACAAACATTTCATTCTTATTGATCTAACGTGCTACTTGAGTGTTGCAGGAATTAAGTGGATGACAAAGCTCTAGGGAAACTATACGCTTGAATGATTGTAAAAGTTATACAATGTAATCAATTGTAAACTTGTACAAATATATAATGTACAAGTACTTAGATTCCATGTAAATCAAGCGTTAGATCTTCCCTAGCCAATCACACACTTAGATAGGTCATCTCTTTTAGATAGGATCACATATGCACACTCATACATATACTTAGTGCCTAAATTGAAAGATTGAAACAGGGTCAATCTCAGTCGACCAAACTCCTCGACCGAGACACTCTCGGTCGACAAACTTCTCGACCGAGAATGACCCAAGTAGCCGTTAGACTCAATTGACAAGGTAGTTGGCAGTTGCAAATGAACGTTGATCCAGAGAGCCTGTCGGTCGACAAAACTTCGACCGAGTAGGTGTCTCGGTCGACAAATTGTCGACCGAGATGGTCTCTGACAGCAACTGCAGAATAAAGCAACTAGCCGTTACTAATGCACCTAACTAATACCTAACGGCTAGTTAAGCACTTAGAAACCCCTAGAAGTTGTCTAGAACGTCCTTAAGCATCCATAGGCCATTCCTATAAATAGGACAAGCCATAGGACACTCAAAACACACCTAAGCTACACTTGTGCTACATTTGAGCAAGCAATTACATTTGGCAATCTGTTGTGAGCAATAGAGCAATTCCTACATTGGCTATTCATTTCCATTGCTCCCATTTCGTGTCCTATAGGCTAGTATCTCCTATCCACTACAATCACATTGTCATACACATTGGTTAGGAGATCTACACGCTTGATATAGGCAAATCAAGACTTGTGCTAAAAAGGATAAGTTGTAATTTCCTTTCTTCTTTCTTGTTCCTTTTTATTCTTTGTATTCTCCTTGCTACTCCTAGGGTTGGAGGCTGCGGATTAGAGAAGGTTCTTCTCGGAGGAGAAGGTTGACTTCAAGCTACTTCAAGAAGGCTATCGCACGGGAAGCTACTTCAAGAAGGCTATTGCAACGGGAAGCTACTTCAGGAGGAAGGCTGCTTCAAGGTGGTGCAATTACTTCTAGGTGAAGGCTGCTTCAAGGTTGGGCGATTACTTCTAGGTGAAGGCTGCTTGAAGGGTTTAGGGAGAGAATTGTAATTTTATGTAAAGTCCTTGCGAGGTAATAAAATTAAATTCTTTCCAAATCCCGGTTGGGTAAGCAACCGGGTAGTGGACTGACTACCTTAGTATTTGCTAAGGTAGGAACCACTCTAAACCCTTGTCTCCTTGTCCAATATTTTTGTGGTTGGTTGTTTGAGTTAATTATTGTTAAAATAATTATAAAACTCTATTCACCCCCTCTAGTAGTTTTCAATAGCCACTATCACACAGTTGACTAACACTAATTAAATTATGATGTAGGCCATCAACAAGTAAAACATTTTTGATTTGAAGATTTGTACCAATGTTACCTATTCCAACAATTTTTCCTTTTCCATTGTCTCCAAATGTGATTGTTCCAATTTTCTTTTCTTCAAATGTTTGAAAGGCATTTTTGTTTCCAGTCATATGCTTAGAACATCCACTATCAACCACTCAATCCTGCAAAATAGATAGATTTTGGTACCCATGTGATGGTCCTTTTTATTTGGAAACATTTAATAACAAACTGAATATAGTTACATGATTTAACAATTGAATGTTTAAAGATGAACATAATTATATTCGGTCGACAAATATCTCGATCGAAGAGTGTCTCAGTCGAAGATTTTATTGATCGAGAGTGTTTCTATTTTATAGGTTAATACATGCGTGAAACAATACTTTCTTGGTCGACTATTTGCTCGATCGACGATATCTCAGTCGAAGATTTTCTCGACTGGGATTATTACTGCTTTTACAACAGGTGCAGGTTTGAGACAGTCATTCCCTTGGTTGAATATTTTCTCGACCGAAGAGCATCTCAGTCGAACTCTTTGTCGACTGAGATTGTTTTTGTTTGTTTTCAACAATTTTGTTTGTTCTAATTTGAGCTTAAATTACTACAATATGCTAAGGTACCAGTACATTTAGTTGAGATAAGACATTATGATATTCAAAATGAAGTTTTAGGTCAAATCTCAACTTAATCATATTCAAGTTTGCTAAATGTGGGGTCTTAGAACCCAAACTAATTCAACATCCTTTTTCTTGTATGGGCATGAGAAGGAATAGAGTCCAAGACGCAAGCAATAGTGACAACAAATGGAATCAATTTCATTTCTCTTTCTAAGATTTTGAGTTGGATTGTTCTTGGGTACATATATGATCTTGGTCTTGGGTGCTTGTTCTCCTAGGTTTAGGTTGATGAGATTTTTCTTTTGGAACATATCCTAAACCTCTCCTTCCAATTTGACCAGAAGAATCCTTCAGGATCTTATCAAGAACACCATTATTTTTCAAGCTACTAATTTCCTTTTGTAACGTAGAAATCTCATCCATTTTATTTTTTATATTTGACTTGCTTGGTCTAGATTAGATGATAAAGCATCTCTTTCTTTGATAATAGCATCATAATCTAAATGAGTACACAAGATAGGTTGAGTTTGAAGATCATTTAATTTTGCAAGCAATTCAACCTTTTCTTGACAAAGAAAATTATAGTTTGTTTCTAGAGTAAGCAACTTTGTATTGCAATCATTAAAAGATGATTTCAAGGTAGAATTTTTAGAAATAATACTTTCCTTTTCAGAAGCAAGATCATTTAATTGAGCATACAATTCTTCATTAGTTTTTGTAACTCTTTTTAGTTTCCTTTTACAATCAATATATTTGTCATGTAATTCTTCAATACTAGAAACAAATTCTTCTTTTGATAAATCAAGTAGACTTACCTCATTTGAGTCTTCATTTTCATCTTCTTTGTCCATAGGACACTCTACATTTTCTTCTCCAATTTCACTATCATCACTTGACTCATCCCATGTAGCTTTGTATGCTTTCTCTCCCTTCTTCTTGGAAGAGACTTTCTTCCCTTTCTTTATCTTAGGACACTCATTTTTGACATGTCCTTTCTTGCCGCATTCGAAACACCTAAGAGAGGACGAAGAATAAACACTAGAGTTTTTGTTAGATCTATACCTTTTATATTTCTTACCATTTACAATAAGTGCATCATCTTCATCATCTCCTTCACTTATTTCATCACTTTCTCGAGTGATGACTTTTGTTGCCTTTAGGGCTATGTCCTTCCTTCTTTCCTTTTAAAGTTCAAGCTCCCATCTTTCTTCCTCCTTTAAAGTGACCTCATGAGTTTCCAGTTTGCCAATGAGCTGCTCCATCTTTAGTTTGCTGAGGTCATTAGCTTCTTCAATGGTTGTCACTTTCGGCTTGTATTTTGGAGGCAAAGACCTAAGAATCTTTGAGACTTGATCTTCTCCACTTATGAATTTTCATAAAGCACTTAAGCCATTAACAATAATAGAGAATCACGCATACATATCACTGATAGACTCATTTGGTTGTGTACAAAATTGTTCAAACTTTTGTTTAAGCATACTAATCTTAGAATTTTTAACTTGTATAGTTCCTTCATGTGTAATGGAAAGTCTATGCCATATATCATATGAAGTTTCACATGAGGAAATTCTATTGAATTCACTTACTGAAATAGAGCAATATAAAATACTTACAACCTTAGCATTTAGTTGAGCTTGTTTTACTGTATTGGCATCCCATGTGACATACTCAGTTTCTGGAAGCTCATATGGAGTAGACACCATCATCCAAAGCTCCCAACTGATGGCTTGAAATTAAAACTACATCCTTCTCTTCCAATAGTTGTAGTTGCTTCCATCGAATGGTGGCAGACGAGATACGTAGGTTCCCTCTAGGTTCAAGTTGTTGAGCACACCATCCCCCATCCTTCAAGACTTGTTAAAGCTCCTTGAAGACCTGCTCTGATACCAATTGAAAGATCTAGAGGGGGAGTGAATAGAGCCTTTTTTGAGTTTTTAAAGTTAATTAAACAATTAAAACACTTGAATAAGAAGTAGGAGGAAACAAGAAAGACACAAGGATGTAGAGTGGTTCCTACCTTAGAAATATAAGGTAGTCAGTCCACTACCCGATTGTTTCCAACCGGGATTTTGAAAGCAACTTATTTTATTACCTCACGAGGATGTTACACAAAATACAGTTTCTTTCTTACACCCTTTAAGTATCCTTCACACGAAGTAGCCTCAATCCTCCTAGAAGCAGCCTTCTGAAGTAACTCCAAGTTCCCCCTTAAAGTAGCCTTCACCTGAAGTAGCTTCAATCCTTGAGGTAGCCTTCTGAAGTAACTCCAAGTCATTGGGAGCAGACTTCACCACCTTGAAGTAGCTCTACGAACCTCCTTTCAATAGCCTCCAACCTAGGAGTAGTCAAGGAGAACAAAATACAATAAAAGGAACAAGATTGGAAGAAAGAAACAATGTTACCAATGAGTACAACGCTTTGATCCTATATCAAGCGTATTGATCTCATATCCACTATAGATGAACGTGGTAGTGTGGTGTCTAGGAGATAATAATCTATAGAACACTAATGTTGAGCTCAAAGAAACAAATTGCAAGTGTAGCTTTGCTTGTTGCTCACTAAGAATGAATGTCAAGTGTAATTGTATGCACAATTGATCTTTGGGTGTCCTAAGGCATGTCCTATTTATAGGAATGGGTTACAAGTGCTTAGGTACATTCTAGACACTTTCTAGGGTGTTCTTAGTGCTCAACTAGCCGTTAGATGTCCATAAATTGCATTGCAACAACTAATTGTTTAGTGCTGAAAAGTGCAGTCCAGAACCTATCTCAGTCGAGAAGTTTATCGACCGAGTGTGTCTCAGTCGAGAATTTCTTCATCGGAGGAAGGGTTTGGAGTGAATGTGTTGCAACGTTCATTTCCAACTTCCAACTACTTTTCCAACTCAGTTTAACGTCTATAGAACCTACTGGAAGGTCTACTCTTGGTCGAGAAAGTTGTCGACCGAGGGTTGATTTAGGGTTACATGTACATGTCATTAATCAATGCTCGTGTGTTAGACTAAGGTGGTTCTCGTTCGAGAAGTTTGTCGACTGAGGATGTCTCGGTCGAGAAGTTTTTCGACTGAGAATGTCCCTGTTTCAATATGTTAAATCATTTACTAAGTGTGTGTATCAATGTGTAATTGTGATTCTATATTAGGGGAGGATCTATCTAAGTGTTATGAGTGGATAGGGAAGATCTAACACTTTATTGAAGTGATATCTATATACTTGTACATTATATACTTGTAAAAGTTTTTACATTGAGTACAATCATGAAAAAATAGAAGTAATATAAGCATGTTAATTTTCTAATTTGTATTGATCTTCAACTATCCACTTCCTTATTTGTTTTATCCCTAAAACACTCAAATAACAAGTTAGATCCACAAAAATGAAATGTTTTTCATCATCCAAACAAAGGGTTTATTGATATCCAATTTAGCCAACACTAACTTGATGAGAAGACAACTTAGTTTGAGCAGTTGCACCAAGGATCAATATCCATCAATGACTATAAGGCAAGGTTTATGGAGCTGTTAAGGTTCTGTCCTCATATGGCAACATCTGAAAAGGAGAGGATCAGGAGGTTTGAGAAGGGTCTAAGTTCTGAGTTGTCTACAACAACATCAACTTTGGAAAATAGGGAAAGGTTATCTACTTTTGTGGAGTCTATGAGGAGGATTGAGAGGTTTGCCCTTGAGAAGCGTGAAGCTAATGCTAGGAAGAGGCCAAATTAGTTTGAAGGATAGTCATATAGAGGCTTCAAGAAGCTGAGGTTCTCATCACCATAGTCATAGTAGAGACCAACTTTTTTTGAGACAAGTTTACAAGTATAGTCAAGTGGTCCCCGAGTAAAGGGAGATGTCTCATCTTTCTGCCAACAAGGGCAAATAGTGCAATGTCTTTTTCAGTGATAGGCCATCTAGGCCATAGTATGATTCCTAGATGTGTTTCAAGTGTGGATAAGTCAAGCATGTGAGGTGGTCTTGCCCTATAAAAGATGAGGAAGTGACACATCATTCAAAGCAGAGTCAGTAGGGCTCACAACAACACCAGTACAATAGTGGTGGTGGTAGAGGACGTGGTCTAGCATCACATACAAGGTCATGTGGACCATCTGGTAGAGGAAAAGGATGATGACATGCAACAACCAGATTCTATGCCAAGAATCAGCCCGAAGGAGTGGTCAACCCATGAGCCATGACAAGGTAGATGGAACTTTTTAATTGTGACTTATTTGCTTCTTCTTTTGTATCTATCTTGATTGACCAGGGTATGATGCACTCCTTTATCATTAGTGAGGTGATAAATAAGTGTAATCTGGTTGTTTGTAGTAGGTCTTATAGCCTCTTGCTAGAAGCCCCTTTAGTTGGTTCCACTGAGTTACTGGAGGTGTGTCCATCTTGTGTTCTTTCTTTCTTGGGATAAAACATTCTAGTGGATCTTATGCCACTTGAAATGCACGGATTAGATGTGATCCTAGGGATGAATACCTTAGAGAAGTACAAGGTCATTTTGTACTATAGTTCCAAATTTGCTATATTCTATGATGAAGATATCTCTTAGACTTTCCAAGGATATAGGAAGATTCTTCCTACGTGTATGGTGTCGGCTATGATAGTACAAAAGTTGATGAGACAAGGATGTGAGGCCTTTTTGCACATGTTGTAGATACCAAGGTGAGGAGTCCTAGTATATAGGAGGTACCTATTGTGCGAGAATTTGAGTATTTTTTCCAGATGAGTTTCCTGGTGTTCCACCTCCTGGAGAGATTGATTTTGAGATCATCATAGTTTCTGGAATACAACCCATATCTTAGACACCTTATAGGATGGCACCAGATGAGATGAAGGAGTTGAAGAAACAATTGCAAGAGTTGTTGGAGAAGGGCTTTATACGACTATGTATATTGCCTTGGGGTGCTCCAATGCTATTTATGAAGAAGAAGGATGGTTCTATGAGGCTTTGCATAGATTACCGACAGTTGAACAAGGTCACAATAAAGAACAAGTATCCATTTCCAAGGATTGATGATATGCTTGATCAATTGAGAGGTGCTATAATGTTCTCCAAGATAGACTTGAGATCATGGTATCACCAGTTGAGAATTAAGGCAGATGACATACCTAAAACTTGTTTTAGGACTAGGTATGGTCATTATGATTTTGTGGTCATGCCATTTGAGATAACCAATGCACCAACAACTTTCATGGATTTGATGAACAAGGTGTTCAGACCATGCCTAGATTAGTTTATACTAGTGTTCATTGATGATATCTTGATATTACTCCAAGGACATTCAACAACATGAGAAGCATCTTCTCTAAGTGTTGGAATTGTTGAGGCAGCATTGGCCGTAAGCCAAGTTTAGCAAGTGCAAGTTTTGGTTGACTGAGGTGTCTTTCCTTGGTCATGTTATATCTACTAGGGATGTTTGTATAGACCATAAGAAAGTGGAGTCTATACTAGAGTGGGAGCAGCCTAAAACACAAATTGAGATCTAAACTTTCCTAGGTTTGGGGGTTACTACATGAGATTCATTAAGAATTTTAGTACTATAGAATTACCGTTAACCAAGCTGACTAGGAAGGGTGTCTCTTTTGACTGAGATGAAAAGCACCAACATTATTTCTAGTTGTTGAAAAAGAAGTTGATAAGTGCTCCAGTGTTAGTGATGCCAGAGCAAGGGAAAGACTACATAGTTTTGTATGATGCTTTGAAGAATGGCTTGGGATCAAGACAAGAATGTGATTTATTTTACTTCACGACAACTTAAGAAACATGAGGAGAACTATTTGTCACATGACCTAGAGTTGGAAGTTGTGGTTCTTGCCCTAAAGATTCAGAGGTACTATCTATATGGGAAGAAGTGCCAGATCTTCACAAACCACAAGAGCCTTGAGATATCTTCTCAAAGAAGGAGTTGAACATGAGGTAGAGAAGATGAATGGAGTTGATCAAAGATTATGACTGCACAATAGACTATTATTTAGGAAAGGTGAATGTTGTGGCTGATGCTGTAAGAAGGAAGTCATCTTCATCATCATCAGTAAATAAAGCACAGTTGCATTCCATGTTGTGTCACAAGCGGGACATGCTAGTGTATTTGCGGCAAATGAATGTACAATTGGAAGTATCCTCTGTTGATAGGATTGTTAGCACAGTTGAAAGTCAAGCCGATGTTGATACAACAGATCAAAGATGCACATAAAGGTGATACTATGTTATAGAATATCAGATCACAGTTTGGTAGTGGAAAGCATGACAGGCTCCATGAGTTAGATGATGGGACAATATGTTTCCACAATAGAACAGTGGTTCCAGATGTTGATGGCATGAGGGAGATGGTACTTGAGAATTCTCATTTCTCAACATATGCAATGCATCCCATTAGTACAAAGATGTACCATAATTTGAAGGATTTGTAATGGGGGCCAAGTTTGAAATGTGATGTGGCAGAGTTCATTGCCAAATGTCTAGTTGTCAACAAGTCAAGACAGACCATCAGAAGCCTATAGGGACATTGCAAACTTTACTGATACCTTAGTGGAAATGGAATCATATAACCATGGACTTTGTGGTTGGTCTCCCAAGGACAACCAAGGGTCACGATTCCATTTAGGTGATAATTGACCGGTTGACAAATTAAGATCACTTTATTCCTATTAAGACAACTTACACAACAAAGAAGATAGCACATATTTATGTTGATGAGATAGTTTGTCTGCATGGTATCCTAGTTGCCATAGTGTCTGATAGAGGTCCTCAATTCACAAGCAGGTTTTGGGAATTCCTACATACAACTTTGGGGACACAACTGAGGTTCTACACAACTTTTCACCCACACACTGATGGTTAGTCTAAAAGGACTATTCAAACATTAGAAGACCTTTTGAGAGCACATGTTCTTCAGTTTCTTGGTAGTTGGGACATCCATCTGAGTTTGATTGAGTTTTCTTACAACAATAACTATCAGAGAAGTATAGACATGGCACCGTATGAATCCTTTTTCTGGAGACATTGTTGGTCATCCCTTTGTTGGTATGAGGCAGATGAGTATCAACTTTTGGATCCTGAGTTAGTCTAGCATACTATAGATAAAATCAAGGTGATATAACAAAATTTGAAGGCAACTCTGGCCACACAAAAGTTGTATGCTGATAACCATTGCAGACCGCTAGAGTTACAAGTTAGTGACCGCATGTATCTTAAGGTTTCCCCTTGGAAAGGTGTGCTGAGATTTGGTAAGAAGGGTAAGTTGACTCCTAGGTTTATGGGACCACACCCTATCTTGGTACGAGTTGGAAATGTGGATATAGGTTGGATTTACCACTAGAGTTACACAAGTTGCATATGTCTTTCATGTCTCAGTTTTGAGGAGATGTCACCCAGATACAAAGTAAATGATAAACCAATGGAGGTTGAGTTGGATGAGGATGTATATTATGTGGAGGGTCTTGTGTTGATCCTTGATAAGAATGTATAGAAGTTAAGGAAGAAGTACATAACCTTAGTGAAGGTTTTTTGGCATCACCACGGTGTAGAGGAAGCCATATGGGATTTAGAGAATGAGGCATAGAAAAACTATCTGTCCTTGTTTGCTTAGGATTTCGGGGGTGAAATCCATGTTAGGAGTTTATTGTTGTAAGAACCCCAACTTAGCTTTATGGTAAGCATGCTTTATTAACCTAATTGGGTGCTTAATTCCTTAATCAAACTCTAATCCATGATTTTATATCATGTGACAAATCAAAGTTTTAAGTTTAGTCCAGTTTGGACATTGTTGGATCGAGTTTTGCAATTTATGTGCTTATAAGGGCTTATATGTAATTTACCCAACTTTAGGGTTTAATCTGTAATTTTCATACACGCATGTTGTGCTTCGTAGCAGTCTTCATAATGTTTGATATGCTTTCACCTATAGATACCTAGATGCACCTTAATTTTATTGATCTTCCCTTGGTAGGTTGGAAATCTACGATTTTCACCTAAGTATGCTGATGATTTTTCTATGTGTGTGAGATTTGATGGTATCACCTAGTGGGGGGAACTCCAATAGGTCCAAATTGTATTTAAGGGTCCTATGGTTTGTCCTTGATACCCTTGAACCAAGGATACACCAATTGAAGTAAATGATCTAATGGATGGTCCATTTTGGTGAAATGGCTAAGTATAGTGAAAAGAATCGATGGGTTCACTGACAACTCACCTTGATGAGTTCAATAAGGCATGAACTGATGAGAACCTTAGTAAATATCTGATGGAACTTCTACATGCATGGATAAGGTCTGATTTTGACTTTTGGACACATGGCATGCATGTTTTGACACCTCAAGCTACCTTCTTTTTCATGTAAAGTATATTTGTCCCTTTCCTCCTTTCCAAACAAACTCTTTACACCTCCATGTTCCTTGTGTGCTAGAGAGGATCGACCCCTAGCTCCTTGGAGGAAAAAAAAAGCTCTTGGAGGTCAGAACATAGGTGGAGCTTGCATGCAAGTTGCTTTAGGGTTTTGATCAAGAAACTTTAGGGTTTTGAAGGTTCCTAACCTAGCTCTTGATCTAGCTGAGTGAATTCTTCATCTCTACATTATTTCTTATTTTTCTCTCTCTCCTTTATTCTTTTGTGGATGAGAACCTAGTTTCTTTTGAGGAGATGTTATGTATTTGAGAATGAAGATCTCCTTTTCTTCTCTCTTTTCCCTAGTTTTCACCTTGATCTTGTGGAACAGAGCTATTTTGGAGCTTTGGGCATGCAAGTTAGGATTTCATCCTCTCTCTTTGAGATATCTTACTATTTGGATCTTCATCACCTACCTAGAGCCGGTTTATATAACCTTCATTCCATTTTCTATCTTGATCTTAACTTTTTTTTATATAGACCATACCTTAGAACATAGTTGATATGGTAAAGATGATTCTTTGTAATCTATTTTACATACATGCAAGGAAGTTTGTGTGATGTTAACTAGCTTTTGTTTGTATGTATATACTCTCTCCTTTTGTGGATATGAACTTTTGATCTTGAATAATATGAAACAAGGGTATTGCTTAAAAAGAAACGGAGCTGATTTTTATTATAGTGAAGGAACTGATGGTTTGTCTAGTATATACCTTGCTGATTTCACTAGGTATTGAAACGATGGTGTTCCTTAACACCTAATATGATGGACATGTTTAGAATAAGATAACAATGGCTTTATTTAGTGCGAAGACCATTGACCCTACTTGAGTAGAAGAACTGATGGTTTCACTCAAATGACCATCGGGTTAAGTAATCAACCATTGGACTTGTGTGTACTCTTTCATAAATCGATGGGTATACTAGATACATGAACTAATTTTGGGTTAAGCCTATAAATAATTTGATGGTTTTTCCTACATGGAATCCGATGGGTTGTTTTTGGCTAAGTATCAAAATAATCTTATGGTCTTATTATTGACTATGTATTTTCATGAACTGACGGGTACAATAGATACATGAACTATTTTGACTAAGTCTTTAAAGAATTCGATGGGTTTCCTTTGGTTAAGTATAACAAAGATCCAATGAACCTTTTCTTGGTTAACCACCTCAAAGAACCGATCGTAGGCTGTGAGACTTTGAACATTTTTTACTAAGTCCTTAAAAGAACAAATGGCTCTTGTTGTCCATCAATTAACTGATGGTAATACTGAAACGATATGATATTCTCACTATTACTCAATGATTTGATGGGTTGCCTATGTGTATCAAATGAATTGATGGGTCAGCCAAAGATGTTAATTTGGTGATACTAATCCCACATACATATTTAGACCTTTAATGGTTATCTAATGATGGTTTAATATCCAATATGGTAATTGAGATAATGAATGTTATATTCCTAAGTTAGAGCAATTCTTTTATGTTACTCATGATAATATCACGACTTCTATGTTTGATGCACACTTCTTCTAAGCCTGAAATGGTGAGTTCATTGTAATGTGATAAATCTTATGCAAGACTTATATGATAATGATGTGCTTACATGAGAATAAATACTATTTTGGCCTTGATGGCTTGTGGGTTGTGTTATGACCTAAGTGGAGATATAATGCTTTTCATGAATTGGTAATGGAGTATTACCAAATTATGTTGTGATGAAGAATATATTTCATACATTTTCTATCTTCTGACGTTGCTATATACCAATAATTTTGTAGAAATATTTTAGGATTTATACGTAACTTGATTGATACAGCCTAAACTCACCCAATGGGCAATAACTAATCAAGTGCAACCCTAATCATGTAATGTCCTATACTTTAAATCTATTCTAGTGTCAGGACTTACTGGTTAGAAAAATGAGTATTCCATAAAGGAAACTCAGAGTCATATACTGTTGAGTATATGCAGGTTCAAGGAGGATATATCCTTGTCATCCTAATTCTAAGGTTATAGAGAACGGTCAAGGTCATAACTCGGATGAATGAATATGCATATGTAATGTGTTTAAGGCCAACTATGGTTGTACCTCAAATGATGGGGTTTTGTATACCCTAGTTTCTAGTTCCATGGTCTATATACCCAGGGCGGACTCAGTTTATTGCAATTTGAATAATATGTCACTGTTTGTATACCCAAGGTGGACTAGGCTAATTACAGCTTGACTAATATGTTGCTACGACATACTTGTACTGATCAAGGGGAAGAGATCTTAGCATCCTGACTCTCTTAGATATTGTACTGTACTGATTACAAATTCACAGTGGTCAATTGGAAGTTGAGTGGTATGCCTCAAACTTCCCAGTGCTTAATAAAAAGAGTAATACAGTCATGTATCATATCTATTAGGGTCACATGACACATCACATTGATTGGTAACCCTTTATTTGTTTCCTATATTGTTCAGTTGATATATAATGTGGTAAGAGGAATCAAGTGTTTAAACGATGATAACTTTATCTGTTCCTTGCATTATATGTTAAATCCTTTTAATTCAGTAATACTCTTTGCTTGCCTGTTTAATCACATAACCTGATGTAATTTGAAAATGTTATTGAGATTTATATCTCTCACTGGGACATGGGTCTCAGCTCATGGGTTACCACATATTTTTAGATGAACATCAATGATGTCATCAGATCCATAGAAATGAGGAGGAGCAACTTGCAGATCATTAGAAGCAAAAGGTTGGCTAGTTGTGTAGATAGTCCTAAAGTCGTCCATGTGCTCTCAGGTCCAGGCGAGGAAGTTTTGTAGAAGAAATGTATTTGACTCGAGTTTTGGCATTATGTTGATGTTTGTACATGATATATGTATATGTGAATATGCTTTTGTATACAGGTTGTAGCTGTGACCATTAGACAAATGTAAAGTACTTGGTGCTTTATAAGTTTTTATGTAAGGTGTTGGACATGTATGTAAATATTCTTTCACATGTATGAGATGTTTAGTTTGATTTTTCATCATCCCTTTTTTTGATATGGTCAATTATCGATCGATTGTGATTTGGTTTTGAGTAATCTCTCTTTTGTGTGGCGGTGTACCACATTTATCCATTTATCAATAGATCAACATTGCATATTAATAGAGATCTAAAATTAATATTACTCTCTTTCGAGTTATGATACCAAGTTCAAATCGGTCAAAATCCTATTTTTGTGGTATTCCTTATTGCAATGTGAATTATGAAGACCGGTCTCTTGATTGTTCTCTCTTAGTTCTATCCCACTTCCACAGTGTGTTACTTACTAAATTTACACAAGCTCAACTAGAAATTAATCCCTCTTTTGAATCAATCAACTACCTATAATATTACCTATGGTGATCAAGCATAGATGATTACATTATTTCTAAATTACATAAAACTAAATCAATAATAACCACGTGGATAAATTTTGAGGCCGATTACATAATCACATCAGACTACTCCCAATACATAGAGATTATGACAATTATTCAGACATGGTGAACATGGCATCAAAATTGATTTTTCAAAGAGAATGAAACATAGAAATAAATATATTTCACCTTATAGACATGATTAATGGAGCCTTTTACAGAATATGGATGCAATCTATGTCATTTCCACAGTAAAATGTCCCCATTATCCATCTGGTAGAGTATCTTATATGGTTTCTCTTTCTTCTTCTCTCCTCCTAGTTATCAAGGTCATAGTTGGTGAGTAATGGATACCCTTTGACTGTTGGATATCACTAGGTCATAAGGAAACTAAAACAACCAATTACAACAAACTATGTTAATTTAACATCTTTAATATTGTATGTCAGTGTCTTAGAATTCATGGCACCTACATATATTTTCTTCTATCTAGTCCTTCTTGTCCTTTTTTAGTGTTATAGAGTCGGTGCCACTAATTTGGAAATTAGTGACAACGAGTTGATTATCATGACTTTTGGATGTTGAGTTGGTACCACCAACTTGACTATTCATGGTACTGAGTCTAACTTTCCTTTTCTCTATCATTTTTTTGGGAAAATCCTCTATTTTCAAGTTATTGGCACTAACTTGATGTCAGTTCTACCAACTCTGCCTTGTAAATACTCGACCTTCTTACATTTAAATAGGAGATGCATTGGGAAAAGATATGAAATGATAAAATCAAGCCATACATGTAAAGAGAAAATAATTGATGCAAACATGATTCTATGTGAGTTTGGTGATACATGGATGAAGACGTATATAATTGAGAGCAGTTAACACATAGATCACCCAAATAACAAAAGAAAATATGATGATTGTGTGTGCATCACCATGAAAGGGAGATGAATCAATCATTGTCCTAGATAGCCACTTTCGTTGGATGTGGTGTGTTGTTGGATGACATGGATTGGACAACAAAGGGCATTGGTTGGGGTAGTCAATGCCATGGGATTGACAGCGGGTCACATGGTTGACGTAAGGGACCAATGAGTGTCAAACTAGGTCATCAATTGACATGAGAACTTGTTTGATGCAACGATTTTGATCACTAGACTTGCATCAGTGGATGCCTTGCACCTGACTCTAGACTTGCATCATCAATTTAAGGGAGTTGGCAATATGAATGCAATGGTACGATTGATGTGATGCCCATTGGGCAAGTCTTGGCCAAGGCCGATGCATCATGATTTCTTTGAGGCAAGTTATAAACTTGTAAAGCCCAATGGTGGAATCATCTGATCAATCAGTCCTTGGTGAATTCAATATGCCACGAAAGTCATGAAACTACATGAAAACCTAAGAAATTATTAAAAAACAAATGAGTTTGATTCTAAGACTGGATGCAAATCAAAATGCAAACTAAGATGAATAATGTGAATAAAATTATGATGAATATACATTCATAAAAAACTCTAAACATAAGCATTTCTTATCCTAGAGTAACATAAAAAATATAAAATTTTCTCATCCTTAACTAACATCAAATAAAAAACAGTCTCCTAATGAATACTTTCAACCCATGTGTTGGCGTCTCCTTCACATCATGCTAATTACCCTACCCCACAATATGCCCAAGACTACCAAGTTCCTAAGATCACATAGAACATCTATCCATCTCTTGGTTCTCAATTTGTGTTCTCAAAGAACACTTTCTCCCCACTATTCTCTTTATCACACACATCAATGAGGTTTGTGAGAGTTTAAGGAGTCACACAGAATGACAAGTATGCATAGATCCAACACAAGGATATTCCCAAAGGATATAAAAAATGAGATAATCATTGTGCTCGTAGGTGAAAAATGAAGAGAAGCAGGTATGGAAAGAAGACATGAATCTCTCCTCATTTTGACTTAATTTTGTTTCTTCTTCTTATTTTGTCTTGATTGATATACAAACTTTAATTCTTGTTCACATTGCCATGTTTTCTTTATTTTTGGTGGTACACCCCTATTACAATGAGGGGTTATGGAAAAAGCAAATAGAAGGGGGCGTTCCACCTTGAACATAGGGTTTGGGACAAATGTAGCATTTGTTTATTTCTTGTGGTTGTGAGATAAAAGTGTATAAGAGATTTTAGATTGTAATGCAACTTGGTTTATAATTCAGTGCTTTGGGTTGCTCTCCTAGTCTCTCTATGCTAAACTAGCAACTTGATTGCAAAAAAGTGACGAGTCCATGAATTTTTTAACTAGTTGATGGAAGAATGATGTGATTTATCTCTCTTATTTTATGTGATGTTTGCATCTTTTCCATGGGTACATTCTATGAAGGTTTCTAGGTTTCATGGGGTATTTTGAGCCATTAGTTAGTTTCAAAAGAGGTCATTTTGAGATTTTTCTTCAACTTAGGGGTTGATTGATGAAAAATATATGCGAAGCATAGATGCAAAAAGAATGATTGAATTTAAGCTATATCAATAATTGATTATTTACTCTAAAGAACTAGAGAGTTTTGAGAAAAAGTAAATAAATGAAAGAGGTATGAAATGAATATCCTAAAAATCATAAGTTGAATATGAAATATATATGTATGTATGGAGAGCTAAATAATTACCACACATCCTCCTTACCAATATAAGTAAAATTGTTCATCCTTAAGAAAACACTAAACCTGAGATGAGGGGGAAGAGTTGTTCTAAACAAATCATGAACTAGATCGCCACATTGGTGTGGTAGTCCATCCTCGTGAGGTTCATTCTAAAGTGAAAGCAAATTAGTAAGAGTCTTACACCAACCTTCAAATAGTTGAAAACTTAGCATCTCAAGTTCAAATGAACTAACACATGATGCAATTAAGATTCAACTAATTTAAAATGTTGAAGAATTAGCTAAGGAAAATAACAACTAGGATGTCTCCCAATAAGCGCCTTTGTTTTTTGTTGATGGCTCGATGCTAGATGCTCAATTTTCTAATGGAGTTGGGGAGAGAGCTAGTGAAGGATTGGATGGCACATCGACCATCATCAAAAATTATTTGAGACACTGGCCTTTGACATGGAACTCTCAGGTCTTATCACTCACTCTTAACAATTACAACTCTATATGAAAAATACGCTTGATGATATAAGGTCCCATCTATTAGGTCCTCAGCTTCAATGGGAAAAGAAAGAGATAAATTGTGTAACAAAACACATCTCCAATTTGCATATATTTCCTCATCAAGTGTCCATAATGCCACATATTAGTGCACTAATTATATATGCACACATTTCATAAGTTATCAATCTTATCTCATCTGGTTCTTGAAGTTGTAAGTGATGGTTGTATCATACTACTCAAAGGTCAAAATTGAGTTCTTTTATGACCCACCAAGCCTTGTTCTAAAGATACATAGGTAGGTGAAAATATTTTGCATAGATTAGATGGAATCGTGCAATGCTAAGGGGATTCTTGTATGTAGTTTGATGAATCCATATTCATTCTAGTTTTACTTTAAGTTTTAGCTTAGTTTTGCATTTAGAATTCCTACTTTCCTTTATAATTATCTTCCATTTATTTTTCCTTTGTTTTGTTCTAATTTTTTAGGCTTGTGACATAATCACTTGATTTTCATGGTAGGCTTGAGTTGTTATATCTACATACCAAGTTAGGATGGTGGTCCTACTGATAGATTAGCTGGTCTGAGGAAATTTTTGGTATATGTTAGAGTTTTTGTCGATCTTATGTCTCATAGACCACCTCAGATTCCTCATTGGTTCAAAACATAGGCCCAATGGCACACACACCAATCCCCCTAGATTTGCATCAATATGTATCCCCAATGGTCTGCATTCCCAACAGTCTACATCTACATAAACTAATGATTCATTAATCTATGAGGTTCTTGAGCATTCACCAATCAATGAGAGCTCTACGCACTCGTCAACTAACAAGCTCTCTTCTCATTTTTGAACAAATAGGAATGTATATTGATGAGGATTGTGCGATGGAGATGATGTATGTCATAGTGTCCTTTCATCTTCATACCAATTATTACCTTTCATCCGTGGTGGCCAATTCCATTACTGCAAGCAACTAGGGAGTGGGAAACCCTAATCCCAAACCTAAAAGTACCAGCTCTTACCTCCATGAAAACCATCATCTTTACATGCCTCCGGGCTATCACATTCTGCAATAAGATTCGCCTCCAATTTTCATCAGTTCATCTCATTGTTCATTCAATGCCACTGTTGATGCCTCCACCTCCACCAAAGCTCTAAGGTCTAGACTAGTTAGATTGACAATAACTTTCATCCATCAGTTAGTGGTTGTCTTCACCATACACCGATCTTCTTCACTCTTACAGTAATAAATATAGTCCACAAAGAAGGCTATCAAAGACCTCAAGTCCACATCAACAAGTGTACCTTGTTGCTTCATCAACCACTCTCATCTCTTAACTTCAAGATAGTGTAGCCACACACCAAAATTGCATCTCCATCTTCTACTATGATGATAGCTTTCTCCTTTTCTTTCCATGTTGATCTTGTTACTTCCATGATGGGTGAGTAGTTCCCTCTCCAGGGTGTTGGGAGTAGACCGTCACCCATTTTTTTTCTTTTATCCAATCTTTACTTGTATAAACCATGCTATGTTTTGAATGAAATTGTCATTGCATTTCTTATGTGTTTGGCTAACATATTTACATGTATATCATATCTTGGATGTAGAGAACATCAAATCTAAGATATAGAATAATGTTTGTTTTATGTTTAATCCTTAATGAGAACTTCAAATAGGTGTTTCTTGTGGTGCTAGGTACATGACCTCTAGGTAACACAACCACAATCTTAGAGTGATATATGTCTAGGTTTAATCCTCATTCTAAAATGGTTGGATTTACTCAACCTCATGCTTATGATATAGTGCAAGAGCAAAAATTAGTTGTAGTGGTGAAACCTATATACCCTACTTTTTCCATCCTATGATATTTAATGCTTTAATCCATCCTCTTTTTAATTGCAATCATAGTGCAATCACCCAATCCAACTTTTGTGTTAAATGCTAGTTCTTGTATGCTTATGTTGACTAGTCAGTTCTTGAATACATTGTCCTTTATATTTGATCCCAAACTATGCTATAGTGAGATATGTATGCGTTAGGTAAAAACTAGGGATTTCATCTAGATAATTTGCATGTGTGAATTATATTGCATCACAGTTCCATAGGCCAAAAGTGCTTCATTAAATTTGATGGCTTAATCTTTCATTATTATACTCACTGTCTTCTCTTGGATAACACTAATTTGAAAAATCAAAACCTCCACTTCTTCACTCGTCTGTATGTAGTGGAAATCTGGTGTGGTACACCATATTTCTAGAGAAGTGCTTTGAATTTTCTCTCTTGGAAGTGAGATTCCCCATCAGAAATGATGTGCTAGGGATGTCCTTAAGCAACTTAATGACTTATTTAGAATCAATTGAAATGGAGCATATTGCTTCTACCCACTTGGATACATAATCGATAACAACTAAAATGTATGAGAAGCCACATGAGGATGGAAATGGACCCATATAGTTCACCCACGTATATCAAAGATTCCCACTTCCTTCCATAGTTGAAATAGTGTCTCATATGCTTGGATATGTTATATATTCTTTGGCATTGGTCACAAGCCTTGGCATATATATGGAAATCTTTGAAGACATAGGGCCAGAAGAATCCACATTGCAGGACCTTAGCAGATATCTTATAAAATTTTGGGTGGCCCTCTTTTGAGCCTCAGTAACATTGCTCCATATTGAGAGGAACTTCTTTCTTAGTAATGCCCTAACCATAAAGGCTGTCTAATCAAAGGAGTAACAAGTAAGGTTCATCCCAATGGTAATGGTGGATATCAAACCCAAACTTATTCAACACATTCCTAGTGCATTCTGGATGAAGGACTCCAACAACTGTGAAATTTATGAACCATGGAGTGAATATGATCATCTTAATTTAATGGTTGTCAAGTAGAGAGTCATTGATCAGAACCGAGTCTTATAGAGAGTCACTGATTGCAATTGAGTCATTGTCTTCAAATTGAATCCGCCTGAGCTAATCAGTGAATACATTCACTCTCCCCTTTTTTCATGGATATCTAGATCAAAATCTTTGAATAATAGGATCCACAAGATCAACCATGATGATGCATTGATTTTTAATCACTTTTCACATTCGATTTCCCCGACATTAATTGCATATATGTTTACTTTGAGATAGTTTTATGCATTATTTTCTATATTATCCTGTGAATCATTGTCGCATAAAGTAATTAGTATTTCTATCGAATCATGCTAATTTTTTATCTATAATTCAGACTCATATAATTTTTTCCCTATTTCAAGAAATTGGAGCATTGAGTGGACATCTTAGTACCACCAATCCATCTCTTAGTGGCACCGAAAAATCACAAAACCACAGTAGGGAAATAGGGGGCTCTCACTAATACATAGAAAGGCGTCGAAGCTACCAAATTTAGTTGTCAGTGCTACCAACTTATGATCCTAATGATCCAAATCTGGCCATAGTATCCCGGGTGGTAAGAGCTCGGTAAGTCCCAATGAAGGACCCAGGTTCGAACCTCACCGAAGGCACTTTGCGAACGACAATCCATGCTGATTAGGCATGAGAGGGGGGTGACCGGACCACACCCTCTCATGCCTCGAGAGTTTACCATGTCGGGCTCGCCCGAGGTGGGTTCTCTCAGTCACAAAAAAAACTTATGATCCAAGGAGCATCAATACTCAAGATTTATTATCCCGAATTCAACATCCAAGGAGCATCAGAACATGAGGAGAAACTTGGTGCTATCAACATTATAGGTAGTAGTGACACATTTTGAGAGATTCAAGTCATCCAACTACTCGATGCCTCTAAAACCCTGTAGGTGGCACCAACACTAATCGATCAGTTCAAATGTGAAATCAAGAAAGATCAAAGGGCTTGGAAAGTAGAGAGATGGGGGACGAGGAGACGAAGGAGATAACTAGAGACTAGAAGCTCTAGGCATTCATGGGGGACAGATTTACAGCCAGAACACTACAAATCAGGGTGTTCATTAGAGGGGATCATTGAGAAGACTTCTCCAGGGGTTTTCACAATAGTCTCTCTAATGTTTATCCTATTTTCTTCCTCTTCCTCTTTTTGTACAATGATAACAGTCATGCTTGCTGAACCCCATATATCTTAGGACCTGAGAGTAGCCCAATATTGCATTGTATTTGAAATCTAAGAATTGATACTTTATTTCCTTCATTCTGGATGTGAATTTATGACCTTTCAATTGATTTGTTTATGCTTAATCACCACAAATCAAAGTAATAAACCACTAATTGCCTCATAGCCCATATTAAATGACATGTGCACTTGCATTTTACACACACAATTTAAGCGTACTAATTTTTTAGCGCCATTGTTGGGGAAACGATAAGACCAACACTATAAGTGTTGTGACTGACCAATCTATGTCCTTTTTCTTTTGATTTTTAATATCTTTAGTTATAGATAAGTATAACTGATACATTTTTCTTTTGCCGTTTCACTAGTATTCTATCTCATATTACAAATTTAGTTTTTAGGTACTAGTGCATGGTTGACACTCGAACCATGGACTACAGAGAGTCCACCCACCATGTGTAGATTGAGAATAGATCTTATGAAAAGCTTGAGAGTTTGGGGCTTCATATGAGAAGCTCATTCAAACTCCAACACTAAAGCCAAAGCAAGTAAGTGATAGTTGTGGATCCAAACAGTGAGTATCATATGCAAGATGTGCATGAGGAACAGACAATTTGGGAAAAGATAAATGCATCATCAACTACACCTCAACATGGATCAATCAAACCCCAAATCGTGAATCTTGTCAGCTATAAAATCGACCCAACACCGGTGAAACTAATAAAGTCTCAATCTTTTCACTGACACAACATGGAGGATCCAATGGCACATATAAACCACTTTGTGGCGAGTTTTGACATGTTTAAGCTTGACAGAGTTCCAACCACAATGATTTATCTAAAGCTCTTTTCATATTCATTATCAGATAAAGCTGAGGCTTAGTTCCTTAGCCTACTATTAGAGTCAATTGAAACTTGGGATGAATTGATAAAAGCCTTCTTCAAAAGATTATTCCCACCATAGAAGACAAATGAATTAGTGGGAAAAATCTACAATTTCAATCATCATGCTTAAGAGTTTTATTCAAAAGCATGGGATAGGTTTTAGAACATGCTTAGGAAAGTTCCTCCATCATGGAATTGATCTATTTGGATAAGAGAAGGCATTCTGTTACTGTTGGTATGTATGCCTATAGAGACAATCATATGATGATTGTGATGGAATAACATGTAAATGATTTGATTTATAATAAAGGAAAACTTCTAATTTATTCTATTTAATTTAGTTATGAGATAATGATGTAACATTATAAACATGTAGAGAATTATATTACTCAATGACGTATGTATTCAAGTTACTACCATTGTGGATGAGATCATATATATGCTATGAGTACATATATGTATTCTCATTATGTCCCTGATCAGTTGTTATTGTGGAAGGTTGATAGAAAACAATGACACATAAAATCAGAGCATGAGTTGGTTGATGACTAAATCTTATTAGTCATGATATGGAAATGTCAAAATAAGCACACAAATACATGTTAGAGAATAGTGTATCAGACAGACCCACAATGATACTGACACATGGATTCCATCATCATGGAAGTCATAGTCAGGTCTCACAGTGATGGTGGTGGTTGTGGTTCTTAGACCTAAAATAACTGCACTCATCACATGTCGTTGGTTACACTTTGACATCATCAAACGCAGTCCAGAAACATGGGTTGTTATAAAGGTGATGATTGGGTGACTTTGACACATGGGGATTGATTGTGAGCAATATAGATGAGATTTTTCCATCCTATAAAAGTATGATATCCAAGGCCTCTTGATTAGTGAGACTTAGAAAAGTATGACCATACTCATGTGAGTCAATATGTGATATTGAGCTTACATATATCTCATGTAGTTTGCTCTGGTTTAAGAAATAAGATTGAAATATAATGAGGATGGTTGCTCCATGCCTCTAGTTCAATATGGATATTAGTCACAAAGAAACTATACAAACACTATAACACCATACACAAATTGTAGGTTGAAGTTTCTCCCCAACTTTCCCTTCACTTGGGTAGCACTGATGTGCGACTAGGCACCACTTTTTACTTGTGATGTCATACGTTGTTATGGACAATCAATGCTAACGTAATATGGGACCTATAGGGTCACACACATAGGAACTCATCTAGAAGAGGAGTTTTAATCTTGAATGATGATTGAATTGGTTACTAAAATGTTTAGGTATTCAATTCACGCAACAAGTCAGTTGACTAGACTGCCAAACAATCAGGTCAAGTGTTGAGACTGTCGTTTGGAGTGTCACACTGATTGTATTGTACATTAGTTGCAATTCTACTTGACTTGGGCTATGAGACGACCATTTGGGATGGTGTGAGACACCCTTCTCATTTACACCAGACCCCCATTTCTAGGATGCAATTTTATTGCATCAAGGATTAGTGCTGACGTCACGACATGCACTAATTGGAATTGAATTGCTGACATGTATGCAAAATTAGAAAGTACAAAATGACCATCTTGCGTCCTAGATGATCGTCTCGCTCGGCAAAATAGTTGTTTGGGCTATTGTAGGTTGCAAAGCTTCTAAGATTGTTGTTAAATTCGAGATCTTCCGATCCCTTCCACTCCCGCATATAGGGATGAGCATCAGTCCAGAACCGGACCGGACCGCAGACCGAATTTGGACAAATATATGGACCGCAGACCGGACCGTTTCGAGGTAGGACCGGACCGGGACCGGACCATTTTGTGCTAGGACCGGACCGGACCGGACCGTTTGGACCGTAATCAGCCTTTTTTCCATGTTTTACAACTTATTTAATTGTACAAAGTTGATAATCTTAGTCACTTCTAACAATTATATAACTTTAGTATCAAACATTTATACTAGTAGTGATTATGTATGTACTTTATTTGTAATTATTATACAATACACCTTCAAATATACATGAATTTTATATAAAAGTCAATCTGCAGTCCGGACCGGACCGGACCGGTTTTGGACCGGACCGGACCGAAGACCGAACTCATTGAAATTCCCGGACCGCGGACCGGACCGAACACAAAATGGACCGGACCGATTTGAGCAGTCCGGTCCGATTTTGCGGTCTGGACCATTGTTTTCTCACCCCTACCCGCATAGACTGGGAACCCTAAACTTGACCTCTACTATAAATAGAGGGGTACTGGGGGCTTCCCATAGCATAACACAGACAATTAAGAATCAATTTCTATGACAATTTTTGTCCTCTTTGGTTGTGGTAACCACGAGGGCCCATACAAGTCCTACCCTACTTGGGAGGGATAGCAAAGGGAGAGAAACAACTGAGGATCATTGTTGTGGGAGAGCAGGTTGGTGACTAGTACACTAAAGGGAGGGAAAACTACTTCTCGTCCATTCTATCTGGACGACATGAGTTCTAGTTGGTCCGTGTGGACTACTCTAGAGGTAGGAGTCATTTGGCTGCTACTAGGAGGGCAACATCAATTCACAATATGTAGCAAGATCTGAGGAGCCGTTGCAGTAGTTGTTCGAGTCTTCTATCCATGAAGGAGCAGTTAGATGAGTCCTAGTGCAATCAGGAGTTGCACATACACTATCTAAGATAGAGTGCACATCTACATCAACAAGGATTGTCATTGGAATTGCTCTAGGACCAAATATATATTTGTGAAACCATCCTTCCCATTGCATACTTATTGATACGATCTGCTGGTTAATGGTAAAAATATCAATAAAATTTTGTTTTTGCTACCTATTTGATGTTGTATTTCCCAACAATTACGACCTACACAAAGGGGAGAGAAGAACTCTTGACAATGTAGGGGCAAGATTCTTCCTTAATAACAAGGGTATAAGATGTCACAAGATCCTAAAGAACATGGTTAAGAACCCATCTTAGGGGAGGATAGAGAAGCACCGAAAAAAACTAAAAGTTCTATGGAGTTAAGGGAGATCATAGAATCAAAAGCTCAAATTGATAGACTCACAAAGAAGCTTTGTAAAAATCTGGCACCTCATTTGGAGGTGAAGAGGAGGAGTGCATGTACTTGCGACAACAAAATAATAGGGGAAACAATGAATTTTCATGGCTTCAGGATCTTGAATTTTTTGAAAGGATCCCAACAATTTTTAGCAGGTCCCATCACAAGCACAACAACCCAAACACCAAAAAAGTAACACTTCACAAAAATATCAACAATATAGTGGTCCTAGTTGTTGGATCAAGGGCTCTAGGGGGGGGGAATAGAGCTTCACAATTCTCACAAAACGGATTAGACCTTCAAATTATTTTAAGTGCAAAAGGTAAAGCATACATCCAATTTGAAGTCCTAACTAACATGCATGCAAGGATGAGATATAATGATAGAAAACACTTGGACAAAGTGGTTTAGAGTGGTTCCACACTTCAAACTAGAAGTGAGTCAGTCCACTATATAGAGGTGGTTAGTCTCTAGGACTTTGCAATCTTGATACTCTTATATTCATTCATAAGATTACAAGACAAAACCACATTCATCCAAGGACTTAATACTTCAAGCAAGTCTTCAACCTACCAAAGGAACTTACCCACTTGAGCAAGGAGTCTTCAGCCTTCAACAAGGACTTATCCACTACATCTTCAAGTCTTTGGCCTTCCAAGAATAACCTATCCTTCTTGAACGTCTACCTTGCCTATCTCCTTCACTCAGAGATCTTGATCACCATGCTTTCTTCAACCTTGAAGAACAACAACTCCTTCTCCTTCACTTGGAGAAGATCTTCAAGCCTTTTCTTTAAAGAGGAAAGGGGTAGGAAGATGGATGTGGAGAGATTTACATGGATAGAGGGAATATCTCTATTACAAGGGATCCTAACTCACTCATATTCATAAATTTGAATTGAAAGTAGAGAAAGAAAGGGGCTCAAAGGTGTGCAACACTCTCAACTATAGCAAGGACCTTGAATGTAGTGAATGAGCAACCTTGGAATGAACTCCAAGTGGTCCTATTTATAACTGGGGGTGCCCCTTTGAGTTGGGGAACACTTAGGGCCGAATTATAGCCGTTTTTACCCAAGGCAACATATATATTTTCATCCAAACAAGTCACCAATGGTTAAAATCATTTTTTCTACATTTTCCGTACAATGCAATTGGTCGAGATTCAATAAAGGTAACTCGACCGATCAGCTAAAAGACAAACCCAATATTCAAACCATCAGTCGAGTTTGTCCTGGGGAAACTTGAACGACCAGTGAATATTGCATTTGGTTAGTAACCTGATCAGTCGAGTTCTGTGAATGCACAACTCGACCGATGCACTCTCCAGAAAATTGATCCAGTGGATCAGTCAAGATTGTAACTTGACTGATCAACAACCTGTGATCGATTTTCTAAAGTGCTTAAAAAGTGATTAAAACTTGGTATAAAGTGTCCCACATATTTTTCTCATCTTAGTTACAATTCATATCATCAATACAAGTGATTACAAAAATATTCTAAGGTCGTTTACATGCATTTCCTAATTAGCACACTTGCATTGCTTTTGACTTGAACTTTGACAAGCTAGGGCTTGTGTAATTTGATCTTTCTCATGTACCTAATACCTAAAATCAATCTTGAATACACATATTAGACATATATGAATAGAATGGTTAAGTCATTATCAAAATATGGACAATGTATAACCTCTAGGTCAACACTAGTAAGATGGAGATGATAGAAAACATGTTGGGCGAACTCATAAGTCAGAATGAGGCCTACCTGGACCAATCAAAACATGAGCAAAAAAATTAAGAGGATCACATTTGCATCATTGATAATCAAACTTGATAACTAGGAGCATAGGTGGCATCCATAAAGAATCCCAATTGGTAGGGATTTTCATATAACACAAAGATATCTCATTAGTGTCATCAATTAAACTATGTCTCTATTTTTAAGGAAACAAAGCATGCTATGGGGAGACACCAAACCAACACACTCTAAAGTCAGAATGTGTTCATGTGATACATGTTCTATTTCTCAACAATCGATACAGAAAACTGAGGAGGTGTAGAATGTCTGTGAATGATTCACACACATGCACCTTAGTCAATACAAAGTCTGCAAAGAGCGACAAGGACATTTTATCTGCATTGAATTTGCAAGAAAAAAAACTTCAAGGTTCCACCATTGCGATGTCCACAATCAAGCATACATTCAAAACATGCAATCTCATATCATATATCAATCAGAGACGAAAGAAACACACAAGCTAAGTCATAATAAAAATAAGGTGAAACAGGGCACCAACTCATAGGATATAACTGATCAAAGAGTACGAGTGCACAAAAGATAGATTACAACTCATAAAGCATGTTCTCATAGAAGCAACTACAAGTGAGAAAATGATGAAAGCTAAAAGAAAAATAGTACAACTCAAAACATGTTCCCAAATGTTTCTAATACAAAATAGCCTAGAAAGATATATATGATCAACAAACTAGACTATAAACTAAGAACATCTAGACATCTAAGCAATCTATGTCAACAACATAATCATCATAAACTTCAGGCTCATAGTCCTCATCTCTATCTAAAGGTGTGTTAGTAGTGCCTTCATCACTGGAATCATCACCAGAGCCATCACCATCATCAGAAGCATCCTCACCATCACCATCATCGTCATCAGCAACAACAGTCTCAACATCAGCCTGGTCAAGCATCTCCTCATCCACGAAAGGACCAAAACTACAACTAGGCCAATGAGCATTCTGCTCATCCCAAGTCATACCAAGAGCATAGAGCTCATTATCCTGAGAGAAGGAAGGAGCAGATTTGCTAAGACTGGCAAGCAGAGTAGCCAATGGGCCAACATGCAATGGTAGGTAGACGAGAGTAGGACCACCAGTAGTAGAGGGTGTGGGAGAAACAACAGAAGGCTCGGGGGTAGGGTAGTAATGATGATATGCATAGGAAACATAATCACTACCGGGGTAAGGCTGGTAGGTGGGGTATGGGTGTGCACAAGATAAGTTCATGTTTGACATAATTGAACATAAATCCTGGTGTAGGTGCTCCTGAACCTAGAGGTTGTATGCCTGTTGGTGCATCATGTAGCCCATGAGGGTTTCATTGGATACACGAAATGAGGCACGTCTAGGTTGGAGTGGCTGAGGAAGTGGAGCTCAGGTAGAGCTAGAGACAGGGGTAGTAGAAGTAGAGGCTGAGGGTGAAGCACCGAGTGTGGTGGAGGAAAAGACATGCACGAATTTCTGAATTGTGGTCTCACTAATACACACTCCCTTCCTGGCAAGCTTGTAGTGGAAGTCAGAGAAGAGTGGTTTCTCAGTGGCGAACTGAAACATACCACAGATCAGGGCTGGATAAGGTGGATGGGTGGCGCGGGTGTTCTTACCGGTGTCAAAGTAGGTCATATGATGAAGAATGTATCTTGACCACTTGACTCCGACATTCTCAAGAATGCAGTACATTATCACCACAGTGTTCTCTGCAATATCCGTTTGATTTTTCTTGGGATGGATGTTGCATTTGACCACTAGGACTAATATATGCCTCTTAAGATCAAGGGAGGAGGAGGGTAGTGTGCTCTTCTTCTTGTAAGGAACATCAAGTTTCTTCAGGTAGCGATGGATATCAAGAAGAGTGATCTCATTCTGCTTATAGAAACCCTTACGATCCAAAAGGTCAAAATACTCCCCATAATCCTTACGCCAAGTGTCATTCTCATCGTCTCCTGAAAAGAAAACATTCAAGATATCTTCAAAGATTTGGAATTTCTTCCCGGCGATCATGGATGTAAGGATCACTTGAGTATTTGGCAGGGGTACAAGGGAGTCATAATTCCAACACAAGTTTGCGTAGAATTTGTGAACTGCTTTTTTTTCTTATCATAGAATTATGAAAGAAGTCACACTTGACATCCAGAGCTGATAGGCAATGAACGTCTAGCAACCTCGCCACTTGGTCTATGACAGCTTGACGCCTAGATCTAGGCTTAAACAAGACTCTAAAAGGAAAAGGACTCCTAGGAAGAAGGTCCTTATACCTATTTACAACCTCTATTGAGACAATCAAGGTATCATAAAATGGAACCAAGTGAGAATACAAAGAAGATGGTGGTGCATTGCTAGGGGCGGGTCTCTTTCTTCTATGAGAAGCCATGGAGGTGCAAAGAAGGAGAAGAAGAGAGCAAACTCACAAAACAAACCACCAAAACCGTTCATGCATGAAGGTTGAGCAAGGGGGAAGGTCTAGGGCAGCCTATCTAGGTCATAAAAGGGCTAGGATAGGAAAGGTTAGGTCTGGGGTTGAGAGCTTAGGGATAGAAGAGGGGGAATCAGTCAGCTATTCTCTAGTTGAGAGGGAGAATAGTCGGCCGAATCCAACTTAACTTGGCTTCAGCTCGCTGATCGGTTGAGTTCCGGGAGTCGGAAACTCGATCGATTAGTCCATTTCAGAACAGCTCTCGACCATGGATCGTTCGAGTTTGTCCTGGGGAAACTCGACTGATGGTCAACCTGACCTAAAACCATCAAACTTAATTTCTAGCCATTTGAATGCCAATTAAAATTATTTTTCAAGTCCATTATGTATATCTAACATACTTAGGCACATATCACTCATCATTGGGTACTATTTTTTGATAAAACAAATGTTTGCAAAAAATACCAAAAAAAGAAGAGAAAAACAAGGCAAATATGAACATAAAAAAACAATTTTAAGCATATAAGCACTCAATGATGATCAAGGTAGATGTAAAACATATAGGATAGATGACTACTAGCTAGAAGGCATATCAGATTCATCCAAAGTAGTTATAAGCAATTTTGATCTAATAAAGTTAAATTGCTCTCTAGCTAGAGGTTTGGTAAAAATGTCTGCCAACTGATTTTCCATGTCCTCATGCGTGATATAAATATCCTTTTTGGCAATGTGATCACAAAGAAAGTGATGACGAACCTCTATATGTTTAGCTATACTATGCAATATAGGATTATAAGATAGATTGATTGCACTAGTATTATCACAATAGATAGGAGAATCATCAAAATGTATGTTAAAGTCTTGGAGCATTTGATTCATCCATAGGACCTGGGCACAACAACTTATGGCTACAATGTACTCAACCTTGGTAGTTGATAATGCCACGGTGCTCTATTTCTTGGAAAACCAAGACACCAAGCATGGTCCTAGGAGGAAATAAGTGCCACTTGTGCACTTTCTATCAATTAAACACCCTGCATAATCAACATCACTATATGCTACAAGAGTAAAGTCCCTTGACTTAGGGTACCATAGTCTAAAGTTTTGGGTTTTGGCTAAGTACCTTAAAATCCTCTTAACAACAATAAGATGTAATTTCTTAGAATTTGATTGAAAGCGAGCACACAAGCCAACACTAAACATTATGTTAGGTATAGAGGCAGTTAAATAAAGTAAACTTCCAATCATACCTCTATAGAGCTTCTCATCTACCTTCTCACCTTCTTTATCTCTATCAAGTTTGGCAATGTTGGACATGGGTGTGTCCATCAGCTTCATGTTCTCCATTCCAAAGCGTTTGAGTAGCTAATTGGTGTACTTACCTTGGTTGATGAAATTTCCATCTTTGGTTTGCTTGATTTGGAAGTCGAGGAAGAAAGTAAGCTCACCCATCATGCTCATCTCAAACTCACTCTACATAAGAGAACTAAACTCCTTGCAAAGATCAAGATTAGTTCTGCCAAAAATGATATCATCAACATAAATTTGAATGATAAGAAAATTGCTAGAAGTGTGTTTTAGAAATAGAGTAGAAACAACTTTGTCCATGACATAACCATTGTCTAACAAAAAATTCTTTAATTTCTCATACCAAGCTCGAGGTGCTTGTTTGGGTCCATAGAGAGCTTTTTGTAGCAAGTAAACATGGTTAGGTAGCTTGTCATTTTCAAATCCCAGAGGTTGAGCAACAAATACTTCCTCCTCGATTGTACCATTCAAAAACACACTTTTAACATCCATTGGATATAGCAAGAAATTTTTATAACTAGCAAAAGCAAATAGCATTCTAATAGATTCAAGTCTAGTAACAGGAGCATAAGTTTCATCAAAATCAATACCTTCATACTGATTGTAGCCTTGAGTCACTAACCTTGCTTTTTTCCTTACCGCCTTGCCATTTTCATCAAGCTTGTTGCGGTACACCCATTTGGTGCCAATGATTTTTCTCTCACTTGGTCTTGGCACTAGAGTCCACACCCGGTTCTTCTCGAACTACTCTAGTTCCTCCTGCATGGCTAGGATCCACTCATCATCTCCAAGAGCTGATGTTCTTTGGCTCCAGCTGTGAGATGAAAGCATTGTTTGCTTGTTCTTTATTGTAGGCAACTCGTGTCTTCACTCTCTCAAATGGACCACTAATGATTAGCTCTTTGGGATGATTCTTTGTGAAGCAAGTAGTGGGATCCTTGTTCTCTTCATCTTTTTCTTCAACCACCTTCTTACCTTTGTTGTCAATGTTGAGGTCTTTTAAGATTGGAATTAAGTCATCTACAACATCATTATCAACAATATTCTTTCTAAAAGCAGGGTTAGATTCAATAAATTTGACATTAATGGATTCTTCAATTTTCGATAATTCAATATTGAAAACTCTATAAGACCTTCTTGTAGTGCTATCGCCTAGGAAGAAAGCCTTGTATGATTTCAGATCAAACTTTTCAAGAGAATCCTTTGTGTTCAAAACAAAACAAGGACATCTAAAAATGTGAAATAAGTCGATGGATGGATTTCTACCACACCATAACTCATAGGGGGTTTTCTTCAAAGATGGATGCGTAAAAACTCGGCTATGCACAAAGCATGAGGTACTGATAACTTCAGCCCAAAACTTCTTTGGAGTGTCATACTCTAGAAGCATGGTCCTAGCCATCTCCTGTAGTGACCTATTCTTTCTCTCTACTACCCCATTTTGTTGAGGTGTACGAGGAGAAGAGAAATTGTGCGAGTAACCAAATTTTTTGCAAAAATGCTCAAAAAGATAATTTTCAAACTCATCCCCATGGTTACTACGGATAGAAACAATATGACAAGAAGCTTCATTTTCAACTTGTTTATAAAATCTCTAGAAAACATCTAGAGTATAACTTTTATAAATGAGAAAGAATGTCCAAGTATAGCGAGAGAAATCATCGACAATCACAAGACAATACTTGGAACCACAAAGTGTTTGAGTTCTCATATGTCTGAATAGATCAATATGAAGAAGCTCAAGAGCTCTTTTGGTACTAAGGACTCCTTTGGATTTGAAGGAGGATTTGGTTTGCTTTCCTTGTGTTCAAGGTTGGCATTCCTCATCCTTTACAAAATCCAATTTAGGAAGTCCCCTAACCAATTCCTTTTTGCTCAATTTCTTCATTTGATGCATTTCACATAACCTAACCGACGATGCCAAAGAGATATATCATTTTTATCCACAACTAAGCATCTATCAAGTATGGGCTTTAGAGAATCAAGCACAATAACATATAGATTACCATTTCTAGTTCCCTTATATATAACATTGTAAGTGAGGGAATCTAGAAGCAAACATTTTAAAGAAGTAAATAGAACAAGATAAACATTATCACAAAGTTGGCTTAAACTTATCAAGTGTGATTTAGACCATCAACAAGCAAAACATTTTTAATACAAATCTCATTGCCCACATCACCCTCACCTATTACCTTACCCTTTTTGTTGTCCCCGAAGGTCACCGATCCTCCTTTATTCTTTATGAATTTGTTGAAATGGTTGATTTCACCTGTCATATGCTTTGAGTAGCCACTATCAACAATCCACCTTCTTTTGACCTACATTAAAGAAGGATGTCAGTGCTCAACTCAAACTTTGGGATCCGAGGTTATCTTGGGGACACATTTCATCTTTGGGTTGGTACCCTTTGTCTTGTAAGGACAATAAGTAGAATAATGATCATCACATTTACAATGAACACATACCATTGGGTTCTTAGAGATGGAAGTCTCTCCATGGAAGAAAGGAGGTTCCACACTCTTCTTCTTACCCTTACTCTTGTTCTTGTTCTTACTTTTAGGAGCAGTCCCATCGTATCCTAAACCACTAGTACCAATTTATTTGGTAGAGTGTTCTAGGAAAACATTAAGGGATTTCTTTCCCGTAAGAAACTTTTGCAAAGTTGCTCTTAATTTTTCCTTATCATCACTAAGACCAATGATAGTAGAAGATAAGCTAGAAAGATCTTCTCTAGCATGCAACAGGTCAACCTCTAAGCATAGGGCTTTAGTATGAAAAGAATCATGTTCTAGAGCAGTGCTAGCTACCTCATTACTTTGCAAGATAGGTCTAGAAGATAGATTGATGTTCTTAAAACTTAGCATTTTCATATTTAAGCAATAGAATTTCTCTTTGATAAGCATAAATTTCTTTTCTCCTAGCTTCATCAATGAGGTTAAGTTCTACATTTTTAGTTTTAAGAACATCAATCTCATCTTGGCATTTTTGGTTCTCTTCCTTAAGAGTAGCAATGTTCTTAAGGTAGACACCATTCTCAACTTCAACTCCATTGTATTGGAGCTCAATATCAAGATATTGGCATATTGCCCTTGCAAAGAATCAATACTATCAAGATGTAGCTTTTCATTTTGATCTAGAATCTCAATCTTAGCATAAAGATCATCTATAATCTTTCCTAACCTTTTCTTTTTAGCTTTGCATTTAGTAAAAGATAACCGGATAGCATTAAGCATATCAATAAGAGTTTCTTTAGAATAACTCATGCAAATTGACTTCACTTACCTCATCTACATTATCACTTGTAGAGACCAGAAGAGCAAGGTGGAATTATCCATCTTCGGAGCTTGAAGAACTTGATGAAGACTCCTCCCAAGCTGCATGAGCTGCATCCTTGCTTCTTCTTTATTTCTTCTCCTTTCTATTGTATTTGCCTTCCTTCTTATACTCTTTGTGCTTCTTGTGGCTGCTCTTGTGGTGTCTCTTCTTGGCCTTGGGGCAGTCACTCTTGTAATGGCCTTTTTGGCCAAATTCATAGCACCTAGGAGTAGATGAAGAAGACTTCCCTTTGAAGTGTTTTCCCTTGGAGTAGTTAGCTTCATGCTCATTTGGGCCTTCATCTTCACTTGAGGAAGGAGTAGGGGACCAGAGTGCAAGTTGTTCTTGCCGAACCATCTCTTCAATTTGAGCTTTGAAGGCTGTGTCCTTGATCTTCTTGGACTCCTTCTCTTCTCTCTTTTCTTCATCTTCTTGCTTGTCAAGCCTTGGCTCATGAGCTTGAAGGTTGCCAACCAGCTCCTCGATTGCCAAGACACTAAGCTTGTACACTTCTTTAATGGAGATCACCTTGGGCTCCCATATCTTTAAAAGAGATCTCAAGATCTTTGAGTTGATTGTGCCTTTGTCCATCACACTACCAAGAGCTGCCAATCCATTGATGATGACATTAAGCCTTGTGTACATGTCATCCACTCTTTCATTCTTGCCCATCTTGAAGTTATCAAGGAGACCACCAAGCATGTAGATCTTTGCCTCCTTCACTTGCTCCATTCCTTCATAGGTGACACATAGCTTGTTCTAAATTTCATGTGCGGTGTCCCATGAGGAGATCTGGTTGAACTCGGATGGAGTGAGGGATGCATAGATGATGCTCATGGCTTTCGCATTGAGCTGAGCTTGCTTCATTTGAGTTTTTGTCCATGTGGAGATTTCCCACTTTGGATCTTCATATTTTAGGTGCACCACCTTCCACATCTCATAGCTTACTCCTTGAAGGTAGAACTGCATTCTTCTCTTCCAATAGAGGAAGTTGGTGCCGTCGAAGATCAGAGGTTGCATGGAGTAGCTTCCCTCCAAGTTGAGAGATCCAAGTGGTAAATTGCCCATCTTCTCCTACTTGTCGAAGTAGCTTGGAGAAGACATGCCTGATACCACTTGTTAGATCAAGGGCTCTAGGGGAGGGGTGTGTGAATAGAGATTCACAATTCTCACAAAATGAATTAGACCTTCAAATTATATTAAGTGCAAAAGCTAAAGCATATAGACAATTTGAAATCCTAACTAACATGCATAGCAAGGATGAGAGACAATGATAGAAAACACTTGGACAAAGTGGTTTAGAGTGGTTCTACACTTCAAACTAGAAGTGAGTCAGTCCACTACCTAGAGATAGTTAGTCTCCAAAACTTTGCAATCTTGATACTCTTATATTCATTTATAATATTACAAGACAAAACCACATTCAATAAAGGACTTAATACTTCAAGCAAGGATCTTCAACCTACCAAAGGAACTTACCCACTTGAGCAAGGAGTCTTCAACCTTCAACAAGGACTTACTCACTCTATCTTCAAGTCTTTGGCCTTCCAAGATTTACCTATCCTTCTTGAACGTCTACATTGCCTATCTCCTTCACTCGGAGATCTTGATCACCATGCTTTCTTCAACCTTGAAGAACAACAACTCCTCCTTCACTTGGAGAAGATCTTCAAGCCTTTTCTTCAAAGAGGAAAGGGGGTAGGAAGATGGAAGTGGAGAGCTTTACATGGATCCAGGGAATATCTCTCTTACAAGGGATCCTAACTCACTCATATTCACATATTTGAATTGAAAGTAGAGAGAGAAAGGGACTCAAAGGTGTGCAACACTCTCAACTATAGCAAGGACCTTGAATGTAGTGAATGAGCAACCTTGGAATGAACTCCATGTGGTCCTATTAGTAGCTGGGGGTGCCCCTTTGAGTTGGGGAACACTGAGGGCCGAATTATAGCCATTTGTACCCTAGGCAAATGATCTATTTTCATCCAAACAAGTCGCCAACGGTTAGAATCACCTTTTCTACATTTTTCGTACAGTGCAATCGGTCAAGATTCAATAAAGGTAACTCGACCGATCGGCTAAAAGACAAACCCAATATTCAAACCATCGATCGAGTTTGTCCTGGGGAAACTCAACTGACCAGTGAATATTGCATTTGGTCAGTAACCCGATCGGTCGAGTTCTGTGAATGCACAACTCGATTGATGCACTCTCCAGAAAATTGATCTAGTGGATCAGTCGAGATTGTAACTCGACCGATCAACATCCTGTAATCGATTTTTTTTGGAGAAGTTAGGAGGCTCTTTTATTCAACCCACCCTCCTCTTGCAGGCATAAATTGAGGGTTTAATACATCATTCACAGAAAACATAAACTTGGTAGGACTCCTACCATTACAGAGAGGGAAAAGGATAGGGTGACCCACAGGGTCGAGGGGAGGGTCTGTATAGGTACAACCCTCCTTATGATTTTTGAGATGGTGTTTAGACAAAGCATCAACAAGGTGAGTATTTTGTCTTGGGACGTTAATAATGTGTATATCTAGCATTATATCAAGCACTTGATTGATGGATCTAAGCCATGGACAAAAGGATGGGTAGTTACCCTCCGTACTCTGAATAGATTTAACGATGTTGTAGATATCTGTAATAACAGTGGAAACTTGTGAATTGTCTTTTAGATACGCATGTAAAGTGAAGTCAATTTCTCTTATTTCCACTTAAGTGATAGATATCACTTCAATATTGAGCGCCGCACCTCCACTCCACCTTCATGTTTTATTGATCAATGAAACTACAATTGTTGCTTCTTTCCCTTTGACGACAACATCAACGATAAGCAAATTTTACAGATGAAGAATTCCTACAAAGTTATCTTCTTGTTCAATGTGTAAAGCAGATTTTATAGATGCCTGTATCTGCCAACAAGAAAGGAGATGATAATGGGATCTGGTTACATGATGAAAGTGGCTACTATACTACTTCCTCAGCTTATGAGCTTATTCATGGGGAACACTAATACCCTACAAACAATCTCTGGCTTCTCATATGGTGCTCCCACCTGCCCAGCAAAATAAAGACTTTCATCTGGTTAGTGGCCCATGAGGCGATCTTGACTAACAATCATCAGAAGCAATGAAACTTCACAGATTGTGCAATGTGTCCCAGATGTGAAGCCCAAGAGGAGGACACTCTTCACGCTCTATGGAACTGCCCATTTGCAAAGGAAATCTGGAACAAGCTAAACACTAATTCTATCGCCAATAATTTACATGTGACCAACGTGCATCAATGATTGATGAATAATATACAAGGCAAAGAGGAGGATTTAATAAAATTCATGATAACCTACTGGGTCATATGGAAAGCAAGGAACAATACAGTGTTCAACAATGGCCATACTAGTACGGAGAGACAAGTGATCCAGATTGATGCACTCTTCAAATAGATAGAAAAGGGCAAACAAATGAAAGGCACAACAAATATCGGTCCCCCATACAAACATGACGAGGTCCTGGATCTGCAGAAGGGGCAGACACTGCTTATCATTGATGCTGTGATCGATTTTCTAAAATGCTTAAAAAGTGATTAAAACTTGGTATAAAGTGTCCCACATATTTTTATCATCTTAGTTACAAGTCATATCATCAATACAAGTGATTACAAAAATATTATAAGGTCATTTACATGTATTTCCAAATTAGCACACTTGCATTGCTTTTGACTTGAACTTTGATAAGCTAGGGCTTGTGTAATTTGATCCTTCTCATGTACCTAATACCTGAAATCAATCTTGAATACACATATTAGATACATATGAATGGAATGGTTAAGTCATTATCAAAATATGGACAATGTATAACCTCTAGGTCAACACTAGTAAGATGGAGATGGTAGAAAACATGTTGGGTGAACTCATAAGTCAGAATGAGGCCTACCTGGACCAATCAAAATAGGAGCAATAGAATCAAGAGGCTCACATTTGCATCATTGATAATCAAATTTGATAACTAGGAGCATAAGTGGCATCCATAATGAAGCCCAATCGATAGGGATTTTCATATAACACAGAGATCTCATCAGAGCCATCAATTAAACTATCTCTCTATTTTTAAGGAAACAAAGCATGCTATGGGGAGACACCAAACCAACACACTCTAAAGTCAGAATGTGTTCATGTGATACATATTCTGTTTCTCAACAATCGATACAAAAAATTGAGGTGTAGAATGTTTGTGAATTATTCACACACATGCACCTTAGTCAATACAAAGTCCACAAAGAGTGACTAGGACATTTTAGCTGCATTGAATTTGCAAGAAAAAAAACTTCAAGGTTCCACCATTGCGATGTCCACTCTCCTAGTTCCATAGGAAGTGACCATGCAACAAGAACATGTAAAGGTTATACTCTGTAGTGGAGTAGTCACAATGAATAAGAAAACACCCACAATCAAGAAGGATCAACCACATGTCACACCATCCACAAGAGACGTGCCAGATCCTATCCTAGGGGGTGGTGTAGATGCAAGACTAGGGAAGGAGATCCCTATTGTCTCATACATTCCTCCACACAAGTGTGTAGAGAAGCCACATGTTCCATTATTGGATAGTCTAAATTCGTAAAAGAAGGACAAGCAGATTAAGAGATTCCTAAACATCTTCCAAAAGCTCCATATAAAGGTCCCACTTTTGGACTTAATAGAATAGATCCTTGCATATGGAATGATGTGATCATTGCCATTGGTAGAGGATACTTGACATTGGGAATAAATGATGACATAGCAGCGTTCAAATTGTCATATGATTCTCCACTACCATCCCATGACAACCCAAACTGAAAATGAAACATCCTATTAAGTCTATGACATTAAACAAGTGAGCTTATGTGAGGCAACCACATATAGTTTCTGTTATTTATTTTTTGTTTAAATCACATCTTTTGTTTATAGTTCGTACTTTTCATAATAGTTGTTTAGTTTTATGCAATGGAAAAAGGTTCATTGATGTGTTTTGTTTGGTGTGTAGAATTCCACAATATCAGTAGCACCAACTCCACATCATCTAAGAATCATAGGGAATTCTATGAATTTAGGTACCACCAACAAGCGGGTCGGTGGCACCGACTCCTTATCAACATGAGAGTTTATGAGAGCCATCAAGCTCGGTAGCACCAATTCCCATGGCTGATAATACTTACATATTTCAACAAGAAATCATAGTGCTATAGGAAAAGATCTTCAATACCACTGAGAGGCTACTCGGTGGTACCAACCCTATCAGCTCAAACAAGACAAAGGATAACACAATTTGGTGCCACCAACACACGTCGGTGGCACCGATGCAAAACACCAGACATGCCAACGAAACCCTTTGTACTTCACTAGAACATTCTACCCACTTGATCCAAAAATGCCTTCAGGAACATTCCATACACCACCACCATTTTGAGTACCGGGTACCACCGTTCCACCTCTTAGTTTGATTTTTGACTATGAGGACATGGTCAATTTCAAGCTTAGGGGGTGATGGAACAAATTTCTGTTACATTATTTTCTTTCTTATTTAGTTTTTATTGTTTCCAAGTAGTAGGATCCACAATATATCTAGTGTAATTATTGATCTTAATTTACCATGATTACATTGTATAATTAAAAATATTATGCTTCTTGCTCTTGCATTAAATCTAAAAAAGAATGAAATTTTCATTAAAATTAAAAAGTGTTGCTTGAATACTCTATTTTTAAGCTTATTTGTGAAATCTAAGACAACATAAACTTGAGGAAGTGTTTGGGTGAGTCATCTTGAGGACATCTTATATGAATGAAAATCTTAAGTTATCCCAGGCTTGTAGGATGATGTTTGAGCCCAAAACAACCAAACAAGTAGCATGCTCTTAAATGGGAATTTTAGAAATAAACTCTAAGGTCACCCTATACACATGTTGATAGGAGAGGGAATATCATAGTTAAGAAAAACATTATCTCTTAGTCATGTGATTCCATCCACCTTTCATGATACACCACCATAAGATGCTCAAGTAATCAAAATTATTTCCTCCTGACTTCATTGAATAATACTATAGGTATCATGCTAGTTAGTTCTTTTCCAAGTGCATTAAAAAAAGATGTGCATGTTATTTTGCTTAGTTGAGTAATTTTAGTTTCAAAACAAATTTCATATAGATGGCACTTTCTTTTGCACCATTTTGCATATTGTGCAACATGTATCTATTTAGCTTTCTCCATGAATTAAGAGTGAAATGATCTACATTTGTATCCCTCCAGATAAAAAGAAAGAAAGAAATAAATGATGTATGGTGAAGAAAGCTTGAACATTAATCGTGAATCATGCTAAAAATAAGATGACATGAAAAAAAATGAAGAATAAAAAAAATCAAGAAAGGGAGAAAAGGATGCCTTGAACTCAATCCGAATTTGTCTAAGGAGAGAGTGAAAATCTGTTACATGTATGCATCCTTCTACCCAAACTCATCATTAGGATGAGACATTTAGTGCATAAATCATCACACCATAATATTAGGCATTAGGAGTCATGTATTTTCATTCCCTTCATTATGTAGGTGCAACATATTTTATTCAATGCATAAACAATTTGGATCTTACTTGTGATTCTTGTTTCATATCCACCTATTCCATTTCCACCCATTGCTTTGCATGGTCAACTACATATATGATTAATACCCTCATCCATGTCTATACGGGGAATTGCTTCCAATATAGTTGTGTAGGTAGATCAGAGCAGTGTAGATAGGGAAATTCACATGGTGCATCAAGTGTATTCCCTACTCAGCATGATTTTAACCGCTCCATATTGACAGATTGCATTGCTCTTATGTAGACATCTTTAAGGAACATTTTTATCACTTCAGAGTAGTTATTTATTCAGTGGTTGGTAAGGGCTAGTTTGGGATTGTCAAGTGGAGGTAATTGGGAAAAGTAATTCATAAGATTTGTCCTCTTGTTGACTCTCTTAAGAAGATCCAAAAGTAGTATTGCTCAAGAATGAGCAACTCTCAAGCTTAGGGGATTTTGATACATTGGTTTTTAGTTGCTTTTCAAATGCTTTTTTTGGGCATTAATTGCATATATGTTTAGTTTGAGATAGTTTTATCCATTATTTTCTATCATTAGCCTATGAATCATTGTTGCATCAAGTAGTTAGTGTTTCTATCGATTCATGCTTATTTATTATCTATATTTGTCATTTTTTCCCTATTTCAGGAAATTTGAGCACTAAGTGGACAACTTGGTGCCACCGACCCATCCATCAATGGTAGTGACAAATCATGAGACGAAATTAGGGAAAGAGTGAGATCTCAGTGCTACACAGAGAGGCATCAATGCTACAGAGTCATTAGCCAATGCTACTAACTCACAATCTAGGTAACATATCAGTACTCAAGATTTATTGTCTCTATGCCACCAACTCAAATGTCAATTGTACCAACTTCAACATCCAAGAGCATCAGAACTTGAGGAGAAACTTGATGCTATCAACATATAACATTGGTAGTATGACATAGTTTGAGAGGTTCTAGTCAGCCGACTACTCAGTGCGACTGACACCCTATCAGTGATATCGATGTTGTGCGATCAATTCAGATATGAGATCAAGTCAGATCCAATGACCATGACATAATGATGGCCCAAGCCTCTCTTATGACCTAAGGGAATGTGACCAAAAGAAAAATCATGAGTATCATGTTCTTAGATAGTAGAGAGACACGATAGAGATGAAGGAGATCACCACATACTAGAAAATTTGGGCACTTTTGAAGGACATATTTGCAACCTCAATGTTGCAGATCAGGGTGTCAGAGGGGATCATCGAGATGACTTCTCTAGGGGTTTTCACATCGATTTTTTAAAGTTTAGCCTATTTTCTTCCTCTTTCTCTCTTTGTACAAGATAACAATCATACAGGGCTAAAACCCATATTCCTTAGGACCTCAAAGTAGCCCGATATTGTATTGTATTTGAATTCTATGAATTGATAATTTATTTCCTTCATTCTGTATGCGAATCTATGATATTTTCATTGATTTGTTTATGCTTGACCACAGTAATAAAAGTAATAGATCACAGATTTCTCCAGAGAGAGATTAGGATTCAGACAAATCATTGATACACATATCCTATAGCGCTTTGAGAGAATACTTACGACTATGAAAGAATAACATAGAGGTGGCAATAATGCACCTAACTAATTCCTAAACTACTATGGGGGTGGGATTTGTTTTAGTTTAGGTAGTGCATTACATTGTGGGAGAAAATAATGCTTACTATTGGTATTTAATCCAGAGTAAAGGGTGAATAATTATTAATTAAATAGAGTTTAAATATAATGAATTCCATGGTGAAATCACTAGTCCTAAGGAATTCATCCATTCTTGATCACAACCATCTTATTTTAAATTTTAATATTGGTAGTTAATTAAACAATCAAACAACTCTTTCTTAGTAGGTAGTAGTCTTTGGTGAATGTTTTCCTGAATTTGAAACTCAGGCCTCATAGGCCTATATTACACAAAACAAGCACTTACATTTTCATGCACAGTTTAAACATGTCACCTGACTTTGTGTGCTTCTTTGATAAAATGTATTTGATTGAAGTGTAATTTGTGGACATGATTGATTTTGCCTCACAAGACTATGCACTCAATCAATAGTAAAACTAAAATTATACACATGAGGCCAACAATAGGACTAGTCAACAAAAACATAGTTTAAGGTACTCTTCATAGGAAGCTTATATGATTCAACATAAAATTGTCTTAATCAACCATGCAATTCAAACAATAAAATGGTTGGTTTTATTAATTGATAAATATCTAAAATTTTCACAAGATTTCTTTTAACTAATCAACTATAGGCATGTGCATTTGGTATCATGACACTTAGCAATCAAGTGATGAACGTTCATACAAAGTAGATATGCCTTTTGCTTGTTCACATCTCACTATGACATTATGGTTAATGACTTTTGCCTATTAATGGCCTAGGTGGCTAGATTACTATCTTCTAATTAATAACCTAGAATAATATAGTAAACTCTCTTAGATCTAAAGAGAATCATATACCCACCTTAAATACTTGTAAAAGGATACCTAGTATGTAAGAACCCCTCTTCACTTTCATATAATAAATCTCTAATTACCCCTATGAAGTTTGTATCCATTTTGGGTATACAAAATTGAGGAAGTAGGGAACCATGTTCATTGATTCCTATAAACAAAGAATACTAATTAGAGAAATAAGAAGAAAATTCTAAATAAAATCAAGTTGTTCATCACATGACTAATAGGTGCCAAAGAGGCTCCAAATACAAAGGAAACTACTTCATATTCATGGGTGATACATGAAGAATGTTGCATACCAGGAATATAACAAGTTCCACGGAGTAAAATAGGAAAAATAGAATGAAGGAGAATGAGATATGAGAGACATCACTAATAGAGGAAGGATCATCTAGAAATGAGCTACACTTAAATATTCTCAAGCTACGAGATAAGGAAGTCCACATCCATAGTATTTTTCTTCTTAATTTAAGTCCTTTCTAGAGTAAAATCACCTTTTGGATCACTCTTCACTCATTTCCTAAAGTTATAATGGAACCAAATGAGAGATCTCCTCATAACTTCTCTCCCAACCTTTATTTTGTTTTTTTTCACTTACACGAGATACACATCATGCCTTGGGTTAAGAATGTCATGCACTTTGATAGTTTCTAAAGGAACAATCTTGATAAGCATATTGCACTACGTATTGAGGAAACAAAATGTCATGAAAGAGGTTTTGTTGATCAAATACTCATTACATTGCACAATGTGTCATTGGTCATCCATAGTGTGCATTCTTGTGGTCGATTTGGCTATGAATAATGATTTTGGGCACATCATGTTTGAGTGGATCACAATCTTATCTCTAGGATTGAAGATGTTAGAAGCTACTAAGTTGGAATACAATGTGTCATCAATGTGTTACATTGTGTCTAGGTTGGGAAACTTGAGTTATAGTCTGGATGTTAAAGTACGGTGCACAAATGGTTGCATGGTGTGTCTCTGTATTAAAGGTTGAATAATTTATTTCTAGAGTCTGTTTATTGGTGATTAAGGTAGCATTGGCTCTTGATGAACTAAATCTTCATGGCACCTACACTCAAATGCATTTGATTAGTCTAAATGACAACAAGATAACTAGTTACACTAATAATGTGATTCCAAGTCTAAAACAAATCCAAAGCATAAAATTTGGATCAATTAAAGCATCACATTAGGGCATAAAATCATTTGAACTACGCTCATCAAATCACCTAAACCTTAACTATTACTGTATTTCAAGCAATAAGATTTAATTCAGATTCATAGAAAAATACACACATTCATAAGATGACATTGAACTAACACCAATTAATTTTTTTGTGATAATCAATGGATTGTTGACATGAATGATAAATATTATTTTTGAGGTGTGATTCTTATAAAATGAGATAAACAACTAAGTTCTCCCCCTACCATTAAGAACCCCTCACTCTACAATATTTTTAACCAAGACAACAAATCCAAAGACTCACCCCACATGGATACTCATCATCTAATCATAACCATGCCATAGTAGTTCCATATTAAAGAATGTTTTCATGTCACATTGGGTAATCAACACCCGATTTGTAACATACTAGATCTCAGACCCTACCCTGGAAGTTGACATTTTGGACTTAGCTAAATAAGGTTGAAGGTTAGACCTAAATAGATGTTTAGTATAACTCCAACGAGCTAATGCATGTATATATCACCTTAATATAACCTAATGTTCTAACATTAATCTTAGATTTATAACGGATACATAAAATATGCCACATAACTCATTTTGGTGGTAATATGAAGATAAGAAACTTTATTGGATGAATAATTTAGATAATGCACCGTTAATGGGCCATATTATATATCTCATAAAAGAAGTCTCAAAAGTGGAAAAAAACTTCCAATTCGAAATCTACATATCAAAATTAGCCTACATGTCAAATTTCATCTAATTTGGACCACCTTGAAATATTAGGATAAGTTTAGGAGAGAGAAAATGAGTAAAAGGCATAAGTAATGAATAATGTGATTATATAAATTCAAAATATGTAAATAATGGAAAATTCATATTAAACACATCAAAGATAACTTGTGGATGAAGTTCGGTCCAATTTGGATGTTATTTGTGCAAGTTATGCAATTTTAGGTAGATTTTGGACTTTTCTACAATTCACCCAATTGGGAGGTTTTCTTTGCAAATTGTCACATGCATTATAATCCTTATATATTACATTACCATTCTCGAGTTTTTGAACCATAGGGAACCTAGTTGCACCTTGGTTTGAAGGTGTTACTTTCCAAGGGCATTATAGGGATCACCCTCTTTCTAAATGAGCTTATCTTTAAAAGCTATCAACCAATGGGGTTATTTCTTTGTTTGAAGGACGGTGGGGATGGCCTATAATTCTCCAGGGGATTTTAGGACCGAATTTTGATATACAAGAAGTCTCTATGTGCTGTCCTCTTGCATGGCCATGAAGCCCTAGGCTAGGGACACATGGAAAGTCCCATAGACACCTCATGCTTGTCCCCTTCTTTATAAAGCCATGCCTACCCATTCCCACCTCCCAATCCGAGAAGAAATCCTCTCCTTCTATTTCCTCTAGCTTATAGAATCATTCCTTCTATGTTTGGCCATGAAGTTTCTATCCCAAGGTAAAAGAGGGTGCCTACCTTGGTGAAGAAGGCTCCTAGGGTTCCAAATTTCTCTATTTAGGATTTCTAAAGCTCCTTCTTGGTGATTTCGACCAAAACTAGTAAGTATCCTCATTTCCTTCCCTATTTTCATGTTGTTAGTCTTCCTTACACCTTACTCTAGGTCAGAACCATGTCCTTCCATGGTGAAACCCCACCTAAAACCCATAAACACCTCATCTCCATGTTCTTTTGTTAGGGTTTTTCACCTCTAAAGTGGAGAAGGTGATTCTTGCTCGAGATAGGAGATTTGTTGGAGAAACCAGCCTCTCTAATATTGGTAACCTTACTTATTGGACCTGTCCACCTTCCCTAGAGGTTCTTTGGAGGCCTAGGCTTGGATCTAGGACTGACTTGGACTGTTTAGACTTTGAAGTTGAGGTATAATGTATCCCCTATTCTTCTATGTTGAGCAATTCACCTATGCTTATTCATTCTATTTGTCCTATGGACATTAGCCTATACACAATGCCTTTTGTTTTGAAAATCATGGTTCATGTGAACTACCTTATTTGATATTGATCATGTAATCGTGGATATTCTTTTGAACTCTTATCTTATGCTTTGTTCATGATGAAACTCTAAAAGATGACATGTGATGTCTTTTGCCCACTTATGAAGTAGATGTACATGTTGGTCACTTATATGATGACTAGTTTATATATTCTAACTATACTTTCTACTTGCCTCTACATTTAACATGCTATATGATTCAGTAGCACTAGAGTAGTGTAATTGCATTGATTTTTATGGTAGATGTGTTATTTCCTGTCAGCAAATGTGATATTTCCTGCTCTTTGGGATGGAAATGAACCTCATAACTAGGGCAAGATGTGTGATTCTTGGCCCATGTTTTATATATTTGGGAGATTGGAAGTATTCCTTTCTCTACTAGGTTTCAAGTTTATGAGACTTGGCCACCTTTGTGTTTATATTGTTCTAGGGCTATGTTTATCTCACATGCATACAAGTTGATGATGATATGGGGTGTGTGCCCTAATTCTTTACATATGCTTGTGTGGCACAATCTTTATGTTTTATTAATGGCAAGTATTCTTTTGTTATCAGATGATTTCAATTCCTTTTCTCTTGATACCCATTTGGGTGGTCCTTATCCTTTCTATGGGAATCCTTTTTTATTTGACGTCCTTTATTCCATATATTTCTCAATTTCCTATGTAGTATACACATACCAGCCTTTGCTAATGTCATTTATTTTATCTTCTTACTGGGGTATGCTTCCAACCCTAGGTGAAGGACTTGGATGATAAGGCATGAACTTTGGACTAGATTAAGGAGTTAAAGCTTGGAGACAAAGTTGTTATGGTTTAGATTTCCCTCTACTTAGATCCTTATGTTGTATCATACATGTAAACCCTTATGGGATATTATGATGTACTTTTGTAATCTTTTGTGAAAATTGAATATAGTCATTATTTTTATTCCGCTGCTATACTTTGGTTGTTTTGAATACCATTTATTGAAGTTTGAAAATTTTGCACCTATTCTAGCATACCTTTGAGTGTGTTTGGAATGGATGTTTTATTCTTCAATTTTTTTTTTAGTAAGGGGGTGATCTTGCCTCCTTACACAATTTTCAATTTAGTTCTAGATACCCAACCTTTGAGACCAAATTGATATTTTGAACTAGGTTGGCATAACAAGTGGATTCTTGTTGACTCTTTTATGGGTTTCTAAATATTTAACATTTCGTTTCATGAAGTTTGTACCCAACCATTAAGACTATATTCACATTTTATACTAGGTCATCATGCTAAGTGCACAATTTTTAACATCTTCAATTAAATGACAAAAGATGCATGTTAACTATAAGGATGAGATTTTCTAGGTGGCATAGTCATACAATCATGTGACGAAGTACTCTTAGATTGGTTGACTCAAGACAATACATGGGAGTGTTGAATCCATATTCAAAAAGAAAATACCCATATTAGATTAATTTTAAATATTGCAATTGTTATTTTCATCATTCATGTCTTTCAATCAATTCTAACACCACAACAACTTCAAGTTGACAAGTGCAGTTCAAGAACATGCAAGAGTGGAACATGGTTATCGTGAGAACCCACAAAACAACTTTGAGCTTAGTATAAAAACACTAACTGATAAGGAATCAACATCACCGCCTTAAAGATACAGAAAATAACATAATTTAAAAAGTTGATCCACAATAATTACATAAAAGCCAACAAATTTTCCTTCATAGCCACATTTACCCCTACAATGTAGTTTGGTGACCTCAATAATACTTTTATCACCAGAGATACACTAACCATCTTAATACAACATAAGCAATTATATATATGGAACCTTAGCCAAAAACTTATAGCCATAATTACAACTGTTTCAAATCACCCTTCCCAGACCTGAGTACATGGATGACTCTAAGGCACAACACCAGGTTGAGATTGACCAACGTTCATGCTTCCATTGTGCACTCTAATACAAATCCTTTTCACCCAATCCCTAATAAATTTATGACCACCTAAAAGGGTGTAGAGAACGACGATGTGAGAACCATATCCTAGCAATATGATATAACAAGTAATAACATTTATTGCTTACCAGTAGGTCTGTGAACATGATAAATAAATTAGATTACTAGCAAGTATCATCCTCTGAATAAGGATATAGCCTTTAACATGCCTAGTAAGAATAACCAAGTAGTATTCATAGTATAACAAAGAAATAAAAATATATAAAGTGATTCACTTAGACATCATAAACAAATAAGTCTACATGACTGGATTACTTTTTAACTATAAGTCTTGGGATTACATGTCCTTATAGGAATACTCAACCATAAAAACCCATCCATCTTCATCATAGGTGCCAAAGAAAAGACCTTCGTCACTACTTAGATACCCAATGTTATTGCCAAATAAACCAACCTTCAACCATTGAACTCTAACAACCCAGTTACAAAAAAAGCAACCAACAATTACCAACAAACCATAATGGTTGCCAAAGAAACCAACATTAGGTCACCACATACCAACACATGGGTACCAAAGAAACCAACCTCCAGTTACCAACATATCAACATGGGTGCCAAACAAACCAACTTTCAGTCACCAAATACTAATAATACATCGGGGTTATAGGGAAACAAGCATCATGCAACCCAACACTAACTCTGGATCCCAATGAAACAAGCATTTTACATCCATATATACTTACACGTATATGCCTCTTATCACTTTAAGATTAAGGTTACTCTTTATTTATTGATCCACTTGCAAGTATTTCAATTGCACAAATCAAGTTACTTATCACCTTCAAGAAATAGGTCTGAAATGCAAGTATAGGGAATCCAGTCCTAGGGGCCAGACTTTAAGTTTGTAAGGTGACACCTTAACACACCCATAATATATGGCGTCAAAAGTAGTAGATGGGGTCAAACACAAGGACATGGTTGGTAAGCTATCAAAACCTTATATCTTAGCTTAGCTAAGTCCATTAGAAAAGATTGGGTTTTGGTGTTCCTTACAAACAAGGTAATACGAAAATATAACCTAACTTAACAAAAAAAACAAATATTAAAATGGAATTGGATCTAAGATATGGTTGGTAGAACTTAGATTGGGTTTCGGCGACCAGACACACTCACCAAACATGCAACCTCTCAAACCCATTTTATACCCTAGAATTATTTACTAGCAATCATTATTTATGTATATTCCCCTTCTCTAGATCTCACGATAGATCTAAGTTACAAGTTTGCCTCCCTCTCGAGATGATAGTCATATAACCAAACATACAAACCATATGATCATAACTCAATCATTGCAAAACTCTTGTGCATTCATGATTATCCTTACTCTAGATCTAGTCAAACAACACTATCTCAAGATAATAAGAAATTAAGAATTACAACATAGTGTCTAACCATACAAGAAACACAATACACCAAAGAGTAAAGAGATAAACATTCCAAGGATATGTATATTAAATGGGTAAAGAGTATTTACATGGTTAGGAGGGCCTAGTGGGTACTCCTAACCCAATTTAATGGAACTAGACACTCATTTTAATGAGAGACACTACATATTAAAAATACTAGATAGGCATCAATCTAATAGTGAGAGGGATCAATGAAACAAAGTGAAGGGAGGAGGAGAATTGTGAAAAAAAGAGGTGATCATTTTAGATCACTAGACATTGATGTAGCTTCCTCTGGTGGTCGACTGTAGTGAAGTCAAGAGTAGCATAATGTTTGTAGACAAATCACAATACCTTCAACTACCTTTGGTTGGTGGCAAATTTGGTTGATGACAGTGAATACGACTATCAATGGAGGTGAAAGAGTAGTCCATGACCTTCCTTTTCTCAAAGGTTAAATGTTGAAATTCGGCAAAGAAGGATACATAAGACAATCAATGAGGACTTTTGTCTTTGTTGATGTATAATGGAGAGAACAATAACACTTAGTGGGTTTACAAGAAAGCTTGATGCCTCCGATTAGGTGAAAGGTCCCCATTTATAGGAGCATGCTTTATGCTCGAGGTACTCCCTAGTATATCTACGCAAGGTACCTTCATTGTGTTCCAAACAATGAAGCACATGCCTCAGGGCATGCATTCTACCTTATTATGGAGGCACAATAACACAAACCTCATTAGTTATCTTCATCAATTGATAAATTAGTCTTCATTAGTTAAAAGGTGGGGAGACCTCTTCAGTTTCTAGAATGGTCAGTTTGTCATGCATCTATGGTTTTGTCAAATGATGAGACAATAACCGTGTTGGTTGAGAACCCATTTGTGAGAAGGTGTTGGACTTGCGTCAACTATCATCTCATAGGTTAACACAAGTATTGTTTAGTCAAACTTCATTTCCTTTTGGTGTGGCCCAATGAAACTTCTATTATACAATATTCTCGACCAACTTAACAAACATCATCATTGGATAATGGGGATTTGGGTCAATGAAGATCCTAGCCAAGATAATTATCATTGTTCCAAGGTTCCTCTTGCTGAAAATATGGTTGATGGGGTCAATAGTCGATGAAGATCCATTTGATACCAAAAAGGAGGATTTTCTAAAAAAAAGATGCAAAATATTTACTTAGGGTATAAGCAATTAATGCATTTAAATATGGGAATTATCAACAAGAATCATAAATTATAAGTGGAAAATAGAGGTAAAATAATCATATCGTATCCAAAAAATTGGAAGTTATCTACCCCTCAAACATAGATTCTATCTTATCTCCAATCCAATAATACAATTAAAGTTCAAGTAAATAAGCTTTGGACATTAGCATGATAATTTCCAATTAAAAATCATGTTTAGTGCCACCCTTTTAGCAATATCTCTTTGTGGATATATTTTTGTGAGTGATACCACTTGAAAATAACATTTTAAATCAGGAGTGTATTGATATCCTTCTACTGCTTTTACCATATATAGTAGGGACTTCCCTTTGTCATGTCAACCCCAAGTCCTTTTTCCTATACATGTGGTGTACTTCTCTTATAAAGATAGCTTTCACTCCCAATTTCAATTTTTAGATATTAAGGGTGTGGATGGGTAGGCTAAAGTTTGAGGTGAAACTTCTATGTTCTAGGTCACTCAACTAGCGGTCCATTTAATGGGCAAGTGGTCCCTACAATGCAAGCTAGTTGGCTTTAGAGCAGTGATTTCATATCCTACATACCACGACTTGGATTGCTCTATATTTTTGGTGAACACTTTTAAAGACTAAGGGTTTATCATATTGAGCGTCTAGGTACTATTAGTGACCATGATGTGTATGTGCTCTTGACAGAAGTTGTACACCTGCCAGGAAGCACCCTTGGCTCCTAAGCAAGGCACAACTCTCATGCTTTTATTCACATTCAAGATTTTATTATCTCTTTTTGGCTTTTAAGGCTTTTGTGATAATAATGTTTTTAGTAGGTGACCAAACCTTTTTCCTTTCTAGGGTTCTTCTCAAGGAGTTGAAGTAGATTTTTACTTTGGTGTGTATCGACCCACTTGCATCCAATACTTAAGGTTACATATGGTCACAAAACTTGGTTATAGATGACATTAATATTCTTCTTATTCTAATATTGTTTTTAAAGATTTATTATACTTTATTTACATCATGCAACTTCTTGAAACAAGGTCAGTATTAAATCATTACGACTCATACATTATGAGAGTTATATTGCCCTACTACATTTACTTTTGACACTAAAAGGAATAGACTGTAGCTAGGAGATAGTTAGATCCAACTTAGTGGTGAAGAAAACATCTGTAAAACTAAGTTTTTTTTGTCAAAGTTAAAAACTTACCCTCTTTGGCTTAAAAAATCCTCACGTTATGCTTCGACATTAAGAAAAATATTCATGTGAAAGAAATAAAGATGAAATTTACTAATGATAAATGAAAAGGTAAGGTTGACTTAAGATATGTACCTAGATTTCTGATTTACAATGTTGAAACATATCACTCACTATGTTGTAAGAGTGTAATAGGATAAAATAAATTGTAAACTAGAATGGTTTCAAGATGTTTCTCTAGGCCTTCATTTTCCCATTACGAGACCAACAATCTGAAAACATAGACACCTATCAAGTCCATCACGACCTTGAACTCATTTGTAACATACCAGATCTTGGACCCCACTCTGGAAGTTTGACCTTTTTGGACTTAGCCGAACAAGGTTGATGATAGATCTAGATGAGGATTAGTATAACCCTAGTGAGATAATGCATGTATAAATCACCTAAATGTAACCTAATGTTATCACATGAGTCTTAATCCAATGATAGACACATAAAATATGTCACATGAGATAATAATGACATATAACTCTTTTGGTGAAAATATTAAGCTATGGATGAGAAAAAATGATAATAGTGAAATAATATGATAACCTAAGTAATAATGTGATATTAATAGACATAAATATTAACTTTGTCATAACTCATTAAAAAAATCCCAAAAGTGAAATCTAAGTTAAAAATCGTGTTCCTTGGGTCCCAATTGCCTTGGGAGTCAAGTTTCACATTATTCACACAATAATAATTAATTTAATTATTTTTAGAGAGAGAAGATCTAAGTTTTCCCCAAAAAATAAAATAAAATAATAAATGACTCCAAAAGAGGAAATTAATCTTGGATTCGTAATCTACATAATAAATATAGCCTTTGGGTGAATTTTCATCTAATTTGGAGAAAGTTTGCTTAAAAAGTAATCAGGAGAGAGGAAGCGTGTAGAACCTTCAAAATATTAAATAAATATGCAAACCTCTCCAACATGTAATATTAATGGCAAATTCATATCCAACACATTAAATAAGACTTGTGGGTGAAGTTTCATCAAATTTGGATAATCCTAATGTCATTAGTGAAGGAGGAAAGAGAAAATAAGATTTAGTTTATTTAACACATTAAAAGTTCTCAGAAGGCAAAACTAATTTCATATTTGATTCCTCATATCAATAATAGGTTGGGTTTCAAATTTCATCCAATTTGGGAGTTGTTTGCACCCTCAAAATAAGAGAGAGAGAATAGGAAATTAATTTCATTTCACACTTTATTCGGATTCCAATTTGTATAAGTTTATGTTGTTTTACTCTATCACACCTAGCTTTGATTTTAGGTTTATCTCAAGATGTCCGATCCTAGATCTAACATTGCAAACATCATCTCCTACCTCGAGTAGGAGAGAGACCCACCGGGTACAGTGTTGCAATTTTCTCCCACCCATATCTCTCTCGTTTGTGGATGGTTTTCCATGATTTCTTCGCCACTGGTTTCCCAATTAGATTTCCATATAATGACCCAAGATTTGTGCAATTTCCTTGAGAAACTATGATTTACTCAAATCTCAGACAATCTGTCTCCGCAACCCCTACCTCCATTGGATCTCCACCCACGCACACATATATATCGCTACCTAGGTCCACGTTTCTCTTCGTTAAACCTGCCTCCTCTGCCAATTTTTTCTTTGGTCACACATTGATCCACCGTCGAACTGATTCTTCTCCTTGTCTTGTGTTAGGTGGTGCTCTCTATTCTCGTCGCCTCTGACCAAATTAGCCCTCTAGGTGAGTCTGATTTGTTCTTATCTTTCTCTCGATACTCTTACTTTTTGGTTTGGTTTGGGATTGCGATTTCACCCAATATGGCACATGCGAGCAGCTTGCTGCTCATAGCCATGGCTGTCGCTGAAGGAGGATGAATCCCCCTGGAAAATTCTCACTTCTACCCCCTTCTTTCCTCTTTTTGTTGCTTTTCTCGCGAGGGGCAATTTGGTCTTTTACCTAGAATTCCTTTGCTTTGGGGTGAGTCAACCAAGCCATTGACCCACTAACTTGGCCATACATAATTGGGCCATGTTAGCTGAGCCCGACCCCTCTCTTCCCCTCTGTCTCACAATTTTCTTACCTATATGGATTTTTGGATTTTTATGATTGGCCGATTTTATAAAATTCATATATTTTACTCTAGTTGTCAAAAAATTATAAATAAATACTTGTTGGATTTAGAAAAATGTAATATTTCTAATGGTATTGGTTTTGTCACCTAAATCCAATATTGAAAGTATGTGATTTTAATGGATTAGTCTAAATAAGTAATAACTTGTAAAATTCCTAACTAAATATATATATGTCAGAAAAATATAATAAAATATGTTTTGAACTCAGAAAATATAACCTAAAAACATGGTGTGTTTTGATAACCTAATTCACTAAGAATGAAAAGGCAATTTCAGGGTTTTAAATAATTAATGTAAACCTAACCCTAATTCTACATATATGCCTAATAGGTGCTTTGGAGACCTAGGCTTGGACCTAGGACTAAACTTGGACATATGTTGATCTCTTATGAGGTATATTTACATATCCTACTCTTCTATATTGAGAAATAACCTATTTTTATCATTCTCTTGGTCCTATGGACATTAGCCTACACAATATCTTCTTCTTTTAAAGAATATGCTTCATGTGAAGAATCATATATTGTTAGTGATAATATGATCATATTTGACATTATTAGCCTCTTTCTTATGCTTTGCTTATGGTGGAACATTTTTTTTGTGATATGTGCTTCTTTTCCCACTTTTGTAGTGGATATATATATATATATATATATATATATATATATATATATATATATATATATATATATATATATATATATATATATATATATGGCACATTATGTGATGGCATGGATCCTCTGATCCCACTTTATACATAATGGATGTTCTCATCCTCCTTATTTGGTTTATTCTTTTGTTATGCATCATGTGGTGACTACTAGTATAATGTTGCATGTGTTTTTATGTGGATGTTAAATTTCCACATATGAATGCAGATGTTAAATTCCTGCATATTTATATATTTGGGAAGATGTTAAGTTCCTGCTCGGGCAAATGTTGACAGACCCTATCACCCCATATTTTGAGTGGATGTATACAGTTACTGCTCACCCCACATTTATGGTAGATGTATTATTTCCTACTTGCATGTTTACATTATCTAGTTTTATCACATGTGAAACACATGGATGCCTTATTTATATACTCTCTTGCTTCATTATTATTTTGTTGTTCATATTCTTTTATGCCTGATTGGGTAGTACTTTACTTTTATATGGGAAGCCTTTTATACTTGATGTCCTTTATTCTTTATATATTTCTCAATTTCCTATTTAGTATGCACATACCGACTTTTCCTGATGTCATCTATTTTTCTTCTCTTATTGGGGTATGCTTCCAACCCTAGGTGAAGGACTTAATGACATGATATGAAGACTGAACTTAACCTAAGGAGTTAAAACATGGAGACAAAGTTGTTATGGTTTAGATTTCCCTCTACTAGATCCTTATGATGTACCCTTTGTGTAAACCCTTATGGGAGATGATGTTGAGGTACTTTTGTAATCTTATAATAAATTGAATATAGTCAGTGTTTTTATTCCACTGCTAAACTTTGGTGTTACGATACGTTCATGTTGAATAAATTGGTTTCATCCCTATGGTAAAAATTTTATGTTGGTGTTTGGTTTGGGATGTTTCCTTTTTATTTTAGTAGGGTGTGGTTCCCCTTTGGGATCCCACTCCTTATACCATTTTCCAGATTGACTAGTGTATGCATCCATAGTAGGACACTGAATTTGTAGTCGTTTTATTCATTGATTGTGTAGGGGCTTATGTGGCATAATTGTGGCTTCCCATAGTCTTTTATTTGGCTATATAGTCTTTATCATGTGTCTTAATGAGCTTAAATATCACAAGTGCACATTTTCCTACCTTTTCTTTTATCACATTATTGTCTTTGATATTTTTATATATCTTTTTGCCAAATAGTGAGTAAGAGATGCTATAAATAATGTTAGTTCTATATTCTATGTTCACTACTAGTAACATCTAGTTACCGTCATCTAGCATAAGTAGAAATATGAATTTAGGGATAGAGTTTTTGAGTTGCTTATTAGTAATGATTCTTCTCCAGAATCCTTTTTGGTGATTGAATCAACAAGAAGTTCATATATGTCCATATAGACATTAGGAAGTTCATCCGATAGGAGAGACCAACATGCCTTCATCACATTCACAGTCATGCATCCTTTTTCTGTTAGGACTTACCATAGATCATATTTCATAATACATATGTCCTGACACTAAAACATGATCTTAAAGTCATTGTAAGTGAGCTTGAGCATGTCCAATCATATCAAAATCATCCCCATATAAGACAAGGCCCATTTGAAGTTTTTGAATGTTGGTTTCACTACCCTTTTTGGTCTAAACATCTTCTCTCATTCTGGCTCCTCTTGGAAAGATCCATGTATAAAATCTTCATCTTATATTTCAAGTTTTTTGGGCTTCTATGAAGACTATTGTTTTCTATGCTCTAATAGTTTCATGGTGACTTGAAAAATCTAGGGCTAGGATTCATCTTCTTCTTCTTGTTGTTGGAAGATGCAACTTTGAAGAAATCAGAGGTGAATGGTTCTTTTTTGGATTAGACAACAGTTTGTCCTCTAACTTAGTTATAGGTTGCCTTTCTTTTGCTGGCTCAGCTTGAGGTTGTTCTTCTTTGTTGTCCTCTAGTCCTTGCTCCTATTAGCTAGATTGTGCATTCTACTTGGTCATCTCCTTCATTTCCTCCCACTTTCAGCATTTCTTTTGGAGGGGCACATCCTCTATAACTATCTTAAGGCATCAAAAGGTAAATAGGAGTTGTAGAAGAAATCACAACCATAAATTTTCTTCCATTACACATTTACCTTATAAGACATGTAATTATTTATTGTCCTAATACTCAATAGGTATATTCTTATAAAATGATTCCATAAGTCTTAGTACTATGCAAGAGATATCCCCCAAGTATGGATATTTTTGGGGGACATTTGAGTTGATATAGAAAATTTTCTAGCCCAATATGTACTAATTATCAATTTATTTGAATAGATTATCTAGTCTCACTAGGTATTTCTTGTGTTCCTCACCTAATTTGTTTCTCCAAATATTAGCCTTCCTTCTTTAATTCTTTGGTGTTGTAATTATATATCATGCCTTACCTTTTTACCATATCTACCATATATTGTAGGCAATGATCTTTATCTTTGTAGGGTAGCGTGATGATCAATTTTCATTTCTTTCTTATTGGCTTAACTAAATCTTTAAGTGACAGTGTGTCCAACCCCTTATCATAAAGGTGAACTAACATGTTTGGTGTTTTAATGAATACATGCATGTCTTTGTTCACGTATAATAACTCCTCTAGTACGATGTGACAATGTACTTTGAAAATTCATTTTCCAATATGTGCCTTTGCTATGAATGGATAATTGAAGTTATTTTATGTTCAAACATGCCTGTTTTTGAGGTAAATAATGTTGCCTCCAGGTTTGGTATCATCTAGAACATTGACAAGGACATGTAAATCTAGTATTGTCATCCTTGTCCTGGAGCTCATGCCCATGCCCTTCATATATCATGATAGAGGTGGGGGTCTGGGTAGTCCCATGTTCTACTCATTCTCCAATTTTGGGAATACTATATTTACATTATGACGGATATGCCATCGAAAAAGTTTTTTAAGTTCTCTTCCTCATTGTCTGACAAGTTGTTTATATGGGAAGATGAGTCTTTTTCTTCTTTTTCTACCATGCCCTCCTAAAATTGTGCCTCGACTGTAGCTTCTATATGTCGATAATATAAAAATTCATCGCATGTATCTTTAAGCATTGTGGTGGTTGACCTTCATAATCAAACATGTCTTCTAGGTTTTCCCTCATTTCTTTAGTTGTTTCCTCACCTACATAGAAGATTGTTCATCCTGCTTAAAAAGTTGTCATATTTACCAAGAGAATAGAGTTATCTCCCACCATTTTTCTTCATGAGACTCCATTACTTGGATATCTATAGGATTCTTAAACTTAGTCTCTAAAACTAACATCACTTCCTCTACTTCACCTTGTATTGTTTGGTCCTCACCTTCTTGGTGTGGTAGTGTGGGAGAATTGGCCTCGATATTGTGGCCATGTGGCGAGTTTCTTACATGATTTGTCTATTTGATGAAATGGATCTGCCATTTTTGTGCATTCCTGCAATAGATACTACTGTTGTAGATATCTCTACCCATTCAGTGAAGCTAGCAAAAGGTGAGTCAGAGCATCTTCCATTTGATTATTGGCAACCTCGTATAGGTCTTTGGATCCTTTGCTCTTCAAAGATGGTGGCACCTCTTTTCTTGCCTTTGTTTCTTTTTGCTTTTTCCTAATTTGACTATGAGGTAGAAGGACTTATTGATGATGATGAGGTTCATGCAACCTACCATCTTTATTTGTTGTGTCTATCTTCATACCTTTTATGTTCATCTTCTTGCTCCCATTATTGTTTGTCACACTCCTTCTGCAACTTTGTTATCTTGTTTGCCATATTCATGATAGTTTCATTCATCTAGTGTTAATAGGATATAATTTGGTCTAGTTGTTGAGGAAGGCACATGACTAGTTGTATTTGCATCATTAAGACTCCTACATCTATAGTTAATACATGCATATGCAAAGACAATTCAAAAAAATGTTATGTTGAATTACAAACACTCTCATGTATTGGATCAAATTAACATCTAAACTCCATCCCCATGCTGGTTCATGGTTGATGGATCACTAGAGGAGTTAATTGTGTATTGATGTCTGTCCATTGAGGGGATTGGGCTTGCCCTAGTCCGTCTGCATTGGTGTCCCTTGTTGCTTTCCCTCAAGTCAAAATGCCTATTGGTGTTTGTCTTCTTGTTGCATTTCCAGCTTGCTAGAATCAAAGTCACATATGTGTTTTCCCCCTACTAGTTTGACAGTCTTCATTTCTATGTTAGTATGTTCTTTCTCCTATTGAGCATGTCAAACTTATGATCTCTTTTGTGGTGCAGCTTGTTCAACAGTTGAGCATCTACATTCTTTTACAGTGGCCTTTGAATTGAGGTTTTTCTTCTTCTATTTTCATGGTCACTTTCATGTTGTCATTGTGAAACAGATGATCAATCTTCAAGAAGGTATTGCCGCTTTCTCAGTCTTTCCAATCTTAGGATGGTTGGTCTCTACTTCTTCCCTATATTTGGGAGTTTGATTAGAGGAAATTGCTCCTGATATCATCTTTAGTATTTATGACTCTGAGAAGATGATCGTTTATTGTCAGAGTTTCTTATCTTAGGGAGAGGTCATGCATTATGAGGTTATGCATTATTGTATATCCTGAATATTTAGAAATACATATTTCTTTATTTCTTTATATCACTTTATTTGAAGTTAGGTACTTGGCATCAACGAATCTGTCTCCTTTTGACTCTTTGAAATTACATAGGAACTTGGGGTGAGAATGACGTGTCACATATAGGTGATTAGGCCTCCCATATATAGTTCCTTTGGTCCATCAATGATTGTTTCCATTTTCCATTTGTTAATTAGCAACCTCCCTCTATTTATATGTTTCTTATTAATGTATATTCATCCTAGTTTTAGTCCATCAATTTATGTTAGAACTATCTTAACTTGAAGCTTTCTTTATTTTATGATGATTTGTAGGATTTTCATCCAATTTATCGGTTTCCATGACTTTTTCAAACTCATATCATGTGCACTAATGTAGGAGATGGTGGCCCTACTAACCAACTAGAGGACCCGATAAACATTTGATAAAATGAATGAGATTTTCAATGATTCAAACCTTAAATGGGCCATTTTCATTTGTAAGAAGATTTGTCGGTACATGCCGTCAATCTTACACCCAATAGCCCCCAAAGATGGCAGACCCTCTGACAAACCTCCTAACTTTTTATCATTTGTCTCTCGACAAGAATCCTGCCCAAAGAACACGCTGCTCTGATACACTAATGCCCAACCTATACCCATACACCAAAGGTTGAGTAGACTCAACACCGATAACCGACAAAAATCCTACACTTGTAGATAAAAAAGAGTGTAACTCGACAAAGATTTTGACCCCGCACTTTGACGATTGGACATGCCATCACACTCTAATAGAATTTGTACAAAACTATAATGAGTGAGATACCCAATTTTGTCCTTTTGCTTCCATGAGAGAGTTTTCCTCTTTCTAGGGTGCGGTGAGTAGCCATGCTACCTAATTTTGTGCTCTTTACTGCATCTATTATTGTATCAACCATTATATGTTTGGAATCAAATGTTTCATGCTTGTACTTTTTACTGATCATCAAATTTACATGTTTATCATATTTGGATGTAGATGACTTTGAATCTGGGATCTAGGATAATGATTGATTCATATTAGACCCTTAATGAGAAATTTCAGATAGGTGTAATGTGAGGTGATAAGTATATGATTTCTAGGTAACACGGTGGTGATCTTAGAGTGATATATGTCTAAGTTTTAATCCTAACGTGAGAAAGAATATTTACTTGGCCTCAAAATATGCATGCTTAATATGATACAATGAGAGAGTGAATGATAGGTACAATGGTGAAACCCATTCCACCCTAGTTTATTAATCATAGGATAATTTACAACCTCAATTCATCCCTTTTATTCTACAGTCTTATTATAATAAATAAACAACCACCTTTTGTGATAAATACTAGTTCTTGCATGGTTACTTCAATCATATCATTCTTAAAAACATTATCCTTTGAGTTTGATCCTGAACTATACTACGATAAGCATCCGCTTGCGGGTGTTGATTATTCTAAGTAGTCTAGGTAAAAACTTAAGGACTCTTACATGGGTGAATTCTCATGTGCAATAACATTTACATAAAATTTTGTGTCATTTAAGAAACAATGGGATTTTCTAATCAACTTAACCAACTTGGATTTGTTACAATTATTCTTTTACAATTTACAATTTGCATATCTTCTTGAACTTAAGAATGTCTACTATCTTGATCATGATAATCTTACATCCTCAAGAACCATCTCAAGTTCATGCAATACTCTTCTAGTGTCAATAGTTGGATAGAATTTGAGCTAAGAGTGAGAGAACTCACCACATGATCCTTCTTGAATGCCAACGAAATATGGTCAAAAAGTAGATCAATCTTAGAGTTTAAGCAACACTAGCAACACAAAGAGATAGACTTGTGGTAGAAGAAAGAGTTGTTATGCAAGCTGAACTATGAGTAGATGAGGAAGTATAAAAACAAAGAGGATTATGAGAGTTCTCTATACATAAAGCTATAGACATTCAAAACCACATTGTCTAACAAGCCATCAAAGCACAAAACTTCAAAATCCAGATGTAATGTGTGATGTTGATACAAAACAATAGTTTTGTAAGATGAGCCAATGAGAATGAACATGACAATTTGTAGAAGTGTCATAGACATATACGATATTAGAAAGTAAGCCAATGTGTTTGAAGAGGCCATGAAAATAATATATTTGTATTTCCCTCACTAACAAAGCTAGTATGCAATACAATTCCCTAGATGATCGTAGCATCAAAATTTTGGAAGCTCTTTAGAATGAGTTCTCAGAGAAGTTCTTTTCTCCCTTACTCACTTACCAACTCTGAGGGAAAATAACTCAGTTTGAATGGCTCCTAGCCCAAATAGTCTTTGAAGACTGAGATTGAGTCAAAGAGTTTTTGGGATAATGCCCCTCATTACGACATTCCCTATTCCCAACTTATCAAACAATTTATAGGGGAGTTGGGGATGACATTAAATAGTTCTTGAATGCCTCTTTCAATGGAGACTTCATGCAAAAAGGTTTTGATGATGCATGGAAGGTAATCAAGATAGGAGCTGAGAGACAATCTAGTTGGGGTTCGTCACTTAAGAAAGGACTTCTCAAGGTCTCCATGGAGGAAGACAATTCTGATGTGAAGGCTATTGTTGAATCTCTAAATGCCCTTACTCTCAAACAAGAAAACCTTGAGTCATCCTTGTATAGGTATGGATGGAGAGGTCAATCCTCTTTTCCATCTAGGGTGACCCACAAGGTCTACCAAGTCTGTCATGTGGAGGGGCACACAAGTCTAGAATGCAAGTAACTTTATAAAGTCATGATGAATATGCACCGGTCTCAATTCAACAACAACCATGTATGAATAAGTCAGTACAATTAATTGCATTCCAAGACAAGGTTATGATGACCCCAACTGAATGAGGAACCAACCACACTTTTAATATGTAAACCTAGATAGAGCTGTAAACACACATTAGCTCAAGAAAGGGTCCAACCAAAATCAAGTTTGAGGTCCTCCTGGCTTCCAATAGAATCCAACCTACTGACATAACACCTATAATCCAAGACAATACCACAACAAATTCAACCAAGAAAACAATTATAAACCAGGATAACAATCCTACAATCAACAAGGAAAACTTATGCTTGGATAAAGCAACCATCGAACATGCCTTCCTCCAATGATCAAAGTTGTCTGGACACTATTGAGAATATTCTAGCAATTCAACATGTATACAATAAGTCCATGGAGTCACAACTTGTGCAGAAGGTTGCAACCATTCATCCTATAGCAAGTTCATTTGTTGGCTAACTTGAGAACAACCCTACGCACCAGGAGGATCTGAATGCATCAACCACATGTTCTAGGTCTTGTCTACCAAAACCACCAATTCCAGTCATAAAAAGACAACAAGCTCATTCTTGAAGACCATGATGATTAAGAAGTCACTTCAATGGCCATAAAAATATCCATACTAGAAAAACTAGTTGTTGAACCTTCTTAGACAAACAACTTTCCTGATCTAGAGAAGGCCACTGGAATCTATGCTAAAATCTCCTCTATCCCTATGATGCCTATTTACAAACCATGTTTCTCTTACCAGAGCCCTCTATCTCAATCACGACTAGACTCAAGATTCATGAAGTTCAAGGAAGCAATGAAGAAGCTACATGTTGACATTCCCTTCTTGATGCTCAGGCATATATTCCTCATTGACCAAGTCCTTTAATTCTCTCCTCACTTGCAATTGCCTAATTGAGGAAGTTGAGATCGTCAAGCTAGCAAGGATGACATCAGATATCGTCCAGAGCAAGATGCCCAAAAACTAAAAGATCCAGGATCCTTCAACATCTCTTGCTTTCTGGATGACTTCACATGCATATAAGGTTTAGATGAGTTGGGGCAAGTATCTCTATCATGTCTTATAGTTTGTGTAAACGACTAGGCTTCACCATTGACATCCTTCCCACCGGCATAGTAGTTTAATTTGCTAACTCCTCTATGTCCAGACCTACATGAATCGTGGAGTAGGCCCCAAATCTTATTGCCCCTATGATTTGTTTATTATGAATATTAAAGAGGATCTTCTTTATCCCCTCATCTTTAGGAGTCCATTCAATGCAATTGATAGAGCCTTAATTGATATTTCTAAGAGTCTAAAGGGTCAATATTTCTAAGAGCAATGCTACCTCATAAAATGCATTGAAAATATGGCACAAATACGACAAGAGACACCTACCTCTAAAGACCATCTTGAGACTGTGCTCATCGACCCCAATTCTCATGAGCTGAATGACAAACATGTGGAGCAAATCCTTTTCCAGTTAGACAATGCTGAGGAAGACCCTGAGATGAGTTTGATGAGATCACATTTGTTCTTGTGATTGATGAAGAAGATGAGGATCCCACTGCACCACAAATGAAGCCTCTACCCGAGGGGCTAAAATACATCTTCATAGATGAAAAAGAGGTTTACCCAATCATCATTAATGCTGGTCTCACAACAGAGAAAGAATACAAGTTGTTGACAGAATTGAGAAAGAGGCAGAAGGATTTAGCTACAAAATGACTAATTTGATTGGAGTGAGACAAGCCCTCTACATGCATCGAATCAATATGGTCGAAAACTACAATCCCTCCATCGAGCCTCAAGCAAGCTGAACCCAATTTTAAAGGAGGTCATAAGCAAGGAGGCAATAAAGCTACTCCTTTTTGGGATCATTTATTCCATCTCTAATTCATAGTGCCTGAATCCTTTACACTTAGTGCTGAAGAAAGGATGCACTACAATTGTTGTAAATGAGAAGAATGAGCTTATCCCTACCTGTACTATAACTGGGTATTGCATATGTACTAAATATTGTAAGATCAACAATGCAACTTAGAAGGACCAATCTCCACTTCCTTTTATTAATCAAGTCTTGGAGAAAATTGCGCACAAGAAATTCTTTCATTACCAAGTGTATAGTCTGGCTTCTACCAGATACTCATAAACCCTAGAAATCAATAAAAGATAAGCTTCATGTGTCTCTTTGACATATGATTTCTTTCGGATGCCCTTAAGAGTATGCAATGCACCTACCATTTTCTAGAGTTGCATGTTTAGAATCTTCTCCCACCCTTACATAAATCATAACGGAAATCTTCATGGATGGCTTCTCAGTCTATGGAGATTCATTTGGTTTTCTTGTACCATCTTTTATAGGTCTTGGAACATTGTGAACAATCACATTTGGTGCTTCACTAGAAAAAATTCCACTTCATGGTAAAGGAGGGCATTGTTCTAAGACACTGTGTTTGTCCTATAGGAATTAAAGTCAAAAAGGTGAAGAATGAAGTGATTTCCAAGATATCTCCCCCAACCATTGCCAAATAAAACTGAGCATTCCTAGGACATACCGAATTCTATAAGAGGTGCATTTGTGACTTTGGAAAGATCAACAAACCTCTTAAAAACCTCCTCTAGAAGGATGTGGACTTCATATTTGAATTTGAATGCATGAATAGATTCAAAACTCTGAGGAAACTCTCATCACTTCCCCAATCCTTTGTGCCCTAGATTGATATCTCCCATAAAGTTCATTTGTGATGCCAATGACTATGATGTAGGTGCAGTTCTTGGACAACATGTGAACAAGAAGCATCATATCATCTAATATGCCCATAAGACACTAGATGATGTGTAGAAAAATTATGCAATGAATGAAAAGGAGATTCTCTCTATAGTATAATCCTTTGACAAATTTGGCTCCAATCTCATAGGCTCACAAGCAATAGTCTACACAGACCACCCAACCATCAAGTATCTAATGTCAAAGAAGGATGCAAAGCCGATGCTAATCAAATGGATCCTATTATTTCAAGAGTTTGCCTGGAGATTAGGGACAAGGGAGAACTACAAATGTTGTCACTGATCATCTTAGACAATGACCTCATTGTTGGTTATGTATGCCCATAGGGCCAATCATGTGATGATTGTAATGGCATATAATGTAAAAACAATTTGATTATTAATAAAAGGCAAGCTTAAAATTTATGTTGTTTAATTTAGTTATGATATAATGATGAAACATTATAAATGTCTAGAGAATTATATTACTCAATAACATATGTATTCAAGTTACTATCCTTGTGGATGAGATCACACGAATGTTAAGAGTAAATATACATATTCTCGTTATGTCCTTGATCAATTGTCATTGTGTAAGTTTGATAGATAACAACGACACAAGATCAGAGTGTGAGTTGGTTGATGACTAAATCTCATTAGTCATGATATGGGGATATCTAACCTAGCACATAGATACATGTTAGAGAACAGTGTATCAGACAAATCCACCATAAGACTGACACATGGAAGCCATCTTTATAGAAGTCATAGTTAGCTCTCACAATGATGGTACTGGTTGTGGTTCTTACACCTGAAATCACTACAATCAACACATATCGTTAGTTACACTTTGACATCATCAAACACAGTCCTGAAACATGGGTTGTTATAACAATGATGATTGGGTAGCTTTGACACACTAGGATTGATTGTGAGTGATAGACATGGGATTTGTCCCTCCTATTAGAGTGTGATGTCCTAGGCCTCTTGATTAGCGAGACTAAGAAAAGCATGGCCATGCAAATGTGAGTCAATATGTGATATTGAGATTATATAGATCTTATAAAATCTACTCTTGGTTCAAGAAAGGGATTGAGTAATGATGAAGGTGACTGCTCCATGCCTCTAGTTCAATATGGACATCAATGACAAAGGAGCTATACAAACACTACAACACCATACACAAATTGTAGGTTGAACTTGTTCCTCAACTTTTCCATTTACTTGGGTATAAATGATGTGCGACTAGGCACCACTATTTGCTTGTGATGTCATAAGCTATTATGTACACTCACTGCCAACGTAATATGAGACCTATAGGGTCACACACATAGGTCTTCACCTAGAAGAGGAGTTTAGATCTCGAATTACAATTGAATTAAGTGCAAAAGTGTTTAGGCATTTGATTCAGGCAAAAAATAGGCTGACAACACTGCCAAAAGCCCATCTCAAGAGTTGAGATAGCCGTCTAGAAGTGCCAAACGACCATCTCAAGAGTTGAGATGGGCGTCTAGGTGTCGGGATGATTGTAAGTTGAATTTGGCTAAGGATTGAACTGACCCAGCCAAACGGGAACGACTTGGGTCACTAGATGATCGTCTAGGTGAACCAAGATGGCCGTCTTGCATGGGCAAGATGGTCCAACTGGATCGGGGAAGGTTCTATATGTTTCCCTATTCGTTTTGCTTGAGAAATACATGTTGTACAAGGAAATCAATGTCTAACATTGATGGGAATTAACTTGCCAAATTCATGCACAATTGGAAATTGTGAAACGACTATCTTGCAGTGTTAGACGACCATCTCACATGAAAGATGACTGTCGGGCTTTGCCAAATGTCCATTTTGAGTGTCGCAGGTTGTGCAATATCTAGAATTGTTGCGAAAATTTGAGTTCGTCTGGTCCTTTCCACTCTCGCATATAATCTCATATTGGATAGCAACTGGGAACCTTGATCCTAGCCTCTACTATAAATAGAGGGGTACTGATAGCTTCCCAAGACACAATACAAACAACTAAGAATCAGTTCTTCTGAAAACTATTGTGCTCTCTGGTTGTAGTAACCACGAGAGTCCATACAAGTGCTACCCGACAAGGGAGGGATAGCTACAAGAGAGAACAATTGAGACTTGTCATTGTGGGAGAGCAAGTTGGTGACTAGTACACTAGCGGGAGGGACAACTCCTTCATGTCCGGTCCAGTAGGATGACTGGAGTTCTAGGCGGTCCGTGTGGACTACCATAGAGGTGGGAAACTGATGTTTGCCTACTAATAGTCTGTGACAAGAGGAGCTACTGAAGAAGATGACATTTGTGGTTGCAGTCTGTGGTGCCAATAGTAGGAGCAGTAGTCAGACGTGTCCCAGTGCAACTAGGATTCAGAATTGCACATCTGTAATGACAAGGATTGTCGCTGGACTTTCTCCAGGACCAGGTATATCCCATAAACCATCCTTCCTGCATTATAGTTGTTAATGCGATCTACTATTTATGGGGAATATGTAATAAAATTTTAGCTTTTTCTTCATGCTCTATACCATATTTCCGAAACCCACCCCTATTAGTGATTCCCTCTCGGGTAACCAATTATTGAAGGTGGCCAAATTTACCCCGTGGTATGCTGATTTAATGAATTACCTACCTGCGAGAGTCGTTCATCTAGACTGTACAAGGAATGAAAAGAAGAAACCCATGTTGGACATTTGCCATTACTACTACGAGAGCATCTCTCTTGGTTATGTCCATATGGCCTCTATCGTAGGTGCATCTCTAAAAAGGAATCTCCTCTTATAATGGAATAGTATCATTCTGGTCCTACTGGGGACATATGAGCTCTAAAAAGACTGTATTCAAAGTCCTTCAATTGGTTTCTTATGGCCCTCCATCTTCAAGGATGCTCATATCTTTGTTAAGTCATTCAACCAATATCAGCTATTCAATAATATTTCTAAGAGAGATGGGATGCCACTCAACCTTTGGCAAGAAGTTCATATCATAGACGTTTGGGGTGTGGACTACTTGGATCCATTCCCCTAATCTTACAACTTCTCCTATATCCTGGTCTCTATTGATTATGTCATCAAATGGATCAAAGATCTTCCCAAAAAAGTCTGGTAAGTCTAAGCCAATCATTAAGCTATTTTGAGACATCATCTTTCCATGATCCAGAGTTTCCCACACTATCATTTTGGGGGATCTCACTTCTTGGAGTGCAACTTTGAAGCCCCCCTTCACAAGTATAGTGTCTCTCACCAAGTGTCTACTCCATACCACCCTCAGACTAGTGGTCAAGTGGAAGTTTTAAATCAGCAAAGCAAATCTATCTTGAAGAAGACCGTCATCCAAATAAGGAAAGATTGGGCTCATAAGTAGAATGATGCACTCTGGGCTTGCAGAACTACCTACAAGATCCCCTAGGCACCACACCTTTTCACCTCATTTATGTTAATTCTTATACCTACCAGTGGATCTTCAACACAAGGCTTGAAGGGCCATGAAGAAACTCAACTTTGACCTCCATGTAGCAAAGGAAAACTCTCTACTTCAATTGTAAGAGCTAGAAGACTTATGGCTGATAGTATATGTAAAATATGTGTTTATAAGGAGCCCACTAAGATGTTTCATGAAGACCACTTGAAGGAAATATTTTCATGTTAGAGACCAAGTATTACTGCACAACTATCATTTCCATCTCTTTCCAGGGAAGCTCAGGACTAGATGGTTGGGTCCATTAATCATTAAGCATATCATCCTACATGGATATATTGGAGTGAGAAGATTGGAAAATTCAAATTCAATGGCCACCACCTCAAACTCTACTTCATAATAGAGAATATACAGGCCAACCAACACCTTTCGCTCCTTGCCCTGACATACCATGATTGAGCTACAGGCATTGAGTCATTGATATTGAACAAAGGCACTTATCAGGAGGCAACCCATGGGCTACTTACATTTTTTAGATATTTTATCATTTTACCACATATTCACATTTAGTTAACTAGTGGATCTCATGAAAAGATCACCAGTTCTAACAATTTTGATTCTAGGTGAATGACTTTTATTGAATGGATAGAAGCCACAACTTGTGGTTTAAGTAGCATGATTCTTCCCCTCCTTTTCAAATTTAGTGTTTGCTCGAGGATGAGCATATATCTATGTTTGGAGTGGAGGGTGGACGGTATGTATTCAACTTTCCTCCCACACCTATTAGCTTGTATCCTATGATCTTATCATTGCATTTAGCCTAATTTTTTTAGAAAATGTCTTGTTAGAGTAACAAAAGCCATCATCTATCCGTATTAGGTTCAATTTTCTATTTGCATCTATGCATGTTGTCATCACTTTGATCCCTCATTCAAAGCAACACCTCACAATGACCAATTTTATGAACAAATAAATGGCTAGAAATCATCCCTCATGGCTAAGGGACCCAAACATCATGTTTCCCTAGAAAACATGGCAAGTAATTGAGAAGCTAAGATGGACCAAATACATCATTCTTCTAACTAACTAGTGAACCAAATTCATGTAATAATCATTGATTCCCTCAACATGTCATTATTTGAGAACATGGGACTAGGAGAAAAACTTAATGCATTGATTCATAAACCAATTGGTATATTAATCCGACTCCTACAATACACTTCTTCTTCCATATTCTTACCTTCCATCCATAAAAAAGAAATAACAATATATAAAAAGTTCCAAAATACAAGTTCAGGGTGACACACACCCTACCTACTCTATTTGCTTCTTCCATACCCTTCTTGATGTAATATGAGTGTACACCACCAAAATAAAAGATGCCAATGTTCACAAAAATATAAATGTTGTAGTATATGTATTGCACAAAAATAATTGCAATATCAAATTTAATAGAGGAAAGATTCACATCTTCCTTTTGCACCCTCTTCTCTCCATTTTCCACCTAGAGACACAATTAATATCCCATTTTGATATCCATATCACAAACCCTAGTGTTGAATAATATGCATTTTTTTGTTTTGTGGGACTTTCTAAACTTCCATGAAAACTCTTAGATGTGTCTGGTATTGGGGATAATGGTAAAGAAGTGTTATTGGGAAGTGAAAATTGAAACTAAGACATGTTAGATGTGTTCTAAGATCTCAGAAGTTGGGCAACTTGGACATATCAGGTGGTAGGGAAATGAGCATGACGTGAAGGTGAGGTAATATCATGGGTTGAAAGTATTCATTTGGTGTGTTTTAGATTTTGTATTACTCATGGATAAGCAATGTCAAAGTTTAGGGTTATCTTATGAATGCATATTCATCATAGTTTTAGTATTAAGTATAGTTTTACATTCATTTACATCAGTTAACCATAGAACTAGCTTGCACTTAAGCGTTATTCATTTTATGATATTTTTTAGGATTTTCATCCAATTCTTTGATTTCCAAGGCACGTTTGAACCTAATGTCATGTGCACCAATGTAGGAGATGATTGTCCCACTAACCGACTAGCATGACCAACAAACTTTTGATAAAGTGGATGAAAATTTCAATGATCTGAACCTTCACCAGCCATTACTCATCAGTTAGAAGCTTCATCAACACAAACAAATCCCAACAAGAAACCTTCCTCTACTCATTATCTACCGATGCTTGACTTATACCCATATGATGATGGTCAAGAAGACTCAGTGCATCAATGATAAAAAAAATCCTACACTCATCGACCGATGAGATTGCAACCTAAAATTTTTGACCTTACACTCTGACTATTGGGTAGGCCATCACACTTCAATAGAAATCATCCCCATGTGTCACAATGTATCTGAGCATCACCTTTATGGTAACCCTTATTTAAGGTCACGTTGGTTGATGTCAAATTACATAGAATGACATGTGATGAGTGTAGTGATTTCAAGGCTAAGAACCACACACACCGCCTATCACTATGATAATTTATTATGGCTACTATTGCATGATTTCCATGCATCACTCTCACGGTGGGTCTGTCAGATACACCATTCTCTAACAAGTACCTATGTGTTTGATTTGATATCACATATCATGACTGGTGATATTCTATCATCAACCAAGACACACTCTAGTCTTGTGTAGTACTGTTGTCTATTTTGCTTCCACAATAATATCCGACTATGGACATAATAAGAATGTATATACTCTTAACATACGTGCGATCTCATTGTTCATGTCCTCAACCTAAAGACATACATCATCAAGCAACATCATTCTTTAGACATCTATTATGTTTCTTCATTATCTCATAACTGAATAAAATAGAATAAACAAAATTGCCTTTTATTGTTAATCATATCAGTTACAAGATATGCCACTAAAATCATCATATGATTGACTATCTGGGAACACATACCAACATATCCTGCTTACACTTAGAGCTGATGACCCATTAGCTTAATTCCAAGTGATCTAACATGACCTTCATGCTTATGCTACAAAAGTGCTTTTGTCAAGGGGTCAACCACCGTGCTTTCAGTTGGTACTATGCAAATCTTCACATCTCCTTACTGTACGATAGATGGAACCACCATTGTATGTTCTTGGCTAATGTGATCTAGGTTCCTAAGCTTGTACAATAGCTCCATTTTTGTCACAATATATCTCTACTACATCATTGATGCTTGGAAACACCCCAATTTCAGAAATGAACTTCCTAATTTAAATAGCCTCCTATGCTGCATTGGATGCAACAATATACTCAACCTCTGTTGTAGAATTAACAACTATCTCTTGTTTGGAACTCTTCCAACTTACAACTCCATTGTGAAGGTAAAACACAAATCTAGATTGCGATCTGTAGTCATCTTTGTCAGTATGGGAGTTTGCATCGGAGTAACCCTTTACCACCAACTCTTCCTCACCACCATAGACAAGTAACTGATCCTTAGTTCTTCTCAAGTACTTAAGGATGCTCTTTACAACAGTCCAATGAATTTCACTAGGATCTAAGTGATACCTTCTAGTCATACTCAAGGTAGATGAGACATCAGGGCGAGTACAAAACATTGCGTACATGATAGATCCGATTGTAGATGCATATGGAATCTTACTCATGCACTCCTATTCTTCACAAGAACTAGGACATTGAGCTCTAGAGATACTAATGCCGTGATACATGGGTGAGTTTTGTCTCTTTTAGTTCTCCATGCTAAACCTTTTTAGCACTTTGTCAATGTATGTGCTCTGGCTTAGGCCAAGAAGCCTTCTAGATCTATCTCTATAAATCTTGATTTGAAAGATATAGAATGCTTCGCCTAACTCCTTCATAGAGAATGTATTTCCTAGCTAGGTTTTTACCATATAAAAAGTAGGGATGTCATTCCCCATCAATAGTATGTCATCTACATACAATATGAGGGATACAATCATGCTCCCACTAACCTTTTTTGTAAATACATGGTTCATCTTCATTTTGACTAAAGCCACACTCTTTGACTATTTTTTCAAATCAAAGTTTCTAGCTCTGAGATGCTTGCTTCAATCCATAGATTGACCTTTGTAGCTTAAAAACTTTATTTGCATCCTTTGGATTTATAAGACCCTCATGTTATGATATGTACACATCCTCAAGAAAATTCCTATTAAGGAATGCAGTTTTGACATCCATCTGCCAAATCTCACAGTCAGGATAAGTTGATATGGCAAGCAAGATCCTGATGGACTTAAGCATGGCAATCGAACATAAGGTTTTGTCATAGTCAACACCTTGAACTTGTTTGAAACCCTTTACAACCAATCGATCTTTGTAAGTTTGAACATTACCATCCATGTCAGTCTTCTTCTTAAAGACCCACTAATACCCTATTAGTTTTACCCCTTCAGGTGGATCCACCAAGGTCCACACCTTGTTGGTGTGCATGGATTCCATCTCAGATCTGATAGCCTCAAGCGATTTCTTAGATTCTGGTTCCTTAAAGCTTCTAAGTAGGTTGCTGGGTCATCATCAATGACCGAGTCATCACCTTCTTGAGTTACAAAATAACCAAATCTTTCTTGCTCAAGGTGTTTCTGAATGGATCTACAAGGTTTCCATGTTACATAAGGAATTTGAGATTCCACAATGGTTTGTGACTCTCTATGTTCCTCTTCTAAGTCTATAGGTTCAATGCTTTCTTGTTGGTCTCGAACCTCTTGGAGTTCCACTTTCTTCCACTGATTCCTTTAGAAATGTATTCCTTTTCTAGGAATACAATATCCTTGGTAACAAGCACTTTGTTGTCAGATGAAGTATAAAAGTAGTATCCTTTGGTTTCCCTAGGATATCCAAAAAAATAACATTTATCTAATTTGGGTCCAAGATTTTCGAGAAATTTCTTTCTCACTTAAGCTTCATATCCCAAAATCTTCATAAAGTATTGGGACACTTCCCATATCATATTTCATATGGTGTCTTTTGAACCAATTTAGATGGTACACGTTTAGTGTAAATGATGCAGTTTCTAGATCAAAACCCCAAAAGGAAGTCGAAATATTAGCAAAACTCATCATTGATTGCACCATATCTAGCAATGTTTGATTACTTCTTCCTAAGACACCATTATGTTGTGACGTTCCAGCTGGAGTCCTTTGTGAATATGATACTATAGTCTCGTAGAAGGTCCTCAAACTATTAACTTACGTATTCTCCACCTCAATAACAACAAAGTGCCTTAATACTTTTACCAATCTGGTTGTGTACTTCATTCATGAAATCTTTGAACTTTTCAAGAGTTTTTGACTTATGTTTCATCAAGTAAACATAACTATACCTACCGAAATCATCAATAAAGGTAATGAAGTACTGATAACCACCTCTAGCAATTGTTCTAAAAGGGTCGCATACATGATTATATATGAGTCCTAATAGATCACTAGCCCTCTCATCATTACCGGTGAAGGGAGTCTTTGTGATCTTGCCCAACAAACAAGACTCACGTGTCTCTATTGATTCAAAAGCAAAAGAGTCTATATATCCATCTCTATAGAGTCTAGAAATGCATTTCTCATTGATGTGCCCTAGACGACAATCCAAACATATGTTCTTTTTTCTTATCATGTTTTAATCTTTTGGTATTTACATTATAAACATTTATCTTTAGATCTAACAAATAAAGACAACAAGCAATAGGGGCACTACCATAAAATATATCATCTTTTGAAATAAAACATTGACCATTCTTTACATGAAATTCATATCCATCCTTGTCCATACAAGATACAAAAATAATGTTTTTAATAATGGCACATACAAAATAGCAATTCTTTAACTCTTTTACAAACCCCGTGGGCAGAGATAAATTATGGGTTCCAACTATAGTGGCAGTAACTCTTGCTCCATTTGCAACATAGAGTTCAACCTCACTCTTTCTTAAAGTCTTACTTCTTTTCAGATCCTGCATATTCAAACATATGTGATTTCAACATCGAGTACCCAAGATGAAGAAGTAGACATATTTATCTCATTGACATATACACTTGAAGTGGAGATCTCTATCCCCTCCTTCTTCCTCATTTCCTCCAGGTAGAGAGGGCAATTCCTCTTCTAGTGTCCAGGCTAGTGGCAGTGGTGACAATTGCCTCCCTAGATCACTCCTCCCATTGCTTTAAGTCTAGAAGACTTTGTCTTTGGGCTAGCTTTAGAACTCTTCTTAGCTTTGCCTTTGCCCTTGGACTTCCCCTCTCCTCTTTTGATCATACACATTTGGGCTTGTCTTTCTTCATCTGTGCATCAACTATCCTCAACATGCCAAGTAATCCTGACAATAACTTGTCAAAATTATTCATGTTGTAGTTCATGAAAAATTGATTGTATGACTCCAAAAGTGACTGCATAATCACCTATGTCACCAAATATTGACCCAAGGGAAATCCTAGTCTTGCAAATTTCTCCACATAACCAATAAGCTTGAGCACATGGGGACCTATTGGATCTTCTTCTGCCATGTTGCATTTGAACAATGTCTTGGAGATATCATATCTCTCTTGTCTTGCCTAATCTTCATAGATGTTCTTAAGATGTGTTACGATCTCAAGAACATCTAGTTCTCATGTTGTCTCTACAAATCATAGTTCATTGAGCATAGCATCATGCACTTGACATCTATGACATCTTCAGAGTGCTTCTTGTAAGCATCCTTGTAAGCCTTAGACATAATGGGAGCATGTTCATCTGGCTCTAGTGTCTCTAGGACATAGAGCTTGTGCTTTTATGTGAGAATGGTTATCGACATCCTGAACCAGTAATGGAAACTATTCCCATTCAACTTGTCCTTCTCAAGGATCGATCATAAGGAAAATGTGTTATTGGTTGCCATTTGATTCTACAAGAAAAATTTGTAATTTGTCAAAACACTTTTGATTTGATTTGATTAAAATAAAATTTGATGATGTTTAATTAGGTCTTTAATTAATTAGCACTCCAACTATTTTGTTTAAATTGATAGCCATCACATATCAATTCAGAAGATTGCAACATACAACCTTCTAGTGAGCCAAGACCCAAAACAATTGAGTTATTACCCTGCCAATGCCATCATGCATAACCAAATATTAAGGTAGGAAACTTTTGCCAATTGCATCTCATACAATTCTTGGATCGAAGGTATGTGCAACTCTTTTCCATAGTCATCTGCATGCTTCTAGGCACTTAATCTCATTGAGGTTACCTAGTTAAGTCTGACCAAAAGCCAAAATGATAGTAATGCAACCTACTTGGCAGGCCCACATAACTACCATGACACTTCCATGAGATGGATGGTGCACCACGATTAGTTTCTCAAGCTTTTCATGTGTGTTGCTTATGGAAAGATCTAAATCTTAATATTTTATTGATGAATTTTATATTTATATAAATACATATAATATCCAATCACCACATAGTTATATTATCATATACATACTATATCCACAAACAAAACATGCAATCATAAAACATGAGAGATGGTTATGGCCATACTAATGCAATTCCTTAGAGCCATAAGGAATATCAACCACCTAAGGTCCGCATCATATGTAGCAACCTATTATTGAAAAAGATATATGATGTAACCACTATGTGTCGATCCCTTCAACTATTGAACCAATCAGTTGGCCTCCTAATTGGTTGATTGGTCTCTTAGATCAGTTGACTTGTATCCAGTACAAGCGACATCTGGACTCCTCCAGTCGATTGGTTGGGCCATTAGTCAATTAGTCAGCTCCTCCCATCGTCTGTCCTCCTCACACCTCTAGTCGATCAATTTTACTTTTGAGTTGGTTAGTTCGTCTGGTGCAGAATGCCTTCTTTGCTACAATAGAAAATAAAAACTATCATATTGCTTTTCAACTTATTACATTGTAATAGGAAAACCTCGAGTTACATTCAAGGGAAGCATAGGAAGGAAATAATTAATACTTTTATGTATAGAAAAGGATATAGGCTCATTATACAAATTAAGATATGAAACAAAAATAAAAACCATCCAACCAAGCACAAAGTTTCAGGGGTTTACTGGCCATAACCACACTTACATCCACCAATTTTTTTAGGGCAACATATATAGTTCATATATATATATATAATATAGGGATCATATGTGGTATTTAATATGATATGCACATTAATCATTTAAATATTCACATTGCATGTAATAAATAAATGATAAAATCAAAATAAGGCCCAATCAGTTAAATCCCAAAATATAATAGATTGACGTGGCTCTGGTACCACTGTTGGGAAATATGGCATCATATATGGAAGCGGAAACAAAAACTTTACTTGCCATATTCCCCTTAGATAGCAGACCACATCAATAACTATAGATGGGGAAGCAAGGTTTCAAGGCATATACCTAGTCTTAGAGCAAGTCCAGTGAATATCTTTGCTGTAATGTGCTTCTTTTTCAATTGCACGTGGATGGACATCAGCGGCGGCCTCGTGGTGGATCACAATGGATGGTGGTCGATGACGTCCTCCTAGTGGGTGGAAAAGGCCTCCTTGCCTCTATCTAGCCTACTCAGACCACAAAAAACTCCTATTATTCTTTTAGAACATACAAGAAGGAGTTTTCCCTTCTAGTCAATGTCCTAACATCTACTTGCTCTCCCTTGTTGTCTCTCCCCTTGATGTCTCTCCCTTTACGAGTAAGACTTTCTTGGGTTTCCATTTTACCACATCTATGATAAGATAACTATTTATTAGAGCTTATGTTGTGTCTCTTGAAAGCCTCGACTACCCTTTTATTTATAGGAGGGGTAGGCTCAGGATTTCAAGATCAACTGGGAGTCGAAGAGACATAATTTCATGAATTTTTCAGAACCTACGAACCATGAACCGATGGGTTCATATTGAACTGATCAGTTCACATGTGAGATGATCAGTACAATTCTTGAATTGATCGGTTCACTATGATTCCTATTCATAATGATATTGGCTTTCAATGTTCAATTAATGCACAACATGACATCAATCAACCCTTAATCCAACCTCATTGATCAACCAACCTGTCGGTTCATATATTTGAACTGTGTGGTTCATACATCTGAACCGTATGTTCACTAGCTAAATCGATGATTTCATATTTCTGATTGTCAATATTGTTTAAATTGAATACCTAACACTTTAGTAATCAAGTTTAAACCATATTCATGAGTAAACTTCTTTTCTAGGTGTATCCTATGTGTGTGAATCTATAGGTCCCAAGTTACATTGGTAATGAATGTACATAATTGATTTATGACTTCACAAGAAGTGAGCGGTATCTAGCAACACATCATCATTGCTACCCAAGTAACTAGAAAGTTGAAGAACAACTTCAACCTATAATCTATGATTGGTGTTACAATGATAATATAGTTCCTTTATCTCTAATATCTAGGTTTGAACTCAAGGCAATGAATCATCATCCTCTTCAATGTTCAATCCATGTTTCTTGAACTAGGGAAGAGAATTGAGATACATGTGAGCTCAATATCACATATTGGCTCACATGAGCATGGCCTGCATTTCTCAGTCTCGCTAATCAAGTGGCTAGGATATAAATCTCCAATAGGAGGGAAAAATCCCATCTACATCACTCATAGTCATCCCCATGTGTCACACTGTATTCAAGCATCACCTTTATGGTAAACCTTATTCAAGGTCACATTGGATGATGTCAAAGTACATCAAATGACATGTGATGAGTGTAGTGATTTAAGTCTAAGAACCAAAATCACCACCTATCACTATGAGAGCTGATTTTGACTACCATTGAATGATTTCCATGCATTACCTATGTGTTTGGTTTGATATCACATATAATGACTGATGATATTCCGTCATCGACCAACACACACTCTAGTCTTGTGTAATAGTGTTGTCTATTTTGCTTCCACAATAATATTTGATTAAGGATATAAAAATAAATATATACTCTTAGCATCTATATGATGTCGTTGTTCATGTCCTCAAACCCAAGTCATATATCATCAAGTAACATCATTCTTTAGAAATTTATTATATTACAACATTATCTCATAACAGAACAAAATAGAATAAATGAAATTGCCTTTAAATAAAATCATTTACATGATATGCCATTACAATAATCATATGATTGGCTCTCTAGACATACATACCAACAAACTCCTACTTTCACTTAGAGACAATCACCCATGAACTTAATCCTAAGTGATCTAACATGACCTTCATGCTTCTACTACAAAAGTGCTTTTGTCAAGGGGTCAACCACATTACTTTTAGTTGGTATTCTACAAATCTTCATATCTCCTCACCATATGATCTCTTGTATGAGATGAAACCACCATTGTATGTGTTTTGAACACTAGTGTAATCTGGGTTCCTTATCTTTTGAAATAGCTCAATTGTTTTCATAATATAGCTCTACGTCATCACTGATGCTTGGAAGCACCCCAAGTTCAGAAATGAATTTCTGGATCCAAACAGCCTCCTTTGTTGCATTAGAGGAAGCAATATACTCAACTTCTATTTTAGAAATAGCAACTATCTCTTGCTTGGAAATCTTCCAGCTTACAACTCCATTGTTAAGGAAGAAACAAATCCAGATTGCGATCTATAGTCATCTTTATCAATTTGGAAGCTTACATCTGTATAACCCTTTACCACCAACTCTTCCTCACCATCGTATAATCAGAACTGATATCCTTAGTTCTTCTCAAGTACTTAAGGATGTTCTTTACAGTAATCCAGTGACTTCCATCAAAATTTTTCTGATACCTGCTAGTCATACTCAAGGCATATGCAACATCAAGGAGAGTACATAACATTGCATACATAAAAGATTCAATTACAGATGCATATGGAATCTTTCTCATGCACTCTCATTCTTTACAAGATCTAGGACATTGAGCTCTAGAGATACTAATTCCATGAGATATGGGTAAGTTTCCTCGCTTTGAGTTCTCCATACTGAACCTTTTCAAAATTTTGTCAATGTATGTGCTTTGGCTTAGGCCAAGAATCCTTCTAGATCTATCTCTATAGATCTTATATCCTAAGATATAGGATGCTTCACCTAAGACCTTCATAGAAAATGTATTTCCTAGCCATGTTTTTACCATCTGTAAAGTATGGATGTCATTCCCCATCATAGTATGTCATCTACATAAAATATGATGAATACAACCATGCTCCTACTAACCTTGTAAACACATGATTCATATTCATTTTGACTAAATCCAAACTCTTTGGATGTTTCATCAAATTAAAGATTCTAGCTCTATGATGCTTGCTTCAATTCATAGTTTGACCTTTGTAGCTTACAAACTTTATTTGCATCTTTTGGATTTATAAAACTCTCGAGTTGTGTCATATACACATCCTCAAGAAAATTCCCATTAAGGAATGCAATTTTAACATCCATCTGCCAAATCTCGTAATCATGATAAGTTGCAATTGCAACCATGATCCTGAGGGACTTAACCATGGAAACTGGAGAAAAGGTTTCATCATAATCAACACATTAAACTTGTCTAAAACCCTTTGCATCCAATCAAACTTTGTAAGTTTGTACATTACCATCCATGCCAGTCTTCTTATTGAAGATCGACTTGCACCCTATGGGTTTTACCCCTTTAGGTGGATTCACCAAGGTTCATACCTTGGTTGGTGTACATGGATTCGATCTTATATCTGATGGCCTCAAGCCATTTATCAGATTCTGGTCCCTTAACAACTTCTAGGTAGGTTGTTGGATCATCATCAATTACCGACTCATCGCCTTCTTGAGTCACAAGATAACCAAATCATTCTGGCTCAAAGTGTGTCCTACTATATTTGCAAGGTTCCTATGTTACATGAGGAATTTGAGATTCCACAATGGTTTGTGACTCTCTATGTTCCTCTTGTTCCTCTATAGGTTCAATGCTTTCTTTTTGGTCTTGAACCTCTTCAAGTTCTACTTTCCTCTGACTGATTCCTTTGGAAATGAATTCCTTTTCTAGGAATGCAACATCCCCGGCAATAAACATTTTGTTGTCTGATGGAATATAAAAGTAGCATCCTTTGGTTTCCCTAGGATATCCAACAAAGTAACTTTTATCCAATTTGGGTCCAAGCTTTTCAGGAAACTTCTTTGTCACATAAGCTTCACATCCCCAAATTTTCACAAAAGACACATTGGGATGCTTTCTATACCATATCACATGTGGTGTCTTTTGAAATGATTTAGATGGTACATAGTTTAGTGTAAACACTGCAATTTCTAGAGCATAACCCAAGAAGAAATTTTGGAGATCAACAAAACTCATCATTGATTGCACCATATCCATCAATGTGTGATTCCTTCTTTCTGACACACCATTTGCTGTGGTGTTCCAGGTGAAGTCCATTGTGATGCGATACCACAGTTCGCAGAAGTTCCTCAAACTCCTAGATTAAACATTCTTCACCTCTATAAAAATGAAGTGCCTTAATACTTTTACCAAGTTGGTTCTATACTTCATTCATGAAATCCTTGATTTTTTCAAGAGTTTCTGACTTATGTTTCATCAAGTAAACATATCCATACCTACTAAAATCATCAGTGAAGATAATGAAGTACTAATAACCACATCTAGCATTTATTCTAAAAGGGCCGTATACATCCGTATGTATGAGTCCTAATAGATCAGTAGCCTCTCACTATTACCAGTGAAGGGAGTCTTTGTCATATTGCCCAAAAAACAAGACGTACATGTCTCTATTGATTTGAAATCAAAAGAATCTAGATACCATATCTATGGAGTCTAGAAATGCATTTCTCATTGATGTGCCCTAGATGATAATTATAAAGATATGTTTCATTTGAGTTATCAAGTTTTAATATTTTAGTATTTACATTATAAATATTTATATTTAGATTTAACAAATAAAGACCATAGGACATTGTGGCACTTCCATAAAAGATCTCATCTTTTGAAATAGAACATTGACCATACTTTATATGAAATTTGTATCCATCCTCGTCCATAAAAGATGCGTAATAATGTTTCTAACAGTGGAAGGTACATAATAGTAGATCTTTAACTCTATTAAAAGCCCTCTGGTTAGAGATAAATTATTGGTTCCAACTATAGTGGAAACAACTCTTGCTCCATTTGTAATGCACAGTTTGACCTCACCCTTTCTTAAAGACGTACTTCTTTTCAAGTCCTGCATATTTGATCATATGTGATATCTAAATCCGATATCTAGTACCCAAGATGAAGAAGTAGACATATATATCTCAATAATATATATACCTAAAGTGGAAATATCTATTCCCTACTTCTTCTTCCTCGATTCCTCTTGGTAGAGAGGGAAATTCCTCATTCAGTGTCCAAGCTGGTGACAGTGGTGACTATTGCCTCCCCTGGTCACCCCTCCCTTTGCTTTGAGTGCAAAAGACTTGGGCTTCGGGTTAGCTTTAGAGCTCTTCTCAGCTTTGCCTTTGCCCTTGGACTTCCCCTTTCCTCTTCTACTCATCATCACAAATCAGATTGTCTTTCTTCATCTATGCTTTAGTTGTCCTCAACATGCCGAGTAATTCTAACAACGACTTGTCAAAATTATTCATGTTGTAGTTCATGGAAAATTGGCTGTATGACTCTGGCAGTGACTGTAGAATCACATCTGTGGCCAATCCTTGACCCAAGGGAAATCCCAGTCTTGTAAGATTCTCCACATACCCAATAAACTTGAGCACACTAGGACCTATTGGATCTCCTTCTGCCATGTTGTATTTGAACACCGCCTTGGAAACATCATATCTCTCTTGTCTTTCCTGATCTTGGTAAATGTTCTTAAGATATGTTACCATCTCAAGAACATCCATGTTCTCATGCTATCTTTGAAACTGATAATGCATTGAGCATAACATCAGGCACTTGACATCTATGACATCTTTATAGTGCTCCTTGTAAGCATCCATGTCAGCCTTAGGCGTAGTGGGAGTAGGTTCATCTGGCTTTGGTGTCTCTAGGACATAGAACTTGTGCTCTTGTGTGAGAAAAAATTCTCAACATCCCAGTCATGGAAATTATTCCCATTCAACTCATACTTCTCAAGGATCAATTGCAAGGAAAGCATGCTATTGGTTTCCATTTGATTCTATAAGAAAAAATTACAATTTTTCAAAACACTTTTGATTTGATTTGATTTGATTAAAGTAAAGTTTGATGATGTTTAATTAGGCCTTTATTTAATTGTCACTTCCACTATTTTGTTTGAATTGATAGCCCTCATATATCAATTTGGAGCATTGCAACATACGACCTTCTAGTGAACCAAGACTTAAAACAATTGAGTTATTACCCGACCAATGCCAACATCCATAACCAATTATTAAGGTAGGCAACTTTTGCCAATTGCATCTCATGAAATTCTTGGATAGATGGTATGTGCAACTCTTTGGAATAGTCATATGCATGCTTCTATGCACTTAATCTCATTAAGGTCACCTAGTTAAGTCTGGCCCAAAAGCCAAGATGATAGTAATGCACAATTCTTGACAGACCCACATAACTACCAACACACATCCACAAGATGGACGATGTACCACACTTGGCGTGCTCATTCTTAGTCGATCAAGATTTTCATGTGTGTTGCTTATAGAAATCATATAAGACTTAATATTTGATTGAGGGATTTTATATTTATATAAATACATATACATATTCAGTCACCACATACTTATACATATTATATACATACTATATCCACAAACAAAACATGAAATTATAAAACACGAGTGATGATTATGGCCATACTAATACAATTCCTTAGATCCACAAGGAACTACAATCACCTAAGGTCCACATCATATGTAGCAACATATTGTTGAAGAAGATCTATGCTGGAACCAGTCCAAGTTGATCTATTCAACTCTTGAACCGATCAGTTGGCCTCTGGGTTGGTCGGATGGTTTCTTAGATCAATCAACTAGTCTTCGGTATAAGTGATGTTTGGACTCATCCAATCGATCAGTTGTGCAACCATCCAATCATTCAGATCCTCCTATTATCTGTCCTCCTCGATCCTCTAGTTGATCTATTTGACTTCTGAGTCAGTCAGTTCATTTGGTGCAGAACACCTTCTTTGCCATAACAAGAAATAAAAACTCTCCTATTCTTATTTGACTTATTACATTGTAATAGAGAAACCATGAGTTAGATTTGAGAGGAGCATAGGGAGGAAAGCATTAATACTTTTATATATGAACAAGGAGAGAGAGGCTTGATATGCAAATAGAGATATAAAACAAGAATAACAAAAATTTAACCAAGCACAAAGTTTCTGGGGTTTATTGGATATAACCATGCTTACATCCACCATCAAAGTTTTTTAGGGCGACGCGTATAATTTGCACATATATAATATATATGCATAGGGATTGTATATAGTATTAAATTGGATATGCAAATTATCATTTAAATATTCACATTATATGTAATAATTAAATGATAAAACCAAAATCTGATCACATCGATTAAATCCCAAAATATATTAAATTGATGTGGCTCTGATGCCACTGTTGGGAAATATGGCATTAGATATGACAGTGGAAAAAAATGTTACTTGCCATATTCCCCTTAGATAGTAGATCACGTCAACAACTATAGATTGGGAAGAAAGGTTGCAAGGCATATACCTGGTCCTGGAGCAAGTCCAACGACTATCCTTGCTGTAGCATGCTTCTTTTTCAAGTTTCACCTGGACATAAGTCAGCAGTGGCCTCCTAATGGATCACCATGGACGATAGTTGACGACGTCCTTCTAGAGGGTGGAAAGACCTCCTAGCCTCAATGTATTCCACATGAACCATCTAGAGATTTTTTTGTTCTTTTGGAACAAATAAGAAGGAGTTGTCCCTTCTAGTCAATGTGCTTGTATTGGCTTGCTCTTCCTTGTTGTCTCTCCCTTGTTGTATCTCCTTTTTATGGGAAAGACTTGTTAATGTTCTCACATTACCACAACTGTGAGAATACAACAATTGTCAGAGCTTATTGTTATGTCTCTTGAAAGCCTCGACTACCTCTTTATTTATAGGAGGGTCAGGGTCAGGATTTCCAGATCAACTGGGAGTCGAAGAGACAAAATTTCATGATTTTTTATGAACCTTCAAACCATGAACTGGTCGGTTCACCATTGAATCATTAGTTCACATGTAATTTGATCATTTCAACTCTTGAATCAGTCAGTTGACTATGTGTCCTATTCATAATAATATGGGTTTTCATTATTCGATTAATACACAACATGATGTCAACATCAATCCTTGATCCAATCTTATTGATCAACTAAACACTTTGTTTACAACCTAAACAGATCAATTCATACATCTGAATCACTCGATTCACTAGCTGAACTGGAGGTTTCAAATTTTTGATTGCCAATATTTTTAAATTGAATACTAACACTTTAGTAATCAAGTTTAAACCACATTCATGAGTAAACTCCTTTTCCAAGTGTATCCTATGCGTGTAACCCTATAGATCCCAAGTTACATTGGTAATCAATGCCCATAACTGATTTATGATATCACAAGCAATGAGTGGTATATACCAACACATCATTGCTACCCAAGTAATCAGAAATTTGGAGAACAAATTTAACCTACAATTTGTGGTTGGTATTACAATCATCGAATAGTTTCTTTGTCTTTGATACCTAGGTTTGAACCTGAGGTATGGAATTGCTATCCTCTTCAATGTTCAATTTGTGCTTCTTAAACTAGAGCAGACTGTTGATATACATGTGAGCTCAATATCACATATTAACTCACATAATCATGGCCATGTATTTCTTAGTCTCGCTTATCAAGTGGCCATGATATCAATCTCCAATAGGAGGGATAAATCCCATCTACGTCACTCACAGTCATCCCCATGTGTCATAATGTGTTTGAGCATCACCTTTATGGTAATCCTAATTCAAGGTCACATTGGATGATGTCAAAGTACATTGAACAACATGTGATGAGTGTAATGATTTTAGGTCTAAGAACCAACATCACCACTTATCAACAGGGAGATGATTCTAACTACAATTTAATGATTTCCATGCATTACTCTCAAGGTGGGTCTGTCTGATACACTGTTCTCTAACAAGTACCTATGTATTTTGTTTGATATCACATATCATGACCGATGAGATTCTATCATCAACCAACACACACTCTAGTCTTGTGTATTATTATTTTCTATTTTGCTTCCATAGTAATACCTGACTAGGGACATAATAAGAATGTAGATACTCTTAACATCTATATGATATCATTATTTAGGTCCTCATCCTGAAGGCATACATCATCAAGTAACATCATTCTTTAGACATTTATTATGTTAAATCATTATCTCATAATTGAATAAAATATAATAAATGGAATTGCCTTTTATTATTGGTCAAATCATTTACAAGACATGCCATTATAATCATCATATGATTGGCTCTCTGGGAATATGTACCAACACTTTTAGCATATTTGGGGATGTTATAATGAGATTAAGATAATATATGCAAAAATATAGGCAAGAAATTCATCAAAAGTTATATCGCTCGCCTCAAAGAATTGAACATGAAGTTTGGACAAAAACCCATGATTAAGTACTAAATATCTGAGCTTTATCCTATAAAAGTTCCAAGAAATCTCCTTTCACCAAAAAATATGTGTATCTAGAGAAAATAGAGAAGAAAGAAAGGTTCTTTAACTACATCACAATATTCCAACATTGGCCACTATGGATAGAAGTAAGAAAGGAAATAGGAGAGAAGACATTACATGTAGGAAGTAAGGAACTAGGTTATGAGGCTTGGATATCCCTACATAAGCTTGATCATTTAATATACAACATACATGCACATGCATGCAACATTCAACCCACTTTTGCTTCGACAAATCCTATTGACCTCTAACAAATAATCTTGCCGACCAGTAGCATAAGAAAGCTTTCATCTCTATAAACATTTAGTTTGGAAAAAGGATGTTTTAAATAGGAGACATGAGAGGTATATGTAGATACGGGTTGAAAGAAGAGAAGTCCATCAATCCATAAGAAAAGTTGCTCATAAGTCAAAGGTTCAAATCTATCATCGGTTCACATATTTAGCACTTTCTATGGTGCATGATCTTTAGATTTCTTGTTAGTTTGATCTTATCTATAAATCCTATCAGACTTCATGTGTGACATTCTCATAGAATGGAAAACCAAAATTCTCATTGATTTTTGAGTTGCTTTCTTGTCGACTATCTAAGTTAGAAGCTCTATGGTTTCTGTATATGGACTTTCATGGGTCATAGAGTCTAGGAGACTCATCAGTTGATGAGGTCTAGAAACTAAATTGGTTGATAGATTGAAACTTTCATCAATTCACAAGACCTTCAACCACCACCACTACACTAGACTAAGGATAAATAAATAATGGATTGCTACTATATTCACATAAAAATTCAAAGAAAAAATTAAATATGAAATATTTTGATGAAAATGCATAGCAAAATAATATCTATTATATTGCAATTAGACCCTCTATTATGGTATACACTAAATTACAATATAGAGAAAAGGAAATGCAACATGGCTAAAATTAGAGATGCAACTTTATAAAATGATTTCAAAACATATCCAAGCATTTAAATAAGAAAATTAAGACCAAATAAGACAATAAAGAATTTTTAAGATTAAACCCAAGTCACATGCCTTACACTTATCTTATCACTATCACAAAAAAAAAGTAGATGTTTCAATGGAATGGGTGGTTGCATGAAATGAAGAACTAGTTCAACAATGAGATTATGAGCCTATTACATGATATCTTTTCCAAAAACAAAATTCTTGCATTTTGGCTACAAACTAACTACAATTGTACACACACAACATAAGTAAGCATGCTTACATGAAATGCAAGAAATAATGATAAACATGATGATAGAGTTACAACATGATGTATACATGAAACAAGAGCATAGATGTGATGCATGAACATGACATGGTAAAATAAAAAGATACAACATGCAACTAAGAGAATGTCCAATTTCCACCCAACCCAAGCTTATTCAAAACAATGTCCATGCCAAGAATAAGATTGTGTAAGGCATGAACATATGATCACTATGGGGCATTAGGGAGCCTAGTTGTTGTCTTAGCCATGTGGATGAAGTGTAGGTTGTCTGGCTTTTGGGAGCCACCTATAGAGCATAGATGTTTATATAGTGCTGCTAACTAATGTGTCAAGCATCCATATGGCCAAGGATAGAAGACATGTTGTGGCGTACGATTCACAAAACGAGATTAACTAAAGCAGAAGCGAATTATTAACAATGGAATTACTTAAAATCACTAAAAAATAAAACCATTTATCAAGAGATCCATTCATAGGAAAACTCTTTCATTCAGAACCAAAGTAAATTATTACATCCTAGTTCACTAGTACATCTCTTGTACCATTTCTTCTCGAGAGTTACAACATTCACTACTCTGTCTCAACTGTACACAGGTAGTATAAAAATCTCGAGGCATCAAGCCAAAATCTCAGATCAAATTATCAAAGCACTAACTCCTAGGACCCGAGAGTACAGAGACGACTCATAGGACTAACTATACAAGACCAGACAACCAATGTCTCCACCTGATGGATCACTGTTGTCCTTGTGACTGCTGCTGCTCCCCCCCTTCAGAAGGGTTTCTGCCTTGCTGTCTGCATCTACCTAAAAACGTTGAATCCATCAGGAGTGAGACAATTATAAAAATTGCCCCAACGGGAGATATAACTCTCCGCCAAAACATTATCATTAAAGTTTAAAAGAAATAAACTGAGCAGTGGGATAATATAGATCAATAGCATATGAATCAACATCTAAGCAGATTAGAGCAACATTCTTATGCAAGTATTTCAACTATAACTTGATAAAGTAGCATGTCTCTTATTCAATATGAATTAAAAGATCATAAGTACATTTATGTATCAAGGACATGCTAAGCAGTATCACATCAACCAGTGATTCTCGTATTTCAATCTTATGCAAATACGCTACACGACTGATTATATTTTACAAACATATTTAAGCTATGAGGAGATGAAGTATACCGCGCATACTCCAACCAACCATTTCTAGAATTGAAATCGGTACCATAAATAGGTCAATGGAAGAGCCGAATTCTCATGAATTCCCACATCCCGATCAGTACAAAACTACAAGTAGGAATGTGTTAACTGCTCAAATAGCTTTCCAGGGTATACTAGAAATTTGCTATAGAGTTACAACGTCAACTGCACTCTCATCGGCAATCGAGAGATTTAATGTTTATCTCCATCAACCCGACATTAAATAATATCATTGGGAGATTAATGATACATCCATCCCAACCATCGGGAGATTTATGATACATCTATCCCGACACATGAAGGATTGATAGGTTTGATGTTTACCTTTCCTCAATCTCTTCACAAGGACGTAAGGATATTTTTGCCCATTTACCCCCACATATTCAGAATATGCGAACTCTAGGAATTCTATAGGAAAACCTGTTTCACCATCACCAACTTCTAACGATGATGGATCTATGGTCAGAGCATTGCATGAATAGATTTCACTTGATTAATTAAGTACATTTTCATATTCTTTTAGCATTATCCAAGTTCTCAAAACATAGCTTATTATATCAATGCTATAAGGAGACATGTACTAATTGCATCAATTACTTATCAGTCATTAAAAGACATTGGGAACTCAGTTCCTCTTTTCAATATTGGGAATTATCATCCCTTCACAATCTCATCACCATACTCATGTGGTTCTGGGTATTTAAACCCTTGATTCATCATTTAAGCATTGTTACCACTTTTCCAGGTAACTATCACCTTCAGGTCAACTGACCAAGGCAAACATGATACTTGTTATTACAAGCATCACACATGGTACTTGAGGCCCATTAACTCTCCTGTTACCTCTCACCAGGCAACAAGGTATATTATGGCACACAAGACCCAAACAAAATAGTGAATTAAACATCATAGCTCATACCTGGCCATGTTCATCATTTCAAGATACCTGCATGGTTAACACAAATGATAACAGTGATATCAATTGCATGTCTACACCATGTAAAACAAATATGCATTCACTATTCAAGGGTAACACCACTATTCCCTTACCAGGGTTAGGGTTTCCCATCTCATGTCTTTTGAGAATAATCCTCCCATCATCCATATCAGGGTTATGGTTTATCACCATTTTGCCCAAGATTAGGGTTCATTAAGCATTTCATAGTATTACCCTGGATTTGAGTTTCACAGCACATCAAACATCAGGGTTTCTCATGAAACCATCTTTATTTAGGGTTTCACATAAATTTCATGTAACATCCCTAACCTGGGTTATGAGTTAACCCTAGGTGTTTTGCCTAAATATGTAATTAAATCCTTGTGATTAACTTTGGGCATGTAATTAAGTTTCTCAGAAACATATATTTCAGTTTTTGCTCCTTTTTATATAAAGTTGTAGCATTGTTTTGTAATACAGGGACCTATGTGCAAATTACCCAGTTAGAAGGGTTAACTTGCAATTTGCACATGTTGAGATGTTCCTCTGATGATTGAGACATCATGAGAATGATGATGGTAAGGTTTGAGGGATTTCCCAAGCTTGGGCACCAAGGTGCAGCTGTGGAAGCAATCCCGGTGCTTGAAAACCCTAAATAGGAGAAAAGTGCAATTTACCCAATTTGAGGGGTGCAACTTGTAAAATACATCATCTAAAATATCTTTTAAGACTCTTGTCATCATTTAGAGAAGAAATGATGAAAGGTCACTTCAATTGATTAATCAAGTTATGAAAAAAAACACCTTTGTGATTGAATAATCAAGGTGTATGTGCTATAGCCCTTTTATGTGTATGCTTAACTAATAGGTTGATCTTCTTTGCCCTCATTTCTTGACCTTAGAAGAAGGTTTGTCCTTATAATTAATATGAAGGGACGAGCATAGAAGGATGGAGGGACTTAGTTGAAAATATGGAGAACTTATGAGCTTATGTTGAAAATCTCACCCCAAGTATATATACTCTCCACCTCTCTAAGCAAGGGAACTTTCCCTTCATTTCCTTCACTGTTCTATTCAACCAAACCGACTAAAGAAGAGCTGTGGAGCTAAGGAGGACGACCAAGGAGTGCAAGGTAGGTTTGAATCCTCCCTTTTGCTTAAGTTCATGGTTAGAACTCGAATTCAAGGTCAAATTGATGGCTAGCTCACATAGCTCTACCTTTCTAGCCATCTCTTCTCGACTTTCCCTGGAGGTTTCACTTTGGACGACCTGTGGAAGCTCAAGGACGCCATTAAAATCTTGGAGCTTGAAAGCTTGGAGCTCAAGGAGCAAGCTTTAGGCGGGTTTTATAACTCTAAACCTATGCTTTGTTATATACATCTCGTTTATGCTTTTAGATGATAGTTCTTCTTCTTCTCTACCTTCCTTTGCTACCTTGCAAGCAAATCCGTGAGAAATCCTTGATGTTCTTGAGCTAGGAGATGAAGACGTTATTTCCAAAGTTAATCCACTAATTTTCACTTTACTAAACGGTCTCCACAAATTGCTCTCTCGGTTTGCAAAACCGTGTAGTGAGCAAACGGTCTCAGGACCGTGTAAGGGAAAACGGTCTTCAAGACCGTTTAGCCACGTTGAATGAGCGTGGACCGTATAAGATTTCTGTTCATAATTATGTAGGCTAATCACCCACAAAATTTGAGATGATAAATCCAAAGGAATCGTGAGATATGGCCTTTTTAATCAACAAACTTTAATTGAATTTACTCCTGATTTCCAATCTGTTGAAATCGCCCTTTTTGGGAAAACGGTCTCAAGACCGTGTAAGAACGTTGACCAAGCATTGAACGTATGAGATTACTGTTCAAAATAATGTTGATTAACAACTCACCAAAGTTTATGGATTAATTCCAAACGAGCTAAGAGTTGAAGGATGATTACTAGGGCAAACCCTAATTGAAATCAGTACTGAAATCTCAATGTTTTGGTTAAGTGTTTTTGGGTTGATTAACCTAAACGGTCTTAAGACCGTTTGGGGATCAATCAAACGGTCTCAAGACCGTGTGGGGAATCACCCAAGACCGTGTGGAGGTCTGGGGTCAAGTATAGTTGACCAATTGAAGGTATAAAGATACCAAATTACATTACAATTAAGTACCGATATGATAATCAACTCAATAGATCCAACCTTGAAGATTTTTCACTAAAATCCAAATGATGGATGGGAAAACGGTCTCAAGACCATTTGGAACTCATCCAAACGGTATCAAGACCGTGTGGTGACAACCCAAGACCGTTTGGAGGTCTAGGGTTAAGGTAATTTGATCAATTGAGGGCCCAATTGCAATAGGTTATTGAATTAATCAAAATACTGATTTGAGACTCAATCAAGGTTCAACTCCTATCAAATCACATTAGATTTTGATGAAATCTTGGGCAAACGGTCTCAAGACCGTGTGGAGTTCATCCACACGATCTCAAGACCGTTTGGGCCAAGTTTGGGCCCAATTGGAGCTCAATTGAAGGGTTCAACCTTGTGTTGATTCACATTGTTGAGTGTTGATGGTTGAACGTTGATGGACCTTAATGGAACCAACTTCAACCCTAATTGGATAACAATTGAGGGTCAATTGAGTGACCAATTGGTTAAGAATAACCCTAATTGACTCAATCTATAAATGGTTACCATGACTTTGACCATTTGGAGGCTTCAACATTGATAATCATAAACGATTGAAATTATTGAACTATGTTGAAGGTCCAAACGGTTTGAGACCAAATGGACCAAACGGTCTCAAGACCGTTTGAGGCCTCACGGTCTCAAGACCGTTTGAGACCTCACGGTCTCAAGACCGTTTGAGGTCACACGGTCTCAAGACCGTGTGAGGCCTCACAGTCTCAAGACCGTTTGGGGCCAAACGGTCTCAAGACCGTTTGGACTCAAACGATCTCAAGATCGATAGACACCAAACGGTCTCAAACCGTGTAAGCCCTCTCGGTCTTGAAGTCAAACTTGTTAAATGGTCTACACCCTCACATGGTTTGGGCAAATGATCTTGAAGGTCACACGGTCTTGGAGTCAACCCTACCAAACGGTCAACTCATCCAAACGGTCTCAAACCGTTTGGAGGTTGAAGGTTGAAACCGTTTGAGGTTTTCAAAGGTTGATTTCACTTAATCAATTGAAGGTGTAAATGGTTCAATGATGCCCTAATCTAAACCCTAATGATAACCTAGGATATTAAGGTATTAAGTGACTAATGAATTGAACCATGATGGTGATCAATGGGGTGAATTACCAAAATACCTTGATGGGTTCAATTGAGTAATACCTTGTTCAAATCAAACCCTAATCACATGATAGTGATGTTTTGGTTTATGTTAACCCATGAGGACTTAACCCAACCTGATCTAGAGTGGTGTTATCACCATCTACTAGTGTGAGGAGAGAGAAAGTATCTTAAGAGAGAGAAAGTACCTTAAGAGAGAGAAAGTACCCTTTTAGGGTGGAAACTCAAGTAAAGAACCTTCAATACACATGAATGTGCATGATTAGGGTATGATCCACCTATGTGAGATCATGGAAACCCTAATTATGATATATGATGAATCTTAAGCTAATCTGAGAGCATCAATGATGATGTTCCTCATACATGATGATGTTATGAGTTCAATTCACCATATGATGTGAATAGTAAATCCTAATTCAAGGGTAATGACATATGATGTGAATAGTAAACCCTAATTCAAGGGTAATGACATGTGATGTGAATAGTAAACCCTAATTCAAGGGTAATGACATGTGATGTGAATAGTAAACCCTAATTCAAGGGTAATGACATGTGATGTGAATAGTAAACCCTAATTCAAAGGTGATGACATGTTATATGAGTATTAAACTCTATTTGATAAGAATCAAAGAACTTAGCTCTTATGACAAGAGTGGAAAGTATAATCATTGTTTTGAATTACCTTTATTAGTTGAATTAACCATGCAGGTTCTGATATGGAGGTGATCATATCCAAGTATGGATGATGATACTATATTCATTAAAGGCATATTGATAGCTTTATGAATAAGTAAAGTATCTTGATGCCTTGTCAGTGGCATTCTATGATAATAATGGGCTGTGAGAGCCATGAATACCATCAAGGTCATGCTTTAGAGATGACTTGTGATGAGTATAATGAGAAATGATGTTTGATGTGAGTTAGGCTTGTTACATTTAGTATTCTCCTTTTATAGCTATTATGCTACTGTTATTGTTTGAAGAACAATGTGTGATGTTAAATGAATACTGAATGTACCTAACTAATCAACTATAATGTAGAGCCCTGATCATAGACCCATCATTGTCAGAGATCAAATGATGGTGAAACAGGTTTTCCTAAGGGAATTCCTGGATCACATACTATTGAGTATGTGGGGTATATGGATGTGTAGAACCTTACATCCTACTGTAGGAATTTGATGTAGATATGTAATCCGTCAATCCTTCACTACAATCCCATACCGTATCAGTAGTAGGTAAACATGAAACCTCCTGATGATGAAGAAAACATAGATATCCGTATCAGTGGAGATAAACATGAAATCTCCTGATGACGAAGAGAGTACAGAACGTCACTGTAACTCTAAAATAGCGAAGGACCAGTTTACCCTGGTGAGCTATAATAGTAGAGACACAAGATGTCCTACAAGTGATCCTCTTACTGACTGAGGAAGGTGAAGGTGATGAGACTCCGACTCTCTTAATGACCTATGTATGATACTGATGTGACTTCTTAGCGATCAGTTGGAGTATGAGTGGTATGCCTCATCTCCACAAGGCATAATATTGTTTGTAAAACATAATCAACCGCGTAGTATACCTGTTAGAGATAACTATGAGTTAGTTGATTGATGATACATTGTAATAGTGCTTATATTCTTCATGTCTCATATATGTTGAGCTCTTGTTTATAGCTGCAACTGCTATTGAATACTTTGAAAGTTTTACTGCTTAAGATATTTTTTAATGTTATAATAAAGCTTCTGGCGGAGAGTTATAACTCTCGCTGGGACAATTATGTAAAATTGTCTCACCCCGTAGACTTCAACTTTTAGGTGGACGTAGAAGACGGAGGAACCGGTCTACAGGTGACCAGTCCCAGCAGCAGCAACACCAGGAGCAGCAGTAAATCTCAGGTGGAGATTTAGCCTGCCATGTGGTGTAATTAGAGTCAGTCCTATGTGTCCTCTGTACTCTCAGGTCTTGGAGTCTTTTGTTATGAGTTCTTGAGATTTTGTATCTTGATGTATATAATTACTCAAGAAGTAATTATCATGAGATGTAAACAGTTTATCTCTTATTATGAAAGAAGCTTTTAAGGATTCAAGCTCTTGTCTCGAAAAGTTTTAATTTCCCGTGATTTTTGTCTTCCGCTGTTTATCGAATCGCTTCTGCTAAGTTTAAATCGTGATTATATCATGGTTTGGAGATCAGAGCCCACAATTAGTGGTATCAGAGCTCTAGGTCAGTTGAGTCTACAGAGGCATAGGACTTAGGATGTCGAGTCTATCTTTAGTACTCTTTCCCTATCTAATAGAATCTTCTACTCCTCAGGAGAAGAAGATACATAAGGATGGCTGAGCCTCATGATGAGTACGTGGCAGAGAGTAGTGCTAGTGCACCTCAAGGAAGTGTAAGGGTTCCAAGAATAGAATAGCCTGCACCAGAGTCACCAAGAGAGCCACCCCAGTTAGACCCAGCTGACATGGGTAACCCAGCAGTAAAGACAATGTTCGGGCAGTTCATGACTGCCATGACACACATAACTGACAGGATGCCCATGCTTGCACCGAGGGCACCTGTCCAGCCTGAAGCACAAGGTATCGGTAAGACGTTCGAACGACTTTGTCATGTCGGAGCTAGCGAGTACTTTGGGACTGCCGACCCCGCAGATGCTGACCTATGGTTGACAGAGTTGGAGAAGGCTTTCAGGATTCTTATTATCCCGGAAGCTGAGAAGGTTAGACATGCTGTCTATCTTCTCAAAGGCAGTGATGGTCACTGGTGGAACATGGAAGAGCAGAAGAGACCTGGAGTAGAGTTCTCATGGGAAGAGTTTTGTCGGGAATTTATCAATAGATATTTTCCAAAGACCTTCCTAGATGAGAAGATCTCTCAGTTTGAGAGATTGAGGCAAGGCATGATGAACATTAGCGAGTATGAAGCTAAGTTCATGGAATTGCTGCGGTTCTATCCGCACATGGCTGCCACAGATGAGGAATGAATCAGGAGATTCGAGAAGGGTTTGAATGCTGATATATCAACCCTTGTGTCTGCCTTAGAAAACCGAGAGAGATTCTCTACCTTCGTTGAGTCAGTCCGAAGGATAGAGAGATCTGTGGTTGAGAAGAGGCAAACCCAAAGAAGATATCTACAGTTCCAGGGTTCTTCATCTAGGGATTCCAAGAAACCTAGATTCTCTGCACCTAACCCTCCACCACCCAGATCGAGTTTTCAAACTCAATGGTCACCAAGCAGAGGTAGAGGACGGAGTCAACCGCTTAAAGGGACTCACAGTTCTGCATCGATGTTAGTTAATGGACCACCCCGACCACAACAACAGGAGAGGAGATGCTACAACTGTGGTAAGGTGGGACACTTGATGAAGGATTGCCGTTCTAGGCCTGTCAGTGTGACACAGCCTCCGAGACAGAATCAACAAGGATCTCAGAGAATGCAATCTCAAGGAGCAGCTCGAGGACGTGGACAAGCGTCTCAAGCTGGATCATCAGCACCCCCTCAACACCAGGCGACAACGAGGTTCTATGCTATGAACCCACCAGATGCAGTGGTCAATCCACGGGTAGTGGCAGGTCAGATGGAACTTTTATATCCTGATATGTCTACATCCTGTATTGTATCTATTCTGATTGACCCGGGTGCTACACACTCTTTCATCACTCATAGAGTGATTCGTAACTGCAATGTGACTGTTAGTCATAGGGCAGATAGTTTGTTGTTGGAGACTCCGTTGAGTGGGTCTGCCGTTTTGCAGGAGGTATGCTCTCCTTGCATCCTCTTCTTTTCTGACCATCGCATTCAAGTGGGTCTTATACCGCTTGATATGCAAGGATTTGATATAATCCTCAGGATAGATACCTTAGAAAGATATAGAGTTGTCTTGGATTGTGAGTCCAAGTTGGCTGTGTTTGCTGATGAAAGCAACACATGGATCTTTCAAGGAGAAAGAAAGATTCTGCCCACCTGTCTTGTGTCAGCTATGGTTGCTGATAAGTTGTTGAGGCAAGGATGTTATGCATTCTTAGCCCATGTGGTAGATGTTACCAAGGAAACGTCCAATCCTGCTGAAGTTCCCATAGTCAGGGAATTCAAGGATGTGTTTCCTGAAGAACTTCCTGGTATACCACCACCTCAGGAGATTGATTTTGAAATCAATCTGATCCCAGATACGAAACCCATAGCCCAGACTCCGTATAGGATGGCGCCTGCCGAGATGGCAGAACTCAAGAAACAGCTTCAAGAGTTACTTGAGAAGGGTTTTATCCGACCGAGCACTTCACCTTGGGGTGCTCCAATCTTGTTTGTTAAAAAGAAAGATGGGTCAATGCGGTTGTGCATCGACTACAGACAACTCAATAAAGTAACAATAAAGAATAAATACCCTCTGCTGAGGATTGATGATCTCTTTGACCAGTTGCGTGGTGCAACCGTCTTTTCAAAGATAGACTTGAGGTCTGGATATCATCAACTCCGTATTAAGGATAGTGACATATCCAAGTCTGCCTTTAGGACAAGGTATGGTCACTATGAGTTCACGGTTATGTCGTTTGGACTAACCAATGCACCAGCTGCATTTATGGAACTCATGAATAGAGTTTTTCGACCTTTCCTTGATCAGTGTGTTGTCGTCTTCATAGATGACATTCTGATCTATAGTAAGGATGCTCAGCAGCATGAGCAACATCTTCGCCAAGCTTTGACCTTGCTAAGAGAACACAAGCTGTATGCTAAGTTTAGCAAGTGTGAGTTCTGGCTGTCGGAGGTATCTTTTCTTGGACATGTGATATCTGCCTCGGGAATTCGTGTTGACCCTACAAAGGTAGAATCTGTTCTACAGTGGGAACAACCGAAGACACCGATGGAGATTCGAAGTTTCTTGGGGTTAGCTGGCTACTATAGAAGGTTCATTAAGAACTTTAGTTCTATAGCCTTACCTTTGACCAAGTTGACCCAGAAAGATGTTCCTTTTTCTTGGAGTGATAAGTGTCAACAGTCTTTCCAGTTGTTAAAGGAGAGGTTGACAAGTGCACCTGTGCTTGTACTACCTAAACAAGGAAAAGGATATGTAGTTTTCTGTGATGCTTCCAAGAATGGACTAGGATGTGTGTTGATGCAGGATAAACAAGTGATTTCTTTTGCTTCCCGACAGCTTAAGAAACACGAGGAGAATTATCCAACACACGATCTGGAGTTAGCTGCTGTGGTTCATGCCTTGAAGATCTGGAGACATTATCTCTACGGAGAAACATTCCATATTTTCACAGACCACAAGAACCTTAAGTATATCTTCTCACAGCACGAGCTTAACATGAGGCAACATCGTTGGATGGAGTTAATCAAGGACTACAATTGTACAATTGATTACCATCCGGGCAAGGCCAATGTTGTTGCAGATGCCTTGAGTAGGAAATCAGCAACATCAACCATGAATAGAGCACAACTAAACTCTTTAGTATGCCCTAGGAGAGATATGCTTATCTCTTTAAGGCAAGACAATGTACAGTTGAAGGTGTCATTGTTAGCCGGGTTGTTAGCTGAGATGCATATTAAACCTACCCTAAGAGAGCAGATTAAGGAAGCACAGCTAGGTGATGCTGCAGTTAAGCAGTTTAGATCTGAGTATGGAAATGAGAAGAGAGATGGTTTCCATGACTCAGATGACCAAGTATCCTGTTATAATGGAAGGATGATAGTGCCAGATGTGGATAACTTGAGGAAGTTAGTCCTGGAAGAAGCTCATTCTTCCATGTATGCTATGCATCCAGGGAGCACCAAGATGTATCATAATTTAAAGGAATTGTATTGGTGGCCTGGAATGAAGAAGGATGTTGCAGAGTTTGCTCTGAGGTGTCCTGTGTGTCAGCAAGTTAAAGCTGAACACCAGAAGCCTGCAGGAACAATGCAACCTTTACCCATACCACAGTGGAAGTGGGACCATGTGACCATGGACTTCGTTGTTGGCCTACCCAGTACAAACAAAGGACATGATTCCATTTGGGTAGTTGTAGATAGGTTGACAAAGACAGTGCATTTCTTACCTGTCAAAACAACCTATTCTGCTGAAAGGTTATCACAGTTGTATATACAAGAGATAGTGCGTTTGCACGGAGTTCCTATCACAATAGTTTCTGACAGAGGTCCTCAGTTTACAAGTCATTTTTGGGAACAGTTACACAGAGCCTTAGGCACCAAACTAAGGTTTAGTACGGCCTTTCATCCGCAGACTGATGGACAGTCAGAAAGAACTATACAAACCTTAGAAGACCTGTTGAGAGCATGTGTTCTCCAGTTTACCGGAAGTTGGGATCTACACCTAAGCTTGATAGAGTTTGCCTATAACAATAGCTACCAGCATAGTATTGATATGGCACCATATGAAGCCTTATATGGTAGACGTTTTAGATCACCTTTGTGTTGGTTTGAGACTGGTGAACGTCAGTTGTTAGGTCCTGATCTTGTGCAGCAGACCACAGAGAAGATTAAAGTAATACAAAAAAAGATTAAGACTGCACAGGATAGGCAGAAATCTTATGCTGACAAGCATCGTAGACCCTTAGAGTTCCAGGTTGGAGACAGAGTATATCTCAAAGTCTCGCCTTGGAAAGGGGTCCTTCGTTTTGGAAGGAAAGGGAAGTTAGCTCCTAGATTTATGGGGCCTTATCCAATCATTGAACGGATTGGAAAGGTAGCATATAGACTAGAGCTGCCACCAGAGTTACAGAGGTTACATCCTATGTTTCACATTTCTATGCTGAAGAAATGTCACCCAGACACTGAGTCAGTTCTACAACCTATGGAGGTAGAATTGAATGATGATATATCCTATGAGGAGGGACCAGTGTCAATCCTTGATAATAGAATTAAAAGGTTAAAGAAGAAAGATATAAGTCTTGTGAAAGTCCTCTAGAACCACCGTGGTGTTGAAGAATCCACTTGGGAATTAGAGGATGAGATGAGAAGGAAATATCCTGCCCTTTTCTCTTAGTATGTTTTATCGATTTCGGGGACGAAATCCTTGTAAGGGGTGGATAATTTGTAACATCCCTGACCTGGGTTATGGGTTAACCCTAGGTGTTTTGCCTAAATATGTAATTAAATCCTTGTGATTAACTTTGGGCATGTAATTAAGTTTCTTAGAAACATATATTTCAGTTTTTGCTCCTTTTTATATAAAGTTGTAGCATTGTTTTGTAATACAGGGACCTATGAGCAAATTACCCAGTTAGAAGGGTTAACTTGCAATTTGCACATGTTAAGATGTTCCTCTGATGATTGAGACATCATGAGAATGATGATGGTAAGGTTTGAGGGATTTCCCAAGCTTGGGCACCAAGGTGCAGCTGTGGAAGCAATCCCGGTGCTTGAAAACCCTAAATTGGAGAAAAGTGCAATTTACCCAATTTGAGGGGTGCAACTTGTAAAATACATCATCTAAAATATCTTTTAAGACTCTTGTCATCATTTATAGAAGAAATGATGAAAGGTCACTTCAATTGATTAATCAAGTTATGAAAAAAAAACACCTTTGTGATTGAATAATCAAGGTGTATGTGCTATAGCCCTTTTATGTGTATGTTTAACTAATAGGTTGATCTTCTTTGCCCTCATTTCTTGAACTTAGAAGAAGGTTTGTCCTTATAATTAATATGAAGGGACGAGCATAGAAGGATGGAGGGACTTAGTTGAAAATATGGAGAACTTATGAGCTTATGTTGAAAATCTCACCCCAAGTATATATACTCTCCACCTCTCTAAGCAAGGGAACTTTCCCTTCGTTTCCTTCACTATTCTATTTAACCAAACTGACTAAAGAAGAGTTTTGGAGCTCAGGAGGACGACCAAGGAGTGCAAGGTAGGTTTGAATCCTCCCTTTTGCTTAAGTTCATGGTTAGAACTCGAATTCAAGGTCAAATTGATGGCTAGCTCACATAGCTCTACCTTTCTAGCCATCTCTTCTCGACTTTCCCTGGAGGTTTCACCTTGGCTGACATGTGGAAGCTCAAGGACGCCATTAAAAGCTTGGAGCTCAAGGAGCAAGCTTTAGGCGGGTTTTATAACTCTAAACCTATGCTTTGTTATATACATCACGTTTATGCTTTTAGATGATAGTTCTTCTTCTTCTCTACCTTCCTTTGCTACCTTGCAAGCAAATCTGTGAGAAATCCTTTCTGTTCTTGAGCTAGGAGATGAAGACGTTATTTCCAAAGTTAATCCACTACTTTTCACTTTACTAAACGGTCTCCACAAATTGCTCTCTCGGTTTGCAAAACCGTGTAGTGAGCAAACGGTCTCAGGACCGTGTAAGGGCAAACGGTCTTCAAGACCGTTTAGCCGCGTTGACCGAGCGTAACCGTATAAGATTTCTGTTCATAATTATGTAGGCTAATCACCCACAAAATTTGAGATGATAACTCCAAAGTAATCGTGCGATATGGCCTTTTTAATCAACAAACTTTAATTGAATTTACTCCTGATTTCCAATCTATTGAAATCGCCCTTTTTGGGCAAACGGTCTCAAGACCGTGTAAGAACGTTGACCAAGCGTTGACCATATGATATTACTGTTCAAAATAATGTTGATTAACAACTCACCAAATTTGATGGATTAATTCCAAACGAGCTAAGAGTTGAAGGATGATTACTAGGGCAAACCCTAATTGAAATCAGTACTGAAATCTCAATGTTTTGGTTAAGTGTTTTTGGGTTGATTAACCTAAACGGTCTTAAGACCGTTTGGGGATCAATCAAACAGTCTCAAGACCGTGTGGGGAATCACCCAAGACCGTGTGGAGGTCTGGGGTCAAGTATAGTTGACCAATTGAAGGTATAAAGATACCAAATTACATTACAATTAAGTACCGATATGATAATCAACTCAATAGATCCAACCTTGAAGATTTTTCACTAAAATCCAAATGATGGATGGGAAAACGGTCTCAAGACCGTTTGTAACTCATACAAACGGTCTCAAGACCGTGTGGGGACAACCCAAGACCGTTTGGAGGTCTAGGGTTAAGGTAATTTGATCAATTGAGGGCCCAATTGCAATAGGTTATTGAATTAATCAAAATACTGATTTGAGACTCAATCAAGGTTCAACTCCTATCAAATCACATTAGATTTTGATGAAATCTTGGGCAAATGGTATCAAGACCGTGTGGAGTTCATCCACACGATCTCAAGACCGTTTGGGCCAAGTTTGGGCCCAATTGGAGCTCAATTGAAGGGTTCAACCTTGTGTTGATTCACATTGTTGAGTGTTGATGGTTGAACGTTGATGGACCTTAATTGAACCAACTTCAACCCTAATTGGATAACAATTGAGGGTCAATTGAGTGAACAATTGGTTAAGCATAACCCTAACTGACTCAATCTATAAATGGTTACCATGACTTTGACCATTTGGAGGCTTCAAAATTGATTATCATAAACGATTGAAATCATTGAACCATGTTGAAGGTCCAAACGGTTTGAGACCAAATGGACCAAACAGTCTCAAGACCGTTTGAGGCCTCACGGTCTCAAGACCATTTGAGACCTCACGGTCTCAAGACCGTTTTAGGTCACACGGTCTCAAGACCGTGTGAGGCCTCATGGTCTCAAGACTGTTTGGGGCCAAACGGTCTCAAGACCGTTTGGACTCAAACGATCTCAGGATCGAGAGACACCAAACGGTCTCAAACCGTGTAAGCCCTCTCAGTCTTGAAGTCAAAATTGTTAAACGGTCTACACCCTCACACGGTTTGGGCAAACGATCTTGAAGGTCACACGGTCTTGGAGTCAACCCTACCAAATGGTCAACTCATCCAAACGGTCTCAAACCGTTTGGAGGTTGAAGGTTGAAACCGTTTGAGGTTTTCAAAGGTTGATTTCACTTAATCAATTGAAGGTGTAAATGGTTCAATGATGCCCTAATCTAAACCCTAATGATAACCTAGGATATTAAGGTATTAAGTGACTAATGAATTGAACCATGATGGTGATCAATGGGGTGAATTACCAAAATACCTTGATGGGTTCAATTGAGTAATACCTTGTTCAAATCAAACCCTAATCACATGATAGTGATGTTTTGGCTTATGTTAACCCATGAGGACTTAACCCAACCTGATCTAGAGTGGTGTTATCACCATCTACTAGTGTGAGGAGAGAGAAAGTATCTTAAGAGAGAGAAAGTACCTTAAGAGAGAGAAAGTACCCTTTTAGGGTGGAAACTCAAGTAAAGAACCTTCAATACACATGAATGTGCATGATTAGGGTATGATCCACCTATGTGAGATCATGGAAACCCTAATTATGATATATGATGAATCTTAAGCTAATCTGAGAGAATCAATGATGATGTTCCTCATACATGATGATGTTATGAGTTCAATTCACCATATGATGTGAATAGTAAACCCTAATTCAAGGGTAATGACATATGATGTGAATAGTAAACCCTAATTCAAGGGTAATGACATGTGATGTGAATAGTAAACCCTAATTCAAGGGTAATGACATGTGATGTGAATAGTAAACCCTAATTCAAAGGTGATGACATGTTATATGAGTATTAAACTCTATTTGATAAGAATCAAAGAACTTAGCTCTTATGACAAGAGTGGAAAGTATAATCATTGTTTTGAATTACCTTTATTAGTTGAATTAACCATGCATGTTCTGATATGGAGGTGATCGTATCCAAGTATGGATGATGATACTATATTCATTAAAGGCATATTGATAGCTTTATGAATAAGTAAAGTATCTTGATGCCTTGTCAGTGGCATTCTATGATAATAATGGGCTGTGAGAGCCATGAATACCATCAAGGTCATGCTTTAGAGATGACTTGTGATGAGTATAATGAGAAATGATGTTTGATGTGAGTTAGGCTTGTTACATTTAGTATTCTCCTTTTGTAGCTGTTATGCTACTGTTATTGTTTGAAGAACAATGTGTGATGTTAAATGAATACTGAATGTACCTAACTAATCAAGTATAATGTAGAGCCCTGATCATAGACCCATCATTGTCAGAGATCAAATGATGGTGAAACAGGTTTTCCTAAGGGAACTCCTGGATCACATACTATTGAGTATGTGGGGTATATGGATGTGTATAACCTTACATCCTAGTGTAGGAATTTGATGTAGATATGTAATCCGTCAATCCTTCACTACAATCCCATACCGTATCAGTAGTAGGTAAACATGAAACCTCCTGATGACGAAGAAAACATAGATATCCGTATCAGTGGAGATAAACATGAAATCTCCTGATGACGAAGAGAGTACAGAACGTCACTGTAACTCTAAAATAGCGAAGGACCAGTTTACCCTGGTGAGCTATAATAGTAGAGACACAAGATGTCCTACAAGTGATCCTCTTACTGACTGAGGAAGGTGAAGGTCATGAGAATCCGGCTCTCTTAATGACCTATGTATGATACTGATGTGACTTCTTAGCGATCAGTTGGAGTATGAGTGGTATGCCTCATCTCCACAGGGCATAATATTGTTTGTAAAACATAATCAACCGCGTAGTATACCTGTTAGAGATAACTACGAGTTAGTTGATTGATGATACACTGTAATAGTGCTTATATTCTTCATGTCTCATAAATGTTGAGCTCTTGTTTATAGCTGCAACTGCTATTGAATACTTTGAAAGTTTTACTACTTAAGATATTCTTTAATGTTATAATAAAGCTTCTGGAGGAGAGTTATAACTCTCGCTGGTACAATTATGTAAAATTGTCTCACCCCGTAGACTTCAACTTTTAGGTGGACGTCGAAGACGAAGGAACCGGTCTACAGGTGACCAGTCCCAGCAGCAGCAGCACCAGGAGCAGTAGTAAATCTCAGGTGGAGATTTAGCCTGCCATGTGGTGTAATTAGAGTCAGTCCTATGTGTCCTCTGTACTCTCAGGTCTTGGAGTCTTTTGTTATGAGTTCTTGAGATTTTGTATCTTGATGTATATAATTACTCAAGAAGTAATTATCATGAGATGTAAACAGTTTATCTCTTGTTATGAAAGAAGCTTTTAAGGATTCAAGCTCTTGTCTCGAAAAGTTTTAATTTCCCGTGATTTTTGTCTTCCACTGTTTATCGAATCGCTTCCGCTAAGTTTAAATCGTGATTATATCGTGGTTTGGAGATCAGAGCCCACAATTCATCCCAAAATAGGGACTACATTCCATAATCCACAATTAGGGTTTACTATTCATCCCAATTAGGGTTTCATATTCCATTACCCATAATTAGGGTTTACCATTCATCCCAACTAGGGTTTCATGTTCCATTACCCATAATTAGGGTTTACTATTAATCCCAATTAGGATATTGCATCACATTACCCTAAATTAGGTTTGCACATATCAACACCCTAGATTAGGGTTACATCCATACCCTGGATTAGGGTTACATTTGGAATTGGCCTGAATTAGGGTTAAGGTTCAACAACCTTGTCAATTAGGGTTTATGCTCATGATTAGGGTTTCATGATCTCTTTACTTAAGGATCATACCCTCAATTACCACATGCATTATACTCATGTATGAATTCCATTCTATCATCCTCTCAACTTGATTAGGTTATATTAATCCTTCAGTCAAGTACATACATCTATGATTGACATAGTGTACTAAGTCATTGTTTTTATAAGCAATTAGGGTTCATCCCTTAATTGTCACTAATCACTTAGGTACTTTTAGGGTTTCAAACTTTGTACCTTCTTTGATTACTATTACTAATAATCATTGGATTATTGGAACAATCATCATCATCAATTTCCAAATGATTGAACCACATTGAACTCCATTCGGTTTTGAAGGTTCCATCACCAAACAGTTTTGAAACCATTTAAAACCAAATGGTTTTGAACCATTTGACCCCAAATGGTTTTGAAACCGTTTGCCCCCAAACGGTTTCAAGACCGTTTGGTCCAAATCAGTCCCAAAACTGCAAGGGCTCTTTAGGTCATTCATCAATCCAATCAATTACAATTGCACCATTGAATTGACTATAGGTTATTCAATTGAAGGATTCATCAATAAACACCATTAGATCTTTATCCAACGATCAAGGATCATCCACGAACCCTCCAAAAGGTTTCTAGACCGTTTGACCCAAGTTGTCTTGAAATCGTTAGGACCAATCAAGGATTCTTCAATCGACTTGATTAGGGTTTCTAATTGAGGGATTATGCATACATTGAATCAATCAATTGAGACCATTGGATCATAATCCAACACATACTTAGGTTCAGACCTCAAACGGCAAACTAAACCAAATGGTCAACCTTTTCATTTGGTTTGGAGTTCAAGTCACCAAATAGTTTGCAAACTGTTTGGTCTCAAACGGTTTGGTGAAACCGTTTGGACCAAAGGTCCAAGACCGTTTGTTCTTATTCTTGGTTGAGGTGTGTTCTTATGAATAGGTTATCATCTTCAACCTTTAGAATCACGAAAACTACTGCCATTTCCATGGCAAATCCATCAATCCAACAAAGCTATTGCAAGAATAACAATTAAATCAACTGAATTGAGAAATCGATTTTAATGACAAAGATTAAGGGTTCAAGTTATATAACCCGCCTTATAATCTGATCCCAAGCTCCAAGATTCATGGATACAATGGTGGATCAAGCTCTAGCAACCTCCCAAGGTCCATTCTCAAGCTTTTGGAGTGAAAGGATCGGCTAGGGTTAAAGATGGAGTGAAGAAATGAAGGAATTATGCATTGTTTTATGATTTTCACCATGAAATCAAGAAGAACGAAGGTCCAGGACTTACTAACAGGTTGGGGTCGTCCTTCCTGCTGTTATTAGCTCCCTTAGTCGTTTTTTTCAAGCAAGGAGAAGAAAGGGATCCGAAAAAGTCCTTGGTTGAGTGGTAAAGAGTTCTTTTATAAGAAAATCAATGAGAGAGAAAATGTCTTATAAAATCATTTAATTCCAAAATTGTTGCCACCACTTCCCCCTTGGTTTTCTTGCATGCAAAGGCAACTCTATCCCACCTAGATCACTTCCATTATCCATGAATTAAGGGAAAAGAAATTAAGCACCTTAATCCCTTATAATAGTAATATCCATTTTTGAGTGGGAATTCTTTTTCTTATAATAAGGTGAGTGGAGCTTTCACCTCCTTAGGATATTTCGTGGTCCTTGAAAAGCTCAAGGACGTCCACAAACATATGAATCCAAACATTTTAATTTTGGTTGAAGGCCCTTCAATTATTTTATTTATTTTTGCATTAATTTGAACTAATGTTTCCTTTATGCTTAAATCTTGATTATTTTAATATCAAGATTCTCTCTCCTTCAAAGAGACACAAATGAGATGCCCCTCTCATTTTATTTACTCCACATGATGCCAAGAAACATTAGGGACCTTATAGAAGTGTTAATTTGCATATTGCACCCTAGGTTTTGGGTAAATTGCACATTACACCAAAACTAGGTTTTCATGCACAAACATTGCTTTATCAGCTCTTTCTTGGTATTCTGGCTATCATAAGTCATACCGATGTATCATTTTCACTCTCATGATGCTTCAAGACATGAGGAACATATTATCATGCACAATTTGCAAATAAACCCCTCAACTTGGGTAATTTGTACTTTAGTCCAAAACAAACAAAACATTGATTTCAACAATATTCAAAAAGAACTAAAATTGCAATATAAGTTCCTCTTGAGCCTTAATTATCTTTTAAAAGATAAGAGAAAGAATATAATCACTTTTATTAAGCAAAACACATAGGGTTAAAACATAACCCAGGTCAGGGATGTTACAAGTTATCCACCCCTTACAATGATTTCATCCCCGAAATCATCAACAAAACATTAAGAGAAAAGAGTAGGGTATTTCCTCCACATCTCTTCCTCTAATTCCCAGGTGGCTTCTTCAACACCACAGTGATTCCAGAGGACTTTTACAAGACTAATGTCTTTCTTTTTCAGCTTCTTGATTCTTCTGTCAAGAATCAACACAGGTCCTTGGACATAAGATATGTCATCATTTAGTTATACTTCCACAGGTTGTAGAACTAACTCAGTGTCAGGATGACACTTCCTCAACATACAGATATGAAACACTGGGTGTAATCTATGCAACTCAGGTGGTAACTCCAACTTATAGGCTACCTTTCCCATCCTCTCAACGATCGGATAAGGTCCCATAAACTAGGAGCTAACTTCCCTTTCTTTCCAAATCTCAGGATACCTTTCCAAGGTGAAACCTTGAGGTACAACCTGTCTCCAATTTGGAATTCTAAGGGTCTACGATGCTTGTCAGCATAGGATTTCTGTCTATCCTGGGCAACTTTCAACTGTTGTTGTATGACTTTAACCTTCTCAGTTGTTTGCTGAACCAACTCAGGACCCAAAAATTGATATTCACTAGTTTCATACCAACATAGGGGAGATCTACAACGTCTACCATACAAAGCCTCATATGGTGCCATCTCGATACTGTGCTGATAGATGTTATTATAAGCAAACTCTATCAAGCTCATATGTAGATCCCAACTCCTCACAAACTGAAGGACACATGCTCTAAGAAAGTCCTCTAAGGTTTATATAGTCCTTTCAGATTGTCCATCTGTCTGAGGATGAAAGGATGTACTAAACCTCAACGGTGTGCCCAAAGCTTTATGAAGTCGTTCCCAAAAATGACTCGTAAACTGGGGACCTCTATCAGAAACTATTGTAACTGGTACCCCATGCAACCACACTATCTCATCTATGTAGATCTGTGCAAGCTTCTCAGCTGTATAGGTTATTTTGATAGGTAAGAAATGTGCTATCTTTGTCAACCTATCAACTATCACTAAAATGGAATCATGACTTTTTGCTGTTCTAAGCAAACCAACCACAAAGTCCATAGTTACACGATCCCATTTCTACTGCGATATAGGCAAAGGTTGCATTGTTCCTGTGGGCTTCTAATGTTCAGCTTTAACCTGCTGACACACCAGACATCACATAACAAACTCAGCAACATCCTTCTTCAAACCAGGCCACCAATACATATCTTTTAAGTTATGATACATCTTGGTGTTTCCTGGATGCATAACATACATAGAAGAATGAGCTTCCTCCAGGACTAATTTTCTTAAGTTATCAACATCAGGTACTACCATCCTATTATGGTAACAAACTACCTGATCATCAGAATCATGGAAACCATCCCGTTTCTCACTACCATATTCTGACTTGATCTGTTCAATCATAGAATCAGTCTGCTGTGCTTCTTTAATATGCTCCCTCATAGTAGGTTTTATGTGCATCTCAGCTAGTAACCCAGCTAATAATGACACTTTAAGTTGTACATTGTCTTGCCTTAAGGAGATAAACATATCTCTCTTAGAGAACACTAAGGAGTTTAGCTGTGCTTTATCTAAAGCTGGTGTTGCTGATTTTCTGCTTAGTGCATCAACAACCACATTGGCTTTCCCTGGATGATAATCAATTGTATAATCGTAGTCCTTGATTAACTCCATCCAGTGGCGTTGCCTCATGTTTAGCTCATGCTGAGAAAAGATATACTTAAGGTTCTTATGGTATGTAAAAATCTAGAATGTTTCTCCATAGAGATAATGTCTCCAGATCTTCAAGGCATGGACCACAACAGCTAGCTCTAGATCATATGTAGGATAATTCTCCTCGTGTTTCTTAAGCTGTAGAGAAGCAAAAGAAATCACTTTCTTATCCTGCATCAACTCACATCCTAAGCCATTCTTAGATGCGTCACAAAAGACTATGTACCCCTTTCCTTGCTCGGGTAGCACTAACACAGGTGTACTGGTTAACCTTTCCTTCAACAACTGGAAAGATTGTTGACACTTGTCATTCCAGACAAAAGGAGTCTCCTTCCGAGTCAACTTGTTCAGGGGTAAAGCTATTGAACTAAAATTCTTAATGAACCTCCTGTAATAGCCTGCTAGTCCTAGGAAACTTCTTATCTCTGTAGGTGTCTTCGGATATTCCCATTGCAGGACAGATTCTACTTTCATAGGATCAACAAGAACACCTAAAACAGATATTATGTTTCCAAGAAAAGAAACTTCTGGTAACTAGAACTCACATTTGCTAAACTTAGCATATAGCTTATGCTCTCTTAGAAAAGTAAAAGCTTGACGAAGATGCTGCTCATGTTGTTGAGCATCTCTACTGTATATCAAAATGTTATCTATGAAGACGACAACACACCGATCAAGAAAAGGTCGAAATATTCTATTCATGAGTTCCATAAATGCAGCTGGTGCATTAGTTAGTCCAAACGACATAACTGTGAACTCATAGTGACCATACCTTGTCCTGAAAGCAGACTTAGGTATGTCACCTTCCTTAATACGTAACTGATGGTATCCCGACCTCAGATCTATCTTAGAAAAGATAGTCGTACCACACAACTGGTCAAACAAGTCATCAATCCTTGGTAGATGATACTTGTTCTTTATAGTTACTTTATTTAACTGTCTGTAGTCAATGCATAACCGCATAGACCCATCCTTTTTCTTACCAAAAAGGACCGGAGCACCCCATGGTGAAGTACTCGGTTGGATAAAACCCTTCTCGAGCAACTCTTGTAGTTGTTTCTTGAGCTATGCCATTTCAGCAGGCGCCATCCTATATGGCGTTTGTGCTTTAGGTTGCGTTCCCAAAATTAGATTAATTTCAAAATCAATCTCTCGGGGCGGTGGAACACCTGGAAGTTCTTCAGGAAATACATCTTCAAATTCCCTGACTACCGAAACTTCAGAAGGATGAGGGCTCTCCATTGTGGTATCAACCACATGGGCTAAGAATGCAAGGAATCCTTGTCTCATCAACTTCTCTGCTACCATAGCTGACACTGGACATGTTGGAAGAATCTTTCTATCTCCCTAAAAGATCCATGTGTCACCATTATCTATAAATACAACTTGCTTGGAACTACAATCCAAGACAACCTTATACTTCTCTAAGGTGTCCATCCCAAGGATTATATCAAACCCATGTATTTCAAGTGGTATAAGATCCACTTGAATGCGATGATCCGAAAAGGAAATATTGTAGGGAGAACACACTTCCCACAATACTGCAGATCCCATCAAAGGTGTTTCTAACAACAGGCTATCAGCTCTATGACTGACAATCATGTTGCAGTCATCAATCACTTCTCGAGTGATAAAAGAGTGCGTAGCACCCAGATCAATTAACACATATACGAATTAGGATGAAGATATATCAGAATAAAATAGTTCCATCTGACCTGTCACAACCCAAGGGTTGACTACTGCTTCAGGATGATTCATGACATAGAACCTAGCCGTTGGTTGCTGTTGACCCTGTGCTTGATTATTTGATGTAGATGAACCGGCTTGGGATGCTTGTCCACATCCTTTAGCACTAATGCCAGGCTATTACCTCTGAGAGCCTTGCTGACTCTGCCTTGGTTGCTGGGTCACATTCCTAACTTTCTCAGGATAGTCCCTCTCCACAAGGCCTTTTCTCCCACATCTATAATAGGTTACATCCCCCCTTGGTGGTCTGGGTGGTCCTGTTACTGACATGGAGGCTGAGCTGTGAGCTCCCTTCGGTGGTAAACTACAGTTTCTACCCTTACTTGGCATCCATTGCATCTGGGTATTGAACCTTGGTGGCGGTGTAGGCACATAATACCTTGGTTTCTTAAGACTTCCAGAACTCTGTCCTTGAAACTGTGGGTACTCTTTCTTACCCTTGGTCTATCGCTTCTCAATAACAGACTCTCTATACGTCTTACTGACTCCACAAAAGTGGCAAACCTTTCCCGATTCTCCAGAGCAGACACCGGAGTGGTCAATTCAACATTCAACCCCTTCTCGAAACGCCGAATTCTCTCCTCATCATTTGATGCCATATGTGTACAAAACCACAAAAGTTCCATGAACCTAGCTTCATATTCACTAATGTTCATTGGTACTTGTTTAATCCTCTCAAACTGAGAGATCTTCTCATCTAGATACGTCTTAGGAAAGTATCTAGCGACGAACTCACGCCTAAATTCCTCCCATCCAATCACAACTCCAAGTCTTTTACTTTCCTCGATGGTCCACCAATGGCCAACACTCCCTTTTAAGATATATACATCATGCCTGACCTTCTCATCATCAAGAATCATGAGAATTCTGAAGGCTTTCTCCAGTTCAATCAACCATAGGTCAGCATCTGCTGGGTCAGCTGTACCAGCATACTCTAAGGCTCCTACCCTCTTAAGCCTTTCAAAAGTCTTACCGACACCATGTCTTTCATCATGGGATGGTGCCCTAGGTGCAGGTAATGGCATCCTATCCGTCATATGGGTCATAGCTTCCATAAACTTCCCAAACATAACCTTGAAGGCTGGGTTCCCCATATCAGCTAGGTCTAATTGGGGTTGTGTAGGGACATGCTCTTCCCTATCTTGATCTCTTACACCTCCTACTAGTGCGGCAACGCTTCTCTCAGCAGCATGTTCATCGTGTGATCCAGACATCTTTAGTTCTTCTCCTCCTCCTATATGAGCAGAAGACACTATCAGATAACTGGAAGACACTAGAAAAAACTCAACAAACTTAATCCTATGTCTCTGTAGACTCAGCGAACCTATAGCTCTGATACCACTAACTTGTGGTGTACGATTCACAAAATGAGATTAACTAAAGCGGAAGCGAATTATTAACAGTGGAATTACTGAAAATCACTAAATATTAAAACCATTTATCAAGATATTCATTCATAGGAAAACTCTTTCATTCAGAACCAAAGTAAATTATTACATCCTGGTTCACTAGTACATCTCTTGTACCGTTTCTTCTCGAGAGTTACAACATTCACTACTCTGTCTCAACTGTACACAGGTAGTATAAAAATCTCGAGGCATCAAGCCAAAATCTCAGATCAAATTATTAAAGCACTAACTCCTAGGACCCGAGAGTACATATACGACTCATATGACTAACTATATAAGACCAGACAGCCAATGTCTCCACCTGATGGATCACTGTTGTCCTTGTGACTACTGCTGCTCCCCCCCTTCAGAAGGGTTTTTGCCTTGCTGTCTGCATCTACCTAAAAACGTTGAATCCCACGGGAGTGAGACAGTTATAAAAATTGCCCCAACGGGAGATATAACTCTCTGCCAAAACATTATCATTACAGTTTAAAAGAAATAAACTGAGTAGTGGGATAATATAGATCAATAGCAAATGAATCAACATCTAAGCAGATTAGAGCAACATTCTTATGCAAGTATTTCAACTATAACTTGATAAAGCAGCATGTCTCTTATTCAATATGAATTAAAAGAACATAAGTACATTTATGTATCAAGGACATGCGAAGTAGTATAACATCAACCAGTGATTCTCGTATTTCAATCTTATGCAAATATTCTACACGACTGATTATATTTTATAAACATATTTAAGCTATGAGGAGATGAAGTATACCGCTCATACTCCAACCGACCATTTCTAGAATCGAAATCGGTACCATAAATAGGCCAATGGAAGAGCCGAATTCCCATGACCTCCCACATCCCGGTCAGTACGGGACCACAAGAAGGACTGTGTTAACTACTCAAATAGCTTTCCAGGGTATACTGGAACTTCGCTATAGAGTTACAACGTCAACTGCACTCTCATAGGAAAATGAGAGATTTAATGTTTATGTCCATCGACCCGACATTAAATAATATCATTGGGAGATTAATGATACACCCATCCCAACCATCGGGAGATTTATGATACATCTATCCTGACACATGAAGGATTGAGATGTTTGATGTTTACCTTCCCTCAATCTCTTCACAAGGACGTAAGGATATTTTCACCCATTTACCCCCACATATTCAGAATATGCGAACTCCAGGAATTCTATAGGAAAACCTGTTTCACCATCACCAACTTCTGACGATGATGGATCTATGGTCAGAGCATTGCATGAATAGATTTCACTTGATTAATTAAGTACATTTTCATATTCTTTTAGCATCAACCAAGTTCTCAAAACATAGCTTATTATATCAATGCTATAAGGAGACATGTATTAATTGCATCAATTACTTATCAGTCATTAAAAGACATTGGGAACTCAGTTCCTCTTTTCAATACTGGGAATTATCATCCCTTCACAATCTCATCACCATACTCATGTGGTTCTGGGTATTTAAACCCTTGACTCATCATTTAAGCATTGTTACCACTTTTCCAGGTAACTATCACCTTCAGGTCAACTGACCAAGGCAAACATGATACTTATTATTACAAGCATCACACATTGTACTTGAGGCCCATTAACTCTCTTGTTACCTCTTACCAGGCAAAAAGGTATATTATGGCACACAAGACCCAAACACAATAGTGAATTAAACATCATAGCTCATACTTGGCTATGTTCATCATTTCAAGATACCTGCATGGTTAGCACAAATGATAACAATGATATCAATTGCATGTCTGTACCATGTAAAACAAATATGCATTCACTATTCAAGGGTAACACCACTATTCCCTTACTAGGGTTAGGGTTTCCCATCTCATGTCTTTTAAGAATAACCCTCCCATCATCCATATCAGGGTTATGGTTTATCACCATTTTGCCCACGATTAGGGTTCATTAAGCATTTCATAGTATTACCCTGGATTTGAGTTTTACAGCACATCAAACATCAGAGTTTCTCATGAAACCATCTTTATTTAGGGTTTCACATAAATTTCATCCCAAAATAGGGACTACATTCTATAATCCAAAATTAGGGTATACTATTCATCCCAATTAGGGTTTCATGTTCCATTACCCATAATTAGGGTTTACTATTCATCCCAATTAGGGTTTCATGTTCCATTACCCATAATTAGGGTTTACTATTCATACCAATTAGGATATTGCATCACATTACCCTAAATTAGGTTTGCACATATCAACACCCTAGATTAGGGTTACATCCATACCCTGGATTAGGGTTACATTTGGAATTGGCCTGAATTAGGGTTAAGGTTCAACAACCTTGTCTATTAGGGTTTATGCTCATGATTAGGGTTTCATGATCTCTTTACTTAAGAATCATACCCTCAATCACCACATGCATCATAGTCATGTATGAATTCCATTCTATCATCCTCTCAACTTGATTAGGTTATATTAATCCTTCAGTTAAGTACATACAACTATGATTGACATAGTGTACCAAGTCATTGTTCTTATAAGAAATTAGGGTTCATCCCTTAATTGGAACTAATCACTTAGGTACTTTTAGGGTTTCAAACTTTGTACCTTCTTTGATTACTATTACTAATAATAATTGGATTATTGGAACAATCCTCATCATCAATTTCCAAATGATTGAACCACATTGAACTCCATTCGGTTTTGAAGGTTCCATCACCAAACGGTTTTGAAACCGTTTAACACCAAACGGTTTTGAAACCGTTTGACCCCAAACGGTTTTGAAACCATTTGCCCCCAAACAGTTTCAAGACCGTTTGGTCTCAAACGGTCTCGAGACCATTTAGTCCAAATCAGTCCCAAAACCGCAAGGGCTCTTTAGATCATTCATCAATCCAATCAATTGCAATTGCACCATTGAATTGATTATAGGTTATTCAATTGAATGATTCATCAATCAACACCATTAGATCTTTATCCAACAATCAAGGATCATCCACTAACCCTCCAAACAGTTTTGAAACCGTTTGGTCCCAAATGGTTTCAAGACCGTTTGGGCTCAAACGGTTTCAAGACCGTTTGATCCAAGTTGTCTTGAAATCTTTAGGACCAATCAAGGATTCTTCAATCGACTTGATTAGGGTTTATAATTGAGGGATTATGAATACATTGAATCAATCAATTGATACCATTAGATCATCATCCAACACATACTTAGTTTCAGACCTCAAATGGTCAATTAAACCAAACGGTCAACCTTTTCATTCGATTTGGAGTTCAAGTCACCAAACGGTTTGGTGAAACCGTTTGGACCAAAGGTCCAAGACCGTTTGTTCTTATTCTTGGTTGAGGTGTGTTCTTATGAACAGGTTATCATCTTCAACCTTTAGACTAACGAAAACTACTACCATTTCCATGGCAAATCCATCAATCCAACAAAGCTATTGCAAGAATAACAATTAAATCAACTGAATTGAGAAATCAATTTTAATGACAAAGATTAAGGGTTCAAGTTATATAACCCGCCTTCTAATCTGATCCCAAGCTCCAAGCTTCATGGATACAATGGTGGATGAAGCTCTAGCAACCTCCCAAGGTCCGTTCTCAAGCTTTGGGAATAAAAGGATCAGCTAGGGTTGAAAATGGAGTGAAGAAATGAAGGAATTATGCATTATTTTATGATTTTCACCATGAAATCAAGAAGAACGAAGGTCAAGGACTTACCAAAAGGTTGGGGGAGTCCTTCCTTCTGTTCTTAGCTCCCTTAGTCGTTTTTTTCAAGCAAGGAGAAGAAAGGGATCTGAAAAAGTCCTTGGTTGAGTGGTAAAGAGTTCTTTTATAAGAAAATCAATGAGAGAGAAAATGTCTTATAAAAACCATTTAATTCCAAAAGTTTTGCCACCACTTCCCCATTGGTTTTATTGCATGAAAAGAAAACTCTAGTCCCACGGAGCTCCATTCCATTATCCATGAATTAAGGGAGAAGAAATTAAGCACCTTAATCCCTTATAATAGTAATATCTATTTTTGAGTGGGGGTTCTTTTTCTTATAATAAGGTGAGTGGAGTTTTCACCTCCTTAGGATATTTCATGGTCCTTGCAAAGCTCAAGGACGTCCACACACATCTGAATCCAACCATTTTAATTTTGGTTGAAGGCCCTTCAATTATTTTATTTATTTTTGCATTAATTTGAACTAATGTTTCCTTTATGCTTAAATCTTGATTATTTTAATATCAAGATTCTCTCTCCTTCAAAGAGACACAAATGAGACGCCCCTCTCATTTTATTTACTCCAAATGATGCCAAGAAACATTAGGGACCTTATAGAAGTGTTAATTTGCATATTTCACCCTAGGGTTTGGGTAAATTGTACATTACACCAAAACTATGTTTTCATGCACAAACATTACTTTATCATCTCTTTCTTGGTTTTCAGGCTATCACAAGTCATACCTCTGCATCATCTTCACTCTCATGATGCTTCAACATATGAGGAACATATTATCATGCACAATTTGCAAATAAACCCCTCAACTTGGGTAATTTGCACTTTAGTCCAAAACAAACAAAACATTGATTTCAACAATATTCAAAAAGGACTAAAATTGCAATATAAGTTCCTCTTGAGCCTTAATTACATTTCAAAAGATAAGAGCAAGCATATAATCACTTTTATTAAGAAAAACACCTAGGGTTAAAATATAACCCAGGTCAGGGATGTTACACTTGTATTAGTACCGTTAGTGAATGGCCTAGATATCTATGTTATAGTGGTCCAACCATGCTGACTTCTACTAGAAGGACGATGATAGGAAGGTGTACATCTACTTCTAGTTGGGTTTGGAGTAGGTAGAATCTAACTAGATCAGATGGAAGGTGGTGCTGGTAAGGAGTGAGGTGTTGAAGAGGGCCACAACCATTTTTTCCTTGTTGTTGTGGCTACCAGTTTATATTCTTAGGCAAGGTGACCCAATATGGATAGGAAATGGAGAAGGAGGCATGTGAATGTCCATGCACATCAACATAGCCTGAATTGTACCTCAGAATAGTAGTTTCCTCTAGAAGGCAAGTGCCAAACAAATTGTGGCCCTAATAGAAGGTAGTTTGGGGACCAAATTAAGACACTTAATTAGCATGGAGATCAAACCTACAATAACTATGTAGTTATAAGAGTCCTTCGAAGCCTTGACCCTCAAAAACTTGTCAATCAATAAATGCGCCCACACTGATCCTCTTCTTGTGCAACATGAACCATTGAAGATATATCTGGTCCTAGGAAAACACACATTGCATCTCCTTCCTTCCACAAATAGTGTTCGGGAAAACACCATGAAGGATGTAAGGAGTAGCATTGTGGATTTGGGTTTCGATAGTCTCCCTGAAGTTTATAACCACATCATCGGTGATCTTAGACCAAAAAGTTTGATAGTTGAAATCAAGGTGAAGGTGAGTTTTTCCATCCTTGTCAAAACCTGTTCTTTGAGATAACTCAATTTATACTTTACCTATCAAATTGGGTCAAAATCCATGTGCATCCATGGGTTGACCCATATAATTTAGGTTTGTGTGATGAAATTTTCCACGTGCTTAAAATCACCCAATCCCATACCAACCTATTTAGTTAGTGGGTTTCATGAGTGACCCGTGGACACCCATTGCTGACTCGATTAACTGAAGTTAATATATTAATATACATATAATACATAAGATATGTTTCTAATTAGCACAAGCTCTAGCACAAGTTAATACTTTACCTTTAGTTGCAGTAATTGAATTTCTATTATCTTGAGCTATCTAGTAGGCACCACAAATACTTGTAACACTAATATTGTCTAATGTTATATGAAGGAAAAATAAATGTTGCTTTTTGGGATATTTTATTTATAGAAATTATATTCGTTTTCTCAATTCATCAATTCTTTTAGTCATTGTTCTTCTTTATCACAAATAATCCGTCACATTTGACATCAAATATAATGGTTGACTATTTTCTTTGTAACATATTCAACATAAGAAGGAGTAAATTGATTCCATCTTTATTTTTTAACATGAAAATAAGCAAATAGAAACTTAATTTTGATTAGAAATCTTTTATATGAGCACCACAGGCAAACCACTAGGCAGGATTAGGATATGGCTTTCCTCTACTCCTTTAAAATAACTTTTTTGACCTACACCTATGAGATCGAAACCCACAATGACTCAACCCAAATCCAGTGCACCCATCTCACTACTAGGTATATAACATATGTTGTTAGTTTTTTTTTTCTAGAGACACCGGCGATGTACTCTTTCGAGTTGGTTCTGTAAAGCAAACTGCCATGGTTGGCCAGCTGAGAAAACACAAACTTTCTTTTATTTATATCATCAGTTGATTCTCACAACCGACGAGATACATCGCCTGCAAAAATTTTATTTTCACGCAAAATTTTTGAGAGACATTTCATGTGCCTCCAAAAACCTATTTCGTTGATTTGTGGTACAATAACCAACGGAATAAAGGATTACACGTCAAACATCTCCTTATAATTCTTATTTATATATATTGTTGGTTGTACTTGATAACATCCAAATTTGCACAATGCATTTTACCTTATATTTTGTACCTTTATTAACCGTGATATGTCTTTAATTGTTTAATTCTTAATCTTTTATAATTTTTATTCATTTTCAATTTAGTTTCTTAATTAGTGCAATTTTGACTTGCAGGCAACACAAAACACAATTTATCTATGTCCATTAAATTGGTCGTGGTTGCTAATGAAAATATGCCAACAATTTTACATTATTTGGATGATGGCTGGGAAACTCATTAATATATTTAACCGAAGTGGGAAGTATAAATACAAAGAGCCATGAAATTTGACTAAGTATTAAGACAATGTACTAATTGTTGACTTGAAACGGCAATGGCATTGACATTGAATTTGTTGTTAAATATATGCCTCTTTGGGCTGAAGACCGGAAAGGGAAATCCGAATCCAGAGGTTTCCATCTCGTTTTGTTATTATATTTCTCCATTAAGCAAATGCAAGTTTGGTCCGGTTCGGTCCGGTCCAAAATGAGTTCGGTCCGGTCCGCAGTCCGTAAATTTTGGTAAATTCGGTCTTCGGTCCGGTCCGGTCCAGTCCAAAAATGATCCGACCGTGGACCGGACCGTAGACCGATTTTTTTTATATAATATATGTATATTTGTTGGTATATTGTGTAACAAGTACAAATAAAGTACCCATATAAGCACTAGTAGCATAAATATTTTTTATTAATGTTATATAATTGTTAGAAGTAACTAATATTATCTACTTTTTACAATTAAATAAGTTGTGAAAAAAAGTAAAAATGCTGATTACGGTCCAAACGGTCCGGTCCTACCTCAAAACGGTCCGATTCCAGTCCGATCCTACCTCGAAACGGTCCGGTCTACGGTCCATAAATTCTTACAAATCGGTCCTCGGTCCGGTCCGGTCCGATTCGATCCGGCCCGGTTCGGTCCGGTTTGATTTTGGACCGATGCTCACCTTACAAGTGCATGCCTCCATGCAATACATGCAACCGCAGGCCCACCGAAAGTTTATCGAGGCATACTTGCCCAAAACAATTAGCCATCGATCACGTATGCGGCATCATATCATACGCACACAGCCTCCAAGAACATTGCTCGATAGCCACCACATATCAACAATGCTTCATCACCATGATCGTGTGAACAAAGCTATTGTATAGCGCTAGCGCTAGTTTTCTCTCTCCACGAGCATCTTCTCGGCGTACCAAACTCAGCCATCGACAACGTTCAGCTCGGCATGCTGCAACACCATCGACCCATGCAGCAGTCGTCGAGCTAAAGCCTCGACAAATAGCCAAGTTATTGACGATTCTGCTAGCAACCAAAGGTCGACGGCCATGGGTCAGTCCCAATTGACGGGCATGTGTCGACAGCCCCGGTCGACAACCACCTATCGGTCACCAGTCACGACCACCGGTCACTTGTAAGTCAGAGTCCTAGTGCATTAAATCTTGTGATTTTTTAATTTCAAGACCAATTCTAAGCCTTCCAGTCTATTCTTATAAATATATAGAAACCACCACCACACAAAGACGTTTTGGATATCTAGGACTTTCAGGACGAACAAACCGAAAGATATGACGAACAAACCCAAAGACTGTTACCAAGATCAAAGTCTAAGTCCAGAGGCCATCACCCTTTCGATTTGGCAATCAACCACCTTTTCTCTTTTCCCTTCTTACCGTGACTGGTCCAAGTTGTAACCTTTTTCCTATCTTGTGCCATGAGTGGCTAGACTCATAACTTGGGTTGAGAGTAGCCGTCAGACCCTCCCCACCATGTAATTGTTGTATCTTCTGCTAATTGAATATTTTGTTATAATTTTATTTTTATACTCTTATTTTATGCGTCACATGTTGATTGGTTACTTTCTTGTGACGATTGATATAGATTTATTTGAGAGAATGATTTCAATAAGATCTGGAGTATATGTTAGCAACTAGACGTGAGAGTGGGGATTTACTATAACAAAAGTCATATAGTTATATTTGTTCCTTTTGTTATTGTCTCAAGAGAGATACCTTTGAATAGAAATATACCCAGATCTTGAGAGAAGGAAGGAGTGGATATCTTTTGTGACTGTTTGCAAAACATGCTGGGAACATATATAAATTGGAAGAGAAGATTTTACATGGTTGTGGTTGGTCTGATTGGTGAAACTCAATCCAAATTTCTCTTTTATCATTTCACAATTATCTTTATTTCTTTTGATCTTTCATAACTTAGATTTACTGTTTAATTAGATTAATTAGTTCATTCCTTCCTTGAGCGGAACATCAAAATTCACCTCTTTGATTTGACTAAACTAAGTCAAGATCTCCCGTCCTTATTTTATTGTCCTCCTTGTTAGTGTGTTTGACCCCACACTAATACAAAGACCCTGTATTGAGTTGCGGATGTCCTTTCTAGTTGGGTATAAATTTAAAGTCTGATATCTTTGACTGGATAATCTTATTTACACTTTTGACAAGTAGATAGCTTCTAAGAACTTGTGGTCTACTTAGATTTAGTCATTGTTATTAATTAGCTTAGCAATAGACTTGATTACACAATTTGTTTTTGTTTTCTTTTTTTCTTTTTCTCTTATTTATTTCTCAAAAAAACCCAAAATAACACACTATTATAATTTTTTTCCTAAATAACACCTTGTCGAACTTATTTCTCAATATAACACACCGCACCACACAGATCTTGCCTCTGAAAATGCCAGAAAATTGGGCACTTTTCCGCCAAATTGCCTGACGCTTATACCTAAAATGCCAAGAGCGCTGGCGTATTCTACAATATGTGTCATAGACCTCTCAGAATCCGGGATGCATGACAGAATCTGTGAGCGCAGGGTGGGCGGCGCAGCTATCCCAGTGACCTCCTGCAGCCTCTTGATCGCGACTGTGCACCAAGAGCCGCAGAAGAGGAGGATGTCGTTGGATCCGCCGCCTAAAGACCGCTTGTAGTGGGTGGCGTGGTCCATCAGCTAGGTTGTGTGGTGGCCCACGTAGCTGTCGCATGTGTGGGTATTTCCTGCAACATGCAACTGTATAAATAGTGTGATTCAACTGGTGGGTGATGAAATAGAATAATTCTAACCGTAATCGGATGTCTACCCGGCCATCCACTCGGTGGAGCTGCTGCAAGTGGACAACTTTAATTATTTTTAAATAGGAGGGAAGTAGAAACAAAGTGCAAACTTGTATTGATCATAACTTTCAAATTATAATGAATTTTTCAATGAAATAAAAACCACTAGATTCGTAATAAAAAAATACTTTCCAATAAGACCAATGTTGACATATTTTGAAAAAATAGTAATACGAGAAAATGTAACACATGTGTTTTGGGCATAATAGTCCATATTCTGAGCACATGTCCATAGTGTATATTTTGTCTCGTACAACCAACAACATTAAAAGTAAAAAAATAAAAGAGAGAGAAAATGACTGTGTTCACAACTTTAGTCCAGTTTTATTTATTAAAGAAATAAAGGATGAGAGAAGTAGAAGAGAGAAAATATTTTTGTCCATAACTTTTAATATGGAGCATATTTTTTAATGAAATAAATTACATTAGAATTCTTTTAAAAAATACTTTTCAACAAGACTAGTGTTGACATACTTTAAAATAATGATAATATGAAAGAAATACAGTATCCATATTTTAGGATACCATACACATACTTGGGTATAGACGTACAATACTTGTGAGTACAGGACATCACATTCGTGTTTCTCCCAAATCATATACAATATTTACTTGTTCATCTATGAATTCGATTTGAATTAACATTAGCAATGAATTTAGTACTGTACTTTTGAATGAATAGGATCAATGATTAGTTGTTCTTAAACATAGGTGAAAGTATTGTAGTTTAGTAAAATGTGTATGTTTTTAATGAAATGTGAATTAGTTTATATAGGTACAATATGTGATTATTGACAATCTTTTATACATGATATGTCTCGTACTGTACCAACAAGATCATCAAATTATGTATTGTTGTTATGTCTCGTACGATACCTCTAGTACCGTACGTCTAGTACAGTACTTTGTATAATAAAACGTGGTTGTTAGTACAATACTTCTTATATCAACAAGATCATCAAATCATGTATTGTTGTTGTGTCTCGTACGGTACGTCTAGTACTATACGTCTAATACTATACTTTGTATTACAAAATGTGGTTGCTAGTACTGTACTTCTAGTAACAACAAGATCATCAAATCATGTATTGTTGGTATGTCTCGTACAATACCTCTAGTACTATACGTCTAGTACTATACTTTGTATTATAAAATGTGGTTGTTAGTACTGTACTTCTTGTACCAACAAGATCATCAAATCATTACTGTATGTCTCATACAATACCTCTAGTACTGTATGTCTAGTACTATACTTTGTATTACAAAATGTGGCTGCTAGTACTGTACTTCTTGTACCAATAAGATCATCAAATCATGTATTGTATGTCTCATAGAATACCTCTAGTACTGTATGTCTTGTACTATACTTTATATTACAAAATGTGACTGTTAGTACTGTACTTCTTGTACCAACAAGATCATCAAATCATGTATTGTTGTTGTGTCTCGTACAATACCTCTAGTATTGTACGTCTAATACAATACTTTGTATTACAAAATGTATCTGTTAGTATTGTACTTCTAAAAACAACAAGATCATCAAATTATGTATTGTTGTTATGTCTTGTACGGTGCCTTGAGTATCCATGTATATGATTATTGTCAAACGTTACATTTTGAATGATAAAAAAATTAATATAAATGATAACATGTACGATACTTATGGATTTATGACATAATATGGAATATTAAAAAATAAAGAGGCAATAAGTATTGTACCTGAATGGTCAATCTGAGTACAATATCTAAAAACATACTGTACTTTTACATCTTTCCTCTCTTAATATACTTCTAATATTATTTTTTCCAAAGTATGTCAACATTGGTCTTGATAGAAAGTATTTTTCATAAGGAATCTGATGTTTTTTATTTCGAAAAAAATTCATTTAGAATTGAAAGTTATGAACAAAACCGGTTTCTCTCTCTTCTTTTTATTATCTTTTTATCTTTCCAGCAACTTTTTGCCACATCAGCAGAGCTCCATTTCCAACTACCGGGTAGGCTCCCGAGGATGTGATCGGGTGCCTATAGAATTACTCATGAAATAAGGTGTCAACAAGTTTGCATATTGTTCCCCAATTGCTGGAGAAACAAAAATGAATTACCGTACTATGGGAGGACCCGGTGATGATGTAATCTTTGACGACATGTAAGAACCAACCAGACGCGATGAGGGTGCTGTAGGTGATGCTTCTCCTACCAAACGGCGTATGGAACTCGACATCAATCACCGCCGATGATCTGTGATCTCAGCCACTCCAGTCTCTTGGCGCCGTCGCTAGTACCCTCCTAGTCGGACGGGATGTCAGGCCCCAAGGGGTCTCTGTTGTTGTGCATGCTGTTCATGCGTGTCAGCGTGTGGAGAATGGAAGCAGGCGTAAGTGCCAGCCAATTTGGCGTTTTAGGTATAAAGTACCCAATTTTCCGGCATTTTCAGGCGCAAGATCAGTAAAACACCAATTTATGTGGGGCTTTCCGGTCAAAGTGTGTTATATTGGGAAATAAGTTAGACAAGGTGCTATTTAGGTAATATTTTTTTTATTTATAAAAGTGTGTTATTTCAGTTTTTTTCCTTATTTCTCTTCTAATTTTTATTTTATTTATCCTACCGAGATCCATTCCGGTAGTGTACTCATCTTTTTATCAAGTTTCTATTCCGGTAATACTATTTTTTATTAGTTTACTATTTTAGTTTTATTTTGTAATGTTTTCCCTTAGTTTTGTTTTCTCTCTTAGATTGTTTATTTTTTAACCTTTGTAAAAAATATCTCACTCTTTTCTATGTTTTGATTGCAACTATGGATCTGTCCGCAGCAAGGCAGACCATCTTTTTCACGTGCACCTCTGATTTTTTTCCACAATCCAGATTATTGGCAGATCATAGAGAACCGTACATTTCAGTTGATGTATTTGCAACAACCACTTCAGTTGACAACCATACATAAACTTCCATCAACTTCTTTTACTTTGTTGTTTTCTACTCTGGACTCTATTTCTCAAACTTCCCATGTTGGGTTATCAACCCAAGATATTATGAGAGCAACTGTCAAGGCAAGAGAAAATATAGATGCACTCAAGTTAGCCATGTCATCTTGCTTTAATGATTGTGTAGATCCATGTTCAACTACGATCAAGTGGCGAAATCACATGATCCAAGAATTAACCGAGGTTACTGCCCGTAATAGATGCCTCATATACGGTGCCAAACATTACTTTCCTAGTTCACCCTTACTGTATACAGCGGATCCACACTCAGTTTGTATGTATGACGACTTCAACCATCATGTGTAATACACTAGTCCCAATAAGGAATTTATTTCGCCTTCCTACTCGGATTCCCATTGGACTTAACCATATTTTTTAGTTAAGATTCCCCTATCCAGGAGTGTCCTTCATTCCACCCATTTGATACAATGAAACTGCTAGCAAAAGATTTACAATATCCTTATATGAAAGTTAATGATAGAGATTTTCACATACCCATAGATGGCCAAGAAGCCATGTATAACTCTTCAGACTGGTATGATGATCCACTTGATCAGTCCACTTTGTTTCCTCTTCCAACCAAGAGTGACATTCCACATGTTGAGGGTTGTCACATTGTTACTAACAAACCACCTACTTTGGGTTGGAACCGTTTATATGATGACGAGGATGACAATTATTATACATTTTGAGAAGGTGATTACCAGTCATTTTATACTTTCACTTCACCCCACTTGGAGGTTGATGACAATATAGGGGACGTAGTTTTGACGGACTTTGAGAACACAATTGCAACTCATGAAAACATCCTACCCCCTTTGCTTAGTGAGAAGCTTGGGGAGAAGAATTCACAACTCGATTCACCTAACATTATCCTGCCTATAGAAGATGATTGGATGTCCCAAATTCAACTTGAGCTTATTGAAGACAATTCAACCTCAAACTTTGAGAAGGAGGATGAAGAGCATAATTAGTTTCCAAACTCAAAACCTCTTACCTCCATCATTTCATGTGTTGACACCCTAGGGACTGACTATGAAGATCATTACTTTGAATGATATCTTGAGGATGTTATGACAAGGAATCTATTTCTTGATAAGTACGAAGAAAAATTCACCAAGTCCTTGAGTTTTGTTATCCTATTTAAGACTTGGAAAGATCCACCATTCTATACATTCTACTCATACATGGTGAATCTAATATGCAAGACACAAGTGACCTGACTCCCAAAACTTAGGATCTGGGATCTAAGTTTTGCTATTGTTGGGAGACCCCCTTTTCTTTGAGGGACAAATGACTATAGAGCACGCCATCCCCATATACTAAGTTTAAATTTGTTCAAAAATGAGAAATATTTTAAGCTTGGGGTGATAGGGAAGGCAACCCTTATATCTCTTCTATCTTTGTTTTTTATTTTGAGTACTCATGTTTACTTTCTAGCATTTTTAGGACTTTGTTGTGTAATTTTTGATTTCTACAATTGTGGCTATGTTAATATGAATGACATATTTAATGCTCATCTTGTATTAAATCATCCCATCATCATTATATTTGTGGCCTTCCCCTTCATTTATCTCATAGATTCCATTTTATAATTTTGGCAATGAATTATAAGATTATGCGTCGCTACCCACAATTTAGAATTACTTGTTCGCCCGCTTAATGTTAAGAATGATGAACCTAAGGTTTGTACATGTTTGTTGGAGCTTGTGTAAGATCAAAACTCCAAGCAGTGTTTTCATATATTTGACAATATTCTAAGGATTTTTTGTACTATGTACAAGAATCTTCACTAAGGTTTGAGCGAGCAATGATGAGTTTTGAGTTCATTTAAGATGTATTGTTTACTATGATGGTCTTCATGCTTTCCCACATTAGATTGATTTAAAAATAAAAATAAACAAAAGAGGTTTGGCCGCCCAAAAATTCCAAAAATAATTTCATTTTCTATAAAAGCAAAAAAAATTATATCCTAAAAATAGCTAGCACCCACACCCAATTAATTATAATGTAGTGTTAACAACCTGAGAGTGAATAAAAGTATGATTAATTTATTTTTTCTTTTTTAGGAGCATTAAGGATGATGCCCAACAGGTTTATGAATGTGCTCACAAATGCGGGTATGCCATGCCTGGTAGTGTCGTCTAAAATTCACTAGAGAGTCTTTTAGGAACCCCTAGGAGACTAATGAACTTTTTCTAGTAGCGCGGTTGGTTTGGGTGCAGTACAAAGAGATTATCTCATTTCTTTGAGCCAATTGGTATAGACTGTAGGAACTATTATTCGTTATACAGACAAGCCTGATGCAGATTGGGAGCCTCACAAGTCAGTAGAATTTTCAATTTTTATTTTCCCATTAGGAAATGAATAAGTGGGGGGTGTGTCGTACTTGATTGGTTTACATAAAATCCTATTGTCACCTCATTACCTGTATACATAATTTTTCTCAATTTCCTAAGTGAATAAATAATAACCGGCGGGATAAAGGGATACACTCCAAACATCTCATCTTTAAGAGCTTCTTTGACACCTTTTGGCTCCAAGTAGAAGATGAAAGCGCTATCAGCTTGTTCTTTGTTGTAGGAACCCCGCGTCTTCCCCCTTTCAAAAGGATTTTCTATGATGAGATCTTTAGGATGATTCTTTTCAAGGTGGGGGTTGGATCTTTGTTTTCTTCATTCTTCTCTTCTTCATCAACTAACACCTCTTTTCCTTTATCATTTATGTTGAGATCTTTTAAGAGAGGAATCATCTCACCTGCAACATCATCATTTGGAACAATAAATTTGAAAATATAGGGGTTAGTCTCAACAAATCTAACATTTAAGATTCTTATATTTTACACAAATCTATTTTATATACTCTATATGCCTTGTTGGTAGTGCTATAGCCAAGTAAGAAAGCCTTGTAACATTTTAGATCAAACTTGTCGAGGGAATCCTTGGTGTTAAAAAAACAAGGACAACCAAAAACATGAAGGAATTTGATGGAAGGATTTCTACCATGCCATAGATCATAGGGGGTTTTCTTAAGCGAAGGATGACTAAAAACTCAGTTTTGCACAAAACATGAATACTAATGGTTTCGGCCCAAAACTTCTTTGGAGTGTTGACTCTAGAAGTATAGTCCTATCCATCTCATGTAGTGACCTATTCTTCCTATCTACAACCCCATATTGTTGAGGAATTGTAGGTGAAGAAAAGTAATGTGCATACCCAGATTCCTCACAAAAATGTTCAAATAAATCATTTTCAAATTCTCCCCCATGATCATTGCAGATAGAAACAATCTAGAAAGAAGCTTTTTCAACCCATTTGAAAGAAGTTGAGAAAATTTCGATAGTATTTCTTTTTGAAACAAGAAAGAAGGTCCAAGCATATCTAGAGAAATCATCAACAATCACAAGACAATACTTGCTACAATGAAGCGATTGCATACGCATTGACCCAAATAGATCATTGTGAAGAAGCTCAGTAACTCTTTTGGTTCTAAGGACTCCTTTGGATTTGAAGGAGGACTTGGTTTTCTTTCCTTGGGTACATGGTTGGAATTCCTCATCCTTTTCAAAATCCAATTTGGGTAGTCCTTTGACCAAATGCTTTTTGCTCAACTTCTTCATTTGATGCATATTTACATGGCCAAGCCTACGGTTCCATAAAGAAATATCATTAGAATTGGAAACAAGGCATCTACCAACTATAGGCTTTATAGAGTCAAGCACAGTAATAAAAAGATTACCATTTCTAGTTCCCTTATATATGACATTGTAGGAGAGTGAATCTAGAAGCAAGCATTCTATAAAAGTAAATAGCACAAGATAACCATTACCACAAAGTTGACTAACACTTATTACATTGTGATGTAGGCCATCTACAAGAAGTACATTATTGACACAAAGTGAATTTCCCACATCACCCTCACCTATTACCTTACCCTTGTTGTTATCCTCAAAAGTCACTGGTCCACCTTTCTTCTTTGTGAATTGCTTGAAGAGCCTGATTTCACCAGTCATGTGTTTAGAACCGCCATTATAAAAAATGCATTGCCCTTTAACCTACAAGAAAGGAAGATAATTGATTCCCAACTCAAACTTTGGGATCTGGGGTTAGCTTTGGTACCCACTTCATCTTTGGGCCCCTTCTCCCGGTAAGGACAATAAGTACAATAATGATCATCACTCTTATAATGAACACAAACCATAGGGTTCTTAGAGACGGAAGACTCTCCTTGGAAGATTGGAGTTTCCTTGCTCTTCTTCTTACCTTTTCCTTTACCTTTACCTTTTAGAGCACCCTCATATCCTAAACCACTCGTACCACTATGTTTGGTGGAGTGATCCAAAACTTCATTGAGTGAGTTCTTCCCTTTAAGGAAGGTTTGCAAAGTAGCTCTCAATTTGTGATTATCATTAGTAAGAGTGACAACAGTAGAAGACAACTGAGCAATATCATCATTAACATTCAATAGGTCAGCCTCAAGACAGAGGGATTTGGTCATATATGAATCTTTTTCAAGAGTAATAGAAGTAAAATCCTTGCTAGGAAAATAGGTCTAGAAGATAAATCATTTACTTGAGCAAGTAACCTAGTATTTTCAGTTTTAAACAATTGAATTTATTTAAGATGAACATCTCTCTCATGCCTACGAGCATCACTAATAAGTTTAAGTTCAATATTTTTAGCTTTAAGTAACTCAAGCTCATCAAGGAAAATTTTGTTCTTTTCCTTAAGACTAGTGATATTCTTAAGGTAGATCCCATTCTCAACTTCAACTCCATTGTATTGGATCTCAAGATCAAATAATTTGCCTTGCAAAGAATAAATTCTCTCAAGATGCACTTCTCATATTGATCAAGAATCTCAATTTTAACATATAAATCATCAATGATCTTACCCAACCTCTTTTAATTAGATTTACATTCAGAATAAGAAGAACATGTAGCATTGAGCATATCAATAAGAGTTTCTTTGGATAACCCATGAAAGCTTACCTCACTTACCTCACCTATGTCTTCACTTGTGGATGCCATGAGTGCAATATGGCATTCACCTTCATTGGAGCTTGAGCCACTTGAAGAGGATTCTTTCCAAGCTGCATGAGTTGCATCCTTGATGCTTTTCTCCTTCTTATCCTTCCTCTTGTACTTGCCTTCTTTCTTGTAATCATCCTTCTTATTATGGATTCTCTTATAGTGTCTCTTCTTGACCTTTGGGCATTCATCCTTGTAATGCCCCTTTTGTCCACACTCATAGCACCTTGGAGTTGAGGATGAGGAAGGCTTTCCTTTGAAGTGATTTCCCTTGGAGTAGTTGGCTTCATCATCATTAGGGTTGTCATATTTACTTGAGGAGGTAGGAGAGGACCGGTAAGCAAGTTGTTGTTGAAGGATCATTGCCTCCACTTGATCTTTGAAGGCATTGTCTTTAATCTTTTTAACTCCTTCTCTACTTTCTTTTCATATTCCTCTTGCTTGTCTAGCCTTGGCTCATGGGCTTGGAGCTTTCCAAGGAGTTCATTGGTGGCTATATCTCCAAGTCTTCTTACTTCTTCAATTGAAGTCATCTTGGGTTCCCATCTCTTGGGAAGGGACCTAAGTATCTTGGAGTTGATTTTCGTATATCCAAGGGTTGTCCCAAGGCTACAAGTTCGTTGTTGATGGTGTTGAACTAAGATTACATGTCTGTCACTCTCTCCTTCTTGTCCATCTTGAAGTTCTCAAGTAGTCCATTGAGCATGTAGATCTTGGAATCCTTGACTTGTTGTGTGCCTTCATATGTGATGCACAACTTATTCCAAATCTCATGGTTGTGTCCCAAAATGAGATCCGATTGAACTCAAAAGGAGTGATGACAACATAGATGATGCTCACTGCCTTGTCATTGAGATGAACCTTCTTGAATGTAGCTTCATCCCAAGTGGCTACATCACTAGTTGGCTCCTTGTATGGAAGAATCACCACCTACCACATGTCATAGTTGGTTCCTTGGAGGAAGAACTGCATCTGCCATTTCTAATAGAGGAAGTTGGTGTCGTCAAAGACTGATGGAATCATGGAGAAGCTTCCATCTAGGTTGAGAGACCCAAGTAAGTTTTCCATCTTCTCATCTCAAGGGAGATGTTTTAGAGAAGATTGTGGATCTGATACCACTTATTGGATCATAGGGCTCTAGAGGGGGTGAATATAGCTTTAAAACTTGCATAAAACTAGTTAGACCTTCAATTTACTTCAACTTGGCATAATTGTAAATAGTCAATTTGATGGTAATCTAAGCATGCATAGCTAGGATGATTTAAGTTGAAAGCAACCAATTAAACAAGTTGTTTTGGAGTGGTTCAACTCTCTAAAACAAGAGAGAGTCAGTGCACTACCTAGAGAGGTCAAGCTCTAGGATTTATTAAGCTTGTCTACTTCTTATATTCACTTATAAGAGTTACAACAAATAACCTTTCTTTTCTGGGACAAGGATACCCAGCTTCCCTTTAAGGCCAAGGGAGCCAACAACCATACAATCAAGGTCTAAACTATCCAAGAGCTAGTCTTCTACCTCAGGAAGGCCTTACCCACACTTTCAATCAGTTGGATGACTTCACCAAGGTCCTCCCCTTCATGCAACGAGTCTTCGGCCTTGAGGCTTTACCCACTTAGTTCATTGCATCTTCCACCTTGATCATCTCCTTCACTCGGAGTAGCCTTGAGCACCTTCTTCTGCAACTGAAGAAGCCTTCTCCTTCTCCTTATTTTGGATAAGCTTTCTCCAAGCAAGAACTTTTTTGAAAGTGATGGGAAAGAAGAAGCTTGAGAGCTTTACAAGCATATAATGGATAGCTCTCTTCAAACATGACCTATCTCACTCATAAGGATAAATTGAGTTGTAATCAAGAGAGAGAAATGGGATCAAGTGGACTAATAGCACTCAACTATAGAAAGGACCTTGAACATCATGAAAGAGAAACCTTGGGATGAACTCTAATAGGTCCTATTTATAGCTGGGGGTGTCTAGTAGAGTGTGGGAACACTTGTAAACATTTACTAGCTATTTTGAGGGTTGCATCTGATATAATTTCAAGTTTTGCACCCCTTCAATAGTTAGAATCATTTTTCTACATTCTCTATACAGTGCATTCAGTCAAATTTCAATAAAGATAACTCGACCGATCACACTATGCAACAAATACAATTTAAATCATCAATCGAGTTTGTCCTGGGGTAACTCGACCAATCCACTTAAATTGATTTTGCTCTGCAGAGGGATCGGTTGAGTTTTGTGAAAGTGAAACTCGACCGATCAACATTCATTTCCAAAATCCATCAAGGATCGGCCGAGTTGGCAACTCGACCAATGAAGTGCCTATGATGAATTTTAACAAATGAATTTTAAGTGATCAACCGTTGGAATTAAGTGTCCCTAATTTTTTTCTCATTTTAGTTACAAGTTATATCATGAATACAAATGATCACAATAATATTCTATGGTGATTTGAAATGTTTCCGAAATTGCACATTTACATTGCTTTTGACTTGAACTAGAGCAAGCTAGGGCTTGAGAGATTTGATCCTTTCATGTACCTAATGCCTAAAATCAACCTTAAACAAACATATTAGATACATATGAATGGAATGGTTTAGTCATTATCAAAATATGGACAATGTTCAACACTTAGGTCAACATAAGGAACGAGCCTCCTAAAGTACTGTTCCCCCTAAACCGCCTACATCAGGAACCACTATTCTATTGTGGAAGCACATTGTCCCATCATCTAACTCATGAAAGCCATCATGCTTCCCACTACCAAACACTAATCTGATGTACCGTATCACATTATCATTCTTCTGTGCATCTCTAATCTATTGTATCGACATCAACTTTACCTATAATTGTGCCAACAAACCTACTAACAAGGAAACCTCTAAATTTACATTCATCTATTGAAGCGACACTTGCATGTCTTTCTTGTGACAAGCCATGGAGTGTAAGTGTGCTTTATCTGTAGAGAATGATGAAGATGACTTTCTTCTCAGTGCATCAGTGACTACATTCACCTTTCCATGTTGATAGTCTATCATACATTTGTAGTCCTTGATCAATTCCATCCATCTCCTTTGACTCATGTTCAACTCCTACTTTGAGAAGATATACTGAAGATTCTTGTGATCTGTGAAGATTAGACACTTTTCCCCATAGAGAAAGTTCCTCCAAAATCTTCAAAGAAAGAACCAACAGCTAACTCTTGGTTGTGGGTTGGATAGTTCCCCTCGTGTTTCTTAAGGTATTGAGAAGAAAAAAAAATGACGTTCTTGTCTTGCATCAACACGCATCCCAATCCATATTTTGAAGCATCACAAAAAATGATGTATCCTTTCCCAGGCTCTAGAACCACTAACATTGGAGCACTCATCAGATTCTACATCAACAACTAAAAATAATGTTGGCACTTTTCATCCCAAACAAAAGGAACATTATTCCTAGTTTTCTTGGTCAAAGGTAAATCTATAGCACTAAAATTCTTAATGAACCTCCTGTAGTAACCAACTAGACCTAGAAAACTTTGGACCTCATTCAATGTCTTGGGCTACTCCCACCCCAACATTGACTCCGCCTTCTTAGGGTCTACACTTACACTTTTTACAGAAATGACATGACCAAGAAAAGATACCTTAATAAGCCAAAACTCACACTTACTAAACTTATCATACAACTGTTGTTGCCTCAACAACTCCAATGCTTAACAAAGATGTTTCTCATGTTGTTGACTCTCCCTAGAGTATATCAAGATGTTATCTATGACCATCACCACAAACTGATTAAGATATGTCCTAAACACTCTGCTCATCAGGTCCATAAATGTTATCTGTTCATTGGTTATTCCAAATGGCATGACCATAAACTCATAATGACCATACCTAGTCCTGAAATCAGTCTTAGGTATGTCATCCACCTTGATCCTTACTGGTGATACCCTGATCTTAAATCTATCTTGGAAAACATTATAGCACCTCTCAATTGGTAAACAATAGATCATCAATCCTTGGCAATAGATACTTGTTCTTCACTGTGACCTTGTTCAACTATCAGTAGTCTATAAAAAGCCTCATAGAACCATCTTTCTTCTTCATAAACAACACATGAACACCCCAAGGAGAAGTTCTCAGCTGTATAAAATACTTCTCCAACAACTCATGTAACTACTTCTTCAACTCCTTCATCTCAGCTGGTGCCATCCTATAGGGTGCCTGAGATATGGATTGTGTACCAGGAACTAGATTGATCTCAAAATCAATATCTCTACAAGTGTAACACCAAGAAACTCGTTTGGAAAACATCCTCAAACTCATGCACCAAAGGTACATCCTAGATTGTAGGACTCGTCACCTTGGTATCTAATATATGAGCTAAGAAAGCTTCACATCCTTGTCTCATCATCTTCTCTGCTATCACATCTGACACAAGACATGTAGTAAGAATTGTCCTATCTCCTTGGAAAGTCCAAGAGACCTTCCCATCACAAAATGTCTCTACTTTGGAACTACAATCCAAAACAACCTTATATTTCTCCAAGGTATCCATCCCTAGGATCACATAAAATATGTGCATATCAAGTGGCATAAGATCCACTTGAATGTTGTATCCTATAAAAGAAAGAACGCAAGATGGATACACCTCTCACAACACCGAGGAAACAACCAAAGGGGTTTCTAACAAGAGGTTATCAATTCTACTACATATAGGTATATGACAACTAGTTATCACCTCTTTGGTGATTAATGAGTGCATCACACTCGGGTCAACTAAAATAGATAAAAGGGAAGGAGCAGATAAGCCAGAATGAAAAAGTTTCATGTGACCCATCACAACCTGCGGGATGACCACTCCTTCCGGCTGACTCATAACGTAGAATCTAGTCGTTGCCATTTGTCATCCTTGGCCTCTAATAGTTGGTCCTGAAGACCCTATATGTGATGTCTGACCAACGTCCTCTACTACCACCACTGTTGTATTGCTTCTGTTGTGATCCCTACTATCTTTGCCTCAGATGTTGTGTAACCTCCTCATTTTTAATGGGGCACGACCATCTCACATGCCCAACCTGACTGCACTTGAAGCACATCCTTATATCATAATGTGGTCTAGACAACCTATCACAGACACTAAACCTAAACTATTTTCTACTACTGGTAGAAAATTGTGACCTCTCCCTTTACTACGTGACCACTATGATTGTACTTGTGTCCTTGGATTATAAACTATTCATCTATGTAGTGATTGTTGATACGGTGATGAAGTGAACCTCGACTTCTTGAAGCTATCAGACAATTTCCCTTAGAACTAGGTTGACCTCTTCCTTGCATTAGCTTCTTGTTCCTCCATTGCCATCCTCTACATCCTTATCATAGACTCAACTAAGGTGGAAAACTTCTCTCAGACCTCTAAAGCATATGGTAACCTTGACAAATCAACATTCAAACCTATCTCAAACCTTCTGATCCTCTCCTTCTTTTTGGTTGCCATGTGAGGACAAAACCTAAAAAACTCCATGAACTTTACCTCGTAGTCATTGATAGACCACGATCCTTGGTGCAACAGTTCAAATTGGGCCATCTTCTCATCCATATTCATCTATGGGAAGTAACGACTGACAAACTCCCGCCAAAACTCCTCCCAACCAACTACTTCACCTAGTCTCATTTCCTCCTCTATGGCCCACCAATGGCTAATGCTACCCTTCATAAGATAGATCGGATGCTTCGCCTTGTGCTCCTCATAGTTGTTTAGAGTCCTGAATGTCTTTTTCATCTCTATCTACCACATATGTACATTGACTGGATTTGTTGTGTACTCGTACTATGTGGCTACTACTCGCTTCAACCCTGAGATTCTACATTGGGAACATGTGCCCTTGGTTGAGGTACCAACACCCTATCTGCCAAATGCATAATCGTCACCATATGTTGTCCAAACATAAACTAAAAATCTAGATAAGCCATGGTCAAAGGGTCAAATGGAGGTGGAACGGGATGTTCTAGCCCCATCTCAGGTACTCTTCCTCCATCTCCTAGCCTCCTACCTCTACCTCCTAGTGCCACAAAGCTACATTCTACTTGCTCTTCACATTATACAAACATATCTACATAACCATGAACTATGGTCAGATATTTTGGATTATGTAAGAATAGACACAACAACATGTGTCCTATGTCCCTATAGACTCAGAAAACCCTAAGCTTTAATACCACCAAATGTGACAACCTACCATGCTAAACAACATTACTCAAAACTAAAATGTCAATCAAACACTAATCAATCATATTAACATAAAGGTATAGAACTAAAACCAAAATAAACTTTCTAAACATGTTAGAGATCATTTACATAGAGGTCCATCATCTCACATATATGAACAACTATACCAGGTATCTTTCCATCAATTTCGTTGTCTCAGTCACAACCTGCTATACAAAAATATATTGTCCACATATTTACAATGTGTACAAAACACAAGTACTCTACCAAAATCTTGAGTCGTTGTACATCATCTACAAATCTTTGCCGCCTAGACCTGAGAGTTCAAGGATGACTCTTACTAAACAACCCACCAACGTTCTTCCCCTATAGATCTCCAAATTGATCCTCCTCACTACCAGGGTTTGACAAAGCTGTTGACGATCACCTACAAAGTGGTGGTGACCCATGAGGTGAGACCCCAAGTCCAGTGACAGACATTACTTCTAAAAATATATGTTGCTTACAAAAGGATTATGTACATTTAAAAAATTAAAGAAGATGATATTATAGAGTTGAAAGACTATATAACTTACAAATAAGAACATGCATTGATAGAGTCATAAGCATGGTTGATTTCTGTTACCACGTGATAAATGATATACAAATTAAAACAAACAAATATAGGATCATCATCCAATGTGAGTTGCTAAGTAACCCTAAAAGATGTGCTACATGGCTGGTTTAAATATTTTATAAGTTCTTGGGTAGTTTGAGGCATACCACTCAAACTACTAGATAACCATTGCAAAGTCACAATCACCCCCATACAAGATCCAGGATGTCCAGATTCCTAAGATCTCTTCCCACCGGTTAGTACGAGTACCAACCATAGTGGCACATCGGCTCAACTACTAAAACAACCTAGTCCGTACTAGGTATATAGGCCATGACACTAGAACCCAGGCTATAAATCCTCAAAATTTGAGTTACAAGGACAGTCACTCTCAACACATATCAACTCTGAGACATGTCCTTGACCGCTCTCTAAAACCTTAGGATCTGGATGTCAGATATATACCCTCCCCGCACCCGCATATACTCAATAGTATACAACTCTGAGCTCCTCTTGGAATTACTCATTTCACTATCTAGAAGGTTCTTCCTTTGAGATAGTTATACAACCTCATGGCACTACATGATTACGGTTACACTTGATTAATTATATTGTTTTAAGTATTTTGCATGCATCACTCAAGTTACATATAAGATTCTATAGTATTCTTACAAAAATAAATTCTAGAATACAACTTCAGCAGATATAAAATGTATGAAACATGTCTCATGTCATACCATCATGGCATATATCATCACTCTTATCCATGTAAAGGCCTAAGCATCAAACTAGGGCATATAATAACTGAAAATGTCATTTAGGAAAAATAGTAATAACTTCTTGTAGGAACATCATTATCATTAGAAATTTTTCAGAGAACATAATAAGTCAACAATAAGATATCACTCCAAATTTAAGCATAAATGTCCATTGGATGTAAGAGTTATGGCATTTCCAAGAATTTAGCATTTATTTGACCAAAACCAAGCATGAATGAGCTACTTTCAGCATCAAGATTTCTTCCAACTATCATTTCAGCACCAAAATAGTAAATATTGTTGGTAAGGTATGCCCATAGAGCCTATCATGTGATGATTGGAATGGAACTTACCATAAAGGATTCTATTAATACTCATAAAGTCAAGCTTCCAATTCATTATGTTTCACCAATTATGAGATAATAAGGAAACATTATGAATGTCTAAAGAATGGCAATACTCAATGATGTATGTCTTTAAGTATGCGGCTGGGAGAATGAGATCATACAAATTCTAAGAGTATGTACATTCTTATTATGTCCCTAGTCAGTTGTTACTGTGGAAGGTAGATAGACACCAGTAACACATAAGACTGGAGCGTGGGTTGGTTGATGACTGAATCTCACTAGTCATGATATGAAAATATCAAACCAAGCACACAAATACATGTTAGGGAACAATGTATCAAATAGACCCACCTTGAGAGTGACACATGGAAACCATCATATGGTAGTCATAGTCATCTCTCATAGTGAAGGTGGTGATTGTGATTCTCAGACATGAAATCATTGCACTCATCACATGTCATTCAGTATACTTTGACATCATCAAATGTAATCCTAATATACGGGTTGCCATAAAGGTGATGATTGGGTAGTTTTGACACATGGGGATAGACTGTGAGTGATAGAGATGGGATTTGTCCCTCCTACAAGAGTATGATATCCTGGCCACTTGATAAGCGAGACTAAGACATGCATGTGCGTGCACATATGATTCAATATATGATATTGAGCACATTATCTCAGCCAGACTGCTCTTGGTTCAAGGAATATGAATTGAACATTGAGAGTATGATGATATTCATGCCTTGAGTTCACTCGGGATATATGAGATAAAGGAATTCTACAATCACCGCAACACCTTATACAGATTGTATGTTGAAGTTGTTCTCCAACTTTCCATTCACTTGGGTAGCACTGATGTGTGACTAGGCACTACTCTCTTCTTTTGAGGACATAAGTTAGTTATGGACACTCACTGCAAAAGTGATATGGGACCTATAGGGTCACACAAAAAGGAACTCATCTAGAAGAGGAATTTAATCTTAAATGATGATTGGATTGATTACTAAAGGATTTAGGTACTCAATTCATGCAACAGACAAGCTGACTGCACCCCATCCGATCATCTTATGGGGTGAGACGGCAGTTTGGTGCACCAAACAATCGACTAAAATGTTGAGACGACTGTTTCGGTTGTCACGATGATAAAAATTGAATTGGTTAAGTTTTGCCCAAACTGAGGTGTGAACCGACCAGTTCATTCTATTGAACTGACCAGTTCAACTCAGATCACCATACGACCAACTGGGTGAGTGAGACGACTGTCTCGCATGTGTGAAATTGCTCAGTTTGTGGGAAAATTCAATTGCAACAAGGAATTAGTGATGACTTCATGATGTACATTAATTGGATTCAAATTGCCAAAATTCATATGCAATTGGTAAACTTCTATACGACCGTCTCATAGAGTGAAACGACCATCTCACCAGCTAGATAGCCATCTAGGTTGTTAGAGGACTGGTTCGGATGTCTCAGGTTGCAAAAAATCAAGATCTTCCGGTCCCTTCCACTCCCACACAGATCCTGAACAGACTGGGAGCCCCGACCCTAACCCCACCTATAAATAGAGGGGTACTAGGGGCTTCCCAGAACACAACACAGACAATTGAGAATCAGTTTCTCTGACAACTGTTGTCCTCTCTGGATGTAATAGCTAAGAGACACCAAGCAAGTCCTACCCAACTAGGGAGGGATAGCGATAGGAGAGAACAACTGAGGACCATTGTTGTGGGAGAGCAAGTTGGTGACTAGTACGTCAACAGGAGGGACAACTCCTTCCTATCCGTTATAGTAGGATGACAATAGTTCTAGTTGGTTCATGTGGACTACTCGAGAGGTAGGATTCCTTTGGCTGCTTCTAGGAGGGAAAAGTCAGTCTGTAGTCTGTGGAGAGACCACAAAAACCACTATAGAAGTTGTCCTATCCACTATTTGTGGTGAAGACCAGGAGTTGCACAACCACCATCCAAGGGAAACTATAAGACAGTTGCATTGTAATGTGTTTTATCACTGGACTTTCTCAAAGACTAGGTACAAACTTGTAGAACCATCCTTCATGTTTCATAGTAGTTGATGCAATCTTGTTGTTATGTGAATACAAATAGATAATTTTTTTCCACTACCTTACATTGTGCATGTATTTCCCAACAAATATAAGCATTAAAGTGCCATCAGTTAACCAATATATAGTAAGGTTTAATGTTTGGATTGGACTTATGTACGTTGGGTACCATAACAACACCTATGTGAGATTTTTAGAAGTCATTACACTAACATTTTGGATTTCAGACCTTGCATGTTCAAGAAAGGCTCAATTACAAAATAATAAACTTTCATTGGGACAAAGGAGAGTTAACAACTTGTATCATTATCATTCTCATCTCAAACACTACACAAAAAAACCATCTTTCTAGGTATTCTAGAACAAGATATACATAAAATAGGTTATGAGTAGGCAAGAAACATGTTAGAGGTTATATCACTCACCTCAAGGTCAAGGAGAACGTCTAAAAAGCAAGTTATCACGAAGGAAATTAAAACCTGATCTTTGCACTCAAAAAGTTCCAAGGTAGCTCCTATCTTCAAGAACAAAGTATATTTAGAGAAAAAGAAAGAAGAAGCAGAGTCCTTCATCCATGTGTATGGGTTTCTAGCTAGGAACGCCATGGATCTCGACCATGGTGAAGGGAATAAGAAGAAGGAGAACAACAAGAAGTGAGGTTAAGAGGGAAGATATTATGTGCATGAAGCAAGAAACTGTGCAAGAAATCTTCAATCCATCCTAGAAGAGCTAGGTCCAAATCCTACCCTAGCATGCAACCACAATCTAACAAGGCTTCATCCTCAAAAACCTCATCCTTCATCGAATGATTATTTTTTATGAGCTCTAGTAGCAAGAATGTGTTTGGAGAGGAAAGGTTCATTTGAGGAAAGAGGGGAGCGGTATATATATCTAGGATGAGAGAGAAAGGAGGTCAAAGGTTGAAAACTACTTTCCCATCTATCAATGATCAAGTTTTCCATCTATTTGTACAACTGAAACAACCATTGGTTTGCATCCCCCAAGGGAAACCATCTAGTGGTGAGAGCGCATAACAACTATCTAGTATTGAGTGTAGCACAACCATCACGTGTTGCATCCCCCAAGGAAAACCATCTAGTGTTAAGAGTGTAGAACAACCATCTAGTGTTGAGAACAGCACAACCATCAAGTATTTCATCCCCCAAGGGAAACCATTTAGTGTTGAGAGTGCAGAATAACCATCTAGTGTTGAGTGCAGCATAACCATCTAGTGTTGCATCCCCCAAGGAAAACCATATAGTCTTGAGAGTGCAGAATAACCATCTAGTGTCGAGTGTAGCACAACCATCAAATGTTTCATAGTACATGCTAACAATTTGACAATTACATACCTGAGTAAAAATATAGACATCTTTATGTTCATTGTTGAGGAGCGTCGAGACTTGATTCGTGAGTATACTTTGCATTGTGGTATTCTTTATAATCTAGAAAATTTTCATTTGATTTGAATGGTTTGGAACCATGTTGCATAAAGGTATTAACCCTTGATGTTCATTTTATGTGGAGGTGAAGGCATTTGCATCTTTAGATGCTATTTGGGTTCATCATCTAATGGTTCTCCTTGGTGTGATGAAGTATTGATAACCAACTCTGGCATTTGTGCTAAAAGGTCCACATACATCAATGTAATGAGTATTAATAAGTCATTTACGCTTTCACCATTTCCAGTAAAGGGTTCTTTTCTTATCTTGCCTAATAAGCAAGACTCACATGTCTCAATTGATTCAAAATCAAATGGGTCTAAATATCCATCTTTATGAGGTCTAGATATGCACTTCTCATTTATGTGGCCTAGAAAAAAATGTCACATATAAGCTTTGTTTATGTCATCAATTTTAAGCTTCTTAGTTTTTTATGTTATAGATATGTGTCTCAAGATCTAATAAACAAAGAGCATTGGACAAAGGGGAAATGCCATAAGATAAATCATCTTTAGAAATAGAATATCGACCATTCTTGATATGAAATTCAAACATGAAATAGAAACCATTTCCCTACTTATGGAATGTACAAAATTAAAATTTCTCTAACTCTATTACAAATCCAATGGGTATAGATAAACAATAGGTGCCTACAACAGATTAACAAATCTGACTTGATTTTCCATGCATAGCTCTACCTTCCCTTTTATCAAGTGTTTACTTTTTTTTAGATTTTGCATATTTGAACTTGTGTGAGATCAACTTAAATAAGTTGATAGGCTTATCTCTACAACATACATACATGGAGTCAACATCTCTCTCCACTTCTTTTTTTTTATTTAGTTCCTTTAAATGGAGAGTATAATTTCTCTTCCAATGTCTAGTCCAGTGATAGTGGGGACAATTTCCTTATTTATCTACCCCTCCATTTGCCTTTAGTGTGAAATATTTAGACTTGTGTCTAGCCTTAGAGCCTATCTTCGCTTTGCTTTTACCTTTTCCTTTGCCTTTGACTTTGCCCTTGGACTTTTATTTTCCTCTATTGACCATCAAAACGGAATTGACTTGCCTTATAGTTGTTCTCAACATGCCAAGTAGCTTTGTTAATGGTTTAACACAATATTTCATGTTGTAATTTGTGAAAATTACTTATATAAATCTGGTAAGGATTGCATGGTTACATTTGTGGCCAAAACTTGGCCTAAAGGAAATCACAGTCTAGGTAGACTTTCCATATACCCAATTAACTTGAGTAAATGCAGTCTAACAGATCACCTTGTACCATCTTGTACTTCAATAATGCATTAGAGACATCATACCTCTCTTTCCTATCATGTTATTGATACATGTTCTTGAAATGTGTTATCATATCAATAACATCCATATTCTGGTGTTGCTTATGAAGCTCATGATTCATGGAGCATTGCAAAAGGCACTCGATGTCCATGGCATCATCCAAATGTTTCCTATGAGATTGTAGTTTTCAATCTAGGGTCATTCTGAGTTGGTTCATTTGGTACTAAAGTAACCAAGACATAGAGCTTGCGCTCATATATGAGATCAATTCTCAATATCCTAAACCAATTATTGAAGTTATTCCCATTTTGTTTTCCTTTTAAAGGATTGTTCGTAGTGGAGATTTATTATTGTTGTTGGTTGCCATTTGATCTATAAGAGGTATATGTAGGAGTTAATATTTTATTTGAAAAAGGTTTTATCAATATTAGTTTGGTCTTTAATTAAATATTAATCTTACTATTTTGTTTCAAATTAATAGATGTCACTATTAATTTGGAAAATTTATATCATATAATTTCATCAAATCATGAGTCAAATTTGGTTCATTGCCCACAACTTGACTATTTAGGTAGTCAGTATTTTGTAATTGCATCTAGTGCAATCCTTGATAGGTGGATGCACAACACTTTGTCATAACCCTTTATATGCCTCTAGGTGCTTAATCCTATCACGATCACCTATTCAAGTCTGAATCAAAAGCCAACACAAAAAAATATGCACCCTACTTTGATGAACACACACGTATTCTCACACTTTCATGAGATAGACAATTGACCATGGTTTGTCATGCCCCACTTTGTCCATCAAGATTTTCATGTGTGTTGGACACTTCAAATCATGTTAGACTTAACATTTTATTTTAGGGATTTTATTTATATAAAAATACTATCCAAACACCACATATTTATAATATGTATCACATACACATTATATCCACAATCCAAAAACATACAATGTTGGTTATAGACATACTAATGTAATATTATGGAGCCATAAAGTATTATTTTCCACTTAAGGTCCTTCGCATCCCATGCATCATCAACTTGTAAACTCTCACGTGAACCTGCATTTCCACAATAATCAACAACTTCATGAATGCTCCTTGCATCTTCATGGATGTCTCGTAATGCCAAGTCCTCCAAAACTAATTCTATTACTATCTAAAGTTACATGAAATACAAAACCCTCAAGTTATATTTGAGGACATTAAGAAGGAGCAGAAACTATTACATATGGAATAAAAGAAGAGGTTCGACATGCAAGATGGATACATCAAAAAGGATCCATTCACATCCATATCATGAACACAAGGGGTCTTTGGACATACTAAAGCACACATCCACCAAACAAGACATATGTCAATATCAATGTGTATGAATTATAGACATATCATATCTTATATATATTTATATATTGAATATTGCATCTTATTCATACAAGACAATCCCAATAAACATTTTTCACATCCACACAAATAAGTGGAGGTGCGCGGGGGGATCAAGGGGATGCTACCCTCATAGGGTCTCAGAGGTAGCACCCATGAATTCTATCAAATTTTACTTCTGTACATTAGGAAAACTCTTATTTTTCTATAGTCGGCCCCATGCACCATATTAAAAATCTACATGTAGATGTATGTGGAATTAATTAGGAGATGCATGTTGACATATCATCCACATCTCATGTAATAGTGCAAACTTAATAAAACAAATCAGATCATGTCAAATAACAATTCCATTATATCATAGATTGGTGTGGATCTGATACCACTATAGGGTTGCATGGATGTGACAAGCACAATGGAAGCAATAGAAAATCTATTTATCAACATTCCTATAAGGAGATCTTATCAATAGTGATATATCAAGAAGGAAGGGATGGGAGGTTTACCTTTATCATAGAGTATATTCAACAACAGTACTCACAAGAACAAAGACATAGGAGAATGTCGTTGACATTATCCTAACACAGTCACAAAATCATGTGTCTCTATACGGTCAACAAGGATGAGGGGGACTCTACATCGCACTCTAAGAGTTGGTGTGGAAGGAGAAACCTTCCCATTGGCAACGTACTAGCCTTACACAATATCACATTTTCTCTCTCTCTCTTCCTGTGGGGGAACTGCCTTTTAGTATCCTTCTTACTGACATCTGAACAATTGACGAGTCTTAGTCCAGTTGATCAATTGGCATGAGTGGTCTACTTTATAGAGACCTACTTGGGACATCAAATCAAGCGAGTGGTCAGTTCAATTGGACCAATGGATTGGGTCAACACCTACTGGATCTAGACAGACAGTCTGTTGATCTAGTGTAGTCAGGTGACTAGACTAGATAATTGACTGATGGGTTGATCTTGTCCAGTAAATCTACTGGACCATCTAGTTGATTGATTGGGTGTATATTGATCTGGTCAGTTAACTAAATCTTCCAATCGATTGAATGGTCTGACTAGTTGTGTGAGTAGACTTTCTAGTTGATCGACTAGGCTTACAACCAATCCATTAATGATTCAATTGATTTCTAAACCTTTTAGTAACCAAGTAATCATGTCCTCTTCTCTATGCTTCATATGTATGTGACCCTATATGCTCAAAATTTCATTGGTAGTGATATCTAAAATCATATTATGACTTTATAGAGAATGATTGGTATCTAGAAAGACTTCATTGCCACCCAAGTAATTTGACAAGTAGGAGAACAACTTCAACCAGGTATCGCAACTAGTGTTATGATGCTTGAATAATCCCTTTGTCTCTAATATCCATATTGAATCAGAGCATGGAGATGTGATCCTCTTATTGTTCATTCTTTGTTCCTTGATCTAGAGTAAACTATTTGATATACATATGAGCTCAATGTCATATATTGACTCACATGATCATAGCCATGTATTTCTTAGTCTAACCCATCAAGTGGTGGGGATATCCTCTGGTAGGACGGACAAATGTCTTCTACATCACTCACTATAATCCACATGTATCGCAGTGCACTCAACCACTACCTATATGGCAACCCTTATTCAAGGTCACATTGGGTAATGTTAAAGTACAGTGAACAACAAGTGATAATTATAGTGAGTCTAGGTTTTAGGACCACAATCACCATTGTTACGTAGAGATATGATCTTGACTATCATTTATGGCTTCCATATATCATACTCAAGTTTGGTCTATCCAGTAAACTTATTCATAACAAGCACCTACGTGTTTGACTTGATTCTTGTATCATGACTAATGAGACATAGTGATCAGTCAACACACATAATGGCCTTAATGAGATTATTTGTGTCCTAATTTCATAATATTATTCAACTAGAGACCTAGACAAGAATGCATACTCTTAGAAAACACATGATCTCATGTTCAGGTCGTCAACCTAAAATCACACGTCATTAAGTCATTCATTCTTATAATATTTTTATGTGTATTCTTTATCTCATATTGAATAAAACATAAAAATTGTAATTGCCTTTATTAATAATCTTATCAATTACAAAGTATATAATTACAATCATTATATGATTGGCTCTTAGGGCATACTACCAATATGTGCGCTGAGTGATGGTGTGTGATTTTTGCAATGGTCCACATCACAATGTGAACTGCAATGCTTCTGTAACAGGTTATAATGAGATACATGCTAATTTTGTTAGTTAGCAAACAAGAAATAATCCATTCTTGAACTCCTGCAATCCCAGGTGGAGATACCATACAAACATTAGTCGGAAGGACAATGATCAACATTGATAATGCTAGGACAACCACCAGTGATAACCCAAACAAAATTATTAGCTTGGAAGTATTCTTTTCTTTTGGGGGGAAGGGAGAGGTCATTCATTCATCTTGCCCTCTCCTAGAAAGCAAAACTAATTTTGGGGATTAATATGTACATGACTACATTGTTCATGATTGGGACTAATTACATAATTGATGGGGATACATGAGGTATTACATGTGGTAGCCCATGAGGTTGAGGCCGAGAGGTAATTTTTTAGAGTAGATTTGGTCAATTGGTTAGATTCAGAGTTATCTTCCCTATCAACTTTTCAAAGATTCCAGACTCATATAAGTGCCTTCAGTTTCATAAGCTCCTTACACCAACTAGATTGAGCAGGCAATTATGTATCTTTGAATTCATCCATTTAATACCCTTTTTGCTGTCAATGAGTACTTGCACTTTCCTGTAACCCCGGTCCTAGGAATTCTTGAGGGCCTAATGTAACACTTGATGTTTCAGCTTGGAGGACAAAATGAGCAGTATTATGGATGGCCTTCTTAATTACAATATCCCCATTACTATTCTTCTGGATGATAGCAATGGCACTATTCCCCTACTTGTAGGTTGCATCAACATACACTTTGATATAGCCTTGTGGGAATTGAGATTGACGTGGGAGAGTGTTAGTCAAGCTTGATTCCTTTACAGTGCCATCAAAAGCCCATGCTTTGTCAATATTAGAGATAGGAGAATGAATGGTCATGACTTGTTGAATTGTTGCTTCTTATAAAATATGTCTCTATTCCTACTAGCCCATATTACACCAGCAGGTGATAGAAAAATGATCACATGCTTTGACTTCAGCCAAATCTACACCCATTCTTTTAGATCACCAGTGACAAAATCATTGTTGACCAGCCATTCGATTAAATTGTCCCAGACTTCCCTGGCCTTTGGGCAATCTCTAATGACATGCATGATCGATTATGAGTCACAATTGCATCTGGCGTCCACTACAAGCCCTCTTTTGACCCTCTTGTCATTATTTAGCAAGGCTCCATGGTTTAGCAACAATAGATTGCATTTAATTCTTGGTACAAGTAGAGGTCATAGAAATGTCATGTATTTGCACCTACACCTGCGGCTGCCTACGATTTCTTTGGAGGAAAAGCGAAGTGTGTGATCCTTTCCCCACGGTCATTGTGGAATCCCCTTGCAGTTTGTAGGTGTTCTGCCGACCCCATGGCAAACAAGATAGCACAAAGATATGTAGTGCTCATAGTAGAAGACATGGATGACACAGATGTGATTGACTTCGAGAAGGAATAGATACACATGAAGAGAGACCATCTGGGGTTGGAACTAATAAGAAGAATTATGATGACAAGTCTAGTTAACTTTCAAGCTCTACGAAGAACCCTAATTGGGTGTGGGCACTCAAGAAGGAGGTGACCTTTAGGAAAGTTGCATCAAATATATTCATTATACAATTCTTGCATTGGAGGGATACAGAGAAGTTGCAACTTGAAGGACCCTGAAATTTTGATAATTACCTGAGGAGGTTCCAATAAAACTAGTCTGGTTCTGGGTCCATTTGTATAACCTTCCTCTAGGGTGGTCGTAGATATCTCACGGCCTATGAAGCAAGTTTAGAAAATCAGGGATAAGGAAGGAAAACTCATCCCAATTGAGATCTGTTATGAAAGGTTCTCAATGTTCTGCTACCTTTGCAGTTTGATCAGGCATACAAACAAATATTGAAATGATGAAGAAGAGATGGAGGTATAGACCCCCAGGCAGTGGAGGCCTTGGGTTAATGCATCACAAATCAAGAAGTGGAGAACTCTGTTGAAGGAACAACTATATGGCAGAGACATCTCTAAGAAGGTCCTACATTTCGTAAAGAAATCGACAAGAGAGAGTAGTTAAGGGGATAGACGGGAGAGAGGGACATAGGGCAGAATAGAAAACCTCACGGTAGAAAAAGGAACAAACAATATTCTTCCTTCAGTCAAAGGCAATAGAGGGAGGCAAGAAGGAAAGTCTTTATTGGTGGAGATGGAAGACAGACATATGAGGGATTTGTAAGAGTCGACTAAGTACCAGAAGAGCAAGAATAGACACCAGAGAAGGAGGACAATATTGGTAACTTTGAAAGCAGATAGACCCACGTAGCCAGTTGAGCTGGCCGACGATGAAGAAAGGGAAGATGAGGAAGTGCAGTCCACCTTGATACCGATCCCATAAAAGCACTGGTGGAGCAAGGGGAGGTTAGAGGTGGCCATGATGTCACCAATATGAATGAAGAAGAGAATAGAGATCACAGCTCACAGCCCAAACTCATAGCTATACATGAAAAGTGGATAGAGAAGTCACTTGCAAACAAGATTAACACAGGAATCAAGGAATTGTCTATATCCCAATCCATGTACTCCACAGTCCCCACATCTTTGAAGAAGTGGGTCGACCCCCAAAACCACAGGGTCGACATACTACTGAATCAGGAGGACATACTAGCAACACATACCCAAACACTACGGTGCCCACATGCTCAAAACGTAACACCCAACAACGCGAGTCTGTTTGCCCCAGCTGAATAACGAAGTCAAAACCTCCCTATTACTCAAACGCATCAGGAGCAAATTACCTTCCATGTTGGGTTTTACGCAACCAGCATAAGCAAGAAGATGGAGATTTACAAGACTGTAGGGGGAGGAGTCTTTCAAGGAGACAAAGACAGAGGACTAAAGAAGTTTCAAGACGGCAGAAAATAGAACATGCTCTAATAGGGGTAGAACACATAAATGAATATCGATGATGGGGGAGTGGACGAGAAAATTTGCGGATCCATGTTTCTCTTTTATGAGGTTCACAACCAAGTAGCGGGCTCTGGCAGGGACCAGTCCCACGAACATCAATGAAAATCTTATGATGGAACCTCCAAGGAATGGGCACCCCTAGAACGGTTCCTGCTCTCCGGTCCATATGTTGGAGAGAGATACTCGACTTAGTTTTTGTCATGGAAACTGTGGTAGATGTTAAAGAGAAAGAGAAAGCTAGATGCAGTTGCAGATACACCAATGGTTTTGGGATCAGCAATAGAGGTAATTCAGGAGGCATGGGACTTAGGTGGAGAGATGAGAGGTGACAATTAAATCTTTCTATCAACACCACATCAGGGCAGACTTTGGGTGGGATGGTCATCAGGGGAGCTTCTCCTTTGCGGGAGTACACGCTTGGGCTGTCGTGAATGAAAGTTGTAATACATGGGAACTCATGCACACTATCAAGAGGGTGTTTTTTCGCTTGTGGTCATGGGAGGAGACTTCAACAAAATTTGAAGTGGTCATAAAAATATGGGCAATGTAAACCACATAGTCAATATTCTCCCCTTTTTTAAGATGGAAACCCTTCTATGGCATCCCATAACGACATAGTGAGATTAATAAAAAAACGATTATGTTAATAAACATCATCAAGAAAACATATTATGAAAATTGTTGCATAAAAAGTTTCAATTCCATTTCCATAAGATTTTCACAAAAGAGCCAACTTACATTCTTATTAACGTGTAACTTTACAAAGTTATAGTTTACTGACAATTGTTACCACATGTATTCAAGAGATATATGATTATCATAGTTACAGTGCATGCATATATAAGGCATGAAATCTAAAACATGAGTGGTATGTACATTCAATACATATCCACCCTACCCAGACCTAAGAGTATAGGGATGATGCGAAGACACAAGTCCAAAACATCACAACCATCCTCCAAACTATTATTATCCTCCAAAGAAATGCTCCTCTAAAAAACTTCTTTTATGCTACTGGTCACCTAATATATGTGGATACCCATGAGATGAGACCTATGTCCTAGCAATATGATATATCAATTGATAACATTCCATGATTACAAGATATTAATTATTGATATAGTGATAAGGTGGAAATAAAAGATAGTAATGACTTTTCAAAAATGATTCAAATGAGATGTCCTTTTCATTTTGTTTTCTATACATGATGCCAAGAAACATGAGGGGCCCTCTAGCAGTGGTATTTTGCATATTGAACCCTGGGTTTTGGTAAATTGCACATTACACCAAAACTAGGTTTTAATGCACAAACATTGCTTAACAAGCTCTGTCTTGGTACTCAGGCTACCACAAGCCATACCACAACATCATTATCATTCTTATGATGCTTCAACATTTGAGGAACATTTTATCATACACAATTTGCAAGTTAACCCCTTAAAATGGATAAATTGCACTTTAGTCCAAAATAAGCAAACATTGCTTCAACATTATTCAAAAAGGACTAAAATTGAAACATAAGTTCCTCTTGAGCCTTAATTACTTTTCAAAAAATAAAATCGAGGATCTAATTAACTTTCTTAAGCAAAACTCCCATGGTTAAGGTATAACCCAGGTCAGGGATATTACAATTATATACCCCTAACAAGGATTTCGTCCCCGAAATCTTAGATAAAAAGGAAGCAGATATTACTCATTTATCATCTCATCAAGTCTTCACATAACATCTCAATGTCATCAAGATACCATTGAACTTTGATCGATACAAAGTTCTTCCACACAGCTTATTATAGAAGATATGACCTGTTGTGCCATCTAATGACACAACACTAGGCCTTCTTACTACTTGTACTGACTATCTCATTAGTTGTACATTCTCTTATCATAAGGGAAGGTTATTTGTCAAATTAATTTGATAAGCTTTTCTCACAATAATTTTTTACAATTATTCTTCAAATAAACCATCCTCATCAATGTTATGTTTATGCAAGGCATAAACCCCTAACATATGATGTCCATGCTACTTAGGTATCTGGGCTTATTTCATAGTTAATCATTCCAGGAAATCATCATAAAATAATATGATATTTCTAAGATATCAGAATCTCTTACCTTGGTATCTATCATATGTGTTGAAAACACATCACATCCTCATCTTCCTTTCATCATGAGACATTACTTGTTACATTTATCTTTATCTTGAAACCCAAGTTCAAGCCAAACTGGTACTTTTCTAAGTATCCATCAAAAGAACACTTTAATTTATGTACATCGTGTCATAAGACCCACTTGATTGCCATGTCCTAGACAGGAAAGAGCATAAGAAAACACATTCTTCTTATCACCCCGTCATCACCCAAGGTTGTTTATTAAAGAGAAGAGATTATCAATTACATGAACCTTCAACTTGTTCATGAGTCAATCATTCTTGTCTCATCCTAGTTCCTTGCCATCTGCATAAGAAATTATAACGATAATTACATGTCACCACATCTTGGTATTATCATCATTATGATTACTAGATCTGGGTATTCAAACCTTTGGTTCATCACTGATTATTGTTACCGCCCATCAGGTAAATGTTACCTCTAGGTCTGAGGATCAGGGTATACATTATACTAAACATCTTCTTTTGTTTATAAGTTGATTTATAATTAATTAAATTCCTCAGTTTATCAATTATCCATGCCACATCTCCTACTTCATTAGGCTCTTTTTAGATTATTTCTGAATGATTACTTGATTAGGGTAATCAGAATGATAACAATTGAGGTATGTCATACTTACCTTGCCTTCAATAAATAAACACATGGCCAGGGTATTCAAGAACTAAAATTAGGTAGTATGCATTTATTTTATTTTATGTTTTTATCTCTTTAAGTATCCCATATTTCCTCTGAGTTCCTTTTATCTCTCTTCCCTTCCTTAATGAAGAGAGAGAAATTTTAACATTTTAAAAAAAATATTGAACTAAATACCCATTTCCATCCTTTTTATCTCTTCTCCTTGTCCTTAAAGGACTGACTGAAGAAAGCTTATTAATAACGACCTTACTCATAATCAGTAGGCAAAGAGAAGAAAAAGGAAAGGTAATTCAGAATGAAAATTTTATCCGACATGTTACCTTTACGGGTTATCTATTGTCTTGTTTGTTGGGTCACCTCATTACTTTCTACTTGGACATTGCCACCTCAGATGTCCTTTCTATCCACATCTATAGCAAGCTCGGAGCCTTTTTGGTGACTGCTGCATTGGTGCACTATATTGTGGTTGAGTCGGAACTACTGAAATCTTTGATTGTTTAGTACCAGCAATCCACTGTTCCTATGACTGTGTAGACTTCCTTTTAAGGTATGTCTCATGTTTCTTTATCGTATACCTTTCCATCCTCTGAATTGATTCCACAAATGTAGCGAACCTTTCTCTACTTTCTAATGCAGATGTCGAGATGGACATCTCAACATTCAATCCCTTCTCAAAACGTTGGATCTTTTCCTCCTCAGTAGCAGCCATTTGAGGACAAAATCACAAAAGTTCCATAAACTTAACCTCATATTCATTTATTGACATGGCACCCTATCAAATCTTCTCAAACTGTGAGATCTTTTCATCTAAGTGTGTCTTTGGAAAATACTTATTGATGAATTCTCGACGAAATTCATCCCAACCAACCTCTTCATCATTCCTTTTTACTTCTTCTATGGCCCACCAATGGCCAGCACTACCCTTTAAAAGGTATACAGCATGTTTGACCTTGTCGACATCTAGAATACTAAGGATCTTAAAAGCCTTTTATAACTCAGTGAGCCAGAAATCAACATCTGTTGGGTCAGATGTCCCAGCATATTCTATGGCTCCTACACGACATAGTTGTTCAAAAGTCTTACCAAAACCATTTGCCCAAAAAGAGTATGAAAATCTAGGTTTCTCATCATGACTTCATCAACATGGGGATTCTTAGGCACTGTTTCTTCTCTTGCCTGGTCCTTGGCACTTTTTATTGGTGTAGCAACATTGCTCTCAGCAACATATCCCTCATGTCCTCCAAACATCTTTGTGTTATATATCTTCTTCTGCATAACCAGAAGGCACTATAAGATACACTGGGGTACACTTAGAACAGACTCGACACCTTAGTCATATGTCTCCATAGATTCAGTGAACCTAAAGCTCTGATACCACTAAATTGTGGCGAAGCGTTCAAAGAAAACATGATTTACTAAGCGGAAGCGATCATTAACAGCGGATTACTGAAAATCACTAAAAATTTAAAACTTTTTCAAAGAGATCCAATTCTAGGAAACTCTTATTACAAGAACCAAAGTATTACATATACATTCTAGTTCACAAGTACATACCATGTACCCTCTCTTCTTGAGGATTACATACAACAGTTGCTTTTCTAGAACTATACTTAAGCAACTTAAACCCTCGAGGCATTAAGCCAAAATCTCAGATCGATGTATTAAAAGTACTAACTACTAACTCCGAGGACCTTAGAGTACAGAGACGACACATAGGACTCTATATATACAAGACATCATAGCCAGTGTCTCCACCTGAGAATTCACTGCTGTCCCAGCTGCTGCTTCTTCTCTTCCCCTACTGTAGGGTTTCTGTCTCCTTGTCCGCGTCTACCTAAAAAGTTGGATCCCATGGGGGTGGGACAATTGAAAATTGTCCCATTGAGAGATATAACTCTCCTCCAGAAACATTATTATTGCAGTTTAATAATATAAAACTGAGCAGAGGATAAGCAGTTTAGATCATTCTCATCTTTTAAAGTATTGCAACTGTCTATGATAGAACAGTAAATCATCTATTCTCTTTATAAGGAATAGGAAGAACATGTATATCATTTAACTATCATATCATTTCAACATCTCAAGCTTTTCCTTATTATCCTGATATGTCACCCATGGTTTATTCATGTTTTCCATCTGTTGGCCTTAGCCAATCTGCTAAACAGATATTGAATTATATCAGACATAAGAGTATAATTCATCATATTCTATCTAGGCATTGGACTATGCCAATCCTTTGATTATAGGCTTCATGCCTCTTCCAGGTATTGGACTTTAACCAATCCTAATTATAGGATTCATGCCTCTGCCAGGTATTGGACTTTAACCAATCCTGATTACATAGCCAAGCATTGGACTCTAACCAATCATGATGACACAGCCAGGCATCAGACTCTAACCAATCCTGATTATAGGCTTCATGCCTCTTCCAGGTATTAGACTTTAAACAATCCTGAATATAGGCTTCATGCCTCTGCCAAGTATTGGACTTTAACCAATCCTGATTATAGGCTTCATGCCTCTGCCAGGTATTGGACTTTAACCAATCCTGATTACACAGCCAGGCATTGGACTGTAACCAATCCTGATTACACAGCCAGGCATTGGACTCTAACCAATCCTGATTACATAGCCAGGCATTGGACTCTAACCAATCCTGATTACACAACCAGGCATTGGACTCTAACCAATCCTTATTACACAGTCAGGCATTGGACTCTAACCAATCTTGATTACAGGATTCATGCCTCTGCCAGGTATTGGGCTTTAACCAATCCTGATTACACATCCAGGCATTGGACTCTAACCAATCCTGATTACACAGCCAGGCATTGGACTCTAACCAATCCTGATTATTGGCTTCATGCCTCTGCCAGGTATTGGACTTTAACCAATCCTGATTTCACAGCCAGGTACCACATCCTTTTACTAGCATTAAACCTTGGCCAAGCCATCATACTTATTCACATCCTTTATGTAATATAAGTATTCCTCTTATCTCTTTTGAGCTTATTCCAAATACTATAGCCTTTATTTGGCTATAACTTAAGGCATGCATGATTAAGATTTCATTATTATTATTGTATCCTTTTATTATTATTGTTATGTTACTAAGTTTCCATTTCCCAGTTTACTTGAACATTATAATTACTTTCATGAAACCTTTATAAACATCTTGCTACCTCTCACTAGGCAACATCTATCCACATGGCTCACAAAGCCCATTAAACATCTTGTTACCTTTCACTAGGCAACAACCATCCACATAGCTCACAAATCCCATTAAGCCTCTTGTCACCTCTCACTAGGCAACAACTATTAGGGTTAGAGTTTTCCCTTTATAGTAGAATAGGGTTTCAAGTTCATATTATCAATACAAACCCTAAATCATTGCTCCAAACATCTAGGAGCATACATTAATATCATAAGTATTCAACCATACTTATTTATTCTCATCATTATCATTAAGAGATAATCAATACAAAGTATGAGTTTCTCTCTCATCTTCTCTAGGGTAATGATTACATCATACTTTGTTATCTTGGCTTAACCCTTTCTCAAGGTATGTTAGCCTACACTTATCAAATTGCATAACGTCTTAATGTGACAATGACAATTGTCATGGCACACTTCATGTGTTACTTCATCCAAGTATATTGGATATAGAGTACATCATGGAGTATCAACCTTGGGGTGTTGAATGTGATATCTATCACATCTTAATGTTTCATGCACCTCCCTCATCACCTTGATATTACTTAAGTTCATCAACTTATCTTGTATTAGGGTAATTCCCATCCTAATACTTTATGTACCAGTTCATCACATATCATGTAATGCATTAGTCATAATTCACTCATTTAATTTATTCAACCATTATTGATATAAGATTATCCATTATCAGGAATAGGGTTTCCCTTCTTTATCAATTAGGGATTTGCATAACATCACCCTATGTTGGGGTTTCTCATGACATCACCCTATGTTGGGGTTTCATATGACATCATCCTCAATTAGGGTTTATTATAGATTTTTCCCAAATTAGGGTTTCATCATTACCCTTAATTAGGGTTAGGGCTCATCAACCTTCTTAATTAGGGTTTCATGATCTCTTTATCAAGGATCATACCCTAATTACACATTTTATTCATGTTGAAAAAAATGTTGAGGCTTAACCACTACATGGTTATCATTCATGTAGGAATTCCTCTCTCTCTCTCTCATCCTCTATAGGATGTTGCTTTTCTTCAATCTTGATTAAATTAGGTCAACTAGAATGAAGGGTTAACATAGTGTATTGAGATATTGCTTCCATATGCATTAAAGGTTAACCACTTTAAATGTACTAATCACCTAAGTACTTTAGGGATTCAACCATTGTACTTATCTTTGGTAATCATCATTATCAATCATGGAATCAATTTATCTTTTATAACCTCGAGTCTCCAAATGGTTTTGGGCACCTTGAACCTCCAAACGGTTTTGCCCCTTTTTAACCTTCAAATGGTTTTGAAACTATTTGCCCTCCAAAGGGTTTTGAAACCGTTTGGGCATCCTAGGTCTGAGACCATTTAGTATTAAATGGTTTTGAAACTGTTTGGGCATCTAGCCCTTGAAATCGTTTGAGAAATTATACATTGAAACCGTTTGAACAATTTCCCTTGAAACTGATTGGATGATTTGATCTTGAAATTGAAAGGACCTCCAAATAGTTTGATCCAATTGAACCCCAAATGGTCTGAGACCATTTGATCCCAAATGGTATCAAGACCGTTTGGACTCAAATGGTATCAAGACCATTTGGTCCAAAACATCTTGAAACTAAGAGGATCAACTAGGGTTCCATTCACTCATATCAATTAAGGATTTACTTCATTGGATCCATCATCAATTGAACTATTAATTGTTCATCAGTTGGTAACCATTGGATCTTCAACCATCTAATCATACTCAACCATACACCTCCAAACGGTCTTGATACCGTTTGGTTGACCTCCAAATGGTTTTGAGACCGTTTGGGTCAATCAACCCTTAAATTGATTCAATTCACTTAAGGATTCAACACTCAACCCGATTAGGGTTTGCAATAGATGGATTATTCACAATTGGAACCATTAAGATCAAATCAGTTGTAACCAATTGAATCAACCTTCAACTATATCATCACTTCTCCTCCAAATGGTCTTGGACCATTTGATCCCAAATGGTCTTGAGACCGTTTGAGTCCAAACGATCTTGAGACTGTTTGGTCTCAAACAATCTTGAGACTGTTTGGTCCCAAGTCCTTTGAAATCGTTTGCTTTAGATATTATTGAGATGTGTGCTTAGGATGATGTCATCATCATCAAGCTACAATCCTTCATAATTTTCTGTAATTCTCTTAGTGGTTCCATTGATTTGATCAAATGAATTTCAATAAGAACAAAATGATCAACAATTGATGAAGAATTGAATGCAATAATAATATTAAGGGTTTAAGTTATAAAATCCACCTCCAAAGAATCATCAAAGATCCAAAATCCACGTCTTCAATGGTGAAAGCAACTCCTTCAACTATCCAAAGCTTGTCCTCAAGTCTTTGAGTGAAAAGAATAGCTAGGGTTGAAGTTTGAAGGGAGAAAAGAAGAAATCAAGCATTGATTTGTAATTTCCACCATGAAATTAAGGTGAAAGAGGACCATGGAGCTTACCTACAGGTTGGGGATCGTCCTCCTCCTGCTCCTAAGCTCCCTTGGTCTTTTTGCAAGCAAAGAGTGAAAGTGGTTTCGAAATAACCCTTTCAAGTTATGGATATGTGAGTATATATGTGTATTATTGAATTTCTTTTTAAGAGAGAGAATGTAGGAGATAATTCCTCCATTTCCTTGCCACCTGCCCCATCTTCTTCCTTACATACGAATCTCCTTCCTTTCCTTTCATTCCCTTCAATTATCCATGATTTAAAGGAAAAGAAATTAAGCACCTTAATCATATAATAATAATATCAATAAGTTAGTGGATATTACTTTTTTCCTTTAACTAATGTGAGTGGACTCTCCACTCACTTAAATATTATGTTGCCTTTGCAAGGCTCAAGGAAGTCCACTCTTAATAAAATTCAACCATCTCATTTTTGGTTGAAGGCACTTCAATTGATATTTTTATTTTTGCATTAGATTGAATTAGGGTTCCAATTATGCTTAAATCTTAATTATTTTAATATCAAGATTCTCTCTTTCAAAAATGATTCAAATGAGGTTTCCTTCTCATTATATTTTATCTACATGATTCCAAGAAACATGAGGGGCCCTCTAGCAGTGGTATTTTGCATATTGAACCCTGGTTTTTGGGTAAATTGCACATTACACCAAAACTAGGTTTTAATGCACAAACATTGCTTAACAAGCTATGTCTTGGTACTCAGGCTACCACAAGCCATACCACAAAATCATTCTCATTCTTATGATGCTGCAACATTTGAGGAACATTTTCTCATACACAATTTGTAAGTTAACCCCTTGAATTGGATAAATTGCACTTTAGTCCAAAATAAGCAAACATTGCTTCAACATTATTCAAAAAGGACTAAAATTGATACATAAGTTCCTATTGAGCCTTAATTACTTTTCACAAAATAAAATCAAGGATCTAATTAACTTGCTTAAGCAAAACTCCCAGGGTTAAGGTATAACCCAGGTCATGGATATTACATCATGGGCTTGACCTTTTTGGCATCATCCATTAGGGTGGCATGTAGGTGCGACAATACACACTTATATTATAATTGTGATAATCATAGTGACTTTATGATTTGCAAGTATGAACATCCAAACTGATAGGTTGCATTCAATGAGAGTAATCATCTGGAAAACCTTCGGGAAACTAATGTGATTAACCATAATTAACCACATACCTGATCCAGAGCAACTTGATGTCTAAGCAATAATATTCAAGAATAATCAAACAAGCAATCAACAATATCTTAAAATTAATGCAATACATCCAAGTGCCATTGTTTTATCCAAAACATTCTCAAGATAGACTTGGATTCCATCTTAGGCTTTCTAGGCCACTTTAGGGTTTTATTAGGGTTTTAACCTCCATAATACTTTTATCACATTTAATGCTCTCTTAGTTCACAAACCCTAATTTCAACATCATAAGCCCAATTAAAGTCTATTATTTCTCTTTTATACTAAAACTACCATTTTTATCCTTTATGATCATTAGGCCCAATTATCATCTTTGGTTCCTTCCAGATTAACAACTCATAGTTCATTATGGTCTAATTCACATATGAACTCTATTTATCATTTATTCTACCTTTATCCACTAGAAAACCCTAATTACCATATTAAGGGTATTTATCCACAATTAGGAACTTTTATACTCAAAAAGCTTAGAATCATCATATCTCATCTTTATTCATGAATTTGAACAATTAAATCCATTAAGAGTCATAATTACTAACATTAGGGCTTCAAGGCCCATTAAAGCTCATTTATGCACATGGAACCCTAAATTAATCAAATTACAAATAAGGTTCATCCTTTAGATCTAATGCATCTTTTTATAATCAATAGGTTAATATCAACTTTAATCATCCATATAACCCTTATTAATACATTAATCATCTTAACTTAGGGTTTCTTAATCATTAATGCATTAAAGTTGACAACTTCCACTACTTTTCGAATTGTAAGAGTAATTTGCTTCTAAATCTATTTTTAATGTATTCCTCACATTTTTTTGAGCAAAATTGATATATTATATGTACCAATCCGAGCTACCATTAATTAGATATGATTTTTGTAAGAAAAGACATTAACTTGAATTATCTGCTATTTTTAGAAAAATGTTGGTCATTGGATCGATGATTCACTGGATCACGCTGGATCCAATGATCCACGATCGCGTGCCTCACCTGGTTTGGAAAGAAATAAAAGCCATGAATGCCCTTACCCAAACAATGGTGGCGGATGGGCATTTTGGTAAATGACCAGGCGGTCATCTTCTTCCTCACGCCAAAGCAAGCAGCGAACCCGCGGTCAACCGGGTGGTTGACCCTGAGATCCCGTCCACCGATGGGAGAGCTAGGAGGCCAGGAAGCTTTGTCTTCCTCCCACGAACTCCACCCTTGATCCAATTTCCTCTTCTCGTCATTCCTTCATCACAAACTAGGTGTGGTTCCCCTCCGGTGTTATCTGCTTCTCGACAGGGTCTTAGGTCAATTAAATTCCTTGAATTGGCAGCATCATGGTGACCGTCTCTGTGTTGCAGTTATGAGAGGGTAAACTGTAGGTTTTCTCGCATTGTTGTGTGCACTACCCTATATATAGGGTGGCCATCGAGTCCTCAGTGAATTGGGGACTCCCCCATTTCACGGCGAAACCCCACCAACCTTAGGGTAGTTGGGTTTGGAACAAGCTCCTGAAGGAGATGGACTCCTTCACATCTTCGCAGATGGCTTCCAACCCGCGGAATATCCGATCGCAAAAAATCATAGCCTGGTCTCTAATATTCCAGATCCCGGTATGATCAGGATTTGTCCCAGGACATGGATCATGGATCCAATGATCGTAGATGAGCACCCAAAATAGAAAATTAGGATTTAATTCCAGATGAATCATGACACTTGATCATTATGCCATTAATGTCCACACTTTAGGATATTTTGTAAATTGCATAACTTGAAATTTGTGCATTGTTTTTCAACCAAATTTTAGGGAAATCTTTAGATTTTAATTATCTTCCTTTATTCCAATTTTGATCCTTAAACTCAAAAGGAAAGATATGGTTTCTTCACATGCAAGTAAATGTTTAATAAAAGTCATTTAAGCATAACTTCGTTCTCATAGTACTTTATTTTCTTAATTGTGATCCTTTTTTTCTATTAGAAACCATGTGAACATGAAATCTTTTCCAAGATGGATACATTATCCATATTTTCACATATTTCTTGTAATATTATCATTATCTCACATTTCTTCTAAGTAAAGCAATATTTAATTAATCCTTTCTCTTTCTTGTTGCATTATCTTTGCAATTTGGACTCCTTGGAACCCAAGGAACCCAAGAGGCACGAAATCCCCCTTTGGGAATATCCCTTTGCTTTCTCATTCTTTTCTCTATTTCTTAATTATTCATTTACTAATTGAATTTCCTTTTCCTTGTTATTGGGCCCAATAGCCAATAAGGCCCATGAATCAACCATGCAAGGCTATTTACAAATGAAATTCATGCATTCAATCAAATGACATCATTATTTGTTCATTTATCTTTATTAAGAGAAATTGCATTTCTCATCAAAAGAACCCAAAATTGGGGTTGTAACAGTATAGGTACGACCATACTTATAGTTTTTTAGGTGGTGTTTGGACAGAGCAACAACCAACATGTTATGTTCTCCCGGGAGGTTAACAATTTGTAACTCTGGGTTCTCATTGAGCATATTATGGATGGAATGGATCCGATTGGTGAAGGCTGGGAATTTCTCTGGAGGACCATCAATAGCTTTAATAGCTTTAGAGCTATCAGTGACAATAGATGTGGGTCCCGCTATAGTTGCAGTATAGATTCTTAGAGAAAGCTCTATTGCCCATATTTCAGCTTCTGTCACTGACTCTGTATGGATACACATAGTCGATCCTCCTAGCCATAGCATGTTCTCATTCAGAGCCGTCATCATGATAGCTGCCTCCTTGTCTTTGACAGCAGCATCGGCATACACAATCTTGTATTCATTCGACACCCCAATTTTCTCATGATTAGCCTCCTGATCCTGGTATTTAACTTGAACATTCTTGTGTCTCCCTTTGAAGATGTTGGTGCAGAGGTTGTCAATTTGAGTAAGTTGATTAGCGGTGCTAACATGAACATTGTCAAACACTGTATTGTTCCTTGCTTTCCAAATGATCCAGCAAGTGACAGTAAAGTGGAGACTGTCTACCTCCTTTCCTTGTAGATGATTCATGAGCCATTGTTGAATGGAGGTATGAAGTGAATTGACATTGTTGTTAAGGTTCGTCTTAATCCATATTTCTCTTGCATAAGGGCAGCCACAAAGGGCATGAAGGGTATCTTCTTCTTATGCCTCGCATCTAGGGAAGATGGAACTATCCATGAAATTTTGTTGCTTACATCTCCCATTAGTCATGATTGCTTCGTGGGCTACTAGCCAGATAAACACCTTGATTTTTCTAGGTATCTGCAACTTCCAAATACTTGGCCAAATGTTGTTGATAGGATATTGGATGTTAGCATGGATAAGATCGTAAGCGGAAGAAGTGGTGTAGGAACCACTCTCATCATGCAGCCAGCTCCATGTGTCATCACCTTTGCTCCCAACTGGGACCGGAAGGTCAATGATACGGTTCACACAGTGGTCTGGAAGATAGTTAAGAAGGAATTTGTTGTCCCAATTACCCTCAAGATTATGTAAGCATCCAACTGTAAGGTCGAGCACTTGGTTATTGATAGGCATGGAGCAGTGTGATTGTAGATGTCTGTAACCTGGAACCCAGTGGTCCGTCCACACTAAGGTGGATTCCCCATTCTTAATCATTTTAATGCAATTATTTTTGATGAAATGTAGACCTGACTGAATACCTCTCCAGAAGGGTGTCGCTCGGCTGCACGAGTTTTCGTTGAAACTCTTATATTTTTGAGTCAGTCCCTTGACCCATAGGGAATTTTTGTTGTTAAGTAGCTTCCATGAATTTTTCCAAATGAGAGCTTTGTTCCAATCTACCATGGATTTGATTCCCAGGCCACCGTTGTTGGTGCTAGTGCAAACTTTCTTCCATGCAACCAAGGATACTGGGTTGGCATTTTGACATTCACCCCAAATGAACTTGTGAGTAATCCTGTCAAGTTTAGTACAAATAGATTTTGGGATTGTAGTTGTTTGCCTGACATAGGTAGGTAGAGAATTGATCACTGATTTAACCAAGCATATTCACCCTGCCAAGGAAAGAGTTCTTGTTGTCCAGCCATTAACTCTTGTCTCCATACTATTTGTAAGAAAAGAATAGGTTTTCTTATTAGCCCTTTTATGTAGGAGCGGGACACCCAAGTATTTACCGAGATCGTCTATTTCCATGATCCCGCTGGCCCTGTAGATTTTCGACCTGGTTGCTCGATTGACGGATACAACGAAGAAGATTTTTGATTTATCAATTGAGATTTTTTGCCCCGAAGCTTCTTCAAACATCTTAAAGCATTGGTTCATAGTGGAGATCTATTCTATAGATGCTTTTGCAAAGATGACTATGTCATCTGCAAAACTGATGTGAGAAATATGCAGACCCTATTGAGAGAGCTTAATGGGGGTCCATTTCTTGGATTCAATGTGTTGGTTAATTAGTTGAGTCAGGCATTCCATATAGAGGACAAATAAGTAAGGAGACAGTGGGTCTCCCTGCTAGAGACCTCTAGACTTCTTGAAGGCAGGAAGCAAACCCCCATTGAAGATTATACTTGTGTTGCCTGAAGAGAGGGACTTTAGGATGTAGGACTTAATGTTGGGAGGCCAGGTCATCTGGTTAAGTGTGTTCTCTATGAATTTCCAAGACATCCTGTCATAGGCCTTCGAGAGGTCAACCTTTATGGCCATATATGGTGCACTAGATTGGCGACTTAGGTTATGGATGATCTCATAAACAATAATAATGTTGTCGGATATGCATCTGACAGGAATGAAGCTGGATTGCTCGTGCGACACCCAATGAGACATATGTTTCATAAATCTTCTGACGACAACTTTGGATGCTAATTTAAGGCATACATTGTTCAGTGTAATGGGTCGGAGCTAACTGCAATTGGTGGGGTGCTTCACTTTCGGTATAAGTACAATGCTTGCATCTGCCATAGTGTCTGGAATGTCATTGCCATTTAACATGCTTCTGATAGTTAGGAGAATTGTATTCCTGAGGTGATTCCAATTAGATATGATGAATTGCATGTCAGTTTCATCGGGACATGCGGCTTTGAAAGGGTCTGCATCCTTAATTATTTGCCAGACTTCGTGCTCCGTAGGTGCAGCACTGAGGTTTCTAATCTGCCTCAGTTGTAGGTGATTGAAATTTGCCGGGATGGTTTCCAATGCTAATGTTGTTGGCGGATGGTTCTCTCTAAACATCTCTTCAAAATGGTTAGACACTAGTGTCTTGAGATCAGCTGCATTCATCAGCCACTCTCCTTGTTTGTTTTGCAGGCTCCTAATATTATTAATTCTTCTTCTGTTGTTGACATAAGTTTGGTAAAATCTCGTGTTGTTGTCCCCCTCAACCAGCCAGTTGAGATGACTCTTCTGCTTCCAATCTTCCTCTTCTCTCACAAGGAACTCTTCTAGATTACTTTCAAGCTTAAGACATTCGCGGTCATCTTCCTCAGTGTACTGTCTTTCCAGTGTGTGTTGCAGTTGAGCAATCCTAGAAATGAGTTGTTGTTTGGCCTTGCCGTAGAGGTGTATGGCATTGGTATCCCACTTAGATATGTAGGGTTTTTCTTGTTGAAGTGTAGTATGATATTGAACATTGGTATTCCAGTAAATCTCAAGGAGATTGCGGAAATTTAGGTCTTTATTCCATGATGCTCGAGTCTTGAATCTTGCAGGTTGTGTCGGGATAGGAGAGTAGAGTATAGCTATTGGATTGTGGTCTGAGCCAAACCGGGGTAGATTCTTACAGATGAAGGTGGGATACTTCTGTATCCACTCCCTGTTAGCCAAAGCTCTATCGATTCTTTCATGGAGGAGACCTTTCTTATAAGTAAATGCATAGCCTGTGATGCTGAGGTCGGTGAGGCCGACTTAAAGGATGGCATTGTTGAACTGTGATGCTTCGGCTATATTGAATCTATTACTGCCCAACTTCTCATCAGGGTTGAGCATTTAGTTGAAATCCCCCATAGTTATCCAAGGCATGGTAATAGACTAACTCATCTGGATCAGGTGTTCCCAAAGAATAGGCCTTCCCCCAGGGTTAGGTGAAGTGTAAACGAAGGTACAAAGGGTGTTTCCATCAATGCATCAGTGAATGAAGTATTTATGGCTTTGACGGATCTGTACACCGCACTCATCTTCATTCCAGAGGATCCAAAACCCTCCTGAGAACCCATGGGCCTATACCCTATGAGAGCTCAAAAACCCAATGTCTTTAATAGCATTTTGCACCTCTTTACCACAGATACAAGGTTCAGATATAGAAATGAGCTTAACTTTATATTTAGCCACTAGGTGTTTGAGGAATTGTTTGGCTTTCTTCTTGCCAGCACCCCTAATGTTCTAGGATATTGTATTAATCATAAGGAAAGAGGGGGTTTATTTGGTGGAGGAAGTGCCTCCTTCGATAGCTTCAGGACCTCTTCTCATTCTATTCCTTGTAACATATGGGCTATGTGGGCTGCCTGTGCCCAGTTGGTTCTCCTTTTCTTTGGCTTTCCTGCCAGGGATTGCTGGTTTCTTCATCCCATCACTGGATTTTCTGCTTTCTGTAATAGCTTCACCTTCCGTGTGAGTGCTAGGTATCTCTGTATTCTTCTCAGTAGTGGCGTCAACTGGTCTGCTGGTGATGACTTCATTGCCCACAGGTTTAACTAGTGTGTGATTGGAAATAGGATTGTTTTGAGAGGATGCTTCCTGCCTGGGTTGGCCCTCATTGTTTACAGGTGAAGCCTCTTTGTTTTTCTTCGATGAGACGTCAGCATCCTCATTCCTTCTCTGCTTCTTCCTCCAAATCTTTGGCTCGTGATTGTCCCTTGAATAGTTGGCTCTGATTGATCGTCATTCATGCCCTCTGTAGTACTGATGATTCCTTCTTCATCCACATCTAGGACTTGGAACTTATTTGTTGAGCCCATAGTTTGGTTTTTCTTTTGGTTCTCTTTATTGCATTGTGGCCTTCGATTCATGACATTTTTTCCATAATAGACTTGCCATTTGTCTTCCTCCTCCATCCATATGACTCATGCATCATCCTCAGATGGGTCAGTATCAGGTTTTGCAGGTTCCTTATCGGGTCCCTTGCAGTCCGCAACATCATGTCCAAGTTTCCCGCACTTGAGACACATATTCGACAGTGATTCATATTCAATCTTATATTCACATATGTTGATCAGAATTGTCGATTGGATAGGCTTAGATGTTTCAATATCAACTGCCAACCTCACAAACCTGCTTTGAGTGCGATTAGTAGAGTGATCATCGACTCTCACCAGGCGCCCCACGGCTTCACCTATTTTCTGGAACATTTCCTTATTGTAGTAATGGATTGGGAGTCCAATGACTCGAATCCATGTTACTAGATGGCTCGGGAGGCACTTAGAAGGTTTGAAGTACCCATCCTAAGGCCAGACAACAAGGCAACTGCCAAGAAGGGACCAAGGCCCCTTGGTTAGGACATTTTCCTGGTCCAATTTTCTATAGAATTGCACCATGTAATGCTGCTCGGCAAGCTCATAGAGTTCAAAGTGGCCCACCAGTTGCCAGAGCAGCTTTAGTCTCTCTGCCATGGTTAGGAATCCCACATGTCTGTCGATGAGTTTTACAATGACTGCGTACTTGAACGGTTTTCTCATAATCTCTTCCGCTTCAGGGGCTATGTAGATTTCAGGGAATCCTCTCTCGTATATGAGTTCGATGTCGTCTGGATTTACGATTTCCTCCGGTTCATCTTCAATAAAGAAAGGGTCTATTGTTGCACCGCCACCGTTGCCTTTCACGTCTTGTTTGAAAGATTTCATCTTGGATGATGGTGTGTCATCCGGTAGAAAAGGATTGCCATCATCGTGTGTGCTCTAGTCCACCTCCATCTGGTTTGTGTAATGCATCTGCTCATTAGGGTTTCCCCCTCTCATCCCCTTGTACGTGAGTTTGATTCCAACCTTATGCAAACCATGGTTGTCAAGGCGTCTAGGCGGTGGGTTTAATCTAAGGGGAGCTTAGGCTTTTCTAGGCGTCTATGCGGTGGGTTTAATCTAAATGTTCATACACATGATACTATATGTGATAATGTATTATTTATTCATTAAATGTTATTGTAAATATAATTTGAATTGATAACTACAGGAGAATCAGGGACAACAGAATTAACATGAAGAAAATGAAACAACAATAAGAGGAAGACAAGTATGAATTGGTGAGAGAAAATGGGATAAAAAGAGCATGCAAATGGTAGAAGTTCTGTAGGAAGAAGTCAGAATAAGACAAACCAAGGGCAGTAAAAGGAGATTGAAAGAGGAAGAATCAACAAAACAAAATAAAAAATAGCAGTCGCAGGTGCTGAATTAGAAAATATAGAGGAAGGAATAGGTCAGTGAAAATAAATGGAAACATGCAAACAACAGTGGCTAAGAGAGGAGATTTAGGAGGAAGAAATCAGAAAAAGAAAATTAGATATGTAAATAGTAGTAGTAGATTTCGTAGCAGCATGCACAGGACAAATTTGAAAAAGAAAATATGCACATGATGGCATAGTAGTAGGAGGGAATATAGGATGAATAACTCAGAAAAAACATAGCAGCAGGACTCAGAAATAAAATGTAGGAGAATGGATAAAAAAAGAAAAGAAAAAGAAGCAAGAACAATAAACATATGAAAAAGTAGAAAAAACTTAACAAACAACGCTATGAGGACATACCAATTTGGCCCATTTCAATCCTCATTTCCCCAAATCAGGCCTAATGTTCCTCAGACCAGACCTAATTTGCCAAAATTTGACCTGATTTACTCCAAATCAGACCTATATCAACCATGCAATGACTGAAGGTGATCTAATTTGACCAAATCTAGACTCGAATCATGCTAGTTTAGCCTTTAAATTTCATAATTTGGGCCTAAAACACCTTAGACCCCACTTAATG